>CP053177.1:4177464-5377464 GCA_014607495.2 Carposina sasakii | reverse complement strand
TGATAGTAATATTTCTTTGGCATCTGCCACCTTTTCTGTAATAGTAAATATAAATAGTAGGTTTCCGGGAGGTGGGCAGCAGCACCTGGCCAGTAGACAACATAGTCCGAAAATTACACTGCGGTCACCAACCCGCCTGCCCAGCGTAGTGACTATGTGCAAAACCCCCTGTGGCAGTAGCCTTGTGGCGTGGACTGCAATAGGCTGATTTCGGCCATGGCGCAGGAGATATTATAGTGCACAAGTGTGTGCGCAAACACAGATGCACTCTCTATTTCGTCACTCTCATAGTCCGATGGGACGGAAAGCCTACACGACCGGAGAGAGATAAGGCGGAGGACGAACAGTTTTATTTACGAATATACACATGGATGTGTTTCCGAAGCGGGATAGCAGGACCGCAGGATCATAAAGGAGATGCTACAGCCACGTTTACCATAGTGCAGTCAGATGTTAATAATCAGTGACAAGTTGCTAGCTCATCGCCTGAGAGAATACTCCTGAGTTCCTTAGTCGACTCTTACGATATGCACGGAAGGAGATGCAGCTGATGTATTCTAGTGAAGCGCCACATCAGTACAGGACTACATCTAAGTAGCATTAAATTCTTACTTTTGGACTTCTCCTTATTTCTTAATCTAGTTTTAAACTTCGTTTCTGCATTATCTTTTGTGACACTATTTATTGTTACATTCGTCTCTTGTTCAGTGTTATTTTGGAATTTTTTCAGTGGTATATCATCTTCCGATTCAGAATTTTTGTTTTCAAATTCATTTGTGTCAATTTCAATTTCATAATCTGCAAGTAATAAAATAATTAGTTAATGAAATAAATAAATCTGATTAGTGTAGGTGGTTGCTAGTGAACCTGCCTGCCATGCCATAGGTCCTGGGTTCGAATCCTGGTAGGTGCAAACATTGATTTGATGAATCAGTTATTTTGTAGAACCCCCTCATTAATTTTTATCTTAAAAACCTCAACATAGTAGTCACCTATTTTTTTCTGGGCCCCTTGTGACCCTTTCTGGGCACTAGCCCACAAGGGGGCGTTAACGCTTACATTGGCAAAGATTGGTGTAAAGGGTATATTTGACATTTCGCCCACACAAAACCTGGTGAAAAAGTACATTTTCATTTTCATGATTTAATTAGTAGTCTAGATTTACATAATAATTTGTTATTGTTCCGAATTGGGTTTTGATAGGCTGGTGAAAAGTTGGTTCTGCCCAACCTCTTTAGGGGATAATATGATATGACTGTAACTTATTTTGCTGGCCAAATTGTGGGGGCGGAGAAATGGGAAGCTCGTCCAGCCTCACCGGGCCACTAGTTATTGTTTGGCCCATGTCCAGACCCACCGGGCCACTAGTTATTGTTTGGCCCATGTATAGGTATATTCCATTGTAGTGAGAAACTTTTATATAGTGTTCTAGGATTTATATTGGACTTTGGTTCTGTCTTGTATCTGATAGATGGCTCCACTACAAAATAAATAAATAAATATTACCTTGGACATTATTATCTTCCTCATTTAAACTGGAGTAAGATTGTGCTGTCTCCTCTTTAATGTGACATACTGGATCTATCTTGATTTTAGGTCCATCGAAACACTCGTCTATATTTATCTTATTAAAATATATGAATTTCAAGTTGTGAGTTAGGTTGTATGTCCGTCTGTCTATCATAGATAGGGAGGTTTGGGTCAACTGAAAAGAAGAATTTGGTTAAGGTTATTTTCTTACATTCAAGAATTTAATGAATGTGGATGAGGCGAAAAGAGGTATGTTTGGAACATACTAAATGGAGATCTGCACCGGTATAATGAATTTGGTGAGAGTGAGATGTCTCACTTTTAAACTTCAAATTCACAGAGCTATTAATAACTAGATAAACTAAGTGGATGTACTTTGCATGTAAAAAATATAGACTTAAAATTAGAATAGACACTCGTTCTCGAGCAAGGACTGAATGAATTAGGGATGATAGAAGTGGTTTGCAGTCCCTTTTTACACACCAAGTACAGTTGCCTCATCTAGTTATTACTTAGCTCTGTGGATTTGATGTTTAAAAGTGAGACATCTTGCTCTCACCAAGTTCATCATACTGTAGTCTCAGTAGTCTCGGCTGTAGTCTCTGCCTACCCCTATGAGATATTCTTACATAGATAGTATGATAGTATACATATGGCTGTTCCTATAAAAGTTCACTCTTGCTTGTAAGTTTTACCTAAGACAGAAACATCTATAAAATAAAAGCTGTGAACTTTGTAATAAATTACAACCAACTGCACAAAAATTTTGACCCAGTGTCACTCAATGTAACTAACAGCCAATTTCAATAAGCGATCTCGACAGGTTTTTTGCATATTTCAGATTAAATGTTCCATTGTTTTCCATACAACATTTCAAATTTGGAATAAAAAGAATCCGAGATTCTTCATGATCTCTAGTATTGAAATTGGCCGTACGTAAGACAGACAAATCAAATGAATGTATGAACATCTCAAGCTTAAATGCAAAAACCTGTCAAGGCACTAAATAATGAGGGTTATGTATATTTCTTAGGCATGCTCTAGTGCCAAACTGCTTCTGTTGCAGTTGGGTAATGAAAAAAAATGGCAATGAACTTGTCACAGCTTTAAACTTCATCTTGCACTTCGGGACATATTACATATTATAAAATTATTAATAAAGAAATGGAAAAAATTCCTCACCCGGGTGGGAATCGAACCCACGACCTCTGCATCCGCGTGCCAGCGCTCTCACCACTGAGCACCGGGTCAATTACATAGTTAGTATGCATTATGTAATGTGTAAAACATACCTGCATCCCATTTTTCATTATTCCATTCAGCAGATTGTTAGCCCGGGATGCCTTAGTAGCCAATTTGTAACATTTAGTGAGACTATTGTAGCAGATATAGCAAGCTAGCAGATCACAGCCGGATGGTGCCTGGAAATATATGAAATACTAGTGGACGCCCCTTAACTCCGTCGTGGACTACAGAAAAAACAAAATGTCGAAATTATCCGGGATAAAAATATTTTCCTGGGTTAAAAAGTAGCATATATGTTAAGTGGGACCTGTCACAATATATTCCTAAAAACTGCATCAAAATCAGTTCAGCCGCCTCTGAGATTAGCGTGCACAAACGCACAGACAAACAGACAAAAATTCCGAAAAACATAGTTTTGGGTTCTATTGCGTTGATGAAGGTCTCCTATAATATATTTTCTCATATATCTTCCATGTACAGACAGCGATCCGTTACATTTTTATTATATGTATAGATTATAATACTCATTTATTTTAGGCATGAAGAAAGAGGCTTTACTAGAATACATCAGCTACATATCCTTCCATGCAAATTGTAAGAGGTGACCAAGGAATTTAGGAGTGTTCTCTCAGGTATGAGCTAGCTACTTGTCATTTACTAGCCAGGGGTAGCCACTAGCCAGAACTGCAGCAATCCTACATGTATGTATGAAGGAAGAGGATATTGCCGCTCATGTCTTGCTGTACTGCATAGAAGTGGCCCCATAGATCACTCTCGAGTTTTAAGGTGACACTCTGGTTAAGGT
This sequence comes from Carposina sasakii, assembly GCA_014607495.2. Lineage (NCBI taxonomy): Eukaryota > Metazoa > Arthropoda > Insecta > Lepidoptera > Carposinidae > Carposina > Carposina sasakii. Next base: position 5,373,884 of record CP053177.1, on the reverse strand, counting down.
TATTGGCGTGTATTAAAATTTAAATTAGGTACTTACTGTTATTTGCGTAAGCCTTTCATAGATCTGTTGCAGTGGAGTATCGCTAAATGTTAACATTTGAGATTCATGGTCCAAACATAGCCTGCAGAAAGTTACGGCAGACATTTCTTCAGGTATTTAAAATGGAACTTTATTATATATAGGTAACGTCGACTTAGTTCGCGACAGTGCTTTAAATATTTTACCAAAATTAATTCTCGTATTCTACAATTTCCGCAAACAAAAAGTGAACAAAAATATTTTGTTTGTTTACACTTTTTTTATTTAAAGAAATTAAGGAAACGTTAAAGGTAAAGGGATTGGCACATACATCCGTATGGATGGATGGCATTTTGACTATAAATCTATGGCACTATTTTATTATTACCTTAGAATAATGATTCGCAGAGCGGAGCGAAGACGAATCATTATTCTAAGATTATAACAATGTTTATCAAATGTTATTCTTTTTTTCTCGTTATTAACCAAAATACATACTTTGTATTTTCCATGCGGGCTTACTGCTTGACAAAGTTTGTGTGCGTGACTATCCCAAACTAAGCTCGATTTAATGATCGGATCGCATCACTATTTGATATAAAAATGTCATCTTTCGTTCCCGTTTCCTGCTTAGAATTCGGCGGGAAAAGCTGGAAGGGTGCAGGTGTAATTTTATTAATCAAAAATTATTTGTAAATGGCTTGCATGTGTCCGTAAAGTGATGTTTTTTTGGTAGAAAGTCATATTTTGATTACTTGTGATGTGAATCTAGTTCGTGTGCATGGTTTTATACGTAGGTAAGCTGAGTAAAACTTTAGCCGGAATACGATCTCTTCATGGGCCTATGTAAGTTGTTTCTGCATTTTTTTTTCATTTTGACTAACTTTACACTTGTTCTTGAGGATTTTCCTTTTGAATGGAAATTCATCATCATCATTATCATCCATCATAAATTCAGAAATCATTTACTAAAGACAATGGCTGTATGGGCTTAGTTCTCTTTGCCTTTCCTAACTTACTGAACAAAAAAAAGTTTCCTGCTTAGGTACGTTGTGCATTCTCAAGTAATGTTGATATATAATTTCTATCTCTTTCCCACGTACATAGTTTTCCTATCGAAAATTTTCGTTGTTTGGTACCATTCTAAAGGAATATTAATATTTGTGTCAAGACTGTCAACGTGAAATGAAAAAACGGTGAAGCCGACAGCCGAAACATTTTTGTTGTTATTTTATTTTTATTCTATTTTATGGTAAATGCCTTCCATAAAAACATGAATTTGTGTAACTTTGTTGTGTACTCAAGTGAATTTGGTCATCAGTAAGATGAATATTTCGAGTTTTGAAAGGTAGGTTTACCTAAATAATAGCAAGGTTGCTACTATTTTATGCCATATCTTTTATTGTATTTTGTGGATCTAGTTAATGATTATTCTGCCTATATCATTGCTTGCACTATTTTAGCCTGTTGTTAACTTAGCTTACTGTAAGTTTCCGTAAACTAGTCTAGCATTTATAAAATTTGACTGTAGGTACTTAAAACTAATCAAAATGCACACATTGCATCAGCATAAGTAGTGCAGTCCACTGCTGGACGTAGGCCTTTCCCAGGGCACGCCGCAGGGCTACCGCCATAGGGGGGGGCTTGCCCATGGTCATTCTAAAAATAGCAAAACAATAAAATAACATGGTAAAAATACTTTTCATTTCAACTATAGGTACTTTGGCCATAATGTTATTGCATTAAGGTTTATTGTGAATATTTACTAGAGACATAATTATTTTTGAACTTATTTATTTTAGCCCTTCCTCTGACATGAATTTACTTAATTTTAAAATTAATGATTTTTTCTTCTTTGTTGGCTTGCCCTTTGGCTTTTTAAACTTACTATTCATATAATTTTGAAAATAAAAATCTTGTCTTTGATGGTCATGTTGTTTTCATAGTGTAGGTATTAGTAGTTATTTTTAATGTATTTTGTATCTTTACAGATAAGAGCAATGCTTGGTGGACAAGGGACTAAAAAAATTGGTAGGGTTCCTTAAACTGTCATCTATCATTGAGCAAACTGTCAAACTATCATTGTTCAAAATGGCAAACTCAGATTATGTTTGCGACTATTGCAGCCGCAGCTTCACAAGGAAGTACAATTTATTAAATCACATAGATAATTTTCATTTAAATCCAACATCTTACTGTGATATATGTGATTCGACCTTTGGCAGTCCTGCAGGCCTCCAACTACATTTAGAAAGAGGCCACAATCGTTATGGACAGGCATTTCCGGAATGTGATATCTGTGGCCGAGTGTTTACCCGAAGACAGAATATAGTATCCCATATGATAACTATTCATCTTCAGGGTATAGCTCCACAAATTGCTTGCCAGTATTGTCCAAAAACCTTTAGTACGGACAGGAATTTAAAAAGGCATATGAATCAACTTCACAATCCCGATGCAGGGCATTTATCTTGCAATGACTGCTCTAAGGTATTTAAAGGGAAACATTCACTTATAGCTCATATACAAGCAATACATAATGCTAGCGAAAAGGATGTTATCAAATGCGAACTATGTAATAAAGTGTACACAAATAACAGAAACTTAAAAAGGCATTTTGAAATGTTTCACGGAGAGAAAGAGGAGTTTAGATGCAGTGTTTGCCCTAAAGCCTACACTTCTAACCAGAGTTTGAGACGACATATTCGCACGAGGCATAATACAGGGAATTTTAACGACACCGCCTTCAACGAACCTCCATATATCTCTAATGACGCGAACTATATCTGCGAAACTTGCAACGACGCTTTCGAATTAGAATCCCAATTGCGTCAGCATATAAAAAACGAGCACTCATTCGATACTTTCTACGAATTCTGCAGAAGATCGCTCGTTCAACAAGCTGAGAAGATTGACGTGTTGGCCAAAACTGGTGCGAGTCAGTGCGAGTTCTGTACCAACGCGTTTCCAAATGTGTACACTTTGAAGGACCATATGAAAGCCGCTCATGACGTTGAGTATAGCTTATCCACCTGCAATGTGTGTTTCGCCAAGTATTACAGCAAAGAAGCCTTGCTGAAACACAAAGATACGTGTATACCTCCAAGGGATGCCAACTCTTGTACAAATTGCGATAAACTTTTCACTGACGTTTCGAGTCTAGAGTTCCACGTTCGAATTTTCCATCCCCAAGCTCAAATTGCCGATTCGAAAATAACTTCGACTAATGAAGATTCGGAATGCGATATTTTCAAATGTACCGATTGCGATCGAGTGTATTACAGCGATAGATCGCTAAAGCATCATATCAAATTGAAGCATACAACCGATGAGGCGATGGAATGCGAATTTTGCGGTAAAATATGCAATAACAAATACTATTTGGCATCTCACATTAAGATTGTACATAATAACGATACATTATCTAAATGTGAGTTTTGCGATAAGCATTTCAAATCAAAACGAAACATCAGACGTCACATAGAACATACCCATTTGGGCATGCAAAGACATAAGTGTATAGAGTGCGAAACGCTTTTTAAAGAGAAGCGGAGCTTGCGAAAACACGTGAGAACCAAGCATCCCAATTCCACAATATTCCCTCAATGCCATTTCTGCCACAAGCGATTCGAGTCAGCGAAATCTTGCAAAATACATTTGAAGTTACTGCATTCGTTTAACATGAATACTCATCCATGCGATATATGCTCAGCATCTTTCGGGTCTACTGATGCTCTCGACATACATTTGAGAACGAAGCATCATTCTTCGGAAGCCATTTTTAAATGCCAAGATTGTAACGTGGTTTTCCAAGGGCAGCACAAGTTTGAAGTTCACATGCATGTCCATCATGCGAACTTTACGCCCCCTAAAGTTAATAAGCCGAGATGTGTTATCTGTGATAAGGATTTTAGTACACGAAAGACTTTGAGGCGTCATATAAAGAGGTTCCATTTGGAATTTAACGCGGACGAATTGGCCGTTTTTGGCAGCAAAATGGGGAGTTTCGTTGTCGAGTGTGAGGACTGTATCATCAATTTCAACGATGATTTTTACTACAAGGTCTATCTGAAACTGAAACATTTGCCCGACTCGGTTATATTCAAATGCGAGTATTGTAAATCCTCGTATAATTCCTTGGAATTCGCAATCCAGCGGTGTAAGTTTGCCAACATGGATGCGGTTAAGAGTAAAATGGTTTTGAGCGAATTTTGCACAACCGAAATGAGCGCCGATGAAGAAACGTTTGATGCAATGGAACCGGAAAGCACTACCGCTGATATTAAAGTAGAACCTCAAGACCATGAACAGGTTACTGAAATAAAAACTGAACCGTTGTCTCCTTAGAACGTTCATTGACCCCTAGAGTATTATTATAACAGACTTTAATCGCCTGCCTTGATGTTAGAGTGCTGCCAATATTTACTATGTGACTTCCAACTGGTCTTATTCTTGAATCTGAAGACCCATGATCCCAATCATAGACAACAAGTTGGTACAATACTGATGAGAAATCCAGATGCGAGTACCTAGCATGCAAATGTGCATCTAGATCAGGGTATCCCGAACTTTTATTCCTCATAGACCCCTTTCAAAAGTTATCTGGTTCTGGTGGACCCCCTGGACCCCCTACAGGCCCACATCACATACAAATTAAATGTGAACCCTCATTTTTTCACGCCAATGTAGACCCCCATCGAGTCTCCTGTGGACCCCTGGGGGTCCACCTGGACCACTTTGGGAACCACTGATCTAGATTGAGGACCAATTTTTACAATTTTGTAAAACGAAACAACACTTGCAGAGAAATTAATTAATAACAGTTTTAATTCTAGTATAAAGGATTTAGACATACAAGTAATTGATACATGACCCTTTGCTTTTTTTTTTTTTAATTTATTTCAGATTTTTAAAGAATTACAATTAGGTTCAGGGTGCCATTAAACCTTTTTTAAGCTTTTACTAGGATTTAAAACATGATAGGTATATTTGTAATGTCAATGCAAGATGTTCTTGTTACTTCACATGTTTGTATTGTAATTCACAATAACTGAAAATACTCATAAAAATCTATTTTCTTAATAATATTGTATCCATAACTCTGGGTCAGATTATTTATAATTATTGCAATTGCTATTTTTAAGACTGATTATTATTAGGTAGCTATGTATCTCTTATTGGGTTACATGTATATTTAAGTTAAATTTTGCTATCTCATACTGCCATTACCCATGTTAAGTTTATTACAATTAAATAGTATTTTTAAATATAATGTATTATCTAATGGCTTGTGCTGATGTTGTCAACATGGGAGGCACTACTGCCTACCTCCCGGAAACCTTTAATCTTACGATAAATGGCACATAACCATAACGACTGAAGTAATGCTGTAACCTACATTTAATTATGCTTAATCCTTGAAAAGTCGCGTATGAGTAGATATTATCTATACTTCTATACTAATATTATAAAGAGGTAAAGTTTGTGTGTTTGTATATTTGTTAAATTGTAAGGGGTAATATCGGGATCTACTGAACCGATTTTAAAAATTCTTACACCGTTAGAATCCTTATTCGACCTGGATGAACATAGGCTATAAGAATTTCCCGATATTCCCACGGGAAGGCGACCAACGGGAATTTAATATTTTATATTTACGAAAACCGCCATACATATGAAACTGAAATCGGGCATATATGTTCATTGGGGACAACGAGGAAGGACTAAAAACGGATTTCCCGAAATTCCCACGGGAAGGGGACCAACGGGAGTTCCAAATTTTTACGAAAACCGCTGTACCTACATATGAAGTTGTAGCTATGTACTGATATGTACCGAAGCGAAGCGAGGGCGGCTAGTGGCCCGCTAAGCTAAGGAATAAATCAACATTAATCTTTATTTGTAATTTCATTTCAGATTTTGCTTATGATTTCCCTTTATATTAAAAGCTTTTATTTAGTTTCACCTGTCCCGTTGCCTGTAACCAAATCTTGCAAGTTAAATTTGATACACTTCCCGGTTTCCGATTAGGCCGAAATTTTGCATGCATGTACCTACCTATAAATCGGATGAATGCAATATTATTATGACGTAGAGCTGATCTGATGATGGATCTGGAAGTCGGCAATTAAACGACGCTACCCTATCGAGCTTGGGCTCGTTTGTTTGATCAGTTCATTTTATTAACAAATAGCTATGTAATGAAAGCTTGTTTAAAAAAAAGCTTTTAATATTAGGTATAAAAGTTATAGCAGAGCCAGATGTAAATAATCAGTCACAAGTTGTTAGCTTGTCGCTTGAGAGGATGCCCAAGTTGCTTAGTCGGCTCTTACTACATGCACGGAAGGAGATGCAGCTGATGTATTCTAGTGAAACCCTGCATCAGCACAGGAAGCCATACTGCCTGTAGGACCTTTATGATCTGGATTCTGGCTAACCCTTTGAGAACACATGGAAGTTATCAACTCTTTCATCCAAAACTCGTACGGATTTTGATGAAAATTTGCTGTTATGTAGCACTTGAATCAGCGATTGGTTCTAAAGGACGATCAATTTATATTGTAATATTATTTTCGCTTTCCGATAGGCGAAGTCGTAAGCAAACCTGAATAAGTGACATCCAGTCTCTTTCTTGAAACATGGTTATTATCCTCCTCGCTCGGTGATGCGAGGAGGGTAATACTCTGGGGTCCAATACGGGGCGGTCTGAGTCTGTGACTATCTGACTGAACTGATCTATGGACTTTCACAATCCGTGACATTCATCAGCTCATTGTACAGGTGGAACGGAGAGGATAACTTACCTGGCAGGCTCTCAACAGGCATTTTAGACTTCGATCAAATATATTTGATCGAAGATTTGAGATCATAAATATAATAATATTCGTTTAGATTCCTACTGTAGATACATAATAAAGCTTTAAGCTTAACCATTTTGCAGTTATTTAAGATTTTAGCACACACATTACGGCATTGGTTCTACCATTCGCATCGATATTTTCGGTTAGTATATAACGAGATGATTACTAATGGCATAGAGGAATAAAAGACTTAATCTTATTCCTCTATGCTAATGGTACGTCACAAATCATTTTGCCAAATATTTAGCTTGATCAAAAAAAGTTTGAAACGTCAAAACAAAGTTGATTGTTTTTTCCAAAATAATCCTGTATTTCTGCAATTTATTTTAAACAAGTTTCTTGCTTTTTTAACATAATGTCTGCACCGTATAAAGAGTTGGAGCAACCGCTTAATGACAGTGCATTAGTGTGTCGAGCTTGCCTCTCGGAGTCGGGAGAAATGAAGAATATGTTTGAGTGGGGCCTTATGAACGATTATTACTTATTTACCGGCGTTCAGGTATGTTATTTTACGTTATTTGTGCCTAGTAATGGTTAAGGACTCGAAGGAATATATAGAAACAGCTTTCAGGCGTAACCTTCAATACCAAGAAGGTTTCTTATGTCTTGAATATAATACGCACGGAGATCGTCTTTTCGTTATCCCGGCGCCAGACATAGCTTCAAAGGTTTGCACACTTCTTTACTACTAACCTAATCTTAGTCAGGTCTATCTCTCTCCGTTCTTAACATAAATGGCTGAGAGAGAAAAGGACAGGTAGGACTAATTTTACGTTCAGGTTTAAGTGTGACTGCCGGAACTGACCATAAAGTCTCTTACAACTATGATCTAGCAGTGCATATAGCACAGGGGTGGCCAACCAGTCGATCTTGGCGAGGCATGTACTACAAAATCCTGAACTATGTTGTTTCGTTTAAGATTTCAAGAATTATCTAATTGGTAGCTTGTACAGGAATATTGTTAGTAAGCAGTAGATAATGTGCCTAACCAAGTTGGCCACCCCTGATAAAGCATATCAACTACTGGAAAGAAATATGTTTTGATGTATTTAGCTCAATATTTACCTACAGAAAATTATAATTTAATAATAGGCAGTTTAGAGAAGCCATATGATCAGGGAAAATGGTAACAGATGGACAAGGGAGATAACTCAATGGACTCCCAGATTCCCTATGAAAAGAATAAAATGAAGACAAAGAAAACGCTGGTCTGATGTAATCAAGAAAACGGCAGGTCCATTATGGCAAAGAACTGCCTTGTTGAGAGATGAGTGGAAAAGGTTGGGGAAGACCTTTGTGTCCATAGACACGCAGATAAACACTAATAATGATTAAATTAACTTATGTATTATTATGTAAAAGGCTTGTTAGATTTATCAGCAATAAAGGTTATTAGGAATTAAGAATAAGTTTAGAGAGGGACAGTTAGTGCTGTGTTGCAACAGAGATAACATTAGCCACTGTCTCATTCCAATTGTTGAGATTATCATAAGATGTTTTTTTTACACTAATGTAGACATCAACACCCATAGCTTTTAGTGTTGAAACTATAAGTAGTGAGTGTAATTAACAATTGGTAGGCCTGTGCTGATGTGAGACTTCACTAGAATACATCAGCTGCATCTCCTTTTGTGCATGTTTGAAGAGTCAACTAAGACACTCAGGGGGGAACTGGCAATTATTATCTTCCTGCCCTCCTCTCATTATTACGGTGACAGCGCAACATGGTTTCTTTCGAAATGCATGTTGCCAAAGTTTTGGCATTTGTTTTTACGGTCGGCTGCCGTGTCTGACGGCAACCCTTCTTGGGTATAGCTAAGTGACAATTTTAAGAATAATCCGTACGTGAAATAAATTCAGTGGTACAGGCCCGTGACTGTCAATAAGCTAGCAAAATGTTACTGATATCACTACTGACCTTACCATGCTATATGTATATATATATTTTTTTTATTCACACACTACACAACACATTAACCTAGTCCCACATTAAGATCCCTAAGGTCTTGTGTCGTGGGTAAGGTAAGCAACGGTATAGAAATACATAGATAAGTATAGAAACATCCATGACTCGGAAACAAACATCGATATTCATCATATCAATGTTTGCACCTACCGGGATTCGAACCCAGGACCTATGGCGTCGCAGGCAGGGTCATTACCTACTTGACCAATCGGCCGTCAATATGTGACTGTGATCTTCATGATCCTGTAGTTTTGTCTATCCCATTTTGGGATCACAGCTCACTCATGGATCCCACAGTTAAACGGTGCATCCATTGTCGGATGATGTATCTAGTTTTAAGATTTTGCTATTGAATCTTTTCTTACTAATATTATAAACGCGAATGTTTGTAAGTATGGATGGTTGTTTGTTAGTCTTTCACGTTAAGACGGCTGGAGCGATTTAAAAAAACAAAATTGGTATGGAGTTAGCTGACACCCTGGATTAACACATAGGCTACTTTTTATCCCGGGAAAATTTTGTTTTTTCTGCAGTCAACGCGGACGAAGTCGCGGCAAATAAATATTTATCTATGTATTATGTTTCAGCTAATAAGGACAGAAGGGCTGTCAGATCTGATCTGCTTGCAGTGTGAGGATAAACTAGCCGAGTGCAGGAACTTCAGGGCTCAATGCCAAGGTTCGGACGCCCATTTAAAAGCTGTCACCTGCGATATGGTACGTAGACCGCCCATGAGTCGCATCATAGTATGCGAAATGCTCGTGTGATATATATACATCTTAGGTCACACTCATGGAGAAGAAATAAAAGAGGAGCAGCGGCTAAGTATATTTTCATACAAAAAAAATGTGCCGCTGAGCGGGGGTGAAGTATGGGACGAGGGGAGCATCCTAACACTGTAGCCCTGCCAACTGCTTGCATAAGCATGCTATTATACCTTCTTCATTGTCACACTACTGCTTAGTTACTTTATACTTACTTATTTAATTGTGCACCATCATAGTAAAACTGGCCACTTGCTTAAAATAAATAATTAAAGCCAATTTCCCCTATAATTGTCGCTAGGAATCTGTAGCTTTAGTGACTAGGTGAAGATTGATTTATTTTTATTCCAGATCAATTCCAACTTCACATCAAATTCAGCAAATGTTAACGATAACAATATAATGGATGAAACAGCTGAAAATACTACATCGTGCATGCTACTTGATAACAGATTAATAATAACTATCATAGCACCAGACATGGAAGCGAAGATATACCTTCCGTGCCCGTTCCAATGTCAGGAGAAATTCCAGAAAAAGCGCCATCTATTGCTACACCTGACGAAACAACACGACGTGAGCGCTAAATTCGAAATTCAACTACAGTATTACTGCTCTGTGACAAATTGCGGGTACGCAAGCAAAAAACATTTCACCGAAAGGAAATATTTGAACCAGCACTACCATAAAATGCATAGAAACAAATACTATGCCTGTCCAATATGCGCTAGCAGTTATTCTAAACTCACGGATTATACGCGACACTTGACTAGCTGTAGTTTAACGTTTAACTGTACTGCGTGCGGAAAAAACTATAAAACAAACGACAGGTTACTTGTACATTTAATGAGAAAGCACCCGGAAGAACACGCGAAATATAAACAGCGGCAAAAGCGGAAAAGCGAAACGATTACTGAGAGCAAAAAGCCTCGAGTAGATTACGAAATGTACGATAGTCCGAAGCGCTCATTTGCCACCCAAACGTTACGCGATAACATAAAAAACGACGTAGCTTTACCGCCTTGGGTCAAAAGCGATTTTGCTAAAACCGACGAAATATCAACACAGACGGTGTTTGAAGATTTGCTGTCTCTCAAATCTAATAATAGCGAGGATGATACGTTGTTTTTCGCGGATTCCGTTTCGGATATCCAAACTCAAACGTTTCCTCTCGAATTTGGTTTAAGCAGGGTTAATAAAGAGACCTTAACGTCTGAAACGCAATCGCCGGATTTAAGCATAAAGGAAACGCAAACTTGTTTCTGTTTGTACGATTCGCCAAAAGTCAACTACAGATTGTTCGATAGCGTTAACTCTAGCCCATCCAGTACGTTGACGTCGACCGAAACGCAGACGTCTGCGTTACGTTCGAATGTAACGTCCGATGTGTTGTTATGTTTCAATTCTGCGGAGACGCAGACAAATTTCGACGGTGGTTTTGGTAAAGATAGTTTGTGATATTTAAATCTTCTGTAAACGCCCTCGTGATTTGGCTGATACGATGAAAACGTATTCCAGGAATCGCAGGAGGGCAATCACACAAAAATGATGTTTTAGATTTTGTTTTGATTACATTTGACGTTTCCAACGGGAAACGTCTGAAACCTTGTCAAATGGAACCAAAAAAACAAAACCTAAAACGTTGCTTTAACGTTGTCATTTTGCGCGATTGCCCTCCCTGAACATATATAATCACGCCTTTATCCCTTACAGGGTAGGCAGAGCACCAAGGGCCGATAGAACCACATGGTGCCACTTCTGACCAATTTTGAGGGTATAGTTGAGATGCACAATTGTGTAAATATTGAAAAAAAATTAGATAATGCCATTTACATGATAAAAATGATATCATTTTCTCGAACATTCAAGAGGAATAATAGACTGCAATTATTTTCATGCCATTATTTACTAGTCAAATCTTGAACATGGTGTCAAAAATATCAGTTAAGTTAGACCATGCTAGTCAATTTTTACTTTGATAAAATTGTATGCAACGCAACAGGACAAGAAAATGGTATCATGTAAATTAGGCAATATTCTTTGTATATTATGGTCGATTCTGGGCGTCACACACCTAAACGTAAAATTAGTCCTATCTGTCCTTTTCTCTCTCTCAGCTATTTATGTTAAGAACGGAGAGAGATAGACCTGACTAAGATTAGGTTTACTTTACGTTTAAGTGTGAATGTCAGAATCGACCGTTTTGTATGATGTAATGGACAGTTTTAAATTAAATTTTGTTGTGTGGAGATTATATTAATTTGTTTTTTTTTTATCTTTCAACCATACTGTTGATACATGTTAAGTTTTTGTTATTTGTTTTAAGACCGATTTTTCCATTGGCATGTCTGACACTGAAAAATTTGTCGCTGTCTTTGCCTAAAAGTTAAACAAACTTAAAAAAAGTCGAATAAATAATTTAATTAATTCACGAACTTTATCCTTTTAAATAGGCTAACTGACTAATGTCAGTCCCTTAGTTATAAGAAATAAAGTCATATTTTTAACCGACTTCAAAAAGAGAGGTTATTAACCGACTTCTTAACCGACTTCAAAAAGAGAGGTTATCAATTCGTCTGTATGTTTTTTTTTATTTTTATATAATTTAAGATTTTTCTTTTAGTCACCTCGTGTCGGGGTGTTTGTTATCAAACTCCTCTGAAACGGCTTGACAGATTTTTATGAAATCTTGTTGGTATTGAGTTAGCTGGCACCCTGGATTAATACATAGGCTAATTAATATAATTACGACATTTTGTTTTTTCATCAGTCAACGCGGACGAAGTCGCGGGCGTCCACTAGTTAATTATAATTGACTTACCATTGATTCATTGGTTTCTGAGTTCCGCTTCGCGCTCGTATTTACGCACTCTATTTAAAAAAATGATGTTCTCCGACCGTATTTCGGCCAAGGCGACCCATCTCTACGGAGATTGGCCAGGTACGCAGGAGATATTATAGTGCACAAGTGTGTGCGCAAACACAGAAGCACTCTCTGTTCCCTCATTCTCATAGTCCGATGGGACGGAAAGCCGACACGACCGGAGAGAGATGAGGCGCAGGACCAACGGTTTTACGTGCTTTCCGAGGCACGAGTTAAGTGGCAATTTTACAACATTAAAATCTACATTATATAAATTAATTGCTACAGGCCCGTGACTGGGATCGAACTTACACCTTTAAAAAAATAAGTTCTTACTAAAAAAAATGAGATAACTGACTTTTATTCACTTTCAATAAGATCTTAAAAGCAACACTCCTGTGAGTTAAGGTTTTTGTCAGTTACCAGATCGTCTAGTACACATGAACACAAGGAAGCATATTTTAATTTCTATATCTTCTTCTTCTTCTTCCTCTTGGGTCTCACCATCAATATAATGAATTGGGGGTTCTGTTGTTTCTTTTGTTTCTTCTTTTGTTGCTTCCTCAGATGGGCTTGATTCGTCATGAATTGGGGGTTCTGTTGTTTCTTTTGTTTCTTCTTTTGTTGCTTCCTCAGATGGGCTTGATTCGTCACTTAGGTCAGTCCATAGAGCGCGGTAGTGATGATAGGTTTTCTTGTTTTCTCGGCATCTCGGGTCAGCTAGATGTACATAAATAAATAGACAAGTGTCCACAAGCGTAGCGCAACATCTCGGGTCAGCTAGATGTACATAAATAGGTAAATAGATAAGTGTCCACAAGTAAATTTGTATGTAAATTATACATACAAATTATACCTCACACTGTGAAAATCTCTTGTTGTGGGTACTAAGCAACGGCATGATAGTTAAATACATAGTTATGGTTATAGAAATCCATGACTCGGAAACAAATATCGATTTTTATCTTAATCACGTGTGCGCCAACCGGGACTTAAACCCAGTACCGGCATGGCAAGCGTCAATCGGTCACTACGACAGCGCAATATGGCGCCTTTAGATACGTATATATAGGTATATTGCCAAGGATTTGGCGTTTTACGGTCGGCTGCCTGCCTGACGTCAACGACATAGCTGAGTGTCTTTTAGTGCATTAATAATCCGTATATCCGTATATGAAATATCCGTATAATTCAATGGTACAGGCCCGCGACTGGGATCGAACCTAGTGAAGGTACTGTGGTAGGAAGTGAGGTCGAACTTGTGAGGTACCGGAAAGTCTCATGGTGTGTCGAGGCAGTTAGTAGGTAGGACATTAGCACTCTATGACATCTTATTCCTCCTCTATGGATCCACCATTAAATATCACCACAGACCATCAATCGTGAGGCCATGACGTCATAATAGGGGCGGATCTTCAGGGCCAGTGTGTGTAACGCAGTAATGACGCAGTAGCTGTAACCACACGTTTATGCAAGTAGTTTGGCTAGTCACAACGGTTTCTATGTAAATGGGCAGGGCTACAGTGTTCAATGCTCCCCTCGTCCCATACTTCACCCCCGCTCAGCGGCAGACTATTTCTGTATGAAAATATACTTAGCCGCTGCTCCTCTTTTATTTCTATAAAAGTCATACCTACATACCTCCGCTCCTATGTCTGCAGAATATATGAAGCAGCACCAAATCGGTGTCGCCAGTACCGCTTGTCTTCCCATTGGTGTTGTACATATATGGTGCCAAAAGAACACATGGCTTGCGAGAGAACAACTCAAGTCCTGTAAAAAATAATCATACATGCCTGCACTTCACAATACATTAACCTAGTCCCACACTAAGATCCCTAAGATATTGGGACTAGGGTAAAGTTGGAATGATGGCGTTAGATACTAACATGCTAGTTGTTGACGGACGGTCAAACTTTGAGAAGGAGGTAAATCGGCGAATCCAACTCGGCTGGGCAGCGTTCGGGAAACTACGAAGCGTATTTGTGTCCAAGATACCTCAATCCTTACAGACAAAGATACTCAACCAGTGCGTGCTGCCGGTGATGACCTACGGTGCCGAGACGTGGTCTCTAACCGTGTGCCTTATAAAGAAGCTCAGGATCGCACAGCGGGAAATGGAGAGAGTTATGCTCGGGATCTCTCTGCGTGATAGAATCAGATATGAGGAGATTCGCAGACGTACAAAGATCACCGACATAACTCAACGGTCCAGCAAGCTAAAGTGGCAATGGGCAGGGCACATAGCTCGAAGAACTTGAAACTTGATGGCCGATGGAGCCGAAAAGTTCTAGAGTGGATACCACGTATCGGCAAACGCAGCGTGGGAAGGCCACCCGCGAGATGGACGGACGACCTGAGGGCTTAGTGCGAGGTTTGACTTCGAACTCGATCGCGTAAACGTAGACAGTTTAACCAATCACGTAGCGCCGTTTTTCTCACTTTTATGACATCACATTACAACGCCATAATATGATTGGTCAGCTGCTTTACGTTAACGCGAACGAGTTCGAAGTGAAAACTCACACTAAGCCCTCTTGCCAAGGTCGCGGGCGTCGGTTGGATGCAGGCTGCTTCCGACCGGTCGGTATGGAGGTTGTTGGGGAGGCCTATGTCCAGTAGTGGACTTCCCAGGGCTCAAATGACGAGTTACTATATGTATGACTACAGCATCGTTCTTATTGCATACAAAAATATGTTGGTTCCGAAGTGTTAGTCTTAAATAATTTATTAGTTGTGATGTTAGTCAGTTAATAAGAGAGTACCATCGTGGTGACTATGGATACACCTCCCAAGGCAGTAGCCTTGTGGCTTGCCCTGGGGGAGGCCTGTATCCAGCAGTAGACTATGATAGGCTGAAAGGGCGGTGGATAAGGCCTTACCCTTGGCTCCAGGTCCGCCACTGCACGCATACATCCTCATATGGCACAGGCTGAGGAAGGTTTTATAGATACCATTAGCCATCCTGCCACAAACCATCACATCGCTTGCCGGACATACGGTGGGGCAATGCTTGTTGGCTGAAATCAATGATAACCTCACTTATTAAAAAAAGATCTTCCGAAGATGCCACGGGTGTTGGTGAAACATATGTCGGTGTAACATTATTTATTGACATTTTCGGATTAATAGCTAGCTATGTACGAGTACTGCTAGGTGCTAGGTGTTGCATGTGGCTTCTCGTTACGACTGTAGTGTCTTGTGTTCGTGACCATGAGTCGGCAGATCCGAGGGTCAGCAGAGGGTGTAGGGCCCGGTGGTGGGCGAACCCTTGATGGAAAATCTTCTATCTTTTTATTAATTCTGCTTTATTATACACAGTAAAGTATTCACATATAAAGTTACAAGGAAGATGTACAAAGGCATGCATATCTCCTTTCTCTTAAAAACACCCAGCAAGAGATTGTAGGAATGTCGAAATACTTACCTGATGCAAGTTGATTATTGGTCTGTTTATTGTTGTTTTCCGTCAAAAATAAGGTCATACTTCTTTCCTGTTTCTGTTTCTGAAAAACGAGTTGTTTTAATATAGGTACGAGTATATGATTATTATACAGGATGTAACATAAAGGGTATGTTAAGCGAAAAGCTATGTAAATAACCCACTATAGAGAACCTATTTCCAAAATTTGAGACTCAAAATCACATGTTTATTTTTCAAGATTGTATAAACATTCCTGAGTTGTTTAGGAATTCTCCATAGGTACTATCTGGAAAAATTAAATATCTGATTTCGAGTCAGAAATTTTGTGGGTAGGTTCCTTTTAGTGGGCTATTTACGTAGCTTCTCGCTTAACATACCCCTTTTGTAACACCCTGTATAATCATAAGATAGTATAAAACAAAGTTGCTTCCAAATGTATGCTTAACTACGCAACGGATTTTGATGCGGTTTTTTTATATAGATAGAGTGATTCAAGAGGAAGGTTTAGTCTACTATAAAGAATGAATCTCCACAATTTTTGTACGCGCATAACTTGTGAACTACCTACTGCACCAAATTGGATGATTCTTTCTTTTTTGCGTTTGTTGTTATATATGCGTGTGTTATGATGTAAATAATATGGTCCATTCTGACCGTAACACTTAAAATGAGACGGGTCTGTCCCTCTTAACATAAATGGCTGCGACAGAAAGGGGCAGGTAGGACCATAGATTTAGGATGTTTGTAAGCGAAAAAGAATCCTAAATCTATGGGTAGGACTAATATTTTAAGTGTGAATGTCAGAATCGCCCACATCGACAAAGAAACCTAGGCCTAGTAAGGCCCTTTGCTAGAATGTTTTTTGTTGTGATCTCCAAAAATATAGCTTCTTGTCGTTATCTGAAAAAAGGTATTTAAGATGAGATTTTAGAAAAAACCTGACTGCGTAAAAATTTGACCCAGGGTCACTCCATGACTAAGACGAGTCTTAAGATCTCTCATGCTCAAATGCGACAAGCCGTTTAGGCTCTACAGCATGCCAATGAAATATGACATACTTACATACATGCAAACATACCTACATTCGAAAAACATAACGCTTCTTCTTGAGTATTCGAGTCAATAAAAATATACCTACAGGTCGTATTTGACAGCCAGGCAATTATTGATATTTTAGCACACCCTGGCGGGTAGGTATTCATTCACAAACAAGTTCCTATGTTCGATTGTTTTTGTTGTTATTATGTGTTAATCTAGGGTTCATTATGGGTGCGCCCACCACCGGGCACTACACCCTCCACTAACCCTCGGATCAGATAACTCATAACCGCGAAAACAAGCACTTGCACTACCTACAATCGCCACGAGAAACCAGACCCGAGCACCTAGCATGCAAGATAATACATCGCACTATTTCCGAAATCAAATAGTGAATGTTTGAACTTCCGAATTGTAACGCCTAATACAATTTCATTTAATCCAGGGTGTCAGCTAACTCTATACCAAATTTTATTAAAAACGCACCAGCCGTTTTTACGTGAAAGAGTACTTGTAACAAATATCCATCCATCCATACTTTCGCGTTTATAATATTAGTAGTATAAAGTATACCTGGCCTTTCACGTCTTTTGGGGTTGGGAAGCAGATCGCCGTTTTCGTATGCTGGCTGCAACATAAATAACATGATTTACTAACGTCTGTCTTATGATATAGCATTAGCAGCCATAGCTTCCCGCGGCACATGATTTTGCGGACCATTGAGCATGCACAGACAGACACGTACCCACGTCGATCCTCTTGCCCATGATGCGACACGTGTCGGTGCGGGCTAGTCTGTGTCTGTCCGCAATATCACGCACTGTGAGAAGCCAGAGCATTAGCGAGAGAAAATCATCGTCGTCGTCAGCCTATTGCAAGTCCACTGCTGGATGTAGGCCTCCCCAGTGTACGCCACATGGCTCGATCTCCCGTTTTATGCCATCCAGTCACTACCAGCCGTCCTCTGTCATCGGTCCATCTGGCCGGAGGGCGCCCAACACTACGCTTGCCGAGGCGCGGTCTCCATTCGAGAACCCGTTTACTCCACCAGAACCCGTTCACTCCACCGCTACGAAAGAGCCCCAGAAATAAGGTGTGTTCACACTTACTGAATTCAGAAACTTCGGAGGTGATGCAGTTCTTTATAGGCACTTCAGCGACTTTGATATCTGATAATAAAAAATAAATTTTCACACACTTCACAACACGTTAACCTAGTCCCACACTAAGCTCCCTAAGGTTGTGTCGTGGGTACTAAGCAACGGTTTATAAATACATATAATATAAAATTATTAATTAAGAAATGGAAAAAATTCTTCACCCGAGTGGGAATCGAACCCACGACCACTGCAAACCGTGCCAGCCGCTCTAACCACTGAGCTACCGGTTCAATACATATAAGTAAAAAAACATCCATGACTCGGAAACAAACATCGATATTCATATCAATGTTTGTATCTACCGGGATTCGAACCCAGGACCTATAGCGTGGCTGGCAGGGTCACTTCACTACCTACTATACCAAACGGTCAACAAAGAGCGTAATAGTCGCCTAAGGTATACCTATTACGATTCAATTAGTTTTATAAGTAAATTATTCAATTATTTTGCGCAAAGAGCAGTTATGGAATTTTAAAAAAGACTGCCCTGTCAAGTTATAAATAACGCGTTCTATCAATATATAATTTTGTTTCTCCCTCTTCTAATCGTCCTATCTCTTTTCTCGCCGCGAATGCGGACGCTGGCAACGTGTGTTTTCCCTCCGCCCTGGATCTGACAGTTGTCCAACCACCGCGGTACTGACCTCTCGCTCGTCAAGTGAATTTTGTGTGTGACAAACTGACCTACCCGAATCAGAGTGCCCTTACCCTAAAAGTGGACTATAGTGAACTGTGAACCTAAACCCTACGATAAATTCCGCGCGGAAGAAGAAAGAAGAGATAACACACAGGTAACTCTTTGACCTACCTATTTCTTCTTCCCCCTTCCTAAACAATCCAACTGCGCCAAAGGAGGGTTATATGTATATATTTCGATTGTATGTACCTACATATGTATATTACTTTGGCACGTTCTAGACTAAACAGCTTGTCGCATTTAAGCTTGAGAGGTGCCATTACATTCGTCTCGCGAGAGTGACACCGGGTAAAAATCTTTACGCAGTCGGGTTGTTTTTATTCGTAGAAAAGCACTCATATCTGAATACATTACTCTTACCTTTACTGCATTTAGCTTTCTTCAGCTCGCATTGGTTTGCAGCAATGACGAGGGACCTTCGTCCAGTGGGTACATATTCCACTCGTACGCACAACGGGTCCTCGGGGAGATTGCAGACGATGTCCTTGCAGGAGATACTGTCACCAGCATATGACTGTGACGCAATGGACACTGAAATCAAATTGCTAAATTTGCGACTTGCGACATGCACGAAAGGAGATGCAGCTGATGTATTCTAGTGAAGCCTCGCATCAGCACAGTGTTATAGGTACTATATAAATAAATATTTCTAATATTTCACTAAATAACTTACAAAATATTAAAACAATTGTATATTTACAGCACATGATCGATTTTGATTCAATTAATTTTTAATATGAAAATAACAATTGCATGTAACATGACGGTTGCTACATATGCCCTCTGTAGTAGACAGTTGGGCTCACACTGCAATAAAATAAGATTATAAAGCGTTTAGTACAGTAAATACTTACTTTCCAATTCAGTATTAATAAATGAATGAATGAATGAAATCTCCCGACCGTATTTCGGCCAAGGTGACCAATCTCTACGGAGATTAGTCAGGTACGCAGGAGATATTATAGTGCACAAGTGTATGCGCAAACACAGATGCACTCTCTATTCCGTTACTCTCATAGTCCGATGGGACGGAAAGCCGACACGACCGGAGAGAGATCAGGCGCAGGACCAACAGTTTTACGTGCTTTCCGATGCACTAGCTAAGTGACAATTTTACAACATTAAAATCTGTACATGAAATAAAATTTACAGGCCCGTTGGAACTTACGCCTCCTGCTTGGAAGGCTTAACCATTGGGGTAACTATTAATAAATACAGGGGATTTTTGGTCGAACTCCCGAAAACTACGAATCTCCTCATCATCACCTCCTGGAAGCATACCTCTGGTTTCCAAAATAAGTCCAAAGTGCATAGACGTTTTTCTCATAAATGCACATAGACGCGCGTAGCAGGATTTTTTCACGAAAAATAATTAATATCTGTGTATAAAAAAAACTAACATAAACACTAGACATTATAAATTTCGCACGATCAAGGAATTCAAAATTTATAAAAAAAAAAATCCCCGCATTTTTTTTGGCATAAACTTACTTTATTTCATGTATAGAATACGTACCCTTCGTTAAAGGTGGCCACAAAAAAACATCCTGTATGTGTGTGTAAGAAAGAAGTGGGTGTACATTTTACACACTTTTACACAACTTTTTCAGGGATTGGAGAGGTGAGAGTGGAGGACTGAATGTACCTATTTATGATAGTAATTTCTATAAATATTAATAAGAAAATGGAAAAAATCACCCGAGTGAGATTTGAACTCACGCACGACCTCTCGCATCGCTCTAACCAACTATCTCTAACCAACAAGCTACTTAACTCGGAAGACGAATTTCACCATCCCTTTTGAATTACGTTTTTGTTTTAGTAGTTCAACTCTTTGGGCTTGTCCTAGACAGTACAATACTTTCTTTACTCCTATAATCAATTAAATCAGTCTCTACATAGAAAAACATTGAAGAATCTCACTGTTGCTTTATTTATACGCACACACTAAGATCCCTAAGGTCTTGTGTCGTCGTGGGTAAGTATAGAAACATCTATGACTCGAAAACAAACATCGATATTCATCATATCAATGTTTGCACCTATCGGGATTCGAACCCAAGTTGCATTCTGTACCTAACCTCGTCATAAAAAAATAAGTTATATTATATTTAAAAAGATCTTCGGACAAATTGACATCATTAGGAATCTCGATCGGATCGATAGAGGTTCGCCATTGCCATGTTTGCTCGAATAGGAAGCCTTTATTTTAGCGCGATCGTCTATTCACGTGATAAAGAGTAACCGATATTGGCGGGAATGATAACGAACGTCTAAGCGAAACAAATGTGACAATTATAGCCGATATAAATAGTAAAGAGGATTTTATTAAAATTGTCTTAGCTCGTGCCTCGGAAAGTCCCATCGGACTATGAGAGTGACGAAATAGAGAGTGCATTTGTGTTTGCTCGCTAGAATAGCCCCTGCGTACCTGGCTAATCTTCGTAGAGATTGGCCGCCTTGACCGAAATACGGTCGGATATATTAAGAAAAGAGATACATATTAGTAAAAAAGACGAAGTTACGCAGACGGAGTCGCATGAAACCGGCTAGTAGGTATATCTTTTAAAAAAAACTTAATATTACATAGTAATTGTCGTTTATAGCAAATTTATCTTTATTCGTAATAATGTTTGATTATAGCATATTAATATTTAACAATGATCCGCCAATTTGATATTATTATCCATGTAATTTGAGTTATGTATATGTCGCAGGCAATTTGTATGTATCGTTCTTAATACAAACGGCGTCGTCCGTTTATAAACGCTCGCCAGGCATTTTGAATAGTATGAGAGAAAAAATTCCTTTTAGCACTTCGCCGGTCGCTGCAGGGACATGCTCGCTACGCTCACTCGACTCGTGCGTTGTTATTTTAACAGGTCTAACATAACCTAACCTAATTAATTAAGCAGACCAATTGCTAGAAGCCAAATTGTCTCGCTCCAAAACCCATACTATTCAAAATGCCTAGTCGTTTTGTAATAGGGCGTGTTTTACAATATGCCTTCGACATATACACACACTTTACAACATATAACCTAGCTAGTCCCAAACTAAGATCCCTAAGGTCTTGTGTCGTGGGTAGTAAGCAATTATACTCGTATAAGGTCTATCCAAAATTAGTGATTATCTTTTGACAACTTTTCACTATGGGACCGACTACGAAATATTGAAAATAAAAAAATCTGCTGTTCCATACAATCTCGAATATTTACTGCACTGAAATGTATGGGACAGCTGTTTTTTTTTCACTATTTCGGAGTTGGTCCCATAGT
Source organism: Carposina sasakii (assembly GCA_014607495.2). Lineage (NCBI taxonomy): Eukaryota > Metazoa > Arthropoda > Insecta > Lepidoptera > Carposinidae > Carposina > Carposina sasakii. The sequence goes on along the minus strand of CP053177.1, from coordinate 5,351,816 downwards.
GAAAGTTGTTTCTTTTTACCTACCTAGTTTCGTGTCAAAAGATAATCACAAATTTTCGATAGACCTTATACAGTGAAACCTGTACATATATAAATACACGTATAGTTATGCAAACATCCATGACTAGGAAAGAAACATCGATGTTTCTCCATGTTTGTACCTACAGGGATTCGAACATAAGACCTATGGCTTCGCAGGCAGGATCACTACCAATAAAAGTCGGAATTTAGGGCACCCCTGGCGGCCTATTAAGTTTTTGTGCCTATTAAGGGTAGATATTTAACTACAAAGCGGCCGCGTGGTGCCGGCAGAGTAGAATTCGTACCACCCCATGTCTGCCCGTGGGTATCGTACGAGGCGATTAAGGGTTTCCGGGAGGTGGGCAGCAGCGCCTCCCGTGTTGACAACATAGTCTGAAAATCACACTGCGGTCACCAACCCGCCTGCCCAGCGTGGTGACTATAGGCAAAACCCCCCCCATGGCAGTAGCCTTGTGGCGTGCCCTAGGGGAGGCCTACGTCCAGCAGTGGGTTTATACCTTTTTTGTTGCTTCTTTAGGCCTTCTTTTCTTCCTGCCCTGTCTCTATTCTACTTGGGTTCAGTGCAATATGTCTTCATCAATTCATCCCTATTATCCGTCATCTCGTTGCTCACTCCCAGTACACGCATATCCTCTCTCACATACACAGTTTATTAAAACTTTTTAGGTCTTCCTCTATATGTTGTTAGTTAAAAGTTGCTGGCTTATCGCCTGAGAGAATGCCCGAGTTTCTCAATCGACTCTTACGATATACACGGAAGGAGATGCAGCTGATGTAATGTATTGATTTGTAGTGACCGATCTAGACAGATATCGGAATTCCATAACACGTAAAAGGAAACTTCGAAAGTCTACAATGTTTGTCCTTCGACAATGTCGAAAGAGTTATAAAAAATATGACCAGTAATTTCATAGGTATGTCTAGCAGTGAATCATTTCCTAGTATATATTATATCTACAGGATGTCCTCAAAAGTATGAATCGATCGTTTTTCTGCGCATGTCAAATCTCTCATTCGTTGTTTGATATTCGCTGGAAACTCTCGTGTTCGCGGCGAATTCGCACCAATTTGCTTGCAGTTAAAATGCGAACACATCCGTGATTTAAACTAAGTTTTGTATCGAATTTCCGCGTTCGCGACGCGTGCTTTTTGTCTATTCGAGGAACTGCTAATTTATAACAACGGCTTCCAAACAGTTTTGTTGTCTTAAAGACCAAATGTATATAGTTTCGAACGCGTTTCGCGTCGAAAAGCTAGAGTCTACGGAGTCGGAGGATCATTTCAACTGTGATATCTCCAGTTCGCTGCCAGCTCCACCTGATATCCAATGTCTTTGCCAAGAGAATTTATCTTTAAAAAGGTGAGGAACTGTCCAATCATGGTCCAATCAGACGCAAGGAATCGACCGTAAGCTTTTGAGGATTTCCCCGACGTTTTCATTCATCAGTAATCAATCATCTGAAAGGCTGTATGGACATAGTTTCCTTTGCCTTTCCTAAAAATGAACTAAGTATAAAATCGAAAATAACTCGGTTATGTTATGTATGACCCCGGTATGACCCCGTTTGCCGTTTGCGTTTAAATAAATAGTTTCTTTGACCAAAGCTTTGAAACTCGGGGGCGTTCTTTAGGCGATGAGCTAGCAACATGTCACTGATCTTTTACGTCTGGCCCTGCTATGCTTAAAAAGAATATAGGATCTAATGGTTTATATCTATAAATAGATGATGTTAAATGAACTTAACGATTTCATAATTCATCTATATTTCTATAAGTAAGTAGGTATATTTATATAATCGTATGTTTATGTACCAATTATTATTTGACTATGTAATGATAAATTTAATTTAATGTAGTTTAGTTTACTTTATAATTTGCATGCTAAGTTTAATTGGCTAGACATAAGGACAATTTTATATGTGACATCTTAATTTACTATGTTCGATTGCATATAAAGATTTATCTTATCTCTTATCTCGATATACTTACGTAAAACAAATGCCAAATTTTTGGCAATATAAGTTTCGAATTGAACCACAAGGGAACCATATTGCGCCGACCATGGCATACGTGCAGGAAGATGATGACTCGATACTCGTATACTTAAATATAAATTTGCAACAAGTAAATCTAATTAACGTTAAGGCCATACTGAAACCCTTGTATTTTCAGGCTAAGGCCCTTTATGTGTAGTTTCAGCGTGATATTTCGACCTGGTTATGGACTGATGCAGTGTTGTAATGTAGGTCAGTGGCATTGTTGGATAGTGCCAAAGAAACAAGGAGCATTTTGCGGTTAATTCGTAAAATAGAATTGTTTGAATTCGTAAATAATGAATATATAAATTGTAGGTAAAAAGTGGGTGTGTAAATTGCACACTTCTATCCAACCTCTTTTTGCGATAATGAATCGTGACTATATGGTTGTATGCACTTATGTAATATTCTTGTACTGATGCGGGGCTAAAAAAAAAAAACGATAGCGTTACAGTGTTCTTAGCCTAGGGTAGATAATATGAAAAACTTCTAGTTCTTTACGTCTTTGTCTGCATAAGTATTGGCTGCTGTCCAATAGGTGTCTACTATCGATTTCTTTAGTTCCTGCAAAGGTTGTTGACCTAACAAAATAAATGCTGTCTCTTGAGAGTTATTAAATAAGTATGACCTATCATATGATATATAGTATTAGGAACGTGTCAGGCATGTGGATTTGGGATATAATATACCTATACAGGATGATTTTTGGTCGTCAACGTTCCTGAAAACTACGGAATCTCCTCATCATCACGATCATTTTTCTCCATGGAAGCATACCTGGGTACCTAAATGCACAGTGTCTGTCTGTCTATGTTTCCAAGTTAATTAAAATTAAAAAATATATATAAAATGTTAGGGTCCAAAATTGAGTAAATAGACTGCGTTTTTCTGCATACCTAAATGCACATTGACGCGCGTAGCAAGATTTTTTCACGAGAAATAATTAATGTCTGTCTATGAAAAAACCCACATAAACGCAGTCTATTTACTCAATTGGACCCTAATATTTTGGAAACCAGACAGTTCCCAGGTATGCTTCCATGGAGAAAAATTATCGTGATAATGAGGAGATTCCGTAGTTTTCGGTAACGTTGACGACCGAAAATCTTCCTGTATTTTATATTTATTTATAACGAAATATCGTGGTCGTGTCGTCTAGTGAAAAAATGGTTTTATAAAAAATAAGAGACATACCTTACTTACATAATCAACGATCTCTCGATCGACAATCTGATTGTTGCGAATATAATTATTATACTCGTATCTAATTATACATGTTGTTGACTCGTAATCTATATTTTTTATGTTCTAATATTCAGGTAAGGTTTTGATCGAGTCTACGGTACCGCATTTATTAAAAATCTATTTACTATGATTTCTAGTCTCTACAGGGTGTAACAAAAAGGGTATGTTAAGCGAAAGGCTACGTAAATAGTCCACTGTAGAGAACCTATCCACAAAATTTGAGACTCGAAATCACATGTATATTTTTCAAGATTGTATGAAAATTCCTGAGATATTTAAAAATTCTCCATACTATCGGGAAAAATAAACATGTGATTTCGAGTCTCAAATTTTGTTGATAGGTCCTCTACAGTGGGCTATTTACGTAGCTTTTCGCTTAACATACCCTTTTTGTTACATCCTGTATAATGGGCTATTTCTATAGAATTTCGTTTTACATCCCAACACCACACACCTTTTGTTACATCCTGTATACGAGACCGATAGATCTATCTATGTATATAAAAATGTAACGGATCGCTGTCTGTACATGGAAGATATTATATAAGAAAAAATATAATAGAAATACCTTTATCAACGCAATAGTACCCAAGACAATGATTTTTGGAATTTTAGTCTGTTTGTCGGTTTGTCTGTGCGATTGTGCACGCTAATCTCAGAAACGGCTGAACCGATTTCGATGCAGTTGTGACAGGTCCCACTTAACATATAGGCTACTTTTTATCCCGGGACAATTATTTTATCCCGGATAATTTCGACATTTTGTTTTTTCTGTAGTCCACGCGGACGGAGTCGCGGGCGTCCACAAGTAAATAAATAAATCTTATAATTTAGTATGCTGTAGTGTTGCGTTAGCCGCGTGGTGTCGGCAGAGTAGAGTTTCTACCACCCCTGCCTACCCGTGGGTATCGTACGAGGCGATTCAAGGGTTTCCGCAGCGCCTCCCGTGCTGACAACATAGTCCGAAAATCACACTGCGGTCACCAACCCGCCTGCCCAGCGTGGTGACTATGGGCAAATACCCCCCATGGCAGTCTTGTGTCGTGCCCTGGGGGAGGCCTACGTCCAGCAGTGGACTGCAATAGGCTGAAGAAGTGTTGCGTTCTGATGCGTTGTTATAACTCGCGTAGTTACTTCGTAGTCCGTAGATGCTACGACGTAGTCGCTAATCACGTAGTCGACTACGCATTTTGTAGTTTGGCGTTGGAGAAAATCAGAGTTAAAAATAAAGCCTATGCCATATTAAAGTTTTACTAACAATTATTTATTGACCCGGTAGCTCAGTGGTTAGAGCACTGGCACGGTTGCAGAGGTCGCGGGTTCGATTCCCACTCGGGTGAGGAATTTTTTCCATTTCTTTATTAATAATTTTATTAACATGTTTTTTGACGTCTGATTTTCTTAGCATGTCGATACCAGTTCAACGGCTAGTGTAGAAATGCACACAAGCGGCAGTAACATCTCTAGAAAGCTCAGCTCAACCCGACTGGGTCAAAATTTTTACTCATGACTAGGTAACTCGTAATGACACCTCTGAAGTTCAAATGCGACAACCCGTTTAGGCACTTCTTCTTCTTCTTCTTCAGCCTATTGCAGTCCACTGCTGGACCTAGGCCTCCTCCAAGGCACGCCACAAGGCTACTGCCACAGGGGGGTTTTGCCCATAGTCACCACGCTGGGCAGGCGGGTTGGTGGCCGCAGTGTGATTTTCGGACTATATTGTCAGTACGGAAGGCGCTGTTGCCCCCTCTCAGAAACCCTTAATCACCTCGTACGATACTCACGGGCAGGCAGGGGTGGTAGAAACTCTACTCTGCCGGCACCACGCGGCTAAGGCACGCGGTTTAGGCACTAGAGCGTGCCAAAGATATTCAAAGATGTCATCGTCATCTGCCTAATTGCAGTCCACTGCTGGACGTAGGCCTCCCTAAGGGTACGCCACAAGGATGTGCACTGCCATGGAAGGTTTTTGCCCATAGTCACCACGCTCTGGGCGGGCAGGTTGGTGACCTGAAAGAAATATACATACAGGATGTTTTTTTGTGGCCACCTTTAACGAAGGGTACGTATTCTATACATGAAATAAAGTAAGTTTATGCCAAAAAAAATGCTGGGATTTTTTTTTTTTTTTAAATTTAAATTCCTTGATCGTGCGAAATTTATAGTGTCTAGTGTTTATGTTAGTTTTTTTATAGACAGATATTAATTATTTTTCGTGAAAAAATCCTGCTACGCGCGTCTATGTGCATTTATGCAGAAAAACGCAGTCTATTTACTCAACTTTGGACCCTAATATTTTGGAAACCAAACACTTCCCAGGTATGCTTCCATGGAGAAAAATGATCGTGATGATGAGGAGATTCCGTAGTTTTCGGGAACGTTGACGACCAAAAATCATCCTGTATAGGTACATACATTCACTCGATCAACATTAGCTTTCTTCTCCTCAACTGAACGAAGTCGTGGGCGTCCGTTAGAGTATCATGTGTACAGGATGTTTTTTCGTTGTCACCCTTACCGAAGGGTACGTACTCTACACATCAATTAAAGTAAGTTTATGCCAAAAAAATGATGGGAAACGATGTAATTTTTTTTGTTTTTTTTTTTATTACTTGATCGGGCGAAATTTATAGTGTCCAGTGTTTATGCTAGTTTTTCATAGACAGATATTAATTATTACTCGTGAAAAAATCTTGTTACACGCGTCAATGTGCATTTATGCAGAAAAACGCAGTCTATTTACTCAACTTTGGACCCTAATTGAATGCTGAATAAATAATTTCTTTCTTAATATATTGGAAACCAGACACTTCCCAGGTATGCTTCCATGGAGAAAAATTATCGTGATGATGAGGAGATTCCGTAGTTTTTGGGAACGTTGAAGACCAAAAATCACCCTATATACATACTCGTATATGTGAAATTCTAGAGAAAGGTCAGGTCAAGAGTACCCTAAACCGACGAGCGTGCATGAAGAATATCATGAAAGTAGATGAAGCGAAAAAGGTGTGTCAGGACCAAAGCAAGTGGAGATCCGTGATCTCTGCCTACCCCTCCGGGAAAGAGGCGTGATTTTTAGGTATGTATATACAGGATGTAACATAAAGGGTATATTAAGCGAAAAGCTATGTAAATAGCCTACTATATGTATAGAGAATCTGTTTCCAAAATTTGAGACTCGAAATTACATGTTCATTTTTCAAGATTGTATAAATTGAATATTCCTGAGTTGTTTAGGAATTCTCCATACTATCTGGAAAAATAAACATGTGAATTCAAGTCTGAAATTTTGTGGGTAGGTTCCTTTTAGTGGGCTGTTTGCATAGCTTTTCGCTTAACATACCCCTTTTGTTACACCCTGTATATATTTCACAACTACAGCCCTTATTTCCACTCCATGGCGCATGTTTACGACTGACCGAAGCCTCCCCGACTTGTGCAATATTTATAAACCTGACTAGGATCAATATCGGATGACATTGGCTCATCGCAATCAATATTTTTACGTAACGCGATGTCATATTAAACTCTATCCGTGTTACTCGTATTATGAAGAATTTAAATAAATATTGACCATTTTTTTTAAAATACATGTTTGAACTTGTTGTGTAAGTTCGAATAATACCTTAGGACCCAAAATCCACCTCACCTGCCCGTGGTGCACCCTGCTATTTAACGGACGAGGCTCTGACGCTGAATCAAATTAATAATACATTTATAATGGCACGAAGACATTTCCTATTTATATAGATTGTATTGATGTATTGTTGTATTTGCGCCCGAAAAGCGGTAGTAGGCTATCTGGTGAAAACTGAGCGTGTAATTTGTACACTTTTGCCCAACCTCTGTGGGGTATAATTGAGCGTGACTATACCTATGTACGTGTTTAGACATTCGACGGCCGATTGATTAGTAGGTAGGTAGGTACAAATACGCGCCTAAAGTTAGAACGCTGTTTAAAAATAATAATATTTAAACAGCACAATGACGGCTGATTGGCATAGTTGGTACCTACTACTTATGTATACCGAAGAGTTGGCGTTAGGCATGCAGCCAGCCGTAAAACAAACGCCAAATCTCTGGGTTTATGAGTTTTGAAAGGAACCATATCGCTCCGACCCCATTTATAACAGGATAATGGCAGGATAACAAGATGATGAGCTAACAGGATTCCTTTGCTTCCAGGAATTGTCAAAGCTGGATGGCGAGGTCTTCACAGCATCAGCTCCTCAGGCAGCCTCGGCTCTCTGCTGCTCCATCGACATACCGACAGATGGCATTGCTGAGGTTTGTTGGTCTTAGTTAAATTATTGTAAAAAAAGCTCGTAGCTCTAATTTTAGTACGTGGGTAGTATTTAAAATTAATGCAAAAGTATTAAAAAATGACTTGTTTTTTGATTTATATTAACACACATAACTAATGTTTATCATTACAGGTTACCCTAATGCGATAAGTTTTTATTCTAATTAATAAAGTTTATATAAATATGTGGGAGGTTGGCCCAGGACAGAGGACAGTGGCATAGGGAAGAGGAGGCATTTACTCAGCAGTGGGTGTAAGAGGCTGTATAGATAGATATATAGAAATATGTAATACATTTCCTATTAGATTCGTTACCAGGCGCTACATTTTTGTATTTGTGCCCGAAAAGCGGCACCCCATCTAGCTACCGGCTATTCCTCTATGCTACCGGTAACGAATCCAATGGTAATTCTGAATAGGTATTATAAGCTATTAGCGTCAGAGCCTCGTGTGTTAGACAATACGATGCACCACGGGCAGGTGAGGTTGACTTTGGGTCCCAAGTTATTTTATTTTTATTTTATTCGGGAAACAAACAGTTGACAATAACTAAGATTATTACAACATAAGTAACTATTTACCACTTAAAGCTTCCACATTTAGAGACTAGTATAAATATATAACAAATACCTTGCCATGTTATGTACCCCAGCAAATTTTGAATAGAAAATTAAATCAATATATTGAGGGATCGCCCACCACCGGGCCCTATCGATCCCTCAATAGAGATTTGAACTTCCGAATAGTGACGCCTGATACAATTCAATAAATCAATATAGTCTGTTGGCTTGGCATAGTAAAAAAGAAAAGCTTAGAGAACCACATGCTCATCGAACCACTCTAACGTGTTTATTTTTGTATTAAACAGGTCTAGATTAGCTTGCCGCGCTAGCTTGTTGAACTCAGAAGGCGCCCTGATAAAAAATGAATTTTGCCTATAGTTACTTTTTGATTTTGGTACAGACAGAAAAATAGGTTTTCGAATAGTTAATCTAGATGGTACTTTTAAATAAAGTAGTGATAATAGCTGTGATATCAGCTATATTATTAGTCGAAACCACACTCTTCTAGTATATTCCTTCCTTCCATAAACATATTCTCATTCTCTAGGGTACCCTTCTATCTGAGGAGGCGGGATCCCTCCTCTCAGTGCAATCAGCGCCAACGGAGCAGAGGGAGAGACCACAGAGCTTACTTCTGTTGCCGACGAGTAACGTAAGTATACAGGATATGTTTTCGTTGCCACTCTTTACGAAGAGTACGTACTCTGTACATCAAATAAAGTAAGTTTATGCCATGAAAATTCTGGGAAACGATGTAATTTTTTTCGAAAAAAAAAAATTGAATTACTTAATCGGGCGAAATTTATAGTGTCCAGTGTCCGTGTTAGTTTTTTTATAGACAGCTTTTAATTATTTTTCTATGGCATTTGACGCAACTCAAATTTGGACCCTAATATGGGAACCAGCACTTCCTTAAGCAGCTCTGAAAACTTGAACTCGTAGTGCAGTCTGATATAGATTACTTTCAAATGCCTTGCTGACCCTAGTTATATCTAGTAGGTATGGAACCAGATTTTCGGTGACTTCTTTCTGGGCCACATTTACCTAATGTTTGTGTTGCAAAATGCACACCACATTCCAGTATGTTAAATTAACCGAATCATTTGCAAAAATAAATTTGGCTATTTTAATTTTCGGGTGAATTAATTTAACAGAACACATACATATTTTAAAATACATTAAATGACACTATTATTTACACCTGAAGTAATTTAACTTAACCCGGTAGTACTAACAGCTTTTTAAAAATGTCCCGCGGAAAAAGATACTGGCGCATTTTGAACATTACACTATTTCATCAAAATGAATGAGTAGTGCAACGATTTACCAAGTACAAGGATGTTTGATACACTGAACTCGTAAGTATAACCTGCGGTGGTGCAGGAATACAAATTTATCATATAACGGTGTCATGTGATTAAAAAGAAATTTTACAGATGATTAAAGATTAGATGTATCGACGTAATTGCAAATGAATTATTACAATTAAAATAATAGTGTCCGTTATAATTTGAAATTTGTTACTTAATTCTAAGTACGGTGTCGCAACTCCAGTGGCTCCGGTGGCAAAAAAGAGGGGCCACCGTAATTTAATAATGTCACCGGAGTCTTTTTGTATAAGGTTGAAAACTGGTATTATTTCTTATATGTATAGGAAGACCTATTAAAAAAATTACGGCTTCAGGGTTATGCCCCATTTTGTAATGTTTTTAAAATCACCTAGATAAATAAATAATCTGGAGACAAAACAACAGACATCAACTTGGCATTGTCAAAGTGCTTCGCTAATTATGTTCCTGATGCAGTCTGAGCACTGTAGGTTAGACAGGTACACATATACATACTAGGAAGGGAACCGCATGTGCTGATCTACCAAAGAAAACGAAGTTTGTGAATTATACATACTTGGCCTTCAGTCAACCTATAATTGCAGTTTATTTAGTAGGTATGTCATTTTGTCCATATAGACACATGTAGCAAAAACATTTAACAAATTTTGCTTGACCATTTCATGAATTTTCGGATTCATTTCTTATATGCCATTCTACTCCTCTAAAAGGAGATAAAAAAAAATCATAAAATGTCATATCTCCGACACCTAATTCCGGATGGGGTGTTCCTTAATATAAAGGTAGCTAACGAGGTGCACTTTCACATGTGAAAAGAAATATTCTGGTTTTCGAAGATTTTTTCTATAACGGCTAGTTGGAATGGTGTAGTCAGAACTGCGAGATAACGTACTCGTTTTATGCTAAGAAAAAACTCATAACATTTTAAAGTATGTAATAAAATATTTCCCTAACTGTTAACGTGTTCCTTAAATTTGTTACATAGTTTCTAAGCTATAATCATGATGATAAACATTATTACCAACTAATAAACGAAAAATCTAAAGTTTTCAAGTTCTTATAAAATAAATAACAATGATGTTCTCCGGTATTTATAATGTAATAAATTTCAGTGGAAAGATTAACAATTTCGGTGGTTTGATAATAATATCGGTGGCGATTGAAATTTTTAAATGCAGATATATCAAGAAATAATGATGTTATGACTGAATATTATATATTTTTAGCTATTACTTCGAATACAAAAAAGTTATAGAAAGTGGATATAAAATTTCGCCAGCGTAATTAGAATTTACTGTTACGTTAATTTTGTTTCTGAAGCTTTTAAATAAATGTTTTATGGTGATAAAACGGGAGGTTATGTCATTTTGTACGTACTTCCCCTACATATCGAAATAGCGCAATATCATACAAAGTAACTAATTGATGAAAAGCACTCTAGGGGAGAGTTGGATATTACCGAGCTCCTGAGGACTTGGGACCATAATTAGGAAAACGTTTGATATTAAATTAAACAAAATGCAATTATTAGTAGAACATTTATTCAGGTTCACATACCGTATGACAAAAAGATCCAAAATTGAAACAGAAATTAATTATTGTAGAATTACAAAGACCTTTAGAAGCGTGGTATTGTCAAACTGGTACTGTGCTTAGGTTTGACGAAATAGTATCCACAATAATACCGTGCTAAGAAAACCCCAAGGGTACCCAAATCCTGTTTGAAAAATTAGATCACTGTTTGTATGTTAAGCGAAAAGCTGTATAAATAGCCCACTATAATATTTTTGGTCGTCAACGTTCCCGAAAACTACGGAATCTCATCATCACGATCATTTTTCTCCATGGAAGCATACCTGGGAAGTGTCTGGTTTCCAAAATATTAGTGTCCAAAGTTGATAAATGCGTTTTTCTGCATAAATGCACATAACGCGCGTAGCAGGATTTTTTCCGAAAAATAATTAATATCTGTCTATAAAAAAATAATAAACACTAAAATTGAGTACAAGGAATTTAAAAATTAAAAAAAAAAAACCCAACATTTTTTTGGCATAAACTTACTTTATTTCATGTATAGAGTACGTACCCTTCTGTAAAGGTGGCCACAAAAAAACACCCTGTAGAAACCTATTTCCAAAATTTGAAACTCGGGTACTGAGATATTTAAAAATTCTCCAACTATCGGGAAAAATAAACATGTGATTTCGGATCTCAAATTTTGTGGAAGGTTCTCTTAGTGGGCTATTTACATACTTTTTGCTTAACATACCCTACTGTATAAAGTATGACGATAGGTATATGTAAAAAAATCTTGAATTCTTTATCAGTATTTAAATGAAATGTTCATATTTTCTAGATCCCATGACCTTCTTATTCGTTGGCACAGATTTATCAATCTAAAACGAAAATAAGAATAAAATTATACTATGTTGATTTGTATGTATGGGCGCGAAATTATCAAACTTGGTTATTTTAATTTTTAACTTCCAAATAATATTGAAAAGTTTAAAGTATGTAAAAACGTATAAGTAATATTATTCTAATTGTATAACTTTAAAAATTTATATGTCAAAATACCTCTATTAAATATTAAAGTAACTAATTGCTTTTAATCTGTAAAAAATGTACAATCTCTGCAAATGTAATATATCTAAGAGAAGTTGTTGATTATCTGAATAAATAAATAAATAAAATAAAAATAAATACCTATTATAATAACATATATGTCACCTATCGACAGATCAATATTTCGTAATAAGTCTCTGCGTAATTTGTATAGTATTGTCTATATAGCATACCTTGTATTAGCGAACTACATAGCATTATAATATATTAAATTAGTGTCACTCAAAGTATTTATCTCTTATGAGTTGACGACTTCCCTCAGCATTACATAGCATAGCATCATAGCATTAACTAAATTTTATAACCGTACACTTACCTCTTATGAACAGTATGTACGAAATTTTATAAGGGAAAAAACTTCTGCAAGACATGCTGTCTCCATCGTCGCCCGGAAAGTACCGGCGATGCGCGGGGTAGGGTGTAGGCATGTCGATAGATAGGCTTCGATGTTTATGCACTATATCGCAAAACTAGTGCATGCTTTTTGATATATGCTGATGCGCGGAATTATCAACCGCGCGCTTAGATGAACGCGCGGTAATACCCTATACTTAGTTTTGTTTTAACTCTGACTTTTTAAAATTTCTACTACCTATAATAGGCTATGAATCATCGAAACAGTTTGGTAAATTAAAGACACGATAAGTAAAATGCAAATGCTTCTGATTCACCATGAAAAAGGTAGATCATAATAAATTTGTCTGTCAGGTACCTCTTGGTGACATCGTTGATTTGTGAAGTCAAAAGCCTACAGGAATCAGTACAAAATTTTATAAATCATTGAATAGAATACTCTCGGCCATATTTTGATAGACAACTCAGTAGATATTTTATTCTTCTATAATCGTAAATGTTTGTATTGTTTTATTTAATTAACAGATTAGCGCCGTAAATGGGATCTTAGGTTAATTTGGTTACGCGCAATGTTATTACGTTCTGTAGTCTCGACGTTGGTATTTTCATAGGAAACAAAATTCAGGTTTTTTTTTTTACACAGGTGTTTTATTGTTGCCACCCTTAACGAAGGGTACGTACTCTATAGATCAAATAAAGTAAGTTTATGCCAAAAAAATGCTGGGAACGATGTAATTTTTTTTTAAAGAAAAAAAAAATTTACTTGATCTGGCGAAATTTATAGTGTCCAGTGTTTATGCTAGTTTTTTCATAGACAGATATTAATTATTTCTAGTGAAAAAATCTTGCTACGCGCGAGATGTGCATTTATGCAGAAAAACGCAGCCTATTTACTCAACTTTGGACCCTAATATCTTGGAAACCAGACACTTCCCAGGTATGCTTCCATGGAGAAAAATGTTCGTGATGATGAGGAGAGTGCGTATTATTTAGAAACGTTGAAGACAAAAAACACCTGTATGTAAATTTCTAGGGTAAATTAGATTACATTAGATTCATTTATTTATTTTTATTCTTATGTTACAAATTATGGTAAGATATGGTCTAGGTCTGCGGTCACCAACCTACCTGCCCAGCGTGGTGACATGGGCAAATACCCCCCATGGCAGTCTTGTGGAGTGCCCTGGGGGAGGCCTACGTCCAGCAGTTTGGACTGCAATAGGCCGATGATGATGATGATGGTCTAGGTTGCACCACAGATCATTATTTATTAATGAATGTTCTTACAGCAAGTAGGGGCGTACCTGTCAGCGATGTCTCCTACCGAGCTGGAGGAGGACAGCCTCCTGACTCTGTCGTCGGTGACGGCACGCCCTCTGCTGGCCGTTTCGAGAAAGCTCCGGCCACCTGCTGGGTCTAGTGATAAGTACGTATCTTCTGTAGCAAGTCCTCATGACAGCAGCTAATGGTTACCTCCTCCCGTTTCTGAGAGGTTGACAACACTGCGGCTGGGTCTCGCGAAAAACAAGAACAATTTTACGTTAAAAAATTACTTCGTGTTTACGTACGTTTTTGGGAGGTGGGCAGCAGCGCCTTCATTGTTGATAACATAGTCCGAAAATCACACTGCGGTCTACAAACCGCCTGCCCAGCGTGGTGACTATGGGTAAAAAAATTAACATGTAGTTAATTTAACTTATTTAATTTAGGTACATATGTGTATTTAATTTAACACCTTCGTTCTTTCTTAGCAGCAGTTCAGGACCTCCAGATGGAGGCTACGGCTGGGTGGTGGTGTTCGGAGCGTTCATGGTGCAGTTCTGGGTGGCTGGTCTCTTCAAGTCCTACGGGGTCTTGTACGTGGAGATCATGGAAACCTTCCCTGATTCATCCGAGTCGGTAGCTTCGTGGATACCTGCTGCTTTGTCCACGCTTTGCTTGGCTTTGGGTAAGAGATAATAGAGTCATTATGGTTTACCATCCGACTGCTTTATTAAATGATATTGGGTTGCGGGAACTCCTGGATTATCTACCACTAACTTTTAGCAAATTATCATGTTTTGGGAATATCTATCTATAGATACAAACACATCAAACAAACCGCTATTTCTTTGCTAATTTCGTGGCGATACTAGGTAATTCGTGCCGCGTGGTGCTGGCAGAGTAGAATTCGTACCACACTATGTCTGCCCGTGGGTATCGTACGAGGCGATTAAGGGTTTCCGGGAGGTGGGAAGCAGCGCCTTCCGTCCAAAATAAAAACTGCGGTCACCAACCCGCCTGCCCAGCGTGGTGACTATGGGCAAATACCCCCTATAGCAGTCTTGTGGCGTGCCCTGGGGGAGGCCTACGTCCAGCAGTGGACTGCAATAGGCTGATGATGATGATGATAATGACTAGGTTAATAGATAGTATTATTTATTTGAAAAATACACATACACGGACAGCAACACCATAGAACAAGACAATAGAAATAGACACAATAGCAAAGAGTAGGCAAACAGGTAAGAGCAGACACGTAGAAAAGAACAGTAACAAGAAGAACCCGTCCACCCTATTTGGAGCCCGGCATTCACGTACCGTGTAAGTGCTAGCGTCAAGTAGGTCCCGGCCCCTGATTACGTAAAAGCAATAGCAAAGCCGAAGCAAAGCGATAGCGAAAATTGTACAATATTCGCCTTGAAATGTCAAAGTTCCATTGAAATTCATTTTACGTACCTAATACGAATTTGACAAGCAATCAGCGATTTTTGTACAATTTTCGCTATCGCTTTGCTTTTGCTAGTTAGGTAATAAGGGAGCCTTTTCAGCTGGAGCTCATAGGTATGTATAGCTGGTCTTATGTCAATAATATTTACGTTTAAACTGTATTTTTATCGCATCAGACATTGTTAATTGATGAAGATATTTATCATTTATTTATTCCCTTACAGCGCCTCTATCTTCGGCCCTTTGTGAGAAGTACTCATGCCGACTGGTGGTGTTTATCGGAGGCCTGTTCTGCGCTACTGGCCTAGCGGTATCCTACTTTAGTACTGGACTGCTGCATTTGCTGCTTAGTTTTGGCGTTATGACTGGTAAGACATGTTCTTCTCTTCTCTTTTTGTTTTATGTACATACATATATATAATCACGCCTTTATCCCTTACGGGGTAGGCAGAACACCAAGGGCCGATAGAATCATATGGTGCCACTTCTGACCAATTTTGAGGGTACACTGAAAAAAAAAATCTTTAGCAAAGTACCAATTTAGCTCGGTTAAAAATTATTCTGCTGCATTCAATCAAGACATATTTAAAATGCGCAATAAAGCTTTGTTAATATTATACAAGCAAGTATTGCTAAATATTCTTGGCTGTTATTAACATAGTACTTATCTATTTCAAAATTACAGACTGGGTAAATATTGCCCTTACCGATTTCGATTAAAAATAGACAAACTACTTTATTATTTCATGATTAGTAAGTTATTTAATTTTACACACAATCATAGTTAGCTAATGTTTACTCAAAGTTTGGTTAAAAATAGACAAGCGTACATTATTATTTAATTATATGTAAGTCATTTAATTTTAGACATAATCATAGTTGGCTAAAATAAAATAACTTGCTACGATGCATATAACCGTTTTCCTTGCTTAAAACAAACAAGTTACTTGTCTATTGTTAATAAGCACAGCTCGGCAATTAACAATGGAGTAAGCTAATACTATTTTTGACCGAGTAACTTGATAAAAATAAACAAGGAATCGGCTGTGTAGCTTGAAAATTCGATCATTTCTATCAAATCATAGTCGCGTAACGACGTGTATGTTAATGTTAAAGCCTTAAAGACAAGTTAGATTAAAATTTATAAAAAAAAAACTTTTCACCGGTTTATTTTATTATAACAGTAGGGTAGGAAGTACAGTGAAGTGACAAAAATAAACAATTACTTTTTTGTACCGCGAGGATCTTCACCTCAATCTCCAAGGGTACGTTTACCAGACGGACTAACTGAAGAGATTGATGCAGAAGACAAACTTTTATGGCTCAAAAATTCTTCTGAACCTTGGACAGCTGTAGCACAAAAGTGGGAAGAGACCACAGAGTCAATGTTAATTGCTGCAAAAGAGTTAACCATAGCTCAATACTTCGATGAATATGCGGCTCTTAAAAAACCCAAAGGATATTGGTAGTGAGTTCAGTTTTTTTTAATTTTGGTCTGCTTTAGTGTACTTTTATATAATCACGTTTCTTTTATTTGTTCACAGCTAGAAAAAGATTTTAAAAACCAACAAATGCCAAAACTTTGGCAATGTGAGTTTCGATAGAAACCATGTTGCGCCGACTCCATAAATAATGGGATAAGGGCAGGAAGATGATGATGTTGGAGTCTGTCCTATAATTAAAGTTGTTCAGGTTCGTGGTCTGAGTCACTCCATGAAAGTTTGCAAATTTCACCCTGTTATTGCGAAAATTAAAAAAGGGAACATCAGTTTCGTTTCTTGAGTACTATTTTTAAGAGGAGTATTTAAGTGTATTATGTTACTTGAAATGATTGTATCGAGTACACAATAAAGCTTATTTTATTTATGTACATATTTTTCTTTCAGTTTCTTCTATTTTTGGTCTGTCGGCAAAATTACTGTTGTTTTACTGCATGAACATTTCATTGGTTTTTTTTCGACATGCCAAATTTTTGCCCACTGCACTGCGAGTAACAATGGTACAAATGACAACATATCGAACTAAGTACATATTTTCAGTATGAGCTTACCTCGCACTGTTCGTAAAGCCTATGAACAGTCACAGGTCAGCTTATACTAAAAATATGCAGGGTGTTATAAAAATACCCGTAATGACTTTAAGGGCTTTTTCTACTCATTATTATGAACAACTTTTATTATGGGACCAACTCCAAAATCGCGGAAAAAAAATCAGCTGAAGTCCATGTCTATGAATTGGGTATTGAACATTTGAATGGAACAACTGATTTTTTTTTCGCGATTTCGGAGTTGGTCGCATAGTAAAAGTTCATCATAATAATAAGTAGAAACACCCCTTAAAGTTATTACGGATATTTTTGCAACACCTGTATATTTAGATGTGTCGTTTAAATTGGTACTTGCAACAAAGTATTTTAGCTATGATTACCGAAAAATCTCGCTTAAGAATTCAAAGTAACTTGGCTAAAAATAGCAACTTCAATTGACTAGAAGGAAAAAAGTATTTTAGCTATGGTTACCTAATAAACCCGCCTCATAATACAAAGTAACTTGGCTATTTAGTAAATTTACCAATCTTAATTGACTAGAAAGAACAGAGTATTTAGTTATAGTTACCCAATGAACACGATTGACAGTAGGTACCCAGTAACTTGGCTATGTATGCCAAATTGATTTGAGTAGAAGTAACAAAGTAGATTGGCTGTCCCTACCCAATAAACATGATAAACATTACCAAGCTTCCTAGCTAGTTTTACGAAACAAAATATTTGAGCCCACTGAATTACTTTGCTAAACACAACAGAGTACGTTGGGTATTGTTAACAGAGTAACTCGCTATTCACTATAGTAAATAGGTTTGCTAAATTTACTGAGTGACTAGGATAGAAGCAACAAACCTTGAATACTTATTTATTAACCACCTTACTCGGTTTATATTACCAACAGATGTTAACGAATTTGACTTGTGTAATTTTAACAACGAACTTTGCAGGCTCCATACGAAGCAAGTTACTCGGTTGTAAATAGCGGCAACTTGTTTATTTATAGCCGTTACGTTTTTTCAGTGTATAGTTTGAAGTGCCGAAAACTTGTACTACGTTTTGCTTCTACATTCACATTGCGAACGGCCAAGCTGTGTAACTCCCTGCCTGAATCCCTGTTCCCCATGAACTATATATATCTTGCGGTCTTCAAGTCGAGAGTAAACCGGTTTCTTTTAGGCAAGCGCGCTCCATCTTAGACTGCAGCGGTGCTTACCATCAGGCGCGTTGTGGTCAAGCGTAAGCCTATTTAATATATAAAAAATGTACAAGTTTTATGTATTTATATTTACATGGGATCAGTCGTAAAATAAACGCCGAAATATTCCGCAACATGAGTTTGGAAAGAGACCATATTGCGCCGACCCCAACTTTATAATGAGCCGAGGGCAGGAAGATGATGAGATCATCATTGGATTCGTCTTTGTCACTGATCTTTGACATCTTACTCCGATATGCTAAACGTAGCTGCAGCATCTCCTATGTGATTCTGCAGTTCCTGGCTACCGTAGCCATATAGACCATTTAAAGCACATAGCCATAGTCAGGGTTCGAAGTGTTAATTATCTTTGATAATTATAAAAATCAAACACTAAAATAATCTAAATTTATTTACGTATCCAAACGCGCAAGACATAAAAAAAAACCTTTGACCTACAAGAAAAGTGTGAATTTCAGGAATTTCTCTTTTTTTACGTTCTTTCGGAGCGAAGACCTATCATTAATCTAAGGTTCTTTCTTATTTTTTTGACGCAATAAAAACAAACTCTGAATTAAATTGTATTTTTCTTATTGTATTATTCTTAGCTGTTCATTTAATAATGCCGAAAAACTGAGACCCTTTTTGAGATAAATAGATTATTATTTAAATAAAGAACATTTCAAGGAGTTAATTGACAAATCAGCAAGGATAATTATCAAGAAAAAAAAAAAGTATTTATCTTGATAATTTCGAACCCTGCATAGTATACAGGGTGTAACAAAAAGGGTATGTTAAGCAAAAAGCTATGTAAATAGCCTACTTTAGAGAACCTATTCACAAAATTTGAGACCCCAAATCACATATTTATTTTTCCCGATAGTATGGAGAATTTTTAAATATCTCAGGAATTTTCATACAATCTTGAAAAATAAAAATGTGATTTCGAGTGTTAAATTTTGGAAATAGGTTCTCTACAGTGGGCTATTTACATAGCTTTTACGCTTAACATACCCTTTCTGTTACACCCTGTATACTATGTAAGTGAATAATGACTTCTGCATGGGTTTTTAGTTTCTAATAATGTTTTTCTTTTCAGGAATAGGTGGTGGCTTGTCGACTACACCAGGCATTGTAATTGTATCACAATATTTCGATACACATAGGTAAGTAAATTATTTGATTGCTCGTATCGGATATCTACGTCATACAAAAAAGGTCTAGGTTTCAGGAATCTTTCACATTTCCATTTTACCACGTTGTATGTAGAAATTCCTAAACTATTCAGGAATGTTTATATAGGTAAAATAATGAAAAATTAAATTTTCTAGATAAGTTCTTTAAAGTGGGCTATTCTCGTACAGCCTGTATATTAGGTTCATGTAGTTAGCTAGTTGAATAAAATAATAAAAAATTAAATTTTCTAGATAAGTTCTTTAAAGTGGGCTATTTGGACCGTCGAAAAGGTCTATATAGTACCTTAATAATTAAAAAACTATTGGTCTTAGAAACAAAAATGTGGTGTAAATATTTCACTTATATAGTCAGCTCGCTGTTATGACATTGAGTTTTCGGGGTCAAGCGGGGCGGCGGGGGAGGGATTGCGATACTGTGCGAAACCGGCGCTCACGCTGTTTCTATATTACTCGTGACTCCGACTTTTCGTGGTGATTCTTTCGTGTGTTTGTAGTTTATTTGAACCGATTGATTTATACAAAAATAGTGGACAGTATTTATATCTATACTAATATTATAAAGCTGAATGAAGCTAATTAGAACTAATTCTTTCAGTGTTAGATAGCCCATTTACCAAGGAAGGCTAAGTCTATACAACAACCTGCCCGGCTCGCACGGGTACAACGCCCCCTCACACGGACGAGTCGTGGGCGGCTGCTATTTAAAATAACCAGAAAGTGACAATAAATATATAAACATTTGCTATGTATTTTATGTTTTGTACCTGTTCTTTTTTTATGAAAATACTTAAAACAGCGTCCATGTTTTCATTTCAATCTTTTACTTTAAAAGCGATTCGCTAACATAGACGTTTCACGTTAAAACCAACGGCCGTGTGCCCCGACACAGCCCCACCCGCTTTTTAATTCGTTTTCGGATTAGCAGCTATGTATTTATGGTTGCATGCTAGGTGCTTGGATTTGGATTCTCGTTACGACTGTAGTGTCTTGTGTTCGTGACTATGAGTCGGCAGATCCGAGGGTCAGCGGAGGGTGTAGGGCCCGATGATGGGCAAATCCTCGATGGAAGTTTGAACCTACCTAAATGTAAAAAGTTTGTCTGTAATCAATAAGCAAGCGGGATTATGGTGATTAAAAAAAAAATAAAATGTTTAAAAATCTAAAACTCTGTATGGTGAAAAATTTATTAGATCAGTCAACATCACTTTACTCTTTCAGAGCATTAGCAAACGGTATATGCGTGAGCGGGACAGCAGCAGGCAGCTTTGTGTTTCCAATGTTAATCGAAACGCTGGTTGATATGTATGGGTTGCATGGAACTGTTTTACTATTAGGTAAGTAATAACAACAATCATTTACTTAAAGAAAATACCTGACTGATTAAAATTTTCACCAAGTGTCACTCTCATGACTCAAACGAGTCTATGATACCTCCCAAGCTCAAATGCGACAAGTCCATGAAGAAGGTATAAGAGGAGGTGGGACAATGAAGTGAGTCGTGTGGTAATCGTGAGGCCATGACGTTATGATAGGGGCGGAGCTTCAGCGCCAGTGTACGCTTGTGCTGCGAAATGTAACCGTATTAAAATTACAAAGACACTAGCGCTTTTAACAGGGTACTTTTTACTAAAACGTAATATTGCCATCTAGTGATGAGTAATTGCACTAGTAAAACAATCTTGAACCATATTGATATAGTTGCGACATTTTTTTCTGGAACCTTAACTGCCCCTCTCTAGGCCTCCAACGCCCACGAGGGGGCGTTATCGCCCACTTTGAGAAAGACTGCTCTAGAGCGTATTAAAGAAAACATACACTCCGAAAACATAACCAACCATCCTTCCAGCGTAGTTGGGTAAAAAATAAAATAGCTTATTGGATTATTTCACTCCTTCTTTATCGTACATGTCTACACTAGATTTATGTCCAAAAAATCCATGTCTATCTGTTTGTTTGTTCCGGCTAATCTCAGAAACGGCTGGACCGATTTTGACGAGAGTTTCACTGGCAGATAGCTGATGTAATTAGTAATGACTTAGGCTACTTTTTATCCCGAAATTTCTGCGGGAATATAATTAAAAATAACGTTTTCCACTAGGTGGCGGTATGCTACACGTGTGTGTGGCTGCGACTCTATACCGCCCCCCGCCCGCGCCTCCCCGCGGCGCAACCCCCACTACCACCACTACGGAAAATGTCACCCTTCTTAGCGGGGAAGGGGAAAGTAAGTAACATCTTATTGCAGTCCACTGCT
Source organism: Carposina sasakii (assembly GCA_014607495.2). Taxonomy (NCBI): domain Eukaryota; kingdom Metazoa; phylum Arthropoda; class Insecta; order Lepidoptera; family Carposinidae; genus Carposina; species Carposina sasakii. Next base: position 5,329,902 of record CP053177.1, on the reverse strand, counting down.
GGACGTAGGCCTCCTTGGGCAAGCCACAAGGTCAAGAATGTAAAAAAATTGTTAGATTTTCAACGCTTGAACATAATATTAGGTAAGTACTTGGGTATAAAAGGGTCTATAAATGGTTAACAAAATTTCATTGAATAAGTGTAAATTATGACGAAAGAAGATGAACATGATGATGTCACAGACACAACCATTATTATTTATAAGAACCTTTACTAGCGCCATCTAGTCTTATCTCAGGTTAATTATTATTGTATCATCCATCTTAAGGTATTGGTTGTATGTATTCGCGACCAGGCGAACTAATACTAAACCCTAATGCTAGATGGCGCTGATACGAATTAGGTTACATAATATTCAATATAGAATCTCAAGAACTAGACGATCTCAGTGCTTTAATTGCTTTCACCACCATTCCCAACTCCTGGCTGCATCAGGAACAGACGGTTATAATCAAATTAAGAGGAATAACCATTTTCCTGCCCTTATACTATTTTATAGGGTCGGCGCAATGTGGTTTCTTTCGAAACTCACATTGCCGAAGATTTGGCATTTGTTTTACGGCCCGCTGCCTGACGCCAACCCTCCTCGGGTATACGGATAGCTAAGTGACATTTTTTTTAGAAAATCTGTACATGAAATAAATTCAGTACAGGCCCGTGACTGTGATCCAATTCCTCGAATCATAAATAAATAAATATATAATAAGTAAATAAATAATAATATAATATATAATAATAAATAAATAAATATAGAATAAGGAATAAATGTATAATAAGTAAATCAATAAATATGCACACACTTCGAGTCCCACACTAAGATCCCTAAGGTCTTGTGTTGTGGGTAAAGCAAAGGTAGATAAATACATAGATAAGTATAGAAGCATCCATTATATTCATCAATTATCAATGTTTGCACCTACCGGGATTCGAACCCAGGACTTATGGCGTCGCAGGCAGGGCCACTACCTACTACACCAATCGGTCGTCATCGAACGATTAAGATGATTGTTTCTTTCACAGCAAAACCCTTCACAAAAGACAATCGTCTGCAGACGCTGTTTCAGCCTGACTGTGATCTGACCCTCAACCAGAAAAATCTTCTGCTAGACGAAAAGAAGAACAACGTCTTCTCCGAGTTACTACATCCCAGTCTTATAGAGGTTAGAATACCAAAATAAGGGTCGGCAGGCTGATTTTGTGACTTGCGATTGGTCGGCAAACGGTCGCTAAACGTCAAAAGACGACTACGCGACCGATTCCTAGAAATCCTATTCTGTTATTAAGCAGTATGGTGCACTGACTTTTCAATTTAGTAGGCTAATACCGAATGTCAATTTTGACAGCGACTATCCAGCGATTGCGACCGGTTGCAAGTTACAAAATCAGCCTGCTGTTCATATCTGACGGAAGATGCGTCGAGCGTATCTTCAGGTACAGGCAAACGCACTAACGCATCATCGGTTGAGTGTGAAAGGTTGAATGTTTTCTCAGGTTTTGTCATATATTTGCATGTACTGATGTTACGCGATCGACAAATATCGACGGATTTTCCCTCAGATATGAACCGACCCTAAAAGGTCTAGTGTGAGTTTTCAAAGCTAACTAACTGCGTGATGACGTGATATAGAAGCTGTTTTACGAGTTTGAAAACCCCCGGAATTATCGGCATAGGAATTATCTACGTGACTTGCAAAGCGATAGCGAAAATTTGTGAGTGAGTGAGTGGGAAGAAGCCAACACACATACCCATCCATCGGATATATCAGCTGCATCTTCTTCCGTGCATTTTTTTTGACGTGAAACGTCTTTAAAATCGCGCCGACACATACGGGTACCAGGTTTAAAAACTGGACCGTAACGAAAAGGTCTATATCATCGTACCTTAATAATTAAAAAACTATTGGTCTTAGAAACAAAAATGTGGTGTAAATATTTCACTTATATAGTCAGCTCGCTGTTATGACATTGAGTTCGTGTCGGGGTCAAGCGGGGGGGCGGGGGAGGGATACTGCGATAACTGTGCGAAACCGGCGCTCGCGCTTGTTTCTATTCAGTGTAACTCGTGACTCCGACTTTATAGCGTGGTGATTCTTTCGTGTGTTTGTCAAGTTTATTTGAACCGATTGATTTATACAAAAATAAGTGTAATTTGGACAGTATTTATATCTATACTAATATTATAAAGCTGAAGAGTTTGTTTGTTTGTTTGTTTGAACGCGCTAATCTCAGGAACTACTGGTCTGATTTGAAAAATTCTTTCAGTGTTAGATAGCCCATTTACCAAGGAAGGCTACAGTCTATACAACAACCTGCCCGGCTTCGCACGGGTACAACGCCCCCTCACGCGGACGAAGTCGTGGGCGGCTGCTATTTAAAATAACCAGAAAGTGACAATAAATATATAAACATTTGCTATGTATTTTATGTTTCTATTACGTACCTGTTCTTTTTTTATTAAAATACTTAAAACAGCGTCCATCTTGTTTTCATTTCAATCTTTTACTTTAAAAGCGATTCGCTAACATAGACGTTTCACGTTAAAACCAACGGCCGTGTGCCCCGACACAGCCCCACCCGCTTTTTACAGTTAGCTAGTCAAACATTTGACTGCCATCGTGCCTGATGTTAAGCAAGATGCGGCCTAGGGTGGTACATGTTTGCCTAGAAAGTGCCTATTCATTCTTCATTTGAAAAGACCAATGTTGTAGTGCTCGGGAATTTACATCGGCAGGAAGTGCATTCCACTCCTTAGCCGTTCGCATTACAAACGAGTTAGCATAACATTTGGTGCGTATGGGTGGGATATCAACAACATAAGGGTGATACGCTAGTCTGCGTCTAGTATCCCGATGGTGAAAAGGGGCTGGTGGAACTGTATATCGTAAGGGTGAACTAAGGTACTCAGGTATTCTCTGTGGCGATAAACTAGCATGGTCTCCACTCCTGCTATGCTAAACTGGACTGTGGGGTCCCTTTATGATCCTGCAGTTCATGCTATCCCATTGAACACAGCTGTATGTTTATGTGTGTATTTACATTTTAGGTTGGTAAGCCTCCATTACTGTCCCAGCTATCAGACTCCGAAGATTCAGAAGGATTGGACGTTCTTGGAGTAGTTGGTAAGTAGCTTTCATACCTTTAATATGGGTATAATAGTTAGTAGGTACTATGTAAGAGAGCCCGCCTGCCCAGCGTGGTGACTATGGGCAAAAAACCCCCCTGTGGCAGTAGCCTTGTGACGTGCGCTGGGGGAGGTCTACGTCCAGCTGTGGACTGCAATAGGCTGAAGACGAAGACAACGTAAGAGATACAGCAGTCTCACACAAAATGCAAATTCTTCTACTTTTGTAAGATGGCATAGCTACTACTTACATATATAACCTCACGCCTATGTTCCATATTCCTTAGTTGCAGACACTACATAATTTTCCAATTGCACTTCTTTCGCCTCATCCGCTTTCATTAAGTTCTACATACATGCTGGTATATTGGACGTTATTTATTTATTTATTCATTCATTCATTAACTCATTCATTCATTCATTCATTAACTCATTCATTTATTTATTTACACGGGTTATGTTCGGTCTTCGGCCGATAGGTGGCTCCAATGTGCTATTAGTCTAACCCAGGGATTACCAAACTTTATTATTTTCTCATAGACGCCTTTCAAAAGTTAACTGGTTCTGGTGGATCCCCTACAGGCCTACACCACATACGAATTAATCGAGTCTCTTGCGGACCCCTGAAGGTCCACCTGGACCACTTTGGGAACCACTGGTCTGACCAATAACCTGTGTTACTTTCAGGATTACCACGGGAGGTGGCGAAGCTTCGTCTAAGGCCTACCAGGTCTTCATCCATCCTGCATTCGGTCGAGGATCTGTCAACTGACAGCACCTGCGTCTATAAGGCTAGCAGGAAAAATTTGAGTCGGTAAGTTATGAGAGTTTTTACTTGTATTCATCATCGATATATTCATCTAGATACCCTCCCCCTGAATAGCAAAGCTGAAGCCGCGCGATCGCGATAATTGAGAGTGCGTGCGTGCGTGCGTGCAACGAGGTGCGGGGCGCGGGAGGACGCCGAGCGCTCGTTGCGCGCACGCACACATTCGAGATTATCGCGATCGCGCGGCTTCGGCTTTGCTATTGCTTTAAATCCGGCGTAAATAGTGTCTCCGCATCAACCAAAGTACATACCTATATTATAATAGTCTGTGCAAATAGCATAGGTGTTATGATATACCTACATTTTTGTTATTTAAAAAAAACAATAACTAGAAGTTGACTATTATTTTCATTCTGATTAAAAAGTAATCCCAACTATACCCTCAAAATTGGTCAGAAGTGACACTATGTGGTTCTATCTGCCTGCCCCGTGAGGGATGGGGGCGTGATTATATCGAAGGGTGAAAGGCTATTTAGGATAAGCGCCATTTATATATATGGCGCTTATCCCAAATAGCCTTTCACCCCTCCTTTCACCCCTATGTAAATAGCCCACGATCCAAAATTTATGAAATTACATTTTAATTTTTCAAGATGTATAAAAATTCCTGTAAAAACTGTCTCAATTTTTTGTCGCTAACGCTTTTCGCTTAACATACCCTTTTTGTTACACCCTGTATAGTGTTTAATCTAAGGTCACTTTTTAAGTGTCCTCGACGTTGTTAGCTAGAAGTTTGCAACTTACACACTAAATGTTTCCCAGTAAGTAGTTAGGAACACAAAGGAAATCTTACAACCACGTTCAGCATAGTAAGGCCAGATGTAAAATATCTGTGACCAATTGCTAGCTTAGCCTCACACGCCCCCGAGTACCTTAGTCGACTCTTACGACATGCACGGAAGGAGATGCAGCTGATGTATTCTAGTGAAGCCTCGCATCAGCACAGGAAATTTACATTTATTCCAGGTCCCTTTATATCAAGCCGCCAATAGCTTGTCGTCTTACTCCAAGTAAGCTGTCTGAGCCAGTGATCATAGACAAACAGGAGGCACAGAAAGAGGTCGAAATACAGCCGAAGAAAAGAGGTTGCGTCGAGAAAATTTCAAGGTAGGATCTTTGCGACCGAGAAGCTAAGGCTATAATCCCCGTTGAGACTGGCCGCCTTGACAGAAAAACGGTTGGAGGTTGGTTTACATAAGAGTGGTTTTTTGACGTTAACATTTCCGAATATTGCGCATTCTCCTCATCATTACGAACATTTTTCTCCCTGGAGGCATACTTGAAAGTTTAGTTATCAGATTGCATTTTTAGGCAGAAATTGCGTAACAAATATTTTTTCCGCAAAAAAAAAAATGGAAGTATCTTCTATCAAATACACCTATTCATAGAAAATCCATAAAGTACTAAAACGAATTGAAATGTATGCTGCTGTACGCTCCCATCGTATCTACAATGTAAAAATCAATCGATGAATGTGTTGCTAAGCGCAAATCTCGAGAACAGCTGAACCGATTTCACTAACTTTTTCTTAGAATAGTCCTTAAAGTATAAAAGTCCTAAAAGATGGTTTCTATTGAGAGAAAAAAAAATTGCCTAAAAAGTCTCTAAAAACAATTTTTCTATAGCGGCTGACCACGACTTTGTTCACGTGAAATGGCATCACTGTGCTATGACGTGCAAAGCCGGGATGGATCCCTAGTTTTTAATAGATTAGACCATATACATTTCAATCAATAACAATGTGCATGTATTATTCGCAGATACTTGGACGTGTCCCTGCTGAAATCATGGCGGTTCGGGCTACTGTGCACGTCGGTAGCACTAATGTCATGTGGTTCTCCATACGCGCTTTATTATCTACCCGCTTATACTGTAGCAGTGGGGCACAGTAAATCTAATGCAGGTCAGTATCCAAAAAAAGCACTACCATGTCTGCCCGTGGGTGTCGTAAGATTAAGGGTTTCTGGGAGGTAGACAGCAGTGCCTTCCGCGTTGACAACATAGTCAGAAAATCACAGTGTGGTCAGCAATCCGCCTGCCCAGCGCAGTAGCCTTGTGGCGTGCTTGAGGCTCATATATCATATACACTACTACCCATATCGTAGGGCCTACGACGTAGGGTATTTATTTACGAAATTCGCTTTCACATATTTTGTAAAACTTTCCTGAAATTTATACATATTTTCAGGACGACTGGTAGCAATCAGTGCGGTGCTGGATCTCATTGGAAGACTCGGCTTGGGTTGGCTATGTGACCTGCATTTATTCTGCAGAAAAAAAGCTTACATCTTAAGGTAAGTGACTTGACTTACTTGACTATGTTCCTGTGTCCCCTAGATGGGGCAGAGGCCCTCTAATGTGTTGTGAAGTGTGTGAATATTTTATTTATCATTTTTATTAATGTTTCAGTATTCTCGTAGCTGGTATAGCAGTTCTATCGCTTCCCAGTCTGACGTCATGGTGGGCGCTGGCTGTAGCTTCAGGTGAGATTTACAATTCATATACTAGTTCCGTGGGCCACCGATAGATGGCTCTGCTACAAATTTAGACGGCCGATAGGTGTTGTTGCTATTGACCCTGCCTGCGACGTTGTAGGTTAGGTACTGGGTTCGAATCCCGGTAGGTGCAAACTTGATATGAATATCGATGTTTGTTTCCGACTTATGGATGTTTCTATACTTAGGTATCAATATATTTATATACAGTTGCATAGTACCCGCGAGACAAGACCTTAGGGATCTTAGTGTGGGACTATAGTGTATTGTGAAGTGTTTGAATATTTACATCCATTACAGGAGCCTACGGTCTTTGCCTTGGCTGCTGGTTTCTTCTTGTGCCGGTGCTGTTAGCTGATACCTTTGGCACGGCCAGGATCTCATCCTCGTACGGCCTGGTGAGGATGTTCCAGAGTGTTGCAGCTGTGTCTGTGCCGCCTACTGCTGGTGAGAATCTAGAGCTCCGGAAGTGGTATAGCCTGCACTGCAGGATCGTAGGAGATCCACAGTCATGTTTGGTGTGGTCCGATGTAAAATATCAGTGATGAGCTGCTAGGTCATTGCCTTAAAGAACGCCCCTGTATTACTTAGTCGACTATTACGATATGCACGGAAAGAGATGCAGCTGATGTACCTATATTCTAGTGAAGCCCCGCACAGGATGGAGGATCCTGATGCAAGAATTGAAAATATAGAAACTATTGTAATTTCAAGGTAATTTCAATAAGAATTTAATTTTCGTTTAGAATGATCATAATTGAGAATGTTGATTAAAGGTAAACTTAAAATTTGTAATTTCAGTCCCTCTCCATTCTTAATGTAAATGGCTGAGGTAAAAAGAGACAGATACTGTTTACAAACGTCAGAACTATAATCATACTTTTTTGTTCCCTATAGGGTATTTGCGTGACGTCACAGGCGGTTATTCGTGGTGTTTCTACGGCATGGGATCATGCATGGTCCTGGGGTCTATTCCTGTCATCATATTCCATGTTTGCACGAAGAATGAAGATTCTGATTCGTCCGTGGATTGAAAAATTGACACTTTTTTGAGGATATGAAAGAGAGAGATGTTTATGTAAGACAAGGAGGACGATATAATATTAAATTTGTCTTTTTAGAGTACGTTTCACAGTATAGTTCCGATGGATGATGGCGCTAGTTACTATGTGTACGACCATATTTTCTGCATATAAAAAATGTTAGCTCCGAAATCATAGGAATTATTCTATAAAACGGACTATACGATGGACGCGTTTGATATCCACCAATCAAATTCATGCAAAGTATGGAACAATGAGTGTGATTCGAGGATTTAAAACGCATCCATAGCAACATAGAACAACTCCGGTGGGAGGGCAGCCTATAACCATGGAGCTAGAGGTATATGGAGACCGCGATTTGACTATTTGAAGCTTTGACTTTGAAGTCAACGAGGGAATTTCTCACTCGAAATCTATTGCAAATCAACTGGATAGATGGCGTTGACGATCATTACTGACCATAGAGTTCTGTGTTCCTGAATCCGGAGTGAATGTTCATCAACAACCAACCTTTTTAAAGGTAAAAATCTACCACCATAAATATCGATATTATCGGTAACTGCATAGGAAAAATTATGATTCCGAAATAAAAATAAGGCATAGAAATTTATTCTATGAAACGAACTCTTGCCGTACGATGCTATTTAGAGTCCCCTTGACTTCAACATAGATAACAACATTGTAACCACGTACGTTCATATTGCAACACACAAGTTGGCTACAAATAGGTATTAAGAGAATGGACTTCATAAAATTCTAGTTCATGGTTACAGCACGACAATTTTGCACGTAACTGATATTTGCATATGCTTTTTATAACGAAGTTGTAGGTAAAGTGATGAAACAGCTGATGTATTCTAGTGAAGTCCCCCATCACAAAACAATATTTTATTCTGTAGAAAAGCTGTTATGTTTTACTTAACTTGTTTATTCAGTGGAAGTTGAAAGGGAAGCGCTTCAGGCCACAAGTTCATTTGGCCCTTTTACTAGTGCTCCATTCGATGTGAGAAACTTCGATATCGCGTTCTAGGTTTTGTATATGACTTTGGTTCTGTCTGCGTCCGATAGATGGCCCTGAAATATCTTAGATAAAATACTTCACGTTCCTATTATGTACCTGACGGATCAACGCACAGCTTAAGGGTCAAGACACACTGTTAACACCCGACGCGATAACACACCGAAAATGTATGGAGAGTGTGGGAGGTTAACAGTCTGTCATGGGCCATATAAAATGTATGTGATTGATATGTACTGACACGCGTGTCGTCACGTCGCGCGTCGGGTGTTAACAGTGTGTCTTGACGTAATGGTCTTGGCCCGTAAACCGCTCATGCCGTTGTAGCGACATGAAACTTGGAGGGTGTGTTCTTTGTATGAGGTATGCATCCGATAAGAAGGAATTTCCTGAAATTCCTATGGGGACGGGAATTCTAAAGTTCACGCGGATGCTAGTCCTAGTTTCTTTACCTATAACTTCGTCGCTATAACTGACTGCGTAACAGGGTAGGGTAGGTATAAGGCACCGTCAGGATGGGTAGGTACCTATGTATCATGCCAGTAACATGCATCAATTATTTAAATAATGTAGCAATTATAAGCAATGTGGGCCGCCGCGAGTGAGTTCACTACCGAGTCGCTTTTGCAGAAAGCGCTTTTTTACTTAATTTGAAATAAGAAAGATTATTACTTGAGATTTTCTGTAAAAGATTCTTTAGGAACCCTATAAACGCCAGGGTGAGCGAAAAACTGTGATCTCCTGGCTATATGGAATTAGATTCTCTGGCCTTTTCTTCAGGATAATTTAAATAAAAAATCTGTCAGTACTGTGGCGCCAACTTGTGAGCGCAAAAGCACAAAAACGATCCATTATGTAGCAATTTTTATTAATGAGGGATTTTCTGACAACTATTGAAAGTAAAAATCGCCTGAATAGATATCGTGAGCGAATCTCCTACCCGAAATTCTGTATGGAGATGTAAACTGGGAGGGGAGCTATTTGGGAGATGTAGGTAACGCCATCTATTTTTGAGAGTTAGTCAGAAAATCCCTCGTCCTCACAGGGAAATTCTACAAGTTACCAGCCATCCTGACGTTGGCGATATAAGTATAATATTTAAAAAAATCTACATTTGTTAATGTTCAATGTATCTATAACTCCGCTACCTATGTATATTAAAATACCTAGTCGTTTAAAATTTGTATTTACTAAAACACAACTTTATGCAAGTAATTAAATTGCATCCTATACTATAACGAGCAATGATTGTATTATAATAATACATGTAACTACTAACGAAGTCCCTTAATATAGGATCTACTTGTAACTCTTCATTATTCATTATGATTGAATGGGAAAATTTCTGATAACGCATAAAAAACATGACCAGTTCAAAAATGCTCGATAGGTGGCGCTGATCAAACATGGATGTTAAATTTTGTAGTAAAGACGGATTTTCTCAGAACACAAATCTTTCTAAATATTTGGGTGATGTTTTTAGCTGACCTATTAGAGTTCTAGTTCAAATTCATTATGTTTTTTTTAAACTGTAATGTGTTTTTAAGCGCCATCTATTGTAACAATATGACACATATTTTAAATAGCTGTCAGAAAATTTCCCATAGACAAAATTAAAATCATTAAACCAAAGAGGTTTTAGGTAGACCTGGAGTACTACTCCGATTACCTATTAGAAGCAATAATTAGCTTATTACGATGTTAGGTCAGCTATCTCTGTCTAAGATATAATACTAGAAGGGTTAACCGAGGGGTTAACTGGCTCGTAGACAGAATCTATATGTAATTTGATTACCTACTTATGTGTCTTAGAGAACAGAGAAAGCCTGTTCAATATTGCCTCAAGTAGCTATTTGGAGTTTGTATTTATATACCTTCCTGTCTTAACCTTAAAACCTCCTTGCAAACGTGCATTATCCACTCTAGAATCTATGGTATTATTGATGGTCAATAATTGACCTAATAAATTCATGTGTTCATTTACATTCTTACATTGTGAAAAGGAAATTAAAATTGTACTTAAATATAGTACCTACCTACCTATGATGAAATATAATACTATATACTGTGACCTTTAAAAGTATCTTTTTTTTCACATCTTGCTTCATTCAGTCAACATTATTTATTGTGCTGGTAAGTAAATGAAATAAAAGATGAAACGTAATTAAACCCAAAATCACGGAGCCAAAAATTAAACCGTAGCTATAGTCCGTTGATTGGCTAATTGGTTTTTGTTTGGTTTATCCCAAAGGAAAGGCAAGGGGAAATAAGCCCATACAGCCATACCGTCAAACCGTCCAATTTTGCCCAAAAAATACGAACTTTCTCAATTTTATCGGAAAAAATGTATGGTACGATATACATTTTAAACGTTAAGTATACTTTGATATCGTAGAGACACATACGAAATGATTTTTTGTGCTAATAACTCCATATTTTCCATTATACTAATTTCAAGAGGCCGGCGAAATTACCTCCATTTGTGTACATGTTTGCCCACCTGGATTTTCTCCAAAACTATAATATTTACAGTATTATACTCTTAGAAGCAAACAACGTTTATGGGCAAATATGACGTCCTACCAGGGTCCCTTCTTTTCAATCCTTATAGATTTGTAAATAATAAGGTGGGCAACATTACCTGTCAACTTTCCTAACTTTTCATACAAACATATTTCATCTGTTAGGGTTGTCAAAAAGAAAAATAAGTACCTATATAAAAAATTATAAATTCTTTTATTAACCTGCATATTAAATATCTAATGAAATAGATAATTATAATGTACCTACATAGGTAATGTATTTCTAGGGTCCGAAAAGGCACACATGATCACAAAATGTCCTTTAGAGTTTGACGTAGATTCGAACAGTACGACGCAATCTCTTCAGAAGATTTTGCAGCACGAGATCTTGTTATATTTTGTGTGACTCTTGTAAATAGTTTATCGGCATGACGCCTCAAAAAATTTTGTACCCAATCTCGGCCAGGCAATTTACCATCAAAAACATCGTTTGAATTTTTAACTAAGTAGTCATTAACGATAAGCTGTAAATCAATCTTTGATAAGGGCGAACCAAAATCAGCAGATGCAATTAAAGCTTTGACAATTTTTTCCTCTTCTTCTTGCGAGAGAATAGTTGGTCGGCCCATTGGCTTCATATGGCATTGGTTAACTTTGTTCAAAATGGTCCGGCGTGGTATCCCAAATTGACGTTCAGCATCCCTTGATGATATTTGCTTCGAAGCAACGACTTGGCATGTAAGTTCCAACATCTCACTGCTGTAGTTTCGGTATTGTTTTGCTCCAAATTTACGCCTAGTTTTCCGTTCTCGTATACGGGGTTTTGCACCACCTGCCAATTCCTACAAAAGAATGATGATTGGGTAAGTACTAAATAGTGTAAGTAATACATAGGTAGGTACCTCTAAAGATACCTAGTGTCCATAATAGGTAGGTATATATACATAAATATATAAGGACATGTTCGTACACATTTCACTGACAGACATAACACTGCACAGACGAAACCCCTAACTGCAAATTGTAGTTCCGATGCAATCTCAAAGCAGTTGGCACGAATGCAATGAATATGCCATGTGCACGTTAAAGTGCAGTTACACTTGAGAAATTCATTGGGCACCTGCATACCTACTGCAATCAGACTGTATCGGCGCGGAAATGGCACAATTGCAATGGGATTGCAGTCCGTGTGTGCTAATTCTGTTCTAGATTCAAATGGTCTAAAATGCGTACGAAGTCACGTGCGTTGGCTAGTAATAATGTTTTTCAAAGTAAAAAGTGTCAACCCTAAGACCCGGGCAAATATTCCAACATGGTTGGTCGAAACATGTAGTTTATTTTTCCCACTCACCATATTCTAGTTTGATAGATCTTATGATGCAGCGCATTATCCACTAAGAAACTACAAGTCTTTAGCAATTCAACAAACCAAGAAACTCTTACCTTTGTCTTCACCATCCTGAAATATCAATAATTTTCACAAAGCAGTTTGGCCCAGCAAAAAACACACCTACACTTTGCCATGGTCTGGTAGGAAACTGAGTGAATTTAGAAAAAAAACAAACCTTTCAGTGTTGCCAGAAAAATAATCTAATTTCTACTTCAAGTTTGAAAAACTTGAAAAGGTGTTTAGTAGTTTTTGTATTTTCGATTATAGATAAATTCATGTCGGCGGGCAAATATACCTATCAGGGCAAAAATAGACGGTTTGACGGTAATCATTGTCTTTAGTAGCAAAAATGAATTCTGAATTTATGATGGATGATAATGATGATGATGAATGGAAACGTCAGGAAAATCCTCAAGAACAAGTGTAAAGTTAGTCAAAATGAAAAATAATTGCTGAAACAACTTACATGGGCCCATGAAGAGATCGTATTCCGGCTAAAATTTTACTTAGCTTACCTGCGTATAAAACCATGCACATGCACTAGATTCACATCACAAGTAATTAAAACATAACTTATCTACCAGAAAACATCACTTTACGGACACATGCAAGCTATTTACAAATAATTTTTGATTTTCACAAGAAAATTACACCTGCATGCACCTTCCAGCTTTTTCCGCCCCCAATGCCAATAATAAGTTTTAAAAAACTATTATTCTCTATGATCGGGGACGACCCGTCTTCTAAAATTAAATTTTTAGTTTATTTTTTTCACAGCTTAGCTTATCTCGACTTTTTATTGGACGATAAGAATAGCTATGTTTTTTTTATCAAGTTCAAATAAGTTTACGTATATAGTTTAGGTACATACATATTTTGCCAATCAATCAATTAATACAATGAGGAAAGATAAAACACTTGTGTTTGTTATTTGTTCGGATGTTAATGTAATAAGTGCGATAATTATAAATCTTCAATCCAATTATCGTTTGTGTAATCTACATACTGTACTTTGTTATCTATAGAATACTTAAAAAAACGTAGCTATATCTTTGTTTAATAAAAGTTTGCATGACGTTTTTGCATTCAACGACTCATCCAACAGCTATTTATTTATCTGTCTTAATTGAGGTGAGGTACCTATTTATTCTATTTCAAATAACGTACATACAAGGGTAAACATAGTTACCTTATAAAATTATAAATCTTCAAACTTACGGACTGTGTAGTGTGGTTCCGGTCTTGAATCGGACCTTTAAAAATTAATTTTAAAAACCGGTCTTCACCCTTTGTTGGACAAAGAACTCTGGTAAAGTGCAAAAGATGTTAAAAAGCAGGTAAATATATCCTAGGTAAGTGGTAAGTATATATTTTATTTCGATTAGTAACTTCCAAAAATATGCATTTGTTTTCTTATAAAATTTATTTTTGGAATAAGGTACTAATCAGCCAACTTAAACTTGACATTTTTCTTATTGGCCGTAGGTAGGTTAATTAGTTATGACATTATGATCTAATATGCTAAATAAATATTTTCTTATTCTTATTCTAAGTGTACTTATTTCGTATTACTCCCACTCATCCTAGCCTACCTAAATACCTTAGGTACCTATGGAATAAAAAACAGGAGTCATACAATATCCTCACGCTTATGTCCCATAGGGGAGGTAGGCAGAGACTACAGATCATGGAGAAGGTATAAAAGAGGAGGTGGGACTATGAACTGAGTTGTGTGGCAATCGTGAGGCCATGACATCATGATAGGGGCGGAGCTTCAGGCCCAGTGTATGTAATGCAGTAGCTATAACCACACTTATGCAAGTAGTTTGGCTAGTCACTACAAGGTGGTTTCTATGTAAATGGGCAGAGCTACCAGTGTTAGGATGCTTCCCTCATCCCATACTTAACCCCCACTCAGCGGCACACTATTTTTTTTGTATGCAAATATACTTAGCCGCTGCTCCTCTTTTATTTCTTTGCCATGCTACAGATCTCCATTGTTGTATGTTCCAAACACACCTCTTGCCTTGTCCATATTCAAAATTTTTCTGTTACTTTCGGGTTGAGAGAAATATTCTATATCCATATTTACCTCTTGATTTGGAGTTACTTACATTTTGAGAAAAATACCTATTTAATGTAAAGTTTTTTTTTGTTACAGACGTACTATAATTGTGGAAATTTTACCAAGTTTCATATTATTTAAAATTATCTAGACCAGTTAAGGGGAATACTACATACAGTGATGGCTGATCCTGATCCTGCTCATAATTCTGGTGGTATGTACATTTTTAATTAAAATCATTTAATCCCCATCCCAGTCACGGCCTGTACCACTAAATTTATTCCATGGTCTAAAATTGACACATAGTTATACCCGAAGAGGGTTAGTGTCAGCATAGAGGAATAAGATATCATAGAGTGCTAATGTCATACTAACAGTTTCGATGCGCCATTATACTTTTAGTGCCTCACAATTCCAGGCCTTGACACTTAGATTACATTATGTTAAAATACATTATAACAATAATAATATAGATTGTAATGGCTGGCGTCCGATAGTCTCTCTATATTAAATAGCTCTTATTCAGCTACCCAATATTCAAGCCATGACCTTAGTTTTCCATCGCATGACTTAGATCTGCACTCTAATAGTCTTTGCACATGGCGGGGATCATCACCGGGTGTATCATATTGTGCGCTCGGTGATGGTATCCACCATGTGTATCCCATACCATATTAATGCTCTCTTAAAAGGGCCTCTACATCTTGGCTACGGCCCGATGCACGCCTCTCAAAGGACCGGGACTCTAGTCCCGTGAATTTCGGAAGAGATACAATAATAATAATAAAGCTATTTATTCTAATTAGTTCTATGGTTATAACATATTTTCTTTTGAATTTTAGCTAAACTAAGTGGACCCCGCTTGGGTTTAAGCCTCCTCCAACTCTTTCCACTTTCCTCTGTCCTTTCCTTTTTCTATCCAGTTTTGTCCAGCCACTTCGACTATCTCATCTGCCCATTGCTTCTTTGGTCTTCCAGTGTTCCTTTTTCCTAATGGTCCAGTCCACTGTAGATTGCAGTGTCCACCTTTTATCAGAATATCTTTAGATATGGCCTGCTACAATACATTAGTAATGTAGTACATTACTATACATTACATTAATAGAATCTAAGTGTCAAGGACTGGAATTGTGAGGCACCAAAAAGTCTAATGGTGCATCGAAACAGTTAGTATGACATTAGCACTCTATGATATCTTATTCCTCTATGGTGTGAGGCAGGCAGGCGGTCGTAAAACAAATGCCATATGAGTTTTGAAAGAATATAATGAATGAAATATTTTATTTCTCTGATTTCTTGTAATACAATGATATTAAATAAATAAATAAATTATACAATGTATGGTATCTTAAGCAATGTTAATGTCCAAGAAAATCTGCCTATTTAGGGGTAGAAATGTTTTTATCTTCTGTACATATAATAAAAATGTAACGGATCGCTGTCTGTACATGGAAGATATATAAGAAAAATTATTATAGAAGTCTATCTATGCAATAGTACCCAAAACAATGATTTTTGTCGGTTTGTCTGTGCGTTTGTGCACGCTAAGCTCAGAAACGGCTGAACCGATTTTGATGCAGTTTTCAGGAATATATTGTGATAGGTCCCACTTAACATATAGGCTACTTTTTATCCCAGGAAAATGATTTTATCCTGGATAATTTCGATATTTTGTTTTTTCTGTAGTCCACGCGGACGGAATCGCGGGCGTCCACTAGTCAGAAATATTATGGTCGAATCCGGCAGTTGCACTTAAACCTAAACGTAAAATTAGTCCTACCTGTCCTTTTCTATTTTATTTATGTTAAGAACGGAGAGAGATAGACCTGACTAAAATAGGTTTAGGTTTAAGTGTGACTGCCGGAATGGAACCTAATATGTAATAAACAATAAATATGTAATCCTTTTTTTTGTTTCTTCCAATCTAATCTTGCAATCGGTCAATTCGACCATTAGCAGATGTGTTGTGTGGTTAGAGTGTCAGTTAAGGTCTGTAGTAGTGTAGGACTACCTCATATTCAACAAATTCAGTTAGTGAGATCCCATATGTACTTAAGCCTCTGTAATGATATTGGTTCACTTAGAGCTGTGGCTAAGCTGTTAGTATGAGCATCAATTCGCTGTATATACAGGGTGCTCGTCAACGTTCCCGAAAACTACGGAATTTCCTCATCATCACGATCATTTTTCTCCATGGAAGCATACTGTTTTCCAAGATATTAGGGCCCAAAGTTGAGTAAGTAGACTGCGTTTTTCTGCATAAATGCACATAGTCGCGCGTAGCAAGATTTTTTATGCGAGATAAATAATATCTGTCTTATGAAAAAACTAGCATAAACACTGGACACTATAAATTTCGCCCGATCAAGTAATTTAAATATATAAAAAAATTACATTGTTTCCTAGCATTTTTTTTTTGGCATAGACTTACTTTATTTGATGTATAGAGTACGTACCCTTCGTTAAGGGTGGCAAAAAAAAAACATCCTGTATAGCGTTACTCTGTGCTCTATTTCCTCTCTGACATCCTTAAATACTAATCCTTACTCCTATTACAGATGAGCACATCAATACCTACATATGTCATACCTGTAATATTTTAGTACCAAAGGCATACGGAGATGTACACATACAAAGTAATAAACATGTCACTTACTCTCAAATTATCAATATTTCTTTACGTAGGGCGAATTATGTTACTAAAATCAGTGATAATGGCAGCATTTTAAAAGACAGCTCTAAATATTACTGTGATGTCTGCTCTACAATCGTAAATGTGGATGATATAACACCACACGAAAATTCTGCTGAACATAGAGTATGTAAAATTGAAGAGGAATCTTTAAATCACTTTCTATCCATATACGATAAGAAAATTGTAAATATATTTAGCAATAATTCAAATGATGATGATAGAACAGAATGTGATGATAGAATTAATGATGATGATAATAATAATGCCATAATTATTCAGGATAGTGTAGAACAAGTTGATGGATTTACAGAAAAACAAAATTGCATAAAAGAGGTACATACATTCGCTGCCGGCAGTGTTTCTAAGCATGCCGACATCAGGTCAGCGCCTGGTGCGATGACGCAAATAAGCGTCGCCGGCATTTCTAAAAGACTCAGAAGACGCGAATACGTAGACGGCATTGAATGTGATAAATTTGATAAATACATAGCGAATTGTCCAGAAAATGAGTGGAAAAAATTAAAAGCTATAAACGAAGATGAAGCAGAAATAATAACCAATTCTGGCTATACATTTGTGGTTATAATTGATAACTTTCACGGATTCTTAAAGGATAAATCAAACGTACTATGTTTGTTGTGTCATACAAACTTTGATGATAGTAAAATGGATGAGCACAAAATGTCTGATCAGCATATAATGAATATTACATCTCCTGTATTTTTAGTTTGGGGCGATTACCACTGTTTTCGAAAGGTAAGCTAGAATAACATTATTTATTTAAAGAAACATTTTTCAAGAAAAGCATTTTAAAGTTTCCTATTAAAAGACCAACACAAACCCAAGACACCATACATTGCGCGATAAGTAAATAAAAAAAACCTGTAAAATTAAAATCGTTTACCAGCAATTTTTTGACGTGACCTTACCTTATTTGATGTATAGAGTTTGTGCCCCTCATAAAGAGTGGCACAGAAAAAACCTACACACTGCACCCTGTGTTTCCGAAATGGGGTAGAGAACTGCGGGATCATAAAGGAGATCGGAATATCAGTGACAAGTTGCTAGCTCGTCGCCTGAGAGAACGTCCCTGAGTTCCTTAGCGACTCTTACAGCATGCACGGAAGGAGATGCAGCTGATGTATTCAAAGCCCTGCATCAGCACAGGATACCTAATAGAATCTGTAAATTATATTTCAGACTAAAACTCCAAATGAATACCACTGTTTCCTATGTAACAGGATATTGTTTTTCGAAAATTTGTATCAACACAAAGATAGTGCTCAACATATATTTAGATTGAGAAATGCTTTCGAACCGTATAAAGTAGAAAACAACCAAATCAATGACAAGTATGCATTGTTCCCTAATTTTAATGTTAAAACCGCAAAGTGTGATACATGTGAAATATGTGGTATACCAGTTAAATATATAGGCATTCACAATACAACACACAATACAAGAAATATAAGTCCAAATAATTTGTTTGATCACAAAAGTTATGTAGAGTCTATTGGAATAAGTAACACAGAGTCAGTCAGTGAAAAGGAGTTAGAAAATCCTTTGATGCTAGTGAATACAGCAACTATAAATGATACAGAAAAGGTTAATGATACACTTACTGCTAATGACGTAACAATAGCTAATGATACAGCTACAGTAAATTATATAGAACAAGTTAATGATACATTAACTGCTAATGACACAGCAATAGCTAATGATACAGCTACAGTAAATGATATAGAACAAGTTAATGATACATTAACTCCTAATAACACAGCAATAGCGAATGATTCAGCTACAGTAAATGATACAGAAAAGGTTAATGATACACTAAATGCTAATGACACATTAATAGCTAATGATTCAGTTACAGTAAATAATACAGAAAAAGTTAATGATACACTTACTACAAATGAAACGGCAATAGCTAATAATTCAGCTACAGTTAATGATACAGAAAAGGTTAATGATACTCTAATTGCTAATGACACATCAAAAGCTAATGATTCAGCTACAGTAAATAATACAGAAAAAGTTAATGATACACTAACTGCTAATGACACAGCAATAGCTTGTGATTCAGCTACAGTAAATGATACAGAAAAAGTTATTGATACACTAACCACTAATGACACATCGATAGCTAATGATTCAGCTACAGTAAATAATACAGAAAAAGTTAATGATACACTAACTACTGATGCCACATCTATAGCTAATGATTCAGCTACAGTAAATAATACAGAAAAAGTTAATGATACACTTACTACTGATGACACATCAATAGCTAATGATACAGCTACAGTAAATGATACAGCAACAGTAAATGACACAGCTACATCACATGATTCAGCAACAGTAAATTATACAGCAATAGTAAATGATATGGCTACAGTAAATGGTTCGGCAACTGTAAATAATTCAGCAACAGTAAATAATCCAATAACTAAAAATTATTCAGCACTAACAAGTGAATCAGCTAAGCAATTTAACCCAGAGCCAAAAAACATACCTTCAGGTACAAATAATACTGCAGAAAAAAGTATGCCTTCTGAAAATTGCCGGAAATATGTTGGTTATTTCAAAGATGTTAGGAATAATAAACTGTTACGCCAATGTGTAATCTGTGATGTACCTGTAAATAATACTGAAGAGACGCTTATACAGCATGTTGATGGCGCTAAACATATATCGTTGTATAATACTCTTTTAAAAGATAATAAAGTAGAAAAGAAAGAGTCAATGTTTTATTGTGGTGTTTGTGAGACAAAAGTTCCTATGGCTAATGAAATTGAGCATATTTTTGGGAAAAGGCACCAAGAAAATTTGAAAAAGAATACAGTTGCAAAAATGGCAAAATCTATAAACAATGTGGACAAAAACTTAAGAAATAATAACGAAGTATTGAAAGTCAATGAGAAAAATGTAACAAAGCCTGGTGGCCAGGTGAATGTTAATAATTTAACAATCGAATATTTATATGCGCCTGAAAATTTCCCAGAACTCAACGGACGGGGTCCAATGAAAAATGTGAAACCTGTACAAACAAATAACAATCAGAACGCAAATAGCGCTGTGAGTATTGAGAAGTATTTCAAAGAACCCGTTAATAATGAAAAACAACGCCAATGTATAATTTGCGATATATATATACAAAATAGCCAAAATATACTTATAGGACACCTAAATGGTGCAAGACATACTAAGAAATATAATGCTCTGGTAAAAGATATTAAAGTTGAAAATAATGGGTCACAATTTTATTGTGGTGTTTGTGAAACCAAAGTTCCTATGGCTAATGAGATTAGCCATATTATTGGGAAAAGGCACCAAGAAAATTTCAAAACCAACAAAGATAGTACCAAAATGGCAAAATCTATAAATAATGTTGACAAAAACGTAACAAATAATAACGGAATATTGAAAGTTAATGAAAAAAAAGTGGCAGAAGTTAAAAAATATAGTCAAGACGCTAATGACAGGCAATTTGTTGAAATAAACAACAACTATGTTATTTCATTAGATAATGTTGACATAGAATGGTTTTTGACTCAAGATTTGACAACCCGGGTTAGTAATTTAACAAAAAAAATATATAATTTGGCTGATGATGAAGAATACATTGAGTTTGAGGTTGCTGTAACGAAAATTGAACTAGATGGTGAGTATTACATATATGCACACAATGAGAGCTTTGAGAAGTATATGTAGGGTAACTTTGGAAAGTAGGATAGGAAATGAGGTACTTACATACAAATACCAACATACATTTAATCTAACGCCTATGTCCTATAGGGGTAGGCACAGACTACAGATATCCAATCAGAAATGGTTAAAAAATTGTGTGAATGAGGACGTTGTGACGAAGATTGAGAAAGGTATTTTGAGGTGGCTTGGGCATGTGGAGAGGATGAATGAAAGGTAGACTGACAAAGAAAGTGTACAAGGGAAGAATGGAAGGAAAAGATCTCGAGGAAAGAATTGGAGGAATTCTAGAGAATAGGTGCTTCAGGTCAAAAGTATCCTAAACCGACGAATTTTTTAATTTGAGTTAGTTGGTTCGGTAGATAGAACTAACATGGAAAACTAATCCTGATGATGCCACGGGTGTTGGCGAAACATATGTCGATTAAAATTTTTTATTTGGTTTTCGGATTAGCAGCTATGTATTTATGGTTGCATGCTAGGTGCTTGGATCTGGCTTCTCGTTGCGACTGTAGTGTCTTGTGTTCGTGATCATGAGTAGGCAGATCCGAGGGTCAGCGGAGGGTATAGGGCCCGGTGGCGGGCGATCCCTCAATAGAGATTTATTTATTTGTCGGTTGTCATTTTTTATGTTACCTGTCCCTTATTGTTACGGTCTGTTGAGTGAGTTGGCGTTTCGGTGCTTTATAACCAACGTTTATCGCCTGAAGACGAAATTTAGGAGAACTACTAAAGTCAATTCTCCTTTATGTCGAAACTAACACATTATTTGATTTGAAATTATTTAATTTGATTTGATTTGATTTAGTTTGACAGACCGCATGATTCTACTAGTTACTGTTACATTTTACGTTACATTTTCTGATATTGCTTAAATAATAATTCTTTTTTTAGATGTTCAAGTTTGTATTAAAAAAACGCAAGCCATTAAAGAGTATGTCGAAAAACTGAACAAAATATCTAATTACAACCCCGAATTAATAGCTTCTGCATATAATATACATGTAGTAACGCCTAATGGCGATATAATAAATGTATCCGAAGATAATTTCCACGGTTTTGATAAAAGGGGTAGTTACGATCAGTGCAAAGTTTGTATGATGCTTGTGAAAGATATTGAAAGCCACAAACAGAACGACAAGCATATAAGAAGAATTTTGAACCATGTATCCAGTGAAGGCGCCCGGAAGGTCAGTAAATCTATAATGTAATATACAGGGTGTAAAAAGACAACTTTGTTCTTTTAATAATAATAATAATAATATTTATTTATTCAATGGACACACATTTTATGTACAATGTCTTACGCTATGGATAGGTAAATAATAATATGATTCCTGAACTAGGCTGAGCCTGTGTTTCAGGTGATAAAGTTCTTATTAACTTATAAAATAAATTAACAATTAAAAATAGCATACTACTAAGGAGAATACGTTTCTTAACTATTTAAACAACTTAATTACTTATCAACTAATAACAGATTTTCTGTGTCATCATAACATAAAGTTTTTAAGTACTTATCAACTACTTTCTTACAGTGGAAATATGTAAGGTCATATATATTATTTAATCTATTTATCCTATTATAAAGTAAGGGAAAAAATCTGTTGGTAAATTTAAATGGTGTCGAGATAACAGTGCATACTATATCTTTCCTTCTTTTGTTAGTAATATCATGACTGTAGGCAAGTGTTTTATGCTGTTTTAGCACTATATGAATGATGAAAAGCTGACGGACTGTTAAAACATTGCAGGATTTATATAAAAGGCAGGTAGGGAATAAGAAAGGACGGAAAGTAGCCACTTTCAAGATTGCTCGTTGTAACATCACGATAATTTTTTTTCTATGGGAAACCACGGGTTTCCAAGATATTGAGGTGCAAAGTTACATTGATATTATCATTTTTTTACATAAATCCATCTGAAATCGCTTAACAAACATTTTTTCAAAGGTACCATATTAAAATGTTAAATTTGTAGGTACATTTGTACTTTGCGCAGTATATTGTAAAATGACAGTATTTTTCATAATTTTTTTGTCATTTCATTGTTGGTTCCATAGAAAAAAATGATCGTAACCTTACATAGGATACGAAGTATTAAAAAACATTGTTGTCTTTTTACATCCTGTATAATAATATCTCCTGAATTCGTGCAAAATTACAACGTTTATGACCTTTCAACCGAACTTTTTATTATATATCCGGTTATGGTTTACTTTTGGTTTGGCTGTTCATTTGACAGCATTTCAGACAGCATTTTTTAAATTTGCGCCGCCATTCATTTTCGCAAGTTTAGGTAATAGGTACCTATATCAGTAAATACAAATAATAAGTAAATGCACTCTGCTAGTTAAGCGACGAGACTCTGACGCTTATTAGCTTATAATACCTATTTAGAATGGCATGAGACATTTCCTATTGGATTCGTTACCGGTCGCTAAATTGTTGCATTTGTGCCTTAAAAGTAGCGGTAGGCTCATCCCTCACCACTTGGGCTAAGAGGCTAACTGGTGAAAAGTGGGTGTGTAATTTGAACACTGCCCAACTTCCTCGGCGGATAATGGGCGTGACTTTACGTATGTGTAATAAAAAAATTGTCGTCCAGCCTATTTGCACACCACTGCCCTATGGCTCAATCGTGACTTTGTATGTATTTTTCAGCTCGATGATATGTGGTTCCATTGCGTTCCATGCAACGAGGTAATGGAATGTTTTGAACTGCACAACGCAATGAATACTGTGCATGGTGACAGATTGAAGAAAGCATTAATCAAAGCTGTTGTTGATACTCGCAACATAGTTCCAGACGATACATTGAAAAAACCTAAAGTTGTAGCTATTTCTAATAATAGCAACACCGTTCCAGGCGATATATTGCAAAAACCTAAAGTTTCAGCTGTTTTTAATAATGGCAACACCGTTACAGACCATATAATGAAAAAACCTACAGATGCAGCCGTTTCCAAGAATGGAAACACTGTCAAAGGCAAACTAGAAACCGCTGTTTGTGATATTTGTTGTAAAAATGTTACAAAGAAAAATTTGCGAAGTCACAAACGGGTCCACAATCGGCATCTTAAAGTGATGGCTTTTGAATCTGATATTAGTAATAATGTGCTATGCCTATTTTGTAACATATACGTTAACGCAAATAACTTAGCCGGATCATACATCTTCTGAACTCCATATAAAAAACTTTAATGATATATTAACACAAAATAACATGTATTCAATACATAATAACAAATATGCTTGTAACATATGTAATATTTCTGACATAGGGGATGTTTACATTCATATTAACGCAAGTAATCATAAGCTTCATAAATCAGTCAATAAATCGACCGTTTCAATGGCACCCATGAAAGACACCAATTATAAATGCAATGTTTGTAATGTCTTTGTACCTAATACATTGAAATGTATAAAAATACACGAAAATGGCAAACCTCATTTGCTTAATTTAAATAAAAACGCGCCAAAAGAAATTAAAAATGAAAATAAGAATGCAACTAACCAAGAACCGATTAATATAGAGGCAATACCAAAGAAAAATATAAAAACGCCAAAAGAAATTAAACATGACAATAGGAATACAACTAACCAAGTACCGACTAATATAGAGGCAGTATCAAAGGAAAATATTAATATAGATAAAACTATTTATGTAGCTGAAGTTACTGACCCAATTATTGAAAAACCTAGCAACAATTTGCACATATGCAAGTATTGTAACGTTACAATACCAAATTCTAGTATAGAGTCCCATGAAAGCAGCGAATCACATGTCATTTTTGTTGCTATTACAAATTTTGACATAAAAAGCTATCCTTACGTAAAATTTCTAAAAAAATCATTGAATCATATCAATTGCATATTATGTTCTATTGAAATAGGTAACAACCATTCTAATATAAGACTCCACGCTATACAGTATCATCACGAAGTATTTGATGTTGACGAAGCATTTATTATTGATTCTAATGGCAATGATTGTAAAACATGTAGGGTATGTAATAAGGATTTTAAAAACCGTTTTGAAGTTTACAAGCATATGTCAACAGAATCTCATAAGGATACTGTAAAGAATGTCCTTAATGACAATCACATTGTAATCAAAGATTGTTATACACTATTATGTGAACTTTGTCATAGTCACGTAGATAATATACAAGAACACGTAAATTTTAAGACTCATTTGGATAGATTAAATGCTTTAAGACTAGAAAAGGCAAGACAAAAGTATAATAACGTTCGGGCGGTATATTTGGAAAAGTATTATTATTTTTTTGAAAAAATACATGATATAGACACTTCGGTGATCTGTAGGTTCTGTAATATAAGAGTTGAATGCACGTTGGCTGAAGAACACGCCAATGGACTGTACCATTTAGAATTAGCTAGAAATTATTTAAATTCTAATGGATTTGTTAATTTATCAACCGAAAGTTATTTATGCCGGGTTTGTGGGATAACAGTTGGCAATAAACAAATATTTTCACACGTCAATGATACGGTGCATATGCACATCTTGTGGAACCGCGGGAAAACGCTTGAGCACAGGGCTAAGAAAGATAAGAAGACATGCGTTATATCCTAAAGGTCCGATCATACTATTAACGTGTTCCCGAGGTGTGGAATATTCCGACCTGTCACCCTTTTTGTCCCCTAGGGCGACAGACTGGAAAAAAAAATCAGAAAAAAAATATCTGTCCCACTTTTCATACTAATAGTGCGATTTTTTCCGATCTGTCACACTAGGAGGATAAAAGGGTGACATTGGAATGGAATGACGTGACGACACCTGATGCTTATTGCGCTGCGAACCTGATAAGCTGTCAGACCATGATTCTGAGGCGAAAAACAACAAAAAAAATTCGCAAGAAAAAAAAGTTCCGACTTATTTTTTAAGGAAAATACTTAATTAGTTGTTCGCTTAATAAGGCCTTAGATTGTGAGTTAAAAACAAAATTTTGACATATACAGGGTGTAACAGAAAGGGTATGTTAAGCGAAAAGCTATGTAAATAACCCACTATAGAGAACCTATTTCCAAAATTTGAGACTCGAAATCACAATTTTATTTTTCAAGATTGTATGAAAATTCCTGAGATATTTAAAAATTCTCCATACTATCGGGAAAAATAAACATGTGATTTCGGATCTAAAATTTTGTGGATAGGTTCTCTATAGTGGGCTATTTACATAGCTTTTCGCTTAACATATCCTTTTCGTTACACCCTGTAGATGATTTGATGCTGTTTTTCTCTAATATTTGATCAAGATAGAGGCAGTATCAATTTAAGTCTTCAGAGTGATATTTTATATTTATGCTACCTACTGACTACTGACGCGAGTCGGTTGGCCTAGCCTAGGGTTGAATGTTAAGGTAAGCTGCACTGTAGCTGCATTGCTGCCGCAGCAATACTGGTCCGCATACATTGTCTACAGGTTTATTAGAGAGTATATTATTCCGAGCCACGCATTCCAGTGGCAGCACTAAAAAGGCTAGCAGTGCAGCGTGCTGCTTAGCTCGGAATCATACCTTAAGTCTGTCTCTATATAACCTAATAAGTGCCTACCTCATTTTAATTTGAAGTAGAAAGAATTTTAAGTAAGGTTTTAAGTAAGGCCCTATAGGTATATCCAGCTGTTGAGATTGCCCGCCATGATCGAAACGTGGACCAATATTTGATTATTATTAAGTTTATTTTTGATAGTAGTAAGTTTTAATGGTATCCAGGGTGTTAAAAGACTATCTAAGTACCTACTTTAAAATGTGTAATTTTTAAATGTATCTGCCAAAGTAAATTTTTTTATAAAAAATATATTAAAGTTTCAATTATAATAAGTATTTAAAATAACCTGTCTCTGCATTTAATTATTATCTTTCTTTGTACTAAACTACATATCTATATTTAGATAGTTATATCACAGACTTAAAATTAAACGAAACTAGAACTAAAAAAAAAAAATTAAACTGCTTAGTGATCATTACATCTATCTCCGCCATGCCATAGATAGAGGAATAAAATGTCATAGACTTTTCGGTGCCTCACAATTCCAGGCCTTGACACTTAGTTTCTATTAGTGTAATGTATAGTAATGTCCTACATTACTAATGTATTGTAACGTATAGTTATGCAATCTAAGTGTCAAGGACTGGAATCGTGAGGCACTGAAAAGTCTAATGGTGCATCGAAACAGTTGGTATGACATTAGCACTCAATGTCTAGTACATTTTATTCCTCTATGGCCATGCTAAACGTATTGGGATTCGGCGGGAAAAGCTGGAAGGGTGCAGGTGTAATTTTCTTGTGAAAATCAAAAATTATTTGTAAAGGCTTGCATGTGTCCGTAAAGTGATGTTTTCTGGTAGATAAGTTATATTTTGATTACTTGTGATGTGAATCTAGTGCGTGTGCATGGTTTTATACGTAAGCCGAGTAAAACTTTAGCCGGATTACGATCTCTTCATGGGCGCATGTAAGTTGTTTCTGCAATATTTTTTCATTTTGACTAACTTTACACTTGTTCTTGAGGATTTTCCCGACGTTTCCATTCATCATCATCATTATCATCCATCATAAATTCAGTAATCATTTACTAAAGACAATGGCTGTATGGGCTTAGTTCCCCTTGCCTTTCCTTCGGGATAAAATGAACAAAAAAAAAAAAACTAAACGTGTTGGATCCAGGGATTTGGTATCTCCTCTACATTTCTATGGTTGGATCTCATTTTATGATTATGCAGTTCGGCTACCCCATCTCGGGAACAGAGCCGTGTCTATGATGATGTATTTCGCTTTTAGACTAAGAGATTTTTTGGAAACTATCGCCAAAATGGCTGAAGGTTTAGGACTCTCTTCTGATCAGAATGATGGACGTGAACACCTGCACCGGTATGATGAATTTGGTGAGAGCGAGATGTCTCACTTTTAAACGTTCACAGAGCTAAGTAATAACTAGATAAACTAAGTGTATGTACTTTGCATGTAAAAAATAGACAAGAATTAGAATAGACACTCGTTCTCGAGCCAAGACTGAATGAATTAGGGCTGATAGAAGTGGTTTGCAATCCCTTTTTACACACCAAGTAGAAACACTTGCCATGTCTAGTTATTATTTAGCTCTGTGGATTTGACGTCATCACCATACCGGTGCAGGTATACTTTATTGTACAAAAAAAACTTACAAAATGTAACTACACATAACTAAATGTAACTACACATAACTAAAACTGGGTACCTAACTTTAAAAATAAAAATACAGGGTGTTTGTGACAGCCAGGCAAATATTGATATGGCTACTTCAGACCATGATTCAATAAAGTGAAAACCATTTAAAATTTTCGCAGGGAAATTCCAAAATTTTCCGACTAATTATTCCAGAAAAAAAATGTGTAGTTCGTTTAAGTTAGCCTTAGATAATGACTACAAACAGTTTTTTCACCTAGCTATGGTTGATTTTTAAAAAAAAGTTACGTTTTAAAAAAAAACAAAACTGATCAATCTTAATGGAGACATACAAGTGATCCAAAAAAAACAGCAATAGCCAATAAGCCCATTTAACTAGTCACAGGATCGCCTGATACAATTGGCGCGGAAAGCAAACTGCAAATTAAAAATGCATTTCCTGTGAATAATAAAACTGACATAGGTATAATTCAAAACAATGGTCATCATCATTTCAGCCCTGGGAAGTCCACTGCTGGACATAGGCCTCCCCCAACAATGGTACTTGCTCAGTTTTTGCCTGGGTGTCCACATACACCCTGTATACATACATACCTACATCCATACAATCTGGTATAAGTATAAAATAAAGTCGTATCAGTTACACTATTTATAACTAATGAACAGCTGTGCCGATTTGGTTAGAATTTGTGGGGAGGTAGCTTTAGAACCAGGAGATGGACATAGGGTACTTTTTATCCCGGATAATTTCAACATTTTGTTTTTTCTGCAGTCCACGCGGACGGAGTCGCGGGCGTCCACTAGTCTATATAATGTAAAAGACAGTCTATATGTTGTGTTAGATACACTATTTATAACATAACTCTAGATGGCTGTACCGATTTGGTTGAAAATTGGTGGGGAGGAATCTTAGAACCAGGAGACGGACATAGGATAGATATACTTTTTATCCCGGATAATTGCGACATTTTGTTTTATCTGCAGTCCAAGCAGGCGGAGTCGCGGGCGTCCACTAGTTGTTATAATATTTGTTGTTATACCCTTTAGATACGGTGAGATACAGGCATCGCTTCGAATAACAAAAAAAACAAAGTTATTTTCTACAACCGGTTTTTGGATGACGTTAAGTCTCGACGGCCATGCTAGAGTTGTGCGTAATTGTGGCCATGTAGTAGCCATAATGTTTTAATAGCCATCTCATGAAATAGAAAAGATTATATAAAAGATAGACATTAATATTTCTCATTGTACCTTACAGTGGTTAGAGCGGCTGGCACAGTATGCAGTGGTCGTGGGTTCGATTCCCACTCGGATGAAGAATTTTTTCCATTTTCTTTATTAATAATTTTATAAAAAATAAGTGTTTTACAAATGAAATTGTATTATGCGTTACAATTCGGAAGTTCAAACATTCACTTATTTTTTTATTCACTATGGGTGCGCCCACCACCGGGCTCTACCTACCCTCCACTGACCCTCGGATCTGATAACTCATAACTGCGAAAACAAGCTCTTGCACTACCTACAATCGCCACGAGAAACCAGACCCGAGCACCTAGCATGCACTATTTCCGAAATCAAAAACTAGATTAATAATATACATATGTTTCGCCAACAACCGTGGCATGCTCAGGATTATAGAAATTAGTAAATTAGTAAACCACTAATTATTATCAAACTTTAAAACCCAACTGGGTCCGAGGATCAGTGGAGGGTGTAGGGCCCGGTGGTGGGCGCACCCATAGTGAATAAAAAATAAGTGAATTATACATATAAATAAGAGTAGGTATGTGTAACAGAAAAGTGTTATTTATTTATTATCTACTGAAATTGTACTTAAAAAAATATCTAATAAGTAATTTCCTATGATTTTAAAAGTATGTATCTTACAAATTGTTAGGTACCGGTGACCATGGGGAATTCTCTGATGTCTACACAGGTTAGCCTAGTACGAGTATAGACATAGAAGGACATCCTAATTCTGTACGTAAGTAATAAAGATAAACTTCATACTAGCTAAACTATGATGTTTAATTGTAGAGTACAAATCGCAGCTTTCACACTATAGGGGCACATCTCAAAATTATGTGATTTCGAGTTTTTATAATATTTGGGCACAAAATCAACACGGCTACATTTTAAACACATTTTCCCAATACTCTTTTTTTTTTCGAGTTGTGCCCCTAAGCTGCGAAATGCAACTTGGTAAAAAAGTTATTCTATTTTATAGGTAGGTACTATGGCATGGCTGTAAAAAGTTATTTATACTATGGAGGTTGTTGGGGGAGGCCTATGTTCAGCAGTGGACTTCTCAAGGCTGAGAATTAGGATGCTATGGCCATGAACGTATAAAGAATAGCATTACGTCCGTTGTTCTTTATACGTTCATGGCTATGGCATGGCCAGTAGCCATTTATAGCACATCCCTACTTTGTTTGTCTCGTCGTTCCATGCTACGCACACAAACTTTCGACTGGTGTCTTTTAGACGTTCGCTTCAGTGAGCGTATAGACGTCAAAGACGCATGTACTTCCGCGCCGTGTCTTACTGAATAACAAAAACAAATAGACCACGTGTTTTGTAAGATTTCTGTGTGAAATTGTGAATTTTGTGTTATTGGATTACCTACAAGTTGTTTGCGAGGAAAGTCACGGAATGTCTGTAAGTATTGTTCGGTTTTATTTTTAAAACCGCGTTTGCAAAGTAGCGAAGGAATTTTTGAGCAAGACGCTCGAGCGCTCCAGACTTTTGGTAGAATCTTAAGTTGTCATTTACCGTTAGGTTAACCGAGGGTTAAACATACGTAGGTATATACATGTCTGTGTCTCCAAATAGGGTAGCCATAACTGCAAGATCACGAAGGAGAGTCCACAGTCACGCTTAGCATAGCGGGGACAGATGTAATATAGGTATCAGTGATGATTGTATCTAGCTTATCGTCTGAGAGAACGCCCTTGAGTTCCTTAGCCAGCTCTTACGATATGCACGGAAGGAGATGCAGCTGATGTATTTGGACGAAGCTTTTTTATTACCTACTTCATACGATTAGGTATATCATATCTTGTTAGAAAAGCGGCGATAGCCCAGTGGTTAAGACGTACGCCTTCCCAGCGGGAGGCGTAAGTTCGATCCCAGTCACGGACCTGTACCAATGAATTTATTTCATGTACAGATAATGTTGTAAAATTGTCACTTAGCTCGTGCCTCGGAAAGCACGCAGAACCGTTGGCCCTGTGCCTGATCTCTCTCCGGTCGTGTCGGCTTTCCGTCCTATCGGACTATGAGAGTAACGGAAAAGAGAGTGCACTATAATATCTTCTGCGTAAGAATATTCTTAACAATGATTTTTATGCCCTGTCCTGTTGTTTAGGGTTTCTCAAGACAAAGGCTCATTTTATGTAACTTTAAAAAAAAATATTGATACAATGAACATATTGGTACGCAGCAGTAAAGAGTATGACAAGGAACTATCGTAGCTTGCAAACGAAAAATTTTTAGAATCATGTCAGCGGCGCCTTGGTTGATAATACCTACATAAAATTTTAGTTCTGAAATCAGGCAAAGGAGTTATTTTATAAAACGGCCAAGCGTGAGTCGGTTCACCTAAGTTGAATTCCTTAGTTAGTTACCTGCCTAGTTGAATGAAGGATTGCTGGTTTAATAACTAAATTACTTAAATATAATCAAATATTTTTTTTTATGTACGTGCACTTCTATAATCACAAAAGTTACATTAGGTAGGTACAATTCTCGTACGCTATCCAATTAGCGGTTTAACAGAAATAAAGCTGAAACTTGAAGAGTGTGTTTTTTGTAAAACGTAGCATCAGAAAGAAAAGGGCTGTCCGTAATTCCCACGGAACGAGTGTATCTAACTACTTATTGGAATTGTTCTGTTTATGCGGACAAAGACGTGGGCGGCTGCTAGTCTACCTTTTTTTCACTATCACAATAATTATTGGTCTGCTGGAAGAAATGTTTACAAAGATAATCTCGCACGGTCTCCGAACTACCTAAAGGTAGTGCCCTACGCTCGTTTCTTTATTCTATTTTTAACGTGATATTTTTAGTCATTCCCTGAGAAAAATAGGTCATGATTTGATTTCGTATTTTGTTGAAAAATGGTTTATTCAAAGCTACGGATTTTTGGCTTTACAAAATCTTTAAAATAATAGTAGATAAGCATACATACATATAATCACGCCTTTATCCCTTACGGGGTAGGCAGAGTACCAAGGGCCGATAGAACCTCATCTTAGAAGTAAAAGAATAAGATGAGAATACCTACTCTAAAAACTTATTTAGTTTTTACCCGACTGCGCGACGCAAAGAAGTGGTATTGTGTTTAACAGCTTATGTATGTATGTTTGTATGTTATTTTGAAGCACTACACAGACCAAACGCCTCGGCCGATTTTTATGATTCATACGTCAATCGATTTCTCTTAGTCCGGCGAGTGTCACTAAAGACATGACGTTAGTGAAAATCCAATATGGCGACTACTGGACGCCTATTTTGTGAAAATAAAACAATTAAAGTCGACAAACTGTATCGAGTGGGGTATCGTTGAATAGGTATTTAAAAATAATTTTTAGGTTTCTCTCAACATTTTTCGATTCGACTAACGGTATAGGATCTATATCGATTGAAAGTAACAACCATTCTCACATATAAGTTTTTAGAAAGCAGCAAGACGAAAACTTCTTGCTGCCGAGCATATTGAGCATGTTTCTTGAAGCGTAACTAGTAGCTAGGTACTCATAACAAAAAAGTATAAAATAAAAAAACACAATTAAAAAAATATCAAAAACCCAACTGCTTAAAAAATAACCAAATAATGTACATATAAAAAAAACTGAAAAGAAAAAAACAAGCGCTGACTGAAAAACAAGATGTCAGGTGGTCTAGAATTCTATAATATTATTATGGAATGAATACTAATGAAGAACATAAAATATTTTCTAATGATTGTAACATAACAACTGAACAGCCAGGATCCATTATCCGACAGCCAAGCTAATATTTCAATGGATCCTGGCTGTTCAGTTGTTATGTTACAGTCATTAGAAAATATTTTATGTTCTTCAATATTATTTCCATAATAATATTATAGAATTCTAGACCACCGGACATCTAAGTGCTTGTTTTTTTTCATTTCAGTTTTTTTTATTATGTACATTATTTGGTTCTTTTTTAAACAGCCGGGTTTTTGGATTTTTTAAATTATGTTTTTTTTTATTTTTTATTTTAGTTTAAACATTGTCTGAGGGGTTTTTGCCGGATTTTTTAATCGGGATTATAACGTTTCCAATAATTAATTTCAAAAAGAGATGGTAATTCGTCATCCGATATTGACCCGGTGGCTCTTGGCACGGAATAGGTTAGAATTTTTTCCATTTCTTTATTAATAATTTTTATTTTATCTAAGGGTTAATCTGTTTGTATTCTAAAGGAAACGGAACCCTAAAACAAACATAAATATTGACGCGTTCATCTCATTCTCGGAAGCCGGGTAAATATGATCTTTTTTAATAGATTAAAGATAGGTACAGCTTCCGGCCGACCACCCGCGGCCAGGCAGACAGACAGACAT
Organism: Carposina sasakii; assembly: GCA_014607495.2. Taxonomy (NCBI): domain Eukaryota; kingdom Metazoa; phylum Arthropoda; class Insecta; order Lepidoptera; family Carposinidae; genus Carposina; species Carposina sasakii. The sequence continues at coordinate 5,296,227 of CP053177.1, read as the reverse complement.
GACGAATCTATAAAGGTTCAGTTTTTTAGCCATTTATCTACGAAATGCTAATAAAAAGTGAAGAGACCTAAATATTTTCTTATAAGAATTACTTTGAATTCTGTCTCACAGAAGTCTCTTTCACTGGAAGATAGTTGATATAAATAAGACTAACTTACTTTACTTTAGTTCCCGATATTTCTATGGGAACAGGAAATAACAGTGATTCAAAGGTTCAAAAGCCGCTATCCTGCTATTATTATAAACGCGAAAGTTTGTTAGTATGGATGGATGGATGTTTACTCTTTCAGGTAAAAACGGCTGGAGCGATTTTAATAAAATTTGGTATGCAGTTAGCTGACACCCTGGATTAACACATAGGCTACTTTTTATTCTGGGAAATAATTTTTATCCCGGATAATTTCGCCATTTTGTTTTTTCTGCAGTCCACGCAGACGAAGTTGCGAGCGTCCACTAGTTTAGTTAATAAAATTAGTATTTTTACGTTACCCGGGCAACTCCGTCTCCCTACCTACTCGTACCAAGCTTAAATTCCTATAAGTTAAGGAAGTATAGGTACCTAGACAGTGTTGCCAACCCACATCCAATGTTACTCCCAAGATTTCAATGCAGTGACACAGAAAATGTGGTCATACACATAGTAATTAGCGTCATCACCATCGGAACTACTCTATGAAACGGACAATACACGTTCGTTGAGTCGTTGTACCCCTAAAAAAAAAACCTAAAAAAAATCTGTCTCTAAAAGTCCCCTAAATTTAGGGGTAAAACCCCTAAGTTGTCACCACTGTACCTAGACTATAGTCGTAAATTATCATTATTAATAATTAATAATAACTTATTAATACTTATAATAATTTTAATTATTAAAAGTATTTCCTTCCTTATTCAATGTAGGTATTAATTAAATATTATTGAATATGTAAATATAAATTTTATTATAAAAGACAATCCCTTGCTTTAATTAAATAATTTAATTTAAAAAAAAACACTTGCCTTGTGCAATAGGCCCCTATGGCAACGAACTCACACGCAGCTCCCATTCGCTTAACATGCTCCTTCTGTTACACCGTGTATAGCTTTTGAAATTATCTATCTATGTATATCATTTTAACGGTTCCTATTATAATACCATGAAATGAGTCATTGCCGCAAAAAATCAAGGTTTCTTTGGGGTCAACGACATAGCTATGATGCGTGCGCGCATGTGTGTATGTAGATCAGGGGGGCGTTTCCGCAAAAAAATTGAGCCGGAACGAAACCGAATCGGGACCGTTGTAGAAGCTCTGTACGAAACAATAATCACGGTGACGTTTTTGTAGGTACACGTTTCAGCACAAGACAGATAGCTATTTGTTTTTATTATGTCATACTCGCACTCGCGACTGTCTTGCGCCAAATATACCTTATTATTCAAGCGTTATGTAAATATTTGCTTCGCACCGCGTTTCGTCAACGGTTTGTTGTTTGTCGTTAGTAGTTGCGTTTAAAATTTTCGCGGAATTGTCCCCCTGGGTTTAGATAAAGTAACACTTATTCTTCGATCGATTCGATAGAGGAGTGTCATCGACATTGCTTAAATAGGAAGACAAACCTGTTGTGATGGGAGTGTTGCGACAACAAATGATCATGCCTAACGATGTTTACATTGCTGTAAGCTCTAGGTACTCTTGAGTATTTTTATCTTAATGTGGGCTTCACTAGAATACATCAGCTGCATCTCCTTCCGTGCATGTCGTAAGAGTCGACTAAGGAACTCGGGAGCGTTCTGTCAGGCGATGAGCTAGCAACTTGTCATTATTATTCTCTCTAAACTAAACGTCGCCATGGGATCTTCATCAGAGATTTATTATACTAATGCTCATCATCATGATTATAACATTCGTTCGTTTGTAATGCGAACGGCTAAGGAGTGGAATGCACTTCCTGCCGATGTATTTCCCGAGCACTACAACTCGGCTGGGCAGCGTTCGGGAAACTACGAAGCTTATTTGTGTCCAAGATACCCCAGTCCTTAAAGACGAAGGTATTCAACCAGTGCGTGCTGCCGGTGATGACCTACGGTGCCGAGACGTGGTCTCTAACTATGTGCCTCATAAAAAAGCTCAGGATCGCACAGCGAGCGATGGAGAGAGCTATGCTTGGGATCTCTCTGCGTGATCGAATCAGAAATGAGGAGATCCGCTGACGTACAAAGATCACTGACATAGCTTAACGGTCCAGCAAGCTGAAGTGGCAATGGGCAAGGTATATAGCTCGAAGAACTGATGGCCGATGGAGTCGGAAAGTTCTAGAGTGGATACCACGTATCGGCAAGCGCAGCGTGGGAAGACCACCCGCGAGGTGGACGGATGACCTGGCCAAGGTCGCGGGCGTCGGTTGGATGCAGGCTGCTTCCGACCGGTCGGAGTGGAGGTTGTTGGGGGATGCCTATGTCCAACAGTGGACTTCTCAGGGCTGTAAATGATGATGATGATGACAACATTGGTCTCTTCAAAGCTAGAGTGAAAAGGCACTTTCTAGGCAAACATGTACCACCCTAGACCGCATCTTGCTTAACATCAGGCACGATGGCGGTCAAATGTTTGCTTAGCTAACTGTAAAAAAAAACATAGTATAAAACAAAGTCCCTATGTATGCTTAGATCTTTTAAACTACGCAACGGATTTTGATGCGGTTTTTTAAATAGATAGAGTGATTCAAGAGAAAAGTTTATGTGTATACTATCGACATTGCACTGGGCGGATCGCTAGTCATGATATAAATCGAAAAAAAAAACGAAGTAGGTCGATGTCCGTTATTTACCCTGTTGTTCTGTAATGTTGAGATAGCTACTATGATAATTAGTTAATTCCCGATACCTACTCATTGTTTCGAGTATTTCCGGCAAATATAACGGGTATTGCCTTGTTAAAATGTTAATTTATTGTTAACTGCGTCACAATGCAGTTGTGCACTTTCCAATTAAGTAGACTTTTACTTTTTGTATTGTTATACCTACCTAGATGGAACCAGCAACGAAGGAGGCTATCAATTTTCTGTAATGGACTACCTATTCGTACCACATTCGCTGCCGGCAGGTTTTCTAAGCATACCGACAAAGAAATAAATAAATAGCGTCGATAGCCAAGTGGTTAAGAGACATACGCCTTCCATGCGAGGGGCGTAAGTTCGATCCCAGTCATAGGCCTGTACTACTGAATTAAATTAAATTTTGTTTGTCTGTTTGGTTGAACGCGCTAATCTCGGGAACTACTGGTCCGAAAATTCTTTCAATACTCAATCATTCATTGCATTCATATGTAGTTAAAGATCTTAATTAATAATTTTGCAGATAACATATGACCCTGTTGGGCACAGCAACATGTTTTTAGTGTGGTAGGCAGTCTGAAGCATTTCACAGTCAATTACGGGTTCATTTAAGGTTCAATTTTTCAGTGTTAGATAGCCCATTTATCGAGGAAGGGTAGCTATAAGTAGGTATAGCAATCCGCCCTCTTATTACCTAACTAGCAAAGCGATAGCGAAAATTGTACGAAAATCGCTGATTGCTTGTCAAATTCGTATTACATAAAATGAATTTCAACTTTTGACATTTCAAGGCGAATAGATATTGTACAATTTTTGCTATCGCTTTGCTTCGGTTTTGCTATTGCTTTGACGTAATCAGGGGACCGTTCCGGCTTTGCACGGTTGCAATGCCCCCTCATGCGGACGAAGTTAGTACAATATTTGGTTATGAGAAATGTTACAACTAATTATTAGTTCCCTTTTAGAGGGTTATTTTCATGAAATTTCGCTTTTCATACCTATTTTCTTACACTATGTTCACCCCTTAGGATACACTTTAGCAAGACTGTCTGTCGCTAGATTCGTCGATACGGCAGCCATTTTCAATATTTGCATAAACTCATGGCTAGCAAGGTTAGGTACAGCCATTATCATGTTTGTATAAACGGTCAGGCGTTTATTTTAGTTGATGACAATCTCTAGTTTTACTTCAGGTACGGTATTGTGTGTCTTGAGATTTAGAAAAAAACAGAAGTATAAAAAGAAAATGTCTAGATTATCCATGTGGAAAATTTAGCACATGTCCTTTCCAGGCTCTAGCTAGACTACCAAATTTTATTTGAAAATATAATTAGAATTTTTAGAATGACACATACACGAATAGCAACAACATAGAACAAGATAATGGTAATTGCTCAGGGAAATTGGGTAGAAATAGACACAACAGAAAAGAGTGGGCAAACAGGTAAGTTCTGCCAGGCAGGTAGTTCTGACTAACCTCATTATGGTATACAGCCATGTATTTTAGCCATTCAGAGCCACATTTAGGTGATGGCAGCAGGGGCTACAGACCCGGGGCCTCCACAAAAGAGGGGGCAACACAATAGGAAATTTCAAATTTAGATTATTGGAGACCCCAGCCAGACCTCTAAAGGCAGAATAGAACAGAATTCGATAAGTTAAGTGAGAATCTTTCCACAAAATTTGAGACTAGAAATCACATGTTTATTTTTCAAGGTTGTATGAACAATCCCGAGATTTTTAGGAATTCTCCATACTAAATGCAAAAATAAACATTGTGATTTCGAGGCTCAAAAGATACTTGTAGGCCCAACGGTAAACAAGTTAAAATCATGTATCAAAAATATGGATACTTATAGGTAGGTATTTGTGGTAGCTATCATGCAATTCGGCAATGCCATGCAAATAAATTAAGTGAGAGCAAAAAGTATTTTTGCCCAAACAATGAATTATTAATGGTTCACTATGGGTGCGCCCACCACCGGGCCCTACACCCTCCACTGACCCTCGGATCTGATAACTAATAATTGCGACAACAGGCACTTGCACTAACTACAATCGCCATGAGAAATTGTGAATGTTTGAACTTCCGAATTGTAACGCCTAATACAATTTCATTTAATTATTAATGGCTATTAAGAGACATAGTTTCCTTTATTGCCCATAGGTTTTTATAGCGCCCTATTTTAATAGCTTTTAGCTTGACATCCCCTTTTATTACACCATATGTATGTTAAACCACCTAGTTTCCTTAACTATATCAAAGACTATATGTTTTCTATTTCATGTCCAGCGCCTGAACATCCGGCTGGTCTTCGCCATCATATCATCGGCTTGCTGGTCTGCTTTCCAGCATGGTTACAATACTGGTGTACTGAATGCTCCACAACTGGTAAGATCTATCTCGATGGAAAGGTGCTCCCTCAGCGGGAATATACAGGGTGCAATAAAGACAACGTTGTTTTTTTAATACTTCGTAAAATTACGATCATTTTTTCCAGGGAACCAACCCTGGGAAACGATAAAAAAATCTTTTTATTCCAGGCAATGTATTCGTTTGATACGCAAAGTACACTACACATGACGTACAAAAATTTTGATGTGCGGTTTGTTATCCGTTACCAGATGGATTTACGTTAAAAAAAATCCTCAATATCTTGGCAACACGTGGTGGAGGGGTGCTTCTATAGATAAAATGATCGTGATGTCACAGAGAATGCTATATAAAAAGAACAAGGTTGTCTTTTTAGACCTAGTAGGTACTTAGGTATACCTACGAGTAGCCGAGGAGTATGCCCGAGTTCCTCAGTCGACTCCAGACGTGGGTTGGCATTATTCTACTGTACCAAAACTAAATGGCAAATAGACCTATAAGCATATACAATAGCCCACTATAGAAAACCTATTTCCAAAATTTGAGACTCGAAATCAAATGTTTACTTTTCAAGATTGTTGAGTACATTCCTAAGTTGTTTCGGAATTCTCCATACTATCAGGAAAAATAAACATGTGATTTCGAGTTTGAAATTTTGTGGGTAGGTTCCTTTTAGTGGGCTATTTACATACCTTTTCGCTTAACATACCCCTTTTGTTACATCCTGTTTAAAAGAAGTGTTAAATCTTCCAGGTAATGTCAGAATGGCTGCAGAAGGAAGCGTTGACAGGGACAAATCTGACAATAGAAGCAAAATACGACCCCAAAGTGACAACAGTCTGGTCTATAGCGGTCGCCATCTACTGCGTTGGAGGAATGGTTGGTGGGGTGATCACTGGGATAGTTGCTGACAGGTTTGTTACATTACATTTATGATGACCGCATCCAACCGCTGCAACGGATGCAGGCTGCTTCCGACCGGTCGGAGTGGAGGTTGTTGGGGTAGGCCTATGTCCAACAGTGGACTTCTCAGGGCTGTAAATGATGATGATGATGATGACCGATTGGTGTAGTTGGTAGTGGCCTTGCCTGCGACGCCATAGGCCCTGGGTTCGAATCCCAGTAGGTGCAGACATTGTTATGACGAATATCGATGTTTGTTTCCTAGTCAGGGATGTTTCTATACTTATCTATGTAGGTATTTATATACCGTTGCAGTATCCACGACATAAGACCTTAGGGATCTTAGTGTGGGACTAGGTCAATGTGTCGTGAAGTGTGCGCATATTTATTTATTTATCTCCCTTTCGTCTTCAGCCTATTGCAGTCCACTGCTGGACGTGGGCCTCCCCAGGTAACACAAGGTTACTGCCCTTTATCTTTGCTTTAAGGCTACTACGTACATAAAAAAGGACTTAAGTGGGATTGACTAGGTACCTTAAGGACCCAAAGTCAACCTCACCTGCCGGTGGTGCATCCTGCTATTTAACGAACGAGGCGATGACCTATTTAGAGTGGCACGGAAACATTTACTTTAAATTCTTTATCGGCTTACTCGTATTGTTTGATGGGAAATTTTAATGTATCTCTCATGTTTTCAGGCTAGGCCGAAAAGGAGGACTTCTCGTGAACAATATCCTGGTCTTCATTGCTGTAGGGCTTCAAAGTTCGTCCAAAGCGGCTAGTTCTGCGTGAAGTCAACCTCACTTGCCCATGGTGTGCTTCGATTGCTGTCGAGGCAGCTTCTAAAAGGTCTCCGTAACCAAAGGACAGGGCTAAGTGTGACTGCCTCGAACTTATTTGTTGACTCAGTAACAATTGGAGGACAGCTAGGCAAGACTATGTCCCGATATACCCAAAGTCCAATTGCATCTCACCGTGCCACTATTGATGATGCAGCCCTGCACTATGTTATACGGATCAGAGTTGGCTCTCTGACGCCCCTTAAAACGACATTGCAGCTGAGATTTCCCAATAGGATGTCGAGTTCAGACGGACACGTCATCACTATCAAAGGCTCTAAATCTAATGCTAGTCCCCATTTTAGTCAAGGTCTATCTAACTTCTACCTGTTCTTTTACACAGTCAATAATGGCGGCGAATGAGATAGATGCTAAGAAAAGCCCATCGTATACCAAGGTAGATACTACATTTATAACGTATAATGTGTTTAAGCTGTGACTAGCCGGAATCCGTACCAGTATTACTTACCTTAATTATGTCAGTAATTGACTATATGTAACATTTCCAGATTGGATTCGTTACCGGCATGCTCAGTAATTTAGTAATCATTTAGACATCAACTAGTGGACTGCTCGCGCACACTCCGTCCTGACGTGCGACTAACCAGAAAAATACAAAACTGTCGAAATATATCCAGACTATAATAAACATCCTTTCCCAGCCAGTTGCAGGATAAAAAGTAGTTCCTTTTTGATAGGCGATTAGCTATAAGCCTGATATGCACTGTAGGTCAATTAGAAGTGGAACCTGTCATAGTTCTTCCTGGCACTTAAGATTCATCTCTATATTCCTGAATGTAAAACTGCATCGAAATCTAGTAGGTGTACTCATGTTTCTGAGATTAGCGTAAATGAACAGCACGAAACGCACAGTAGCGAACCGACAGAACAATTCAAAAAATGCATGTCTTTAGGCTGCTGGTAAGCTTTCTATTGCGAATTTAGTTTGATAAAGGTCTGACGCCTATTGGCAAAAAATTTAACAAATTTGCTTGACCCCATGTTGATAGATTTTTGGGAGGTCGAAAGTATAAAATGTGATTCATTTCTTATATGCCATTCTACTGCTCTAAAAGATATTTTTAAAAAATCATAAAATTGCATCTCCGAAACCGTGAATTTTCGGATCCCTAACGAGCACTTTCCATGTGAAAAGAAATGATCCTTATTTCTGTCGAAGATTTTTCAGCATATTGCGAGCTGGGCCAGATGTAAAGATCAGTTTCAAGTTGCTCATACTCATCGCCTGAGAGATGACTGCGCCTTGGAGAGATTTACCTTATTGTGCAGATCTCTAATACGTACCATATGCACGGAAGGAGATGCAGCTGATGTATTATAGTGAAGACCCGCATCAGCACAGATTATGTTACAATATAACTCACGAATAAAGCCAGCTTGCCTCTGTTATTCTATGAAACGGACTCTAGGCATTTTTATGTCTGTCCTACATACTAGAGGAAAAGTTCAAGAAATACCTAAGTTCACACTCATCCAGGAAAAACTAAACCACACCACAGATAAAATATAAAAAGTACCCTGTCATAGAGATATACTCGTACCTACGAACAAATAACAAAGTCATAGAAAAAAAACTTGACCGTTATGTATCAGCTTTTTATTTGTATCATAAAAGGTAGCCAAGTAACATAGTATAAAGGTTAACATGCGCAATAATAATAAATTACGGGTAGCAAGTCACCGCCTGCTATCTCACAATTTTGAGACTGGGTTGTAATGGCAGGCGTCCGATAGTCTCCCTTTATTAAATAGCCCTTATCCAGCCACCCAACATTCAACCCTTAGTTAGTTAGTTTTCCATCGCACGACGTTGATCTGCACTCCAATAGTCTATGCACATGGCGGGGACCATCAACGGATGTATCATCTCGGTGATGATATCCGCCATGTGCATCCCATATCATATTAAAGTTCTCTTAAAAGGGCCTCTACATCTTGGCTACGGTCCGATGCACGCCTCTCAAAAGACCGGGACAATGTAGTCCCGTGAATTTCGGAAGAGGTATCTCTTAAGATAAAAATAATAATTTATTTCCAATGTACATACAACATACTAGAAAATATCAAATATTAGTGGACGCGTGGACTGCAGAAAAAACAAAATGTCGGAATTTTCCGGGATAACTATCGCGTTTATAATATTAAGTAACATGTTCTTGAATTATGATACCTACCCTTCGTTCTTAAATACTTTTTTTTTTCAGATTTGTAATCGGTATAAACAACGGATTAAACGCTGGTCTAGCGCCTGTTTACCTGGCCGAAATATCACCAGTGTCATTAAGAGGATCTGTAAGATACTTATCTATTTATATATATCTACCTACGCATCTAACAAAAGGGGGTATGTTAAGCGAAAAGCTAAAAAAGGACTTAAGTACTACAAAATTTGAGACTCGAAATCATATGTTTATTATTCTTAAACCAATCACGGTTTAAGAAGTCCGGCGGGTTATTCACGAAATAAATAAAAATGTATGAAACGATGTAAAAATTTCGAAGATAGCGCTGCGGTTATACGGACCTCTTATTTTGCGACTAGTGGCCCGCCCTAGCTTCGCTTCGGTACATATCCTCTAAAATTTGGTATTCCCGTTTGTCCCGTTCCCGTGGGAATATCGGAAAATATGTTCTCAGTGCTTCCTTACACTCTCTACCGAATATGCCTGCCATATTTCATCATTTTGTGTCAAGTGGACTTCGTAAAAATTGGGTTTTACTGTTTGTCCAGTTCCCGTGGGAATTACGGGAAATCCGTTCTTTGTGCTCCCTAGCAGTCCCTAATGAACATTTTTCGATTTTAACTTCATAGGTATAGAGGTTTTCTTACAAAATTTGAATTCCCGTTTGTTCCGTTCCCGTGGGAATTTCGTGAAATCCGTTCTTAGTGCTTCCTCGCACTCCCTAACGAATGTAGGTACATGCCCGATTTCTGATTTATATGTATAGCTGTTTTCGTAAAAAAATAGAATTCCCGTTTGTCCCGTTCTGGTGGAAATTTCGATAAATATGTTCTCAGTGCCTCCTCATACTCCCTACCAAATTTCATAATTATATTGTGTCAAATGGTTTTCGTTAAAATTGGGTTTTACTGATAACAGTGGAGTATTGTCGTAGCATTTCGCTTCACATCACTTCCTCTGTTACATCCTGTACATACATAATCTTTATCATGACAGAGGCGGCTCGTGATATTTTTAGACGGGGGTTCACAAAATTTTTTATAACATAGGTACCTCATCATCTTCCTGCCCTGTTCCCATTTATTTGTGGTCGGCGCAATATGTACTTTTCTTACATTCATCCCTATTATTCGCTCACTCCCAGTACAAGCATATCCTCCCTCACACATGCACAACGCTCTGTGTAAAATATGCCTTTCATCCCGTCGCTTTACTCGTACACAGCGGGAAGCAACTTTGTTTTATTCTATGATGTACTCTTATATTATTTTCAGATAGGAACAGTATACCAACTAGTCATCACAATGACCATACTGCTCTCACAAGTGCTTGGGCTCGAAAGCGTGCTGGGCACGGAAAAGGGTTGGCCATACCTCCTGGCAGTAGCCCTTATACCAGCTGTTATACAGTGTGTCACGTTGCCGTGGTGTCCTGAGTCTCCGAAGTATCTATTGCTCAATAAGGGGCAGGAATTGCACGCGCAGAGAGGTAAGTTAATTGTTTATGGTCTCTACGTCTTCGTCCGTGTAAAATTTAAATTTCCGTGATTTCCTGTTCCCGTAGGAATTTTAAGAAATGTTACCTTCAATGTTCTATCATCGAAAATAACGTTCCTTCTATATAAACTTTCATTCTCTATTGCAACACCTTACATACATCTTTTCGCATTAAACAGTAGCCTATGTACGTCTTAAGAGTCTAGCTTATCTCTGTGCCAAATTTCATTACAATCGGTCCAGTAGTATTGGTGTGAACGCGCGATAGACAAACAGAGGTAGGTACTTGCATTGCATTAGTTTCTCTAATGCATAAGCTAATAACACCTAACTAATAACTTAGGTTAAAAATACACTATAAATATGTAATTAGTAGTAAATAAAATAAGGTTTTTAATTTTCCAGCTCTCAACTGGTTAAGAGGCGATGTGGCAGTACACGGGGAAATGGAAGAAATGCATCAGGTAAAATTAATTACATAGCGGACGCCGCCATTTTGTTTGTCGTCTAAAATATCGATTAGTTTAAATTTTTTACTTATTTCTAAAATCAAGTGATCTAAAAGTGTAGCTTTTTCTGAAATATAGATTCTATACATATCTACCAGGTTCTGTTAATGTTGCTAAATCTAAAACTTGTCCCTGATATCTAAATGTCACATATACCTATTCTAAAATTGTCTCTGATATCTAAATGTCACATAAACTAAAATTGTCTCTGATTTGTAAATATCATAGACTAAAATTGTCTCTGATATCTAAAATGTTAAGTAGTCTAAATCTTACTCCCGATATCTAAATAATGACTTAATCTCGTTCATGATATCTAAATGTCACTTAACCTTGTTCCTGATATCTAAAATCGCTTTTAGGAGGCAGAAAAGAACAAAGTAAGCAAGAAAGTAACATTACGTGAGCTATTCGGCAACCGACAGTTACGTCAACCATTGCTTACAGCTGCCGGGGTGATGGTTGCTCAGCAGTTTTCTGGAATAAATGCAGTTATTTTCTTCTCTACTGATATCTTTTTGAAGGCTAAGCTTAGTAAGACGCAGGCGCAGTTTGCCACTTTAGGTAAGTGATTATCTTATTTGTTTTTTATTTATTGATATACAATTACATACATATATATAATGTCACGTTCATTATACCCCGAGGTTGAGCAAAAGTGTGCAAATTACATAACCAACCACTGTTCACCAGTTAGCTTATTAAGTCCCAGGTGGTAAAAGGTAAGCCTACCGCCGTTTTTCGGGCACATGCAGGCACAGAAACCTAGCGACCGGTAACGAATCCAATGGGAAATGTGTTATCGAGTAAGTCTAAATAGGTATTATAAATGTATGTATGTATTATATTATCTCGGCTGGTCCATTGAAAAACCTAGTAAGGGATATTTTTTCCGATTTTTGTTTTTATCATTAAATGACCTTGAAATTAAGGTCTCCACAGGATGTAAAGACAGAAATCGCAATATTACATAAGACAACGGAAAGACGCGTTCCTAAAAACCTAGCAAGTGCAATTCGAATTAGCTTTAACCAAAATCAAAACCTAGCAAGCTACATAAACCATTTTCAAACCTAGTAAGTGCGTGTACTTACTAGGTTTGAAAATGGTCAATGTGCCTTACTAGGAATTGGAAATACGTTTCAAGTTATCCGTCGACCAATAAGAAACTAGTAAGAGGGGGAAGGGTCTTGATGAATGAAGATGGTGCACAAATTAATTACTTAACGTGATACTCAGGCACCTTACCAGCTAAATACTAAACTAATTTATATGTCTAATGTTGAATGTTTGTGTTTGTGTGTTTTGGCAAAATGTATCTAGCACTAATATTCTGGGTTGGATGTGCTTTTATTTTGGGTTTTTGTTTTTATTTCAGTGCACAAAAGCATGATCGCACGCATAAATCATTAGAATTGCTTGAGCCACAGCCATCCACATCATTTGCTTCTGTGCCCGAATGTTATAAACGTAGTCATAGTTATGCGGATTTATCTTTGGATTGTATTGATGACTCGGAACTAATCACTCCAAGCGATTTGGATGATTCTGTGGAAGATCCAGATTTTACTTTGTCTGACAAAGACTCGAATAATATATCCACTGATTCTGACGATGACACTCCTAATTTAATTATACATAATACGGCTCGGATACTGCTTGAATCTGAGAAAAATTTAAAAGTGCAACAGAATTCAGCGTCACCTTCCGATGAAAGGACAAATGTTAATACAGTTTATATTGCTAAATATCCTGGTCCAATTTATCTAAATAGTGCCTCAATTGATGAACATCAGCAGACCGTCGATGAACAACCGGGATCGATTAATCCTAAGACTTCAAAAAATAAACTTAAACACCCGATGAAACCTAATCCCTGTGAAGGAAAATGTAAACGTCAATGCAATTCTATTTCTGAAAGCAACAGAAAATATAATTGGGAAAAATATTGGGATAAAGATTTTGCCACTAGACGCACTTTTCTCAATAAATGTGTTCATTTTTCTATGGTAAAGCGTCGCAAAGTTCAATATGCTCATTCAGATGCTTATATCAAAAACGAGAGTCGTTATTTTTATCTACCAAACAATGATAGTGAGCTGGTTTCAGTTTGCAAAAATTTTTTTTTTAATACATTAGGTTACAAAACAAACGGCGTTATAACTGAATTGAGCAAAGCTGTTAAAAAAGGAAAACTGTTCGCAGTTGTTTCAAAAGACCACAGAGGAGATCGTGATAAAAAAAATAGACAGAAAATTGATTAAAGATCATATATTTAGTTTTCGGCCGATATATAGCCACTATCGCCGGCACAATTCCCCGCACACGAAATACTTACCTAGACATTTGACTTTAAAGGAAATGTATGAAGATTTTAAAAGAAAGCATCCCGGTTTTAAATGTGATAAAGAGGTGTATAGGCACCATATAAAAGATTTAAAAATTTCGTTCCATATGCCAAAAGGTGATAAATGTCTGGAATGTCTAACCTATGAAGAAGAAATGAAGAAAAATGAAGATGCAATACCAATAGAAATGACCGAAAAATATGTATGCCATAGATCAAAAGCTGAGTCCGCTATTCAAAAATATAGATTAGATAGTGCAACGCCCTCAGATAATCTTGTCAAGTACTTTTCAATGGACCTACAAAAAGTTGTCATTCTTCCTGAAATGCCGGCAATCAAAGATGCTTTTTTAATGAGCCGCTTAGTTACGTTCAATCTTACTTTTGCGCCAATTCAAAAACAAACAAAAGATATGGCTTGTTGTGTCCTGTGGCATGAAGCAAAAGCAGGCCGGGATGCAACTAATATAGTTGATGCCATTGTAGCTTTTTTAGAATCTTATCGTGACGTGCAACATTTCTACATCTGGGCTGATAATTGTACAGCTCAGAATAAGAATTGGACCTTGTATACTGCTTTGATTATGATCGTCAACAATCCCACTAATAACATACAATCATTAACCATAGGTTATTTAACAAAAGGGCACACCCATATGTCTGCCGACTCGGTTCATGCAAATATTGAACTCAAGATGCGGAGACAAAGAAATATATATGACTTCCAAGATTTTAAAGACGTCGTTATGATGTCAAGAAGCAATATAAAGGTACTTGAACTTGAAAAAGTACAAGAGTGGCCCAAAAAAAAGGACACCTCGTCTAAATGAGCCTTTGAAAGATTTTAATTTAAATTCAGTAGTAGAAGTCAAATTTGTGGCAGGTTCAAGAAATCTTCTCTTCAAAACTAGGTCTGTTTTTTATTTAAATAAAGAGTACGCTAAATTTTAAATATATTCGAGCAAATGTTTAAAATTTGCAATTAACAGTTTGCTTTTTACTTATATTATATATTATAATTCAACTACCATTCTTTCTTTTTCAGATTTGAATCTCAATTTACCGAGTTGGATTTCTTGATGAAACGATTCAGTGTCTGTGATACCCCTAGAATGATCAATAATCCACGAGGTGTGACAACACAAAAAAAGGAGGAAATAATAAAAAAAACTAGTGCCTCTGATGCCTGAATCAAGACGAAGTTTCTGGTATAATCTACCCGTCAATGATAGCTCATTGGATCTTTCATCTACTCAACAACGCACTTCCGAGGAATAATATTTCGTGATACCGTATTTTGTACTTTTCTTTTTATTAAAATTACTATGTAAATTGAGTTGTTAACTTATTTTTCATTTACATTTACTATGTTTAAAAAGGATTTCGAGGTGTTGGCAGACAGCTGATAACCATAATACTACCTAGCAAGTACTCGTACTAGGTTTTGGTTCTGGTTTTTATGAGGTACCTATGTGAACAAATTCCATTTTAGTGTTAGTAAGGGGCACAAAACTTGCTATTTATAAGTATATATGTTTTTGTATTGCATAAAGTATAGTTTAGTTACTAATCTATAATATAAACATCAGAAGTTATTTAAATCTTTAAGCGCCTCAGCAGGGTAAATGAGAATATGTTTTTTCGCTCTCCTGTAAAATTTAGTCCGCTGCACATACTAGGTTCTTCAATGGACCAGCCGCTAGATACATACATATAATCACGCCTTTATCCCTTACGGGGTAGGCAGAGCACCAAGGGCCGATAGAACCACATGGTGCCACTTCTGACCAATTTTGAGGGTATAATTGAGATGTACGAGTACAAGTTCGGTTAGTAGTGACAGGTGGTCAGCCCATCGCCTACAAAACACCAAGACCCTCTTGTCCCTCTACTGACTTGTACAATACCTACTTATTATACGTTTTTTTCCCCTCCCAGAGCATAGAAGAAATTTTATATGTACTTTAACTAATTATTTATTTATTTACAGGCATGGGAGCAATGAATGTACTAATGACAGTAATAAGTTTGCTTCTCGTTGAGAGAGCGGGACGAAAGACGTTGCTACTGCTCGGATTCTCTGGAATGTTCGTATCTACGATAGCTCTGTGTACTGCCAATTTATATGTAAGTACTAATAGAATATAAGGAAGTTAATATTGCATATAAGAAGATGATAATATTACTTTTTGACTTAAGTAGAAAAAATTTTCACGCACTGTTGGCAGAATAACACCTACTTAAGTAATAAAAATTATAATTGTACTTACTATAAAATTCTACTACTATAGAGGACAAATCTACAAAAATTGAGACTTGAGAGCACATGTTTAGTTTTCAAGATTGAGCCTTAAAACAATATGCTTTTTTCTAGATCGCTAATCGAGACTAAATAATGTGTTTTGTCCTAAACCTGTTATAGTGGACCGAGAATCGAGCCTAATAACCATCTAAGTATTTTGTTCTACACCAGGAATTAAGCCTGAAAATTTTATGGAAATCAAGTCTTACTTCCACTTTAGACGTTATTATTATTATTATGCTTTGTTGCACAGTAAAGTTTTCACAAACAAAGTTCATGACAAAGAAAATGTACAAAGACGTTCATAGGAATTGAGCCTAAAAGTAATGTGTTTGGTTCTAGACCTAGAATCGAACCTAAAAATAATGTGTTTTGTTCTAGACCGAGTACGTATGGGTATCGTATCTGTGTATCGCGCTGGTAATCCTCTTCGTGGTGATGTTTGCTGTAGGACCGGGCTCCATCCCATGGTTCCTTGTTACTGGTAAGCTATCTACATCATCATCATCCTATTGTAGTCTACTGCTGAACGTAGGCCTCCCCAGAGCACGTCATAACGCTCGATCTGCCGTTTTCACCATCTATCTATAGTTACGACTAGCCGCCTTTTTTAAGTGTTCGATTCGATCTATCTGGCGGTGGGCCAACGCTACGATTGCGGTCTCCATTCGAGAACCTGCTTACTCCACTGTCCATCGGTGCTACGAAAGATGACTAAAGACTAAATATGGTCACATTTAAGTACTGTGCTGATGCACCGTTATACAGGAACCATCAGCTGCATCTCTTTCCGTGCATGTCGTAAGCGTCGATTAAGTAGCTCGAAGAAGATGGTCGATGGAGTCGGAAAGTTCTAGAGTGGATACCACGTATCGGTAAGGGCAGCGTGGGAAAGCCACCTGCGAGGTGGACGGATGACCTGGCTAAGGTCGTGGGTCGGATGCCGGCTGCTTCTGACCGGTCGGAGTGGAGGTTGTTGGGGAAGGCCTATGTCCAACAGTGGACTTCTCAGGGCTGTAAATGATGATGATGAAGTAACTCGGGCTATTTCGATATTTTGTTACCCGCCACTTTAAAAAGATCTACTAATTGAAGTGGGTTTAATTAGATTTGGATATTAGTGTTTCAATATTCACTAGTGTCGAATAAATATTGGCCGGGGCTATCCCCCTTTCCCCTAATTTTGTTTAATTTCAGAATTATTCAACCAGTCAGCGAGGCCGGCGGCGACGGCTGTAGCGGTGACCGTCAACTGGACAGCCAACTTTATCGTCGGTCTCAGCTTCCTACCGCTATCGGTGAGACTAATAACATTGCCTTCATGACACATCTATACTTATATAGGTATTATAAAGCTGAAGAGTTTGTTTGTTTGAATGCGCTAATCTCAGGAACTACTGGTCCGATTTGAAAAATTCTTTCAGTATTAGATAGCCCATTTATCGAGGAAGGCTATGGGCTATAAAGCACCCCGCCCCGGCTTCGCACGCATGCAATGCCCTCTCACGCGGATGAAGTCGTGCGCGGCCGCTTGTAAATACATAAAATGACGCCTCCTTTACATGTGTGATAGGCAGAGATCATAGATCTCAACTTGCAATGGTTCTGACACACCTCTTTCGGTTCATCTACTTTCATGATATTCTTCATGCACGCTCGTCAGTTAAGGGTACTCCTGACCTGACCTTTCTCTATAATTTCACAAATTTGATCGATGAAAGTCTGGCGAGGTTTTCCCCTTCCAGGAAGGAAGGAAGGAAAGACAGAGTAACTAGGTAGTTAAGTATATTTTGCAGTGTTTAGAACATAAATAATAACACTTTTGTGGTCGAAAATGATACATATATTAGAATATTTAAATTACAATTTTTATACAGAGCACGTTATTATAGGGTGAAGGATGATGAAAGAAGAGAATGAGTGATTGGGGAGCTAAAACTATTAAAAACAAATATACATGCAAAAGTTTTGTCCAGAACACAAAGGTAACAAGGCGGAGGTATAAATTATTAATAAGAGCTGTTCTGTACCCTATTTGGCAAATAAATATTTGATTTTATGACGGAATCTACTTATACAGGGTGTAACAGAAAGGGTATGTTAAGCGAAAAGCTATATAAATAGCCCACTATAGAGAACCTATTTCCAAAATTTGAGACTCGTAATGACATTTTTATTTATCAAGATTGTATGAAAATTTCTGAGATATTTAAAAATTCTCCATACTATCGGGAAAAATAAACATGTGATTTCGTGTCTCAAATTTTGTGGATGGGTTCTCTACAGTGGGCTATTTACATAGCTTTTCGCTTAACATACCCTTTTTATTACATACTGTATATGGGTCCTTTTTTTACCCGACTGCGACATAGGGAGGGTTATGGTTTGCGAGTGTATGTATGTGGTAGGTATTTATATATCTTTGACGTACCACTAGATCTAAATCTGTGATAGATTAACATTTTTAATATTAAATAATGTTTTCTTTCTCTTTTCAGTTACTATTAGGAGCGAACACATTCATAATATTTGCGGTTCTTCAATTCATGTTCATTCTGTTCATATTCTTCAAAGTGCCTGAGACGAAGAATAAAACCAGTGAAGAAATAACCGCTATGTATAGACAACAAATGTAAAATAAATAGTTGTAATAATCTACGATTGTGTAATATTAAACGAAAAGCTATGTGAAGGTGGTGAAAATGGAAAGCGCTTCCGGCCCCACCGGGCCACTAGTTATTGTTTGGCCCATGTATATATTTTACTGTGAGTAACTTCGATATCGCGTTCTTAGATTTGTATTGGACTGGTTCTGTTTTGCGCCCGCTAGGTGGCTCCACTACAGCTATAAAGGTAGCCCATTATAAAAAAAAAACTCATCCACCCAATTTGAGACTCAAAATCACATGTTTATTTTTCCAAATAGTATAAAGAATATAATTGTGTTACAACTTGTATTTTGGGTCTACCGGAAGAAATCTCTTAAAGCGATAAGCTCGTCTTTGTACACTATTAGTGTAAATTGTCCAATGTTTTTGTGTACTGTGTACAATAAAAAATACAAGAGTTCCTAACTCAATAATAAATAAAATAAATAAATAAATATTCACAACACATTAACTTAGTCCCACATTAAGATCCCTAAGGTCTTGTGTCGTGGGTACTAAGCAACGGTATATAAATACATAGATAAGTATAGAAACATCCATGACTCGGAAACAAACATTAATATTCATCATATCAATGTTTGCACCTACCGGGATTCGAACCCAACTCAAGAATGTTCATACAATCTTGGAAATGTGATGACAAGTATAAAATTTTTGTGTTTAAGTTCTCTATTTTCATACCATTTCACTAAACATACACACCTCTTTTGTTATCTGTATATGGGGCATCGCAAAATATCGGAAACAATCGTACAACATTACAAAAAGTAATTTAGTCAAAAACAATGCTAATGTCAACTTTTATTGCAAACAAATAAATATGAGTATGTCAATTCTGTGAAAAGCAAGACACGAATTAAGTCGATGTCCATTATTTACCTTGTTGTACTGTAAAAGGGCGCATCCAGGTTCTTTTCGGGAAGGTTTATAAATAAATATAATTTATTTATTGATATATTTATTTAGAGCTAGGAATTGCAATTAGCAGAATTGCTATTTAGATATTAGATGAATATGACGCTTTTTAATTACGTATAACCTCATTTGCATGGTACAATTTTCTTGCCAGTTGCATACAATTTTATTGAAGAAATAAATAACTGACATGGTCTAAACTAAACTGTCATTTTTGACACATAGTTTTTACTTGTCAATAATAGCGTATCAATAAATTTGATTGAATGTACAAGAAAATTGTATAATGTAAATGGGCCCTAGTAGATATAAGTTTTTTAAAAGCTCGGTACTAAGTTACTGACAACGGCAAGCATTCACGCAGTCAGTATGTAGTGTTACGGAGAAATCAGCGAGCAACGAGTCGATTATAGATTTTGGTACACGGCCATATCGCGTAAGTAACATGCTCATTACAAATGTATAACACTGCGTTACGTGCCTAATATCGAGACGTAATTTATGGGCCAATTTTTCCAATAATCAGGCCTATTGGCTATTTTATTTCTACAGTGCGTAGTGATCACTCATTGAAACTTAATGAACAGGAGGGCAATACTCGCGCGCACTCGACATAGGTCTACAGTAGACATCATGTCTAATCCTAAATGTCTAAGGATAAGTCGAGGGAAATGTCTATTTCAGTCAAAAAAGCTATTCTCGGGCACATTAGAGATTTATGTCGAAGCCTAATGACAGTTATTGCCGGTTTTTTTTTTTGGCACGAAATATTAAATATATAAGCACGAACCTCTCGATAGTCCGTAACGTCACACTGTCATATCTCATAGATTTTGCTTGCGAATCGATAGCGTTACGCCGCGTAAAAAGGTTCGTGCTTACCCTACTGGAAGTGACATGTACGCATGAGTTGGCAAATATTCTTCCGACAAGGCATTATGTCAATTTTATTTCTTAAGTTTCATTGAGTGATCATCACTATGAACTGTAAAAAAAGATAGCCGATACGGGGGTAAATACGCTATACAGGATGTTTGTGACAGCCAGGAAAATCTTGATACCATGACTTCAGACCATGATCCTGAGGCGGAAAACACTGAAAATTTTCGCAAGAAAATTCCTAAATTTTCATTTTTTTTAAAACATTTTCATGAAAAAAATTGTTTAGTTCATTTAATTAGGCCTTAGATAATGACTTAAAAATAAAATTTCAAACGAAAAATAATTTTCAAAAAAAGTTGCTATAAAAAAGGTCAAATAACTGATCAACCCTAATGGAGTCTTAAGTGATCCAAAAAACACAATAACCAATAAGCTTATTTATTTAGTCACAGGATACAATTGGCAAGCAGAGCAAAGATTACCTATAATCAAATCAAAAATACATTTCCTGCGAGTTATAACACTGTCGCATAACTCAACACAATGGTACTTGTTCAGCATTTTAGTATTTTCCTGGCTGTCACCCACACCCTGTATAGCTTATCTGAAAGAATAATTTGATGCTGTCTTCTTGATAACGGGAGACAGCATCAATTTTATTAGTCTATCTGACCATTCGAATAATCGACTCATAAGTATGGAATGGGAAGTTAGGAATAAAAACAATCCTATTGTCAATTTCTACTCGTAAAAGACTTATTATAGTATAAATAAATTTTTGCATTTTTAATACAAATATTTTATTTACGAACATACTTACAAAACATGGTCGTGGGGTCACCTTTACGATCCTGCTTTTTTGGCTACCTATTACGGAAACACAGCCCGCCCCCTGATAACGTAAAATCAATAGCAAAGCCGAAGCCGCGCGATCGCGATAATCTCGAGTGTGTGCGTGCGCGCAACGAGCGCTCGGCGTCCTCCCGCACCCCGCACCTCATCCCGCGCCCCGAACCTCGCCCAAGCACACACATATTCTCAACTAGTGGACGCCCGCGACTCCGTTCGCGTGGACTACAGAAAAAACAAAATGTAGAAATTTTCCGGGATAAAAAGGAGGCTATATGTTAAGTGGGACCTGTCGCAATATACTCCTGAAAACTGCAGCGGAATCGGTTCAGCCGTTTCTGAGATTAGCGTGCACAAACGCACAGACAAACACAAAAATTCCAAAAATCATTCTTTTGGGTACGTCAATAAAGATCTCTTATATTTTTCTCATATATCTTCCATGTACCTACCGACAGCGATACGTTACATTTTTATTATATGTATAGATTCGCTATCGCATTGCTTCGGCTCTGCTATTGCAAGTTACGTAATCAGGGGGCGGGTGTTTTTTTTATGTACTAAAGTTTATCTGCGCTTAGTGTGTAATACTTGTAGAATCGTATAGATATTATGATCTATGGTAAAAGGTTTTAAAAATATTTATTTTCATATCTATATTACATACCGTGGTGGTGATGAAAAGGGAAGCGCTTCCGGCCCCACCGGGCCACTAGTTATTGTTTGGCCCATGTATATATTCCTATCACTGTGAGAAACTTCCATATCGCGGACTAAGATTTGTATTGGACTGTGGTCTTGCGGCCGATAGGTGGCTCTTTTATACAAATTTTTATAGCTTATTTTTCTGTATATCTATATATTCCGTTACATAAGGTAGATATTGTTTTCTTGAAGCTTTCAAATTATTTTGTATGAAGTGGACAAACCCGGGTGCTTGAGGCGAGTCTTGTCGTATTATATCCAATTTTGGCTGCGTACATGCATCCAAATAGTTGAATAGCTGAAAAAGCAAAATATAGACTTTAGAAACATAAAAAAAGGTATTCCGCACTTACAGTTGAATTGAGAAACTTCACTCCTTTTTTGAAGTTGGTTAATAACCTCATTTTTTTAAGGAAAAAAAAACCGACTGCCTACACAGGGTGTTTTTTCGTTGCCACCCTTAACGAAGGGTACGCACTCTATACATCAAATAAAGTAAGTTTATGTCAAAAAAATGTTGAGATTTTTTTTAAAATTTCTTGATCGGGCGAAATTTATAGTGTCTAGTGTTTATGTTATTTTTTTTTATGGACAGATATTAATTATTTGTCGTGAAAAAATCATGCTTCAAGCGTCAATGTGCATTTATGCAGAAAAACGCAGTCTATTTACTCAACTTTGGACCCTAATATTTTGGAAACCAGACACTTCCCAGGTATGTTCCATGGAGAAAAATGATCGTGATGATGAGGAGATTCCGTAGTTTTCGGGAACGTTGATGACCAAAAACCATCCTGTATATTTTGACCCAGTGTCACTCTCATGACAAAAACGAGTTTAATGACATCTCTCAAGCTCAAATGCGACAAGTAATTTAGGAAATTATTAATAAAGAAATGGAAAAAATTCCTCACCCGGGTGGGAATCGAACCCACGACCTCTGCATTCCGTAAGTAATTTAGGCTAAAGCGTGCTAAAGAAATATACATCATCATCATCAGTAAAAAGGGCGTCAGCTAATACTGTATAATATTAGCTGACGCCCTTTTTACGACTGCGCCAGAAAGAGGGTTTTGATTTCGAGTATATTATGTGTAACAGAAGGGGTATGTTAAGGGGCATTTGGACAGTGGGTGGTGAAGGCTGCTTCTGACCGGAATCGATGAAGAAGAATTGTTTACTTGAAAAGCTCCAGTGACCACGATCCTCAGTAACGAGGGACCGACTAGAGAGAGAGGACCGTGTCTTACTTTTAGGACGTCTACCATAAAAATAACTGTATCTATGACATTATACCTCTGTTGATTTTTCATTGTCTATGCTCAATATGGCGCCGTCTTTTTTCAATTCCCCCGTCAATTTTACTCCTAATATTAATGCTGTCGAGCATTTAGTGCGCCCTAGGGCTTCTCTGACCGCCTCCGCAGCCCCGGGCTTTTCTAGAAATTCCTGTAGAAGTATAATATCATACAAAACGCGATATCAAAGTTTCACACAACGATTGGAATATATACATGGGCCAAACAACGACTAGTGGCCCGGTGGGGCCAGAAGCGCCACCCTTTTCACAAACTTGTGAGGGAGGTGTAGGCAATAGCGTCTGCCGTGTTGAAAACATAGTCCGAAAATCACACTGCGGTCACCAACCCGCCTGCCCAGCGTGGTGACTATGCTACAAACCCCCCTGTGGCAGTAGCCTTGTGGCGTGCCCTGGGGTAGGCCTACGTCCAGCAGTGGACTGCAATAAGCTGATCTGTGTGTGTGATATTAGTTCTATGCTCGTGTGTTTAAAAAAATTACCGCCAAATGTGTATACCTACATACAGCGTGTTGATTTTCAATCTGCGTCATATCAAAGACACTTTGGTCATATTTACAGAGGTGATTAAGTTCCTTATATACTGATCATGAATCAATAAAAAAATTAACACGGAAAAAATAAAATAACAATTAACGCATCAGCTGAACGCTGCCACAGTGTATGTACAATAGAATAAAAATTTCGGTTTATTTTATTTAAATTAAAAAAGGTTTTATTATTATTTTTTGGTTCATAAATCGTATAAACGCTAATACGAGTTCCATTTAAATTTTAACGCAGATTGAAATCAACACCTTATATAGTATATAGGCTAGTCTGTTATAATATACACATATACCCACGACTGGTTCCCGAAATGGGGGGGGGGGCAGGCAGTGACCCTGCCTGCGACGCCATAGGTCCTGGGTTCGAAGGTGGAGGAATATCGATGTTTGTTTCCGAGTCATGGAGCTACGTTTACCTATGATTTGAAATATCACTGACAAGTTGCTAGCTCATCGCCTGAGAGAACGCCCCCGAGTTCCTTAGTCGACTCTTACGACATGCACGGAAGGAGATGCAGCTGATGTATTCTAGTGAGGGCCCGCATCAGTAAATTGAGGAATGCTTTTTACCTCAACCAAATGTGGTAGTGTAGGTATCAAGATGTTTTCTATCTCTTTCACGTCCTTGCGTAACAACTGTGCGGGAGTGAGACGGGAGACATCCGTTTTTGCCGCCAACAGAGTATTCAGTATTGCCAACCTGAAAAAACAAATTATACATACAGGGTGATTTTTGGTCGTCAACGTTCCCGAAAACTACGGAATCTCCTCATCATCACGATCATTTTTCTCCATGGAAGCATACCTGGGAAGTGTCTGGTTTCCAAAATATTAGGGTCCAAAGTTGAGTAAATAGACTGCGTTTTTCTGCATAAATGCACATAGACGCGCGTAGCAAGATTTTTTCACCAGAAATAATTAATATCTGTCTATAAAAAAACTTTTTTTTTTATTACTTGATCTGGCGAAATTTATAGTGTCTAGTGTTTATGTTAGTTTTTTTATAGACAGATATTAATTATTTCTCGTGAAAAAATCTTGCTACGCGCGTCCATGGAGAAAAATGATCGTGATGATGAGGAGATTCCGTAGTTTTCGGCAACGTTGACGACCAAAAATCATCCTGTACATACATATAATCACGCCCATAATTCCCCAAAGAGGTAGGGCAGATTGTGCAAATTACACACTCACTTTTCTCCAGTTAGCCTATTAAGTACCACGTGGTAACGGGTGTGCCTACCGCCGCTTTTCAGGTACTAGCCTCGACACATTTGTTGCCGACAGATTTTCTAAGGGTGCTGACATCACGCCAACGCCTAGCGCCATGACGCAAATAAGCGTCAACGGCACCTCTAGAAAGCCTAGAAGACGCAAATATACGACGGTGCAGATGGATTTATTACCTAGTAGCTTCAAAATTGTCTGGCTTCAGTATATTTTCATGAAATTTTGCAATTTCCTCGTCTCTGGGCGTTCCTTTGTCGGATTTTTTTGAAAAATTCGACGTGTCCACTATTATGGTGGCTGAAAAACAATAATTAATAAATGATAAATGTACTTTACCGGGATAAAAAGTAGCTTATGTCCTTTGTCTGGCTCTACACTATCTGTGTACCAAATTTCATTTGAATCGGTTCACTAGTTTTGGCGTAAAGGCGAGACAGACAGACAGAGTTACTCTTCCTTATATTGGGGTAAGGATTTGTAACAGAGCCATCTATCGGACGCAGACAGAACCGATGGACAGGGACAGATGCATGTAAATGACCAGTGATCAGGGCGCCTGACAGAACGCCCTTAAGTTCCTCAGTCGACTCTTACGACATGCACGGAAGGAGAGTAACGGCACAGTTCTGACGAAAATATGTTTTTTTGAAAAGGCGAGGGAAACTATGTCCATACAGCCATTGTCTTTCATAGAATGACTGTTTTAATAAATTTATGATGGATGATGATGATGAAACACCAGCTGATAGTCAAAATCAAAGACATTGCAAAATGAATTAAACTAAGAACTTACATAACAACATGTCACTGCACATTGTATAGACATGGAAGAACTCCAAACCTTTATGCAAGAGGTTTCCTAAATCTATTATTCTTTGAGAAACCAGAGTTGCACATGAACCTACAAGTTCTATGGTACTCCTTGTATCCTCTTTATACTTCCAGTTTATATTGTCTATGGGTCGATGGTCTATAATCTCCGTTACATATGGTGTTAAGTAACTATATCGGTCACATAGTATATGATGGTCAACTAGTATGACTTTCATGTTCTTTTTTGTTACTAGGCTCTTTAAGTCTATGTCATCTCTGAAAAAATAATAGATTAACAGGCAGAGTAGAGTTTGTACCACGCTTGCCTGCCCATGGGTATCGTACGAGGCGATTAAGGGTTTCCGGGAGGCGGGCAGCAGCGCCTCCCGTACTGACAACATAGTCCATATATTTCAAATACAGATTTTTAATATTCTCAAATGGTCATGTGAGCTAAGTAGCTATACCTGCACTGGTATGATGAATTTGGTGAGAGCGAGATGTCTCACTTTTAAACGTCAAATTTAGAGAGCTAATAATAACTAGATAAACTAAGTGGATGTACTTTGCATGTAAAAAGTAGACTTAAGAATTAGAATAGACACTCATTCTCGAGCCGGGACTGAAGGAATTAGGGTTGATAGAAGTGGTTTGCAATCCCTTTTTACACACCAAGTAGAAACACTTGCCTTTTGTGTCAGCCTGCTATATGTATGTACAGAGTTATTTTTAAAACATCAATAACCTCGCAGGACTAGATAGCTAAAATCATAAACAACAACATTTGTTCTACGAGTTTTATCATAACTCAATACATTAATTAAAAATGATTTTCCAAGCTTTTATTGTACTGTCGTGACATTTGTAAGTCTATGTTCCATTCGTAGGTATACGAAAAGGTTGACGCTCGCGCGCCTCAGTATTATGTACAGACTTAAGAACATTCAGAGGTAATTTCAAATTGATATTTATTTTTGTTACAAATGTGACAAATTATCAAAACTCGTAGAACAAATGTTGTTGTTTATGATGGTAGGTACGAGTACCTAGTCTGCGAGGTTATTGATGTTTTAAAATTAACCCTGTATAAAGTAAAGTTATATCCTTTTGTTAAACATGAGTTTTGACAGGAAAATCAATAGAATATCTGTCAAATTAAACTGAGTATAACTTGTACCTAGTTTAAAGTTTTTTATTAGGCCTCAAAGGTGGGATGGTCTTTGCCTAGCAGTAGGAAACACATTTTTTTTTTTTAACTATTTACCTGAAAACTAGTTTGGATTTATCAATGCTATGACTATTAAAGCAGTGTGCAACCTCTGTTTTGATCTCATAGTCCTCTCTCGGCACATCAAGTATTGGCACAAATATATCATCCTTATATACTGACTCTTCTCTGCCTTGCTTCGGTGTGCATACCTAAAATAACATACATACATCTTCAAATCTATAAAACTTCTGTTTATGTGTTTGTAATTGAACTCCTTCTAAACAGCCGGAGCCTTTTGGGTTCTAGAATGGTTTAGATTCACAATTTGGTCAACTAGAACAAGTTTTTCTGCAGTCCACGCGGACGGAGTCCTGGGCATCCCATTATAAAATGCTTTGTCCTGAATGTGCTGATGGATCAAAACACAACTTGAATGGTTAACCTTAGAGATCTAAAACTTGGATGGTGTGTTCTGTATGCCATAGGCTTCTGATAAGAGAGGATTTTCCAAAATTCTCACCAGAATGGCAATTAACAGGATTTCTGAAGTTTATGCCACTAGTACTTGAGGTAACCAATACTGTAGGATTAGGAAGGAGATCCTAGAGGGTAGATGTAAAGGGTCAGTGACATCTAGCTCATTGCCTGAGAATTTCCCTGAGTTACCTATGGTTAAGTGGGTACATTTACGACATGCTGATGTATTCTAGTGAAGCCCTGCACCAGCACAGAACACCGATATAAGTGAGTATACCTACGTAATAGTTTTGTTTGTTTTAATTATGTTTTTACTTTACCTTACATTTAATTTGGTTGTATTGGTAGTTTAGAAAAGCTGCGTACACAACTGAACATACAGCCGAGTCTAGATCACAGCTCTCATTGCCTAAAACTATGTGCAAATCGGCGTATTCACCAGAGTTCTGAAAAAAAAAACTTTTTAGATTCAAGGCAGATAACAAGCCATGGTAACGTACCTAATTCTCTAAAGTACGACGAAACTTACTAGTTTATTAATGGTTGTAGAAAGATATTCTTCCATGATGATGTCTAATGCAGAAAAACGTCTAAAAATGGGCAAAAGTTTAAGTAAGTTTTCGAAAATAAACACAGTGAACAAAAAAACGTAAACAGAAAAAGTTCGCAATAACAATAATAGAGCTTAAAGCGCTTTACATTTATAGCTATTACAGCTAAGAAAAGCCTTACAGCGCTTTAGGATTTGCACAATATATCAATGTCAAAATCAGCTGTTGAAAAAATGTTGCCAAAATTACACTTTTGTTTCTACTAAATAGAACCGCTTTCCCGTGGTTTTCCCGTCAAATACGAACAAACTATTACCTACCTAGTTCTAATGATTAAACGAATATTTAAGAGGTAGTCAGGTTATGCCGCCGTCTTTAAGCATATATAATTAATTAACTTCACAAAATTGCCGTAAACTAGTTTATTTATCGCTTACACACCCGATTAGTTTTAATTAAAAAGCTATTAAATCAACAATGTCGTGAAAGCAGCACTAATGAGTTAATAGCCTTACAAACCACTTAAACGTTTATTAAATCATGATTTATGTATACTACGCTACTTGTTTATTTCTTGGTATGTATTTGGAACTCTTTTAAAATAACAAACATATTCATACAGTTTTAGCCATCACATCTACCTATTTCAACACAATGAAATGAAACTGTTAGGTTGGCAACCAACAGCAGTTGACCACAAAATGACTCAGTAGCAATTTTATTATATTTATTATCTTTTTCGGAAGTATGAAAGGTTATTGCGCCGACCGCGATACCATTTCTTCATGGGATAGATAGATAAGGGCATGTTAATTGGTGCATACCTATTATGTAAATAAAAATAATGCGTGATTTTCACAATATAGTTCATTTGAATGAAGGCGCTAGTTACTGTGTGTAGGTATAACTACATTATCTGTGGCACTGCATACAAAATAATGTTAGCTCCAAAATCAAGCATACCTACCTCGAGAGTTCGTCTATGAATCGGACTATAATTATCTTTTTACTGTAAGTATATTGTGTGGTCGATTATGGCCGTCACACTTAAAAGTTGGTCTTACTAGTCCCTTTCTGTCTCAGCCGTACTACGTCAACAGTAGGAATGGAGAGGAACAAACATGACTAATTTTAAGTGTGACAATCAGAGTTGAGTTCTCCGATAAAGATGAAATCACCTTTTTCCTTTTTCCAGTATTACCCAGTTTTCTAGCATTCACAAATACATCGGCCTCATTAAGTACCATTAAGTATAAGAAATACGTTTTAGATGACAAATGTACGAAAGTAAAATGTCCCATCGAGAAAAATCCTGCGTGTGTAAAATTAAAAAACTTTGCCTCAGGAAAAACAGCCTATTATTTACTTTCAAATAAATGCGAAATACAGAATATTCATTGTAGTAAAGGTAAGAAAATTTGCTGAACCAAAATCTAAATTACCTTATTTAAATTTAAGTAAGTACCTACATTGTTTTTACGTTTTAATAATTACTTGTTTTTATTCATTGTTTTTTTTAAAGATATTGATGCAACAGAAGTGGAAAATAAATATTGTAATGTCACAAGCACCTTATTGCCCCCCATAATTGATAATGTGAAAGGTAAGACAAAATAATAACATAAATAAATTAAATAATTTTTACCCAGAGAAATTCGGACAGATCTAAACGAAAAAAATATAAAACGTAAACTCAAACAATTCTTCCTTAACCAATTGAAATATATAAACTAAAATAGATAACGATGACAAAAATATTAAAAACACCCTGTATAAAGAACTATAATATTCACCGCATATAACAACGTGGGGGTATTTGGGAAAAATAAAAAAATAAATTCACAAGTACCCTCATCGCGGGTATGTATGGTGCATCTCGCTCGGTGGATAGTAGGTATATTAAATTGTAATGTTAGATGCAGGATAAGTAGGTGTGTTGTAGCTTTTTATTTATAGTTTTGGGTTTATGTGTGCTTGAAGAGGGATGACGGCAGTGTTCAGAAAAACCAGTAATGGTTTATGTAAACACTGTTGGCACGAACTATTGTGAGTTATGTAGAAATAAATAAAATAAATAAATAAAAATTACATTTATATTACTTCTGTATGTGTACTTACTTACCTACTTTATTCTTCGTTATCATACTCTTCTTAATATTTTAGAGCACAATCGACGGAAAAGATCTTTCTCCAGAGGTAAGAAATAAATTCAGTTATCTACATTTATTTTTACCCGACAGCACCAGAAGGAGGGTAATGTTGTTTCGAGTGTATGTATATATTTTATACCTAAACGGCTTGTAGCATTTTAGCTTAAGAGGTATCATGAGATTAGTCTTAGGTGTGCGTGAGAGTAACACAATTGAATTTTTTTCGCATACGGGATTTTCCTTTAAGTAAATTACATATTATTTATGTATCTATTTTAGACGCAAGTGACGAACAACAATCTACAGAAAAGAAGTTGTATAATTTAATATTTCTTAAAGATCACTCGGCTGAAGGAGATTATAAAAATAAGTATGGCGGTAGGTAATTATATTATATATTATTTTAATTGAGTAAACGTTTTTTTTAAGATAATAAATCATAATAAGAGATAGATCAGATAATAATTAAGTTCTATATATATTTGAATTTGTTTGTTTATATGACAAATAAGGTATTTTATATTTACATGTTTTATATTTATTTTTTACTTACAGATAGTCCACAACAGCTCGGCTCTATAGAAAACAATGCAGCAGAAGGTACTCGTATCTATCATGCATCTACCTAAATGTATAAAAATATTATTATTATTATTTTTATCGCAGTCACTGGCGGCTCGTCCTAAGGAGCGCTCGTGCAGTGCACTCCCACCCACTAAGATTACATAAGCAATCTATATTTCTCTATCTTTCAATTCTACCATGTTTAAACAATAGTGTCTGCGCGTTCGTCTCAAGTAAGTTATAGGTAATCTTATGTATCGAGTGGAGTGCTAGCGATCGCGCTCCAATGAAACGTAATTTGATACGATTCCTAGTACAGTATTCAATGAGTGCGAAAGAGACATAGGCCGGCGCGTGAAACAAAAGATTTCGTATGAAAAATTAGCCTTATCTGGAGCGCCGCTTACATTAATTCGTAGTGTACGTATGTGTTTCATCAGCATTAGGTCCTCTGAATTTTAATAAGAGTGAGGAATTTGCTTATACTTAAGGAATTCAAAGGCATTCTCCCAGACGATAAGCTAGCAACATGTCACTGATCATTAACATCAGGCCTCGCTACACTAAACGTGGCTATGGGATATATCTTATGTTGGCTATGGGATATATCTTATGTTCTCACAGTTATGGCTCCCCCGTGTCGGGAATACAGCCGTGTCAATATGTATGAATTATCTATAAATGGCTGTATGGGCTTAGTTCCCCTTGCCTTTCCTTCGGGATAAACTAAAAAAAAATGAATTATCTATAATCACGTCACTGACCTTACGAATCATAATTTGGTCAGTTCACATTTTTTGCAGTGAACGAGAAAGGTACTCGCAGTAAACAAGGGCCAATATCCAAAATTGATTAATTAGGTATAATTTTAGATTTGTAAAAATTGTTTTCTTATGTTTCTTACTCTTGTTCGTTAAGCTGTGGAACTTAGGTTGGATCTATTTCATGTGCTATGCTGAATGTTATTTAGACAAATAAATACATAAATAATTATTTATGGTAAATTTCAGTCGATATAGAGCAGTACAATGCGGATTGCCCAACCGTTTGTCCGGCGAGAGATGTAATGGTCTGTGGACGGTTGAGTAATGGATTATACAAGACATTCTTAAGTACATGCCATATGAGGATGTATGATTGTAAAGAAGGAAACAAAGGTATTAAATTGACAATTTCGATGATGGCAGGTGTAATATATCACTAAACAAATTTATTTTATAAAATTATTAATAAAGAAATGGAAAAAATTCCTCATCCGGATGGGAATCGAACCCACGACCTCTGCATTCCGTGCCAGCGCTCTTACCACTGAGCCACCGGGTCAATTACTCGGATGACGAATTTTACCATCTCTCTTTTTTTTGAAATTACATTATTGGAAACGTTATTTTTCATCCCGATATACATAAGCCAAATCTCGGCAAACAAAGCTGAATCCCTCAGCACAATGTTTTAATGATGAAACGATTAACCATATCCTAACGGATATTATGGAAAAGTGTTTTTATCTTAGTCAAGATATTATACATTGTATATTATATTTATTTTATTCTAAAGACCCACGTTGGGTATGGTACGGTATAGCGTTGTAGAGGTTTTAATTGTGTGAAACTTATTACAAGTCACATATATAGGTACATTCTTGGTATAGGTAGTAGGTAAAAGAGTATTGGTCCTAACTAGATCATATTCAGTAGAATATTCATTTGGTATTCAGTTGGTATGGTACCTACTCAGTGTTTGGTTTAGTTAATTTTGGTATTGAAGGGTGTGTTTTAACAGTTTTTTTTTAAAGTTTTTTCCGTAAAAGTCTGTAAAATGTGATAGTTTCTCAATTGATTCTTGATATGTATTGAACTTCCAAGTTATGTTGACATTATTTATATTTATTGACATTATAATATTTTAGGTACACAACTAATATCTCGGCAACCGTGCGTTTTGTCCGCACCGTATCTAGAAAATACGCAAGGGACTCTGAGTGACGACAGCGATAAGGATATTGTACTCATGTTCTTATTTTGCAGATTCAAAAATGGAGGTAATATGTTTTTATTATAAACATCATCATTATGTAATTAGAGTACCTATAATATTACGCAACTAGTGTGTGAATATAGTGTGTCAATATATTTATTTATAATACCTGAACTAGGTTCAATTTCATTTGGACAGACAGAACAAATAAATGGAAATATAGCTATCTACCAAAAAAAAAAAATCTATAAATATAACTACTAGGTCCCGACAACGTAAATTAATGGCAATAACGCATACATTTTTTTTCACAGACAAAAGAATTTTAGTAATTTCTACCAAACTTGATCGCTTGTTTTATTCGTTTTTTATTACTTAGTTTCTTTGCTATTTTACTTATTAAATAATTTAGCCCATTACATACGCGGTTCTGTATGTACAACTGAACGAACTCATTTTCTAAGCTAAGAAACTGCATAAATTTCTGCACATGGACTATCCCGATCCTCGTTATGTCTAGTTCAAGTCCAGCCTAATAAAACACCTTTCTTTTTTCAGACGATCCAAGATGTAACAATGAAACATTTAAAAGAATAGAATAATAACTTCACGTTCCAGAGTAGGCATTAAAGCAACTAGTTGGAAACTTTATACAGGGTGTAACAAAAAGGGTATGTTAAGCGAAAAGCTATGTGAAGAGCCCACTCTAGAGAACCTCTCCTGAAAATTTGATACTCGAAATCACATGTTTATTTTTCCCAATAGTATAGAGAATTTTTAAATATCTCAGGAATTTAAAGGAGAACGTTAAGCTTAATGTAATTAAAATAGCCCACAATCGGTACCTAAAGAATCTATCTTTCGCTTAACATATCCCTTATTACCTACCTTTATAGGGTGTAAAAAGACAATGGAAGACATGGAATGTACCTATATACTATTGAAGAACATAAAATATTTTCTAATGATCGTAACATAACAACTGAACAGCCAGGATCCATTGAAATATTAGCTTGGCTGTCGGATAATGGATCCCGACTGTTTAGTTGTTATGTTACGATCATAAGAAAATATTTTATGTTCTTCAATAGTATTCATTCCATAATAATATTATATAATTCTAGACCACCGTACATCTAAGTGTTTGTTTTTTTTTCATTTCAGTTTTTTTATTACGTACATTATTTGGTTCTTTTTTAAGCAGTCGGGTTTTTGGATTTTTTAAATTACCTGTTTTTTTTTTTAACTTTTTTGTTATGAGTACCTAGCTACTGATAGGTACGCTTCAAGAAACATGCTCAACATGCTCGGCCGCGTGGTGCCGGCAGAGTAGAATTCGTACCACCCCATGTCTGCCCGTGGGTATCGTACGAGGCGATTAAGGGTTTCCGGTAGGTGGGCAGTAGCGCCTCCTGTGTTGACAACATAGTCCAAAATACAAACTGCGGTCATCAACCCGCCTGCCCAACGTGGTGACTATGGGCAAATACCCCCATGGCAGTCTTGTGGCGTGCCCTGGGGGAGGCCTACGTCCAGCAGTGGACTGCAATAGGCTGATAATGATGATGTGAGAATGGTTGTTACGCAACTTTCAATCTATATAGATCTTAAACGGTTAGTCGAATCGAAAAATGTTGAGAGAAACCTAATAATGATTTTTAGGGTATCAATGATACCCCACTCGATATAGTTTGTTGACTTTAATTTTTTTCATTTTCACAAAATGGCGTCCAGTAGTCGCCATATTGAATTTTCACTAACGTCATGTCTTTAGTGACACTCCCCAGACTAAGAGAAATCGATTGACGTATGAATCATAAAAATCGGTCGAGGCGTTTGGTCTGTGTAGTACTTCAAACGAACATACATATATACATACATATATAGGTTGTTAATACCAGTTCTTTGCGTCGCGTAAAAAATAATATTATTGCAAGCAATGTATTTGTTTGATGCGCAAAGTACAAATGTACCTACAAAACTAACATTTTAACATGGTATCTTTGAAAGAAATGTTTGTTAACTGATTCCAGATTGATTTATGTAAAAAAATGCTAAAATTACCATAATATTGAACGTCAATATCTTGGAAACCGGTGGTTTTCCAGGGGGGTTCCATAGAAAAAAATGCTCGTGGTATTATAAAGAATACGAGGTATTAAAAAAACAACGTTGTCTTTTTACACTCTGTATAGCTAAGCTACTGAATAAATCATACGCGATTAATAAAAATTAATTAATAAATTAATAAAAACTCTTTATTTTTCCTGCCCTAAAATAGTTTGCTGCCTTTTTGTGTGTAGGTACAGTGAGTACCTACGTATATTAGGTATCTTTTTGCTTTAGACTATCTACCTAACCATTTGAAAAAACAAGATAATTTTAAAAGCTGATGCGGAGCTTCACTAGACTACATCAGCTGCATCTCCTTCCGTGCATGTCGTAAGAGTCTACTAAGGAACTCATTTTTTCAGGCGATAAGCTGCCACTGATCTTCTAGCCCATCTCCTTCATGATCATATAGTTGTGCCTAACCTATTTCAGAACACAGTCGTAGCATTAAGGAACAAGATGTCATAGAGTGCTTGTCTTACTAACTGCGTCGACCTTTAGACTTTTCGGTACCTCACAATTCCAGTCCTTGGCCCTTAGATTGCATCACTGTACATTACAGTACATTAGTAATGTGGTACATTACAGTAATGCAATCTAACGGTCAAGGTCTGGAGCTATGAGATACCGGAAAGTCTAAAGGTGCATCGACGCAGTTAGTAGGACAATAGGGTCGATTCCGGCAGTCACACTTAAACTACATAACACTTCAAATACAGACATCTTATTCCTCTATGGTCAGTAAATCCATGACCCAAGTTAGCCATTCATGCTCAATAAGAAGTGTACCTACCGGCCGCGCGGTGCCGGCAGAGTAGAGTGTGTACCACCCCTGCCTGCCCGGGGGTATCGTACGAGGCGATTAAGGGTTTCCGCAAGGTGGGCAACAGCGCCTCCCGTACTGACAACATAGATCGAAAATCACACTGCGGTCACCAACCCGCCTGCCCAGCGTGATGACTATGGGCAAAACCCTCCTGTGGCAGTAGCCCTGTGGCGTGCCCTGGGGGAGGCCTACGTCCAGCAGTGGACTGCAATAGGCTGAAGAAGTGAACTTGGAGAGTTTGTTATAGGTATTGTGACGTCACTTTTCTGTAACTGCCACGAATAATTTTTATTACTATTTCGTAGCTAGAATAAACTAATGAAAACGAAAAAATAATGAGCAGAGTTAATAAAAAAGTGTAATTGAAAGGTGAAATCTTTTCTAAGGAAACAGTAAAGTATTGTAAGTTTTTAAACCAAAAAGAGGGTTTACTGATGCATTAGAGTGGAATACATACATACATAGATACATATAATCACGCCTTTATCCCTTACGGGGTAGGCAGAGCACCAAGGGCCGACAGAACCACATGGTACCACTTCTGACCAATTTTGAGGGTATAGTTGAGATGTACAAGTTCGGTTAGTAGTGACAGGTGGTCAGCCCATCGCCTAAAAAACACCAATACCAAGTGGAATAGGCCTTATTTTTCAAGTGTATGTATTTATATTTCTCATAGACCCCTTCCAAGAGTTAACTCGTTCTGGTGGACCCCCTACAGGCCCACCACAAACTGATTGTGAAACCCCATTTTTTCACACCTACGTAGATTCACATCGAGTCTCCTCTGGGGGTCCACCTGGACCACTTTGGGAACCACTGCTCTAGAACCTAAACAGATTGTCACAGATGAGCATGAGGGGTATTATGTATTAAATTCACCTTTATCGTGAGAGCGGCAGTCGGGTTTTTTTCTATACTAGTGGACGCCCGCGACTTTGTCCGCGTGGACTGCAGAAAAAACAAAATGTCGAAATAAAGTCGGAGTAGAAATAAAAGAGGAGTAGCGCGCGTCTAAGTATATTTTAATACAAAAATAGTGTGCCGCGGAGCGGGGGTGAAGTATGGGACGAGGGGAGCATTGATCACTGTAGCCCTGCCCATTTACATAGAAACTACTTTGTAGTGACTTGTCAAACTACTTGCTCATTATCAATATGGTTCAAGATTGTTTTACTAGTGCAATTACTCATCACTAGATGGCAATATTATACTACGTTTTAGTAAAAAAAGTACCCTGATAAAAGCGCTAAGTGTCTTTGTAATTTTAATACGGTTACATTTCGGAGCACAAGCGTGTGGTTACAGCTACTGCGTTACACTGGCGTTGAAGCTCGGCCCCTATCATAACGTCATGCCCTCACGATTGCCACACGACTCAGTTCATAGTCCCACCTCCTCTTTTATACCTTCTTCATGCCTACTATTAGAGTACCTATCCTACGAGTAGGTGAGTGGTTAAGATATTTCGTGCTTGTTTTACAATTCTCCATAGATATTTTTAAAAGTTAGTACAGCACAACCATACCGTAGTTATAAGTATTTTATAATAAGGAGACATAACAACGTTATGTACAAGTTGAATATCAAAAATGGATAAAAATATGACAATTTATGTATTAGATTAATTTTCTATTAGAATAAACTTTTGTATTTAACGTTAATATTAATTTCAAATAACTCGGCGATGTTTTATGAATGCGGGACCATTGTATTACTTTACGGTATTTAATATTTTTTTGTTATTATTTAAAGTCTATAAGGGTTTTGCTATTTTGCTATGGACCCCTGAAAGAAGACCCTTCATTGATGACTCCTTCTGGGGATTTGTTTTTTTTTTTCATTTTAGCTTGCATCGCATCAGTTTATGCAAACACGGCGAAATCTAAGTATAAAAAACTCCCGAAGTACGACGTTGCACACTGTAATAAAACAAAATGTCCGACGTCAGAGGATCCCTTGTGTGTCCGATTGAAATATATGTCTTCAGGCCTCACTGTCCACGTCATAGCGCTGAATAAATGTGAATTTCAGTATGCGAAGTGTCATAAAGGTAATATAGAGTAAATATAACTTCTTCTACATAGGTAGGTATAGTAAAAAGCCCAATTTGGAAGGACGACCTAGTCAGGGTTGCTGGATGCAGGCCGCTTCCAACCTGACACAGAGGTTATTGGGGGAGGCCTATGTTCAGATATGGAATCGTGCATATTGCATTTTATACTCACTAACCATTCACTATGGGTGCGCCCACCACCGGGCCCTACACCCTCCACTGACCCTCGGATCTGATAACTCATAACTGCGACAACAGGCACTTGCACTAACTACAATCGCCACGAGAAACCAGACCCGAGCACCTAGCATGCACTATTTCCGAAATCAAAAACTAGATTAATAATATAGGTACATATGTTTCGCCAACAACCGTGGCATCCTCAGGATTATAGAAATTAGTAAATTAGTAAACCACTAATTATTATGAAACTCTAAAACCCAACACCACCCTAGATAACATACCATTGACTATTATGGCTGATATTATGATATAGAGGTTCTTAGCTATTCAGCGGTTAAAACTATTTTATTATGTTTTAGATATCGATGCAGTGAGAGTGGCTATGAAATTTTGCAATGATACTAATTCGCTTTCTCAACGTAAAGATATAGGTAAGTTATTTATTTATTTATTTCATAAAGACAGAGGGGCCTTAGATAAATTCATCATGAAGACCTTGGACAAAGTATTAATGTTTATTGATCGATAGAGGTTTGCTCCAATAGCGATGTGAAACGATGTTACTATCTAAGCACACAGGTTTTTTTCTTACCTGCAGACGAAGATCTAGTAACTTTAGGGATCCATAGATATATATATAGATAGACATAGCTCAACGGTCCAGCAAGCTGAAGTGGCAATGGGCAGGGCACATAGCTCGAAGAACTGATGGCCGATGGAGTCGGAAAGTTCTAGAGTGGATACCACGTATAGGCAAGCGCAGCGTGGGAAGGCCACCCGCGAGGTGGACGGACGACCTGGCCAAGGTCGCGTACGTCGGTTGGATGCAGGCTGCTTCCGAGGCCTATGTCCAACAGTGGACTTCTCAGGGCTGTAAATGATTATGATGATGATGAGATAGATTTGTTTTTGTAAGTACTTACCTACCTATTAAAAATTATACGTTTATAGTCTTGTGGTGGCTTTACTACTACTAGTACATCCGCTGCATCTCCTTCCGTGCTTGTCGTAAGAGTCGACTAAGGAACTCAGGGGCGTTCTCTCAGGCGATGAGCTAGCAACTTGTCACTGATATTTTACATTTGACCACTGCTAAACGTGCCTGTCGAATCTTATTCGTGATCCTGCAGTATTGGGAACATGGCCGTGTAAAATTTATGACAATGTGTTTCTTTTAGGAAATAAACGCTCGAAAAGACATCTAGTAAACAATGGACAGTACAAAGGTACGTTTTTCATATTATTTTCCCCTTTATTTAGAACTAGTGGACGCCCGCGACTCCGTCCGCGTGGACTACAGAAAAAATAAAAAGTAGCCTATATGTTAAGTGTAAAAAGTAGCCTATATGTTATCGCGGTTGTCGTAAAAAATTAATTCACGTTTGTCCCCTTCCCGTGGGAATTTCGGGAAATCCGTTCCCAGTGCTTCCTCGGGGTCCCAAATAAACATATATGCTCAACTTCAGATTCACATGTTTAACCGTTTTCGTAAAAAATAAATAATTCCCGTTGGTCTCCTTC
This sequence comes from Carposina sasakii, assembly GCA_014607495.2. Lineage (NCBI taxonomy): Eukaryota > Metazoa > Arthropoda > Insecta > Lepidoptera > Carposinidae > Carposina > Carposina sasakii. The sequence goes on along the minus strand of CP053177.1, from coordinate 5,256,886 downwards.
CCGTGGGAATTTCGGGAAATCCGTTCTAGTGTTTCCTCGCAGTCCCTAATGAACATATATGCCCAATTTCAGCTTCATATGTATAGCGGTTTTCGTAAAAACTATGAATTCCCGTTTGTCCCCTTCCCGTGGGAATTTCGGGAAATCCGTTTTTAGTCCTCCCTCGCTGTCCCAATGAACATATATGCCCGATTTCAGCTTCATATGTATAGCGGTTTTCGTAAAAACTATGAATTCCCGTTTGTCCCCTTCCCGTGGGAATTTCGGGAAATCCGTTTTTAGTCCTCCCTCGCTGTCCCCAATGAACATATATGCCCGATTTCAGCTTCATATGTATAGCGGTTTTCGTAAAAATATAGAATTCCCGTTGGTCGCCTTCCCGTGGGAATATCGGGAAATTCTTATAGCCTATGTTCATCCAGGTCCAATAAGGATTCTAACGGTGAAAGAATTTTTGAAATCGGTCCAGTAGTTTTTGAGCCTATTCATTACAACCAAACAAACAAAGTTTTCCTCTTTATAATATTAGTGTAGATGAAACGTGTACCTACTATTAGTGCTTTTGCAATGCCTTTGATGCCAAGTAATAAGGGGACAGTTCCTTGAAAGGCATGCATACATATAATCACGCCTTTATCCCTTACGGGGTAGGCAGAGCACCAAGGGCCGATAGAACCACATGGCGCCACCTCTGACCAATTTTGAGGGTATTGTTGAGATGTACAAGTTCGGTTAGTAGTGACAGGTGGTCAGCCCATCGCCTACAAAACACCAAGACCCTATAGTCTCTCTACTGGTTTATACAGTATTCCCGGGAATGAGAAGCAGCTGTAGTATTCATACGTTTTTTTTTCACTCCCAGAGCAGCATAGAAGAAAGGCATGCATCAGCTTAACCAAACAACCTAGACAAAGTAACATTATTTATTTCTATAAATCTGTAGCGGTTGCACAGTCAAATACAAATCCTAGAACGCGATATCGAAGTTTCTCACAATGATTGGAATATATACATGGGCCAAACAATAACTTGTGGCCCGGTGGGGCAGGAAACGATTCTTTTTCACCACCTCTACTTGTTATCGAATCGATAGTTTCGTTGTCGTATTAATACCAGCGTATACAGGGTGTGTTTGATAGTGTTATTACTCGCAGGAAATTAATTTTTGATTTGATTATACGCGATGTTTGCTTTCCGCGCCAATTGTATCGGGCGATCCTGTAACTAGTTAAATGGGCTTATTGGTTATTGTGTGATACAGTGCTGTTTTTTTGGATCACTTGTGACTCTCCATTGGGGTTGATCAGTTAATTGACCTTTTTTGGGAGCAACTTTTTTTTTTAAATCATCCATTGGGTAAAATTTTGTTTTTAAGACATTATTTAAGGCCTACTTAAATGAACCACACTATTTTTTTCCTGAAAAAATTAAAAAAAGTCGGAATATTTTCCTGCGAAAATTTTCACCGGTTTTCATCTCAGAATCATGGCCTACTTAAATGAACCACACTATTTTTTTCCTGAAAAAATTAAAAAAAGTCGGAATATTTTCCTGCGAAAATTTTCACCGGTTTTCATCTCAGAATCATGGTCTGTAGTCACCATATCAATATTTGCCTGGCTGTCACAAACACCCTGTATAATATTGGAGTTGGGATTATCAGTTGATTTTGTTAGGGGCCCGTGGCATTTAGCCAACATACCACCCTGTAGTTACGCCCCTGGGACAGGAGCAATAATTGCGCCTATCCCATAAAATATTGGGATGAGGGCTAAAATATTATTAACTTAAAATATTAACCATTGTGTTTGCAGGAGAAAAATATAACAGCAAACTGAAGACTGAGGTACGGAATCATGCTGAAAACGTTGTTAGAAACTTCAACCGTAAGTATATTTTTTTATTTAGGTTATAAATCGCCCGAGAGAACGCCCCTGAGTTCCTTAGTCGACTCTTACGACATGCACGGAAGAAGATGCAGCTGATGTATTCCAGTGAAGTTCCGCATCAGTACAGGCATTAATATAATTTTATTATTAAGTAATAAATTTTATTTATACACTTGTTTACAAGTACAGGAAGGGTAGAAATTTCTATAACTAACTTAAAAACTACTTAGGGCTAGCGTGTATAGGGAGATCGGTTGACCAGTTCCGGTTTTACAGGATGGTTTTAGAGTTAGCGTGCCCAAAATGATGGCTGCGTTGCCGCGCTGGATAGCTATGCTAATTCTTTGGCCTAAGTAGCAGTCAGCATTTTGGTCACGTGTGGACTCCACGAGCCGCCCGGCCAGGTCCTTCTAGATTTAGAGCGCCGCCGGTCTCCAAGGGCCCAGCGTCTCCACGCCAAACGGCGCAAACAAGTAGATAGATAGATAGGAATTTATTTGAAAGTAAGTATGTAGCCTTTTTAAGTAGCCCCTGTAATATATCTGATTTTTAGGAAAGAAAAATGGCAGCAAAGTATACAGGAGTGAAGTACGGAACCGCGTGGAAAATGTACACTTGCTGGATAGACAAATAAGTATAAGTAAGTTTTAATTTTGGTTCTATTTACATTAGGCGTTACTACAGACGTTTAAGGGCCGATTTTTTCAACTATAGGAGTATAAGTCGGCGTCTCGTCTTCAACATATTGCAGTCCACTGCTGGACGTAGGCCGCCCCCAGGGCACGCCACAAGGTTACTGCCACAGGGGGGTTTTGCCCATAGTCACCACGCTGGGCAGGCGGGTTGGTGACCGCAGTATGATTTTTGGACTATGTTGTCAGTACGGGAGGCGCTGCTGCCCACCACTCGGAAACCCTTAATCGCCTCGCACGATACCCACGGGCAGGCATGGGTGGTACAAAATCTACTCTGCTGGAACCACGCGACTAATACCTAATAGGACCTAAAATCAACCTCACCTGCTCGTGGTGCACCCTGCTATTTAACAGGGACGAGACTCTGACGCTGTTAGCGTAAAGGTACGAGTAATATCTATTGAATGAATCGACTGAGAGATCCAATGGGAAAATTTTGAATGAGATTTCGAGTCTCATGTTCCGTGTATAGGTTCTTTATGGTGGGCTAATTATAAATTTAAAATAAAATAAAATAGCTTTTCTCTTAACAATGTTATATAAATTTAGAACTTTTTTGTTTTAGTCGAGCGACAAAATAAAGAGATGGAAAGAAATGAAGGTAGGTAAGATATCACTTAACATTGGTAAATGTAAAATAAACTAAATTTTTATATATTGTATAACCTGCTACATACATAAATTGAATGTATATAATTATATGTAACTAAATACATACATACATACTCGTACGTACCTATATCAGCCTATTGCAGTCCAGAGCACGCCAAAAGGCTTGATCTCCCGTTTCCACCATCCAGTCACTACCAACCGGTCCATCTGTCCGGAGGGCGCCCAACGCTACGCTTGCCGAGGCGCGGTCTCTATTCGAGAACCCGCTTACTCCACCGTCCATCGGTTCTACCACAGATGTATGTGGCCTAATGTGATTATTTAAATATGACAATAAATAAATAATGCCACTTTTCAGGTCAAGATGTGGATGTATTTATGGATGAATGTCTGACTGCATGCCCAGCGAGTACCTCCATGGTTTGCGGGTTGCTTGGTAACGGAATCTATAAGACCTTCCTCAGTGTGTGTCATATGAGGATGTACAGCTGCAGAAAAGGACGAGGATCTAAGGGTAAGGGTTCCACAAACTCCGTACTACGGAAATCAATACTTACCTAGAAGTAGTCTAGAGTTAACCGTATCATCACTACATATTATAAAAATCGGCCCGCTGTCTGCCTGTCCCTATACAGGGTGTAACACAAAGGGTATGTTAAGCGAAAAGCTATGTAAATAGACCACTATACAGGGTGTTTTTTTGTGGCCACCATTAACGAAGGGTACGTACTCTATACATCAAATAAAGTAAGTTTATGCCAAAAAAAAATGCTGGAAAAAAAAATTGATGAATTTTTTTTTATTACTTGATCTGGCGAAATTTATAGTGTCTAGTGTTTATGCAATTTTTTTTATAGACAGATATTAATTATTTCTCGTGAAAAAATCTTGCTACGCGCGTCTATGTGCATTTATGCAGAAAAATGCAGTCTATTTACTCAACTTTGGACCCTAATATTTTGGAATCCAGACACTTCCCAGGTATGCTTCCATGGAGAAAAATGATCGTGATGATGAGGAGATTCCGTAGTTTTCGGGAACGTTGACGACCAAAAATCACCCTATAGATTACCTATTTCCAAAATGTGAGACTCAAAATCACAAGTTTAATTTTCAAAATTGTATGAACATTCCTAAGTTGTTTAGGAACTCCCTACTAACTATCTGAAAAAATTAAAAATGTGATTTCGAGTCTGAAATTTTGTAGATAGGTTACTTTTAGTAGGCTATTTACATAGCTTCTCGCTTAACATACCCATTTTGTTACACCCTGTATATGCTTAGTTATGATTATATTATGATTTGATGCGGTTTTTTTGAATATAAAAACTGATTCCAAAGAAAGGACCCCGCCCCGACTTCGCATGGGTGCCATGTCCCTTCACGCGTACAAAGTCGTAGGCGGCCGCTAGTGTTTATTATTTTAAGATTCCTTTGATCGTAAATGCATGTATGGTCAGTTTCCTCTTACAACGGATCATCAGAGTGGACCGGGGTAGAGTTAATAACATAAGTTGCCATAGCTGAGAGAATATCCCTGGGACTCTACAACATTATTAATAATTTATAATATATAATATCTTGTAGATGTTAATATTCATTAAAAACATTGTGCTGAGGGAAGCTTTGTTGCGAGATTGCAGTTTACGGGATGAAAATAAGTCAATATGTAATAGAAAAGAGAGTAAAAACATCCCAGTGGTGAGTGGCACGCGGAATAGGTCGTGGGTTCTCGGGTGAAGAATTTTTCCACTTATTAATTTTACAACATGCACGGAAGGAGATGCAGCTGATGTATTCTAGTAAAACCCAGCATTAGTATGTACACACTAATGAACGAAGATATTTTGCAGGTTTACAGATTCAGGCTCGTTACCCGTGCATATTGTCTGCACCCTACCTTTCAGATACAAATCGAGGAGCCAAGGGCAGGGAAGCTGATGTGGTCCTTTTGTACATATTCTGCAGGTTCAAGAATGGAGGTGGGATAGTCAATTTTCTGAAGGTCAAAGTCGAACTTTGTAACGTAACGATCATTTTTTTCTATGGAACCAACCCTGGGAAAAGAAAAATAAAAAAACTCTTTTTATTGCAAGCAATGTATTCGATTGACAAATGTACCTACAAAACTAACATTTTTAAATATAAATATGGTGTCTTTTAAAAAAATGTTTGTTAACTGTTTCCAGATGGATTTATTAAAAAAAAAATGCTGATATTCTTGTAACTTTGGACCTCAATATCTTGGAAACCCGTGGTTTCTCAGAAGTGCTTCCATAGAAAAAAAATGATCGTGATGTCACAAAAAATACGAGATATTAAAAGAACAAAGTTGTCTTTTTATACCCAGTATAATAATAATATTTTTTTATTTCAAACAAAATATTTGCACTTCGTCCTTATTTAGCACATAGTGATTTTCATGTATGTACATAAAGCTATGTAAACTACATTTGCTTTAGTTAAATTATCGATATCGATGATTGTTGCCAAGTTATGGATGTTTCTATACTTATCTATGTGTTTATATACCGTTGCTTAGTACCAATAACATAAGACCTTAGAGATTTTAGTGAAGGACTAGGTTAACGTTGTAGGGGTGGTAAAAAGAGAGGCACTCCCATTACAATAACTAATGGCCCCATCGGGCCACTAGTTATTGTTTGGCCCATGTACCTATATATTCCCATCGTTATGTGAGTGAAACTTCAATATAGCGTTCTACGATTGGTATAAGACTGTGGTTCTCTGCGTCCGATAGGTGGCGCTGCTTCAATGAGTTGTAAAAAAAAAACTTTTTTTTCAGATGATGACAGATGCCAGAGATCTAAACCGTCAATCGAGCCGACTCGTCACGACAATGTCTGATGATTAATTCGACATTTACTATCATTACTATACTGGAATGGTATATTATGACTATCCTCCACCATTAGGATAAAGGTACCTAAAGTTACTCTGAGGCCTCATAAAGTTAATAAATACAAACCCACCAGACGGCCTCATAGGACCCGCCCCTTGATTACCTAATTTACATTAGCAAAACCGAAGCAAAGCGATAGCGAAAATTGTACAATATTCGCCTTGAAATGTCAAAGTTCCTTTGAAATTTATTTTACGTAACACGAATTTAACAAGCGATCAGCTATTTTTGTACAATTTTCGCTATCGCTTTGCTTTTGCTAGTTAGGTAATAAGGGGGCCGGAAATCTGTCCAAGATCTAAAATCATAATTCAAGAGACTAATTTGACAACTAAGTGATAGCTTATCTGTAACCCATTATGGGTTACCAGAATCAGAAGAAACTAAATATTGCCGTAATAGTCGATATGATTGTAATCAAATAAGACTTGACTGTACAAATTGTTTAAATTAACAAAATTTATATACACAAAATTCTTTTAAAAACCAATGAAGAATAAGTGCTCATGCTGGAAGCCAAATATGTACTGTTGTACAAATTGCAAAAACGTAACGTAACGTGACGCTAATAAATAATATTACTAACACCAAAAATACAAACTGAAACAACAACTTTTCTTCAATCGAATTGTAAATTAATTAACAATATGATTGTTTTAATAAAAAAATATATAACATAAAATACCAATCTGTATTTTAAATATTTATAATATCTTTCCACTTACAGTAAAGATCTCTGCCTACCCCTACGAGTAAGTGGCGTAATTTTTAGAGTGAAGACACACGGACTGCAATTCAACTGCAAGCCGACTGCAAAATTGCAGTTCCGATGCAGTTTGAATGCAGTTGGCATGACTGCAATGAATAGGTGGTAATGAATGGTGTGTTACAGTTATACGGTACGTTACGTACAGTTTGCTTGCAGTTTTATACACTTATGTATGTATATATGTAATGGCAAATTTAGGTGTAATAGATAGTATCAAAGTAGGTAGTCTGTGGGTGCAAACATGACGGCCTATTGATGTAGTTGGCAGTGATCCTACCTGCGACGCCATAGGTCATGGCTTCGAATCCCGGTAGGTGCAAACGTTATAGCAAATATCGATGTTTGTTTCCGAGTCAAGGATGTTTCCATACGTATCTACTAGGGCTTAGAACCCACGACACAAGATCTGAGGGATCTTAATATGGGACTAAGTTAATGTGTTGTGAAGGGTGTGAATATTTATAATGTATCAAAGTATTCTGTAGGTCGGACTAGGCGTTGTTAGGGTCATGATAAAAATTCGGTGATGTAAGGGGTTCATATGTTAAATCGCTTCTTCCGTTTCGTCCGTGTATCCTGATAGTTTCGAGTCGACGTGTTTGCAACGTTCGTCATCTGCAACAAGTAGATATTTTAAGGGTCGGTTCATATCTGACGGAACATGCGTCGCGTATTATCGGTCGCGTAACGCTATAACAGAGAAAATGTAACCGATGATACGTTAGCGCGTCGAGAGTATCTCCAGATACAGGGAAACGCACTGACGTATCATCGGTTGAGTGTGAACGGTCGAGTGTTTTTCCATACATTTTGTGTGTTCTGGCGTTACGCGACCGATAATACGCGACGCATTATGTTCCGTCAGATGTGAACCGACCCTAAAGGTTAGGTTTCGGCCCCACCGGGCCACTAGTTATTGTTTGACCCATGTATACGTGGCCAAATAATTTGAATAGTTATTTCATGAATGGTTAGGTTAGGATCATGAAATGATGTTATTATCATGATATGGTAAGGAGCATTTTGGCCATGTCATGAAATAAATATGCCGAGGGTCGTCCTGAGCGTACTATGTATGCTCCGGTTTGCAGGCCTTGGGGGTAACTCCTGTGCCCGGGCAAAATTCTCGGCGCGCGACAACGCGCCGGTAACTTAAGTGGCCCTTAAAGGGTGCCACATGGGTCAGAGAGTCTGAGCCATTTGGGAAGAGAAAGATTCGGCTGGCCGTGGAGACGCGGCCCGGGCTAGTCGACCCCTGGTGTTACCAGGGTACGTAAGGCCACTTGAGCGCCGCTGTCGCCGCGCCAGCTAGTTTATTTTTATATTAAATAGGCTTACGCTTGACCATAACGCGCCTGAGGGTAAGGTGGTTAGTTTGCGAATGAAGAGGAAGGATGGATAGGAGAAGAGAAGGAATTAAGGGTCCATGCCCCAGTGGGACGTGGGTCGTCCTGGGTACAAAAAACATGAGCCCTGGATTGCGGGGTAACCCCCGTGCCCAGGCAAAATTCCCGGGCACATGGGTCAGAGAATCTGACCCATTTGGGAAGGGAAAGATGCGGCTGGCCGGGGGACGCGGGCCGGGCTAGTCAACCCCTGGTATTACCAGGGTGCGCCCGGCCACTTGAGCTGCCACTGCCACTGACTACGACACGGCCGCCCATATGATCAAGAAATGTCGTTGTCGAGTCGTGTAGTGGCCATTATTAGTATTATCACGAATTCTATCTTCCCTACCTCCATTTTTAAACCTGCAGAAGATGTGCATCAGCACAATATCCTCTGGACCACCGTCGCCGAGCTTCCTCTCCTTCCCTGTCAGATACGGTGCAGTCAGGATGCAGGGATACCGCGAATGGAGGTGCAAGCCTGCAAAATGCATTCATACACCTATAATACCTATACATATTAATTATACCTATGTAATATTACCAATGTAATACTACTATATAATTATATTAATTAACCTACCGACCGTATTTCGGACAAGGCGGCTTTTTAAATATATTTTTAAAACACTTCACAACTAACCTAGTCCTACATAAGGTCTTAGTAAGCAACGGTATGCAAATACATAGATAAGTATAGAAACATCCATGACATGGAAATAAACATCGATATTCATCATATCAATGTTTGCGCCTACGGGAATTCGAACTCAGGACCACTATCTTTCGCAGGCGGGGCCACTACCTACTATACCAATCGGCTGTTAAAATCCGTACTAACATGAAATAAATTCATTGGTACCTACAGGCATTTTATGTATTCTAGTGAAGCCCTAGGGTCAAGACACATATTTATATATTATATATATCTGGCACGGAATGCAGAGGTCGTGGGTTCGATTCCCACCCGGGTGAGGAATTTTTTCCATTTCTTTATTATTAATTTTATAATATATTTAATACCCGTTATGTGTCGACACGCGTGTTAGTACCTACAAATCAATCACGTACATATGGCCTATGACACACTGTTAACACCCCACGCGATTAGTCGCTCTATACATTTTTGATGTGTTAAATGTGTGTCTTGACCCTAAGGCATGTGGGTAAACCTTACCTCGTGACCCATGCCCATTTCGGCAGCTATACATCCTCATATGGCAGACACTGAGAAACGTCTTAAAAATTCCGTTGCCTAGCAACCCGCAAACCATAGCGGGGTTTGCCGGGCATACCTTAGGACAGTCTGCATTGTATTGGATTCGTCTATCAACTAAAATAAATCAGTACGGTTAGGGGCTATTCATTTATTAGGTACGTAAAAATATCTTCCCTAGTTTTTAACTCCCTACCCCCATATTATAAGAAAAAATATAAGAATAAGGTTTCATGGCAGCAGCGCCTTCCGTGTTGACAACATAGTCCGAAAATCACACTGCGGTCACCAACCCGCCTGCCAAGCGTGGTGACTATGGGCAAAACCCCCCTGTGACAGTAGCCTTGTGGCGTGTCCTGGGGGAGGCCTACGTCCAGCAGTGAACAGAGATGTGTGATGTTTATTTTAGGTCAAAATATTGAATGAATATTTGAAATACATATTTGAAGTACCTCATCATTCATAGTACCTACTACATAGATGATGTACTAACTTGGATTTAATTTCAGTGAATTTAATTATTATTTATAATTATTTTTTAATTTGTACCTACCTAAATTTATAAATCACCCGGAGCACATTAAGCCCCTCTTTAGGTCTCCAGGGGGCGTTTTCGTACTTTGGGAAAGACTGACTTAATTATTTGCGAAGAATATTTGAAAAAAAGTTAATTAATACAATATGTAAATAAATATGTAGGCAGTAGCCTTGTGGCCCTGGGGGAGGCCTACGTCCAGCAATGGACTGCAATAAGCTGAAGAAGAAGAAGAAGAAATAAATATGTAAATACCTTCACTGGATAATTCTTTCAAATCTTCTATTTCGTCGCTACTGTCATCTATAAAACATAGCTTTTGTATCAAAACATCCTACTCTCTCTTACTAATATTATAAACCCGAAAAGTTTGTGAGGATGTGTATGTTTGTTGCTCTTTCACGCAATAACTGCTGAATGGATTTTGATGGAACTTCACAATAATATAGCTTACATATCAGAATAACACATAGACTACAATTTATTACCTTTAGATTGAAGTTGCCTTTTGTAACGTTTATGTTCTGAAAAAATAATTATTAGATATATGAATGCTATATTTTGCTAGCTAATATAATCTACGTACTTGTTATTATTTAATGACTACGTTTCGCATCGACGTTAATTTCGTATTGTAATGTATTTTATACAGGGTGTTTGTGACAGCCAGGCAAATATTGATATGGTGACTTCAGACCATGATTCTGAGGCGGAAAATACTAAAAAAAAACATATTTCCGGGAAAAAATAGTTTAGTTCGTTTTAGTAGGCCTTACATAATGACATAAAAATAAAATTTAGCTAGATGATTAAAAAAAAATTGCCCTCAAAAAAGTTCAAATAACTGATCAACCCTAATGGAGAGTCACAAGTGATCCAAAAAACACCAATGTGTCACACTAACCAATAAGCCCATTTAGTTGGTCACAGTTTCGCCCGATGCAACTGACGCGAAGAGCGAAGTACACTGATAATCAAATCTATACATATAATAAAAATTTAACGGTTCGCTGTCTGTACATGGAAGATATATAAGAAAAAATATTGTAGGAGACCTTTATCAACGCAATAGTACCCAAAACTATGATTTTTGGAATTTTTGTCTGTCTGTCGGTTTGTCTGTGCGTTTGTGCACACTAATCTCAGAAACGGCTGAACGGATTTCGATGCAGTTATCAGGAATATATTGTGACAGGTTCCACTTAACATATAGGCTACTTTTTATCCCGGAACAATTTTTTTATCCCAGATAATCAGGAATATATTGTGACAGGTCCCACTTAACATACGAGTATAGGCTACTTTTTATCCCGGAAAAATGTTTTTATCCCAGATAATTTCGACATTTTGTTTTTTCTGTAGTCCACGCGGACGGAGTCGCGGGCGTCCACTAGTCAAAGATACATTTACTGCGAGTAATAACACTGTCGTATAACACAACACAATGGTACTTGATCCGCATTTCAGTATTTGCCTGGCTGTCACCCACACCCTGTATAAACTTTACCTACATAAAAATCAATTGAAATAGTCATAATAAAGTCTTATTTGCACGATATACCCTACTTGCCTGTTGCATACAACTGACTGGAATGATCTAAACTGCTATTTTTGACACAATGTTCAAGTTTTTCCTAGAAACACGCTCATTACGCCCCAAATAGGTTGGACAGAAGTGTGCAATTTACACCGTCGTTTTTGGGCGCGAATACCTACATTAATCTGGCTACCGGTAACCAATCTAATGGGAAATGTTACCGTTTCATTCTTAATTTAATTTACATTCCATAATTTATATAATCAAGAAAATATATGACGATCTCCGACCGTATTTCGGCCAAGGCCAAGGCCAATCTTGGAACGGAGATTGTCCAGGTACGCAGGAGATATGATAGTGCACAAGTGTGTGCGCAAACACAGATGCACTCTCTATTCCGTTATTCTCATAGTCCGATGGGACGGAAAGCCGACACGACCGGAGAGAGATCAGGCGCCGGACCAGAAGTTTTACGTGCTTTCCGAGCCACGAGCTAAGTGACAATTTTGCAACATTAAAATCTGTACATGAAATAAATTCATTGGTACTGAATGGGATCGAACTTACGCCTCCCGCTTGGAAGGTGCATGTCTTAACCACTGGCTATAGAAAATCTATACTAATATTATAAAGCTGAAGAGTTTCGTTTGCTTGAACGCGCTAATCTCAGGTCCGATTTGAAAAATTCTTTCAGTGTTAGATAGCCCATTTATCAGAAGGCTAATAGCAACCCGCCTCAGATTTGCGCGGGTGCAAATGCTACTTCACGCGGACGAAGTCGTGGGCGGCCGTTAGTCAAATAGGATTAACTTACCGATTCGTTTATTTTCTGGTATAGCACTGACATTATGACAATTTTTCATGGCAACTTTCTCTGCAGTTATTCCTAAAAAAATGTTAAAATGTTAGTAGGTACCTACCTACTTATAATGTATGTGTAGTTATTTTATGCGCCTGCGCCAGCAAGAGGGTTATTCTTTTCGAGTGTAAGTAGGTATGTATGAATTATTTATTTGCTCAAAACATGATACAAAAAAGTTATGATTAGATTATTAGACTGATCCAATAATCTAATAATGTAGCAATTTATTCAACATCCTTTTACTCAACTACACCGGAAGGATGGTTAGGTTAGGTTTTTCGAGCGCATGTGTAGGTAGGATGGTTAGGTATGTATATTTTTTTGTGGCACGCCTTAGTGCCTAAACCGTTTAGGATAAAAGGCTTGTCGCATTTGAGCTTAAGATGTTTTATTATTCGTCTAAGTCCTGAGAGATTTTTGACACTGGGTCATGAATTTTACGCAGTCGGGTTTTTTTCTTAAAATAAATAAAGTGATTTATTTTTAGAATCTGATATTACCTTTAAGGCACTTCGCATACTGAAATTCACATTTATTCAGAGCTATGACGTGGACAGTGAGGCCTGAAGACATATATTTCAATCGGACACACAAGGGATCCTCTGAAGTCGGACATTTTGTTTTATTACAGTGTGCAACGTCGTATGTCGCGATTTGATATGGCCTAGTTGTTAATTTTAACGCTGAAATTGTTGCGATGAAAGCTGAAAACAATTGAAAAGATTAAAATATCATTAAAATCCAGAACATATTTACAAGTGGAAAATTGCCTGCAACTCATTGCCCCGCTCTGGATGGCGAGGCTTATTTACCCGTCGTGCCTGTGAAATCTCCTTTGTGATTCTGCAGTTCTGGCCAGAGTTAGGCTGTGCGTTGATTCGTCAGTCAGGAAAAAGTATTATTTATATTTTATTTTATTTTGTCAGAAACTAAGTAGGTATATTCTTTGATTTTATGTATAGACTAGTACATGTACAAACTGCGGTCACCAACCCGCCTGCCCAGTGTGGTGACTATGGGCAAATACCCCCCATGGCAGTCTTGTGGCGTGCCCTTGGGGAAGCCTACGTCCAGCAGTAGACTGCAATAGACTGATGATAATGATGATGATGATGATGATAGACTAGTGGACGCCCGTGACTTCGTCAGCAAGAGTAAACTTTAGAAATCCCATTAATTTCTGTTTCGTATGAATTTCGAAAAGTCTTTTCTTATCGGAAGCCATACGTATAAATAACACACTCTCCTAGTTTCTATTGAGTTGATTCTCAGTCGATCACAACAATGTATTTTACACTTGCCTAGAAGTACCTATTAGAAAAGATAAAAATACCGACTTACCGCAAAACAAGATAATTTTGGTGCATTTATTCATGAAGTACTTAGTTCCGCCTAAAAACTGAAACTGAAAAACGGTTTGTTACATGGCACTTAACATATTAGGATGAAACTTAATAAAATATTGATATTATTAATAATATATGATGATTCTTTTATCATAAATAGCGGCCGCTCACGACCTCGTCAGTATAAACGTTAGGGTCTCCGTTGTTGTTATTTCTCACAACGATTGGAATATATACATGGGCCAAACAATAGCTAGTGGCCCGGTGGGGCCAGAAGCACTTTCCTTTTCGCTAGCCCCAAATTATTTTAGTATATGTACCGTGTACACATTCATATGCGTTTAGTAAAAAGAGGTTATTTTAATAGTAGTGGACGCCCGCGACTCCGTCCGCGTGGACTGCAGAAAAACAAAATGTCGAAATTATCCGCAATAAAATTATTTTCCTGGGATAATGAGTGAGCCTATGTGTTATTCTGATATGTAAGCTATATTATTGTAAAGTTTCATCAAAATCGGTCCAGCGGTTTCGCCGTGAAAGCGTAACAGACAGATAGACTATCGCATTTATAGATTGGTACCTAATATTAAATGTAAGTAAATATGGATTACAAACAGACACTCCAACTCATTTATTAATCTCTATAGAAGATGATGATCTCCGACCGTATTTCGGCCAAGACGACCAATCTCTACGGAGATTGGCCAGGTACGCTGGAAATATTATAGCGCACAAGTGTGTGCGCAAACACAGATGCACTTTCTATTCCGTTGCTCCCATAGTCCGATGGGACGGAAAGCCAACACGACCGGAGAGAGATCAGGCGCAGGACCAACGGTTTTACGTGCTCTCCGAGGCACAAGCTAAGTGACAATATTACAACATTAAAATCTGTACATTAAATAAATTCATTGGTACAGGTCCGTGACTGGGATCGAAGTTACGCCTCCCGCTTGGAAGGTGCACATCTTAACCACTAGGCTATAGAAGATATATACTAGATGTACCTACCTATAGATTTGAAAGCGGTACATATGAGCCATCATAATAATTGAGGATTGCATCACTTTTGCACTGATAGCCTCAATTATTTTAATATTTAATTTTACCTAAGTAAATTAACGAAGTAAAGAACGGTAGGTACATCTCTTGACCATTTTATAAACACAGTTTACGTACCTTTCACTATCGAGTTATACTCCAGTTCTGTTTTATTTACCTAAACATAACTGAAATGTTTAGATACATTTCATTTACTTGTGAGTTCATTTTTACAGTTTTTTTTAATAATTGAAAACCAGATGCCAAAATCCTTCTTGCTTTGTGTACCATATCAGATAGTTTATTATGTAATTTAATTTTATTATATTCTATATTATTAATTTTAAAAATTTGCATGCCAAACTGGTGAAATGTGCTGAACCAATATTATTACTCTAAATGATAAGATCTTTATGTACCACTTTTCTTGCAGAAATAAATACCGTTCTGTTCTGTACCGTTCCATTCTATTCTATTCCATTCTATTTTTCGTGATCTTGCAGTTCTGATACCTTATCCCAACTGATATTGTAAGTGCGATAGGAACGGTATTTATTTATTCAACAACCAGATCATAGAAAATTTAGAAAATCTATAGCTAACTTAAAACTACTTAGGGCTATGGCGTACCTATGGGAGGTCGGTTGACCGTTCTATGCGAAAGTATGTTTGCTTGTTACTTTCCACACTTTATAGTTAGGAGTACGCAGAAGGACATAGGCTACATTTTGTAGAGCACGAACGAAATCGCAGGCAATATATACTCATTAAAGTGTGGACGGACCCCCAAGTCAAGAGGGAAGCGTTTTTGGCCCTACCGGGCCACTAGTTATTGTTTGGCCCATGTGTACATATATTCCAATCATTGTGAGAAACTTCGATATCGCGTTCTAGGATTTGAATTGGACTATGTTAGTCTTATGTCCGATACGTGCAAAGGCCATACTTTATACGTTCCTAATAATTTATACGTGTGATTTAATTAGTAGTTTTATGCTTCTGTTTTGTTTATGTTAATTGTAGGTAGGTAGGTATGCATATGTTTTATTCATAGTACTTATATAAGGAGAGTGTTTTCTAGTCATCATCATCAGCCTATTGCAGTCCCCTGCTGGATGTACGCATCACCCAGAGCACGCCACAAGACTCGATCTCCAGTTTTCACTATCTAGTCACTACCAGCTCGGTCCATCTGGCCGTAGGGTGTCCAACGCAACGCTTGTCGAGGCGCGGTCTCCATTCGAGAACCCGCCCCCTGATTACGTAAAAGCAATAACAAAGCCGAAGGAAAGCGATAGCGAAAATTGTACAATATTCGCCTTGAAATGTCAAAGTTCCTTTGAAATTCATTTTACGTAATACGAATTTAACAAGCAATCAGCGATTTTTGAAAAATTTTCGCTATCGCTTTGCTTTTGCTAGTTAGGTAATAAGGGGGCCGCTTACTCCACCGTCCATCGGTTCTACGACAGATGTTTTATAGTACGAATACATTAAAGAACTCAGGTACTGTAGTGTGCCGTGTGGTGATGGTAGAGTAGTCTAGTATCATCCCATGTCTGCCCGTGGGTATTGTAAGTTTAAGTTTTTCTGGAAGGTCTCCTGTGCCAACAACACAGTCCAAAAACACACAGCTGTCACCAACCCGCCTGCCCAGCGTGGTGACTATGGGCAATAACCCCCTTATGGCAGTAGTCTTGTGGAGGCCTAACTGGGGGAGGCCTACGTCCATCAGTGGACTGTATTATAGGCTGATATGTATGGCTTACACACAATAAATAAATAATAATAAATAAATATTCACACACTTCACAACACATTAACTTAGTCCCACATTAAGATCCATACGGTCTTGTGTCGTGGGCACTAAGCAACGGTATATAAATACATAGATAAGTATAGAAACATCCATGACACTGAAACAAACATCAATATTCATCATATCAATATTTGCACCTACCGGGATTCGAACCCAGGACCAATGGTGCAGCGATCAGGGCCACTACCAACTACACCAATCGGCCGTCATTATTGAAAATGTTTATTGAAGAAGAAATTGCTTTTGACAAAGTATAAACATCCTCCTATTTATCCGTCATGTCACATAGGGATATCCCCTTTAGCAAAATAACTTAGGTCTACTTGCAGCGAAAGCGTCAGTCTAGATTAAAATTAATCGATAGTTAATAACACTTTCTGTTTATGTAAAAATAATAAGAATATATGCACGCCCAAGGCTCAGTCTGCGCGGACTGCAGGAAAAAAATATCCGTGATAAAAATATTTTCCCGGGATAAAAAGCAGCCTATGTCATCTTAATTTCAATTTAATTTCAATCGGCTTAGTAGTTTTGGTGTGAAAACGAGACAGATAGTCAGAGTTACTTTCGCTTTATGTATGTAGGTATACAGGAGGTAACGAAAAAGTTTTATATATATACCCAATATCACATGTTTATTATGTATTCCAACTTAGAATAATGATTCGCTCCGCTTCGCTCAGAGCGCAGCGAAGACCTATCATTAATCTAAGTATTCCAAATAGTAAGATTGATTTACACCTTGAAAAATAAACATTGTGCTTTCCCGTCTCAAATTTTGTCCCCATACAGTTTTTTCCTTGAATTATCACCAGCAATTTAAATACAATTTCAGGTTTCTTTTATATTCGAATCGTATAAAATTTTAATCAAAAATCAGATAGTGGAGTTAGGCAGTAAAACAGCAATTTTAATTTGTAAAGATTTGTTGTTAGGAGCAAAGAAAATACTGTACATCTTCCAAATAATATGTGACACTTTATAAATCGAAAGAAATGCTATTTTAGGAGACAACTAGCTGTTGCCCGTTGCTCCGTTCGCATGGATGTCGCTTATTGCGTGGAAGGGGTATAAAAATATTCTCAGACCTACCAAATATACATATATAAATTTCATAATAAAAATCGGTCAAGCCGTTTCGGCGGAGTGTAGTAATAAACACCGCGACATGAGAATTGTGTAAGTATATTAGATAATACATTATTTTTACTAGAATACACCATCTACCTAACTAGCAAAAGCAAAGCGATAGCGCAAATTGTACAAAAATCGCTGATTGCTTGTCAAATTCGTATTGCATAAAATGAATTTCAAAAGAACTTTGACATTTCAAGACGAATGTTGTACAATTTTCGCTAACGCTTTGCTTCGGCTTTGCTATTGCAAATTAGATAATCAGGGGGCGGGGCTTCACTAGAACACATAAGCTGCATCTCCGTCCGTGCATGTCGTAAGAGTAAGGAACTTGAGCATTCTGTCAGGCTATACGGCCGTGGTAACAATTTATGTTGTTATTGATAATTTACCTACATCTGCACCGGCATGATGAATTCGGTGAGAGCGACATGTCTCACTTTTATACGTCAAATTCACAGAGCTATTAATAACTAGATAAACTGAGTGTATGTACTTTGCATGTAAAAATAGCCTTAAGAATTAGAATAGACACTGTCCTCGAGCCAGGACTGAATGAATTAGGGCTGAAAGGAGTGGTTTGCAATCCCTTTTTACACACCAAGTAGAAACACTTGCCTTGTCTAGTTATTACTTAGCTCTGTGGATTTGACGTTTAAAAGTGAGACATCTCGCTCTCACCAAATACATCATACGGGTGCTGTCCTTTTATACTAAACGTGGCTGTGGTATCTTCTTTACGATCTTGCAGTTCTGTCGAACCCGTTTCGTGAACACAGCCGTAATATGTACCTAATATACCTATATGTGCATTGTATTTTTGAACAAAGTTAATTTTCAATTTTTCAAAGAAATTACAGCATTTCCATACATTTCACTTTATATAACATTATAAATAAGGTAACAGTTGGGCGGGAGGTAAATACGTAAAATGCACCGAATTCTATAGGAAATAAATACTATTTTAGTCCATTAGTCGGATATATTGATTATCTTTTAGCCTTTTCATGAAAAGACTGAAAACCTGGTCATGTACTACACATGTACCGTAATATTAATATTTGGTATGTAATTTTTTATTATTAATATTTGTAAGACGGTAAAACGGCAAATCTCAATATGAGTTTCGCAAGAAACCATATTGTGCCGATCCCATTTATAATGGTACTAGCGGCCGCCCCCGGCTTCGCTCGCGTCTGAGTGTATTACTCCCGCGTGAAGTCGGGGCGGGTCCCTAGTTATACATTATAAACCTTCCTCGTGAATCACTCAATCTATTTAAAAAAACCGCATCAAAATCCGTTCCGAAGTTTTGAAAGATCTAAGCATACCTACATAGGGACGGACAGACAGCGGCAAGCGACTTTGTTTTATAATATGTAGTGATAAGGGTAGGACGTTGATGATTGATGACGACACGGCCGATTGGTGTAGTAGGTAGTGACCCTGCTTGCGATGCCATAGGCCATGGGTTCGAATCCCGGTAAGTGCAAACATTGATATGATGAATATCGATGTTTGTTTCCGAGTCATGGATGTTTCTATACTTATCTATGTATTTATGTACTGTTGCTTTAGTACCCACAACACAAGACCTTAGGGATCTTAGTGTGGGACTAGGTTAACGTGCTGTGAAGTGTGTGAATATATTTATGATGATAATGATGAAGGAAAGTAAAAACAAATAGCTAAAGTAAATTAAAGTAACAGAGGCAGAACAATCTGTGTGAAAAACGGAAAAACACATTTATCCGGAAAACAAATTAATCTATACATTTACATAGAAAATTTGCTTTGTTTTATCAAAAATTGTCAGTCAAGCCACTTTTTTCAAGATTTTTTGAAGATCACAGTTTTATATACTTGTTTATCCCAGGAAAATATTTTTATCTCGCAAAAATTGTTTTTTTTTTCTGATGGTTATAATTTTCTTCAGTCTATGTTTATTATCTCAGCCACATCTTAGCTACAAGACACTTGGTTCGATTCCCGGTACAGACAAAATTAGTATTTATTTCCCGTTGTCTCAGCTTTGGGGGTTTTGATGTTAATGATGACCACTGAATCATTCAGCAAGATGATGAGTGATTTGACAGCTGTCATTTACAATATGGCGGATCATAGTCCTGTCATGCGCGTTGATATTACTTGCGTAGACACTGGAAATAAAGGTGTGATGCTATTCCGTGTATTTATTTATGTATTGGGCGCCCACGACTTCGTTCATCTACAATTTTTAGAAACCCGTTTCCGTGTGAATTTCGGGAAATTCTCTCCTAGCACTTCCTTTGTCAAACAGCTTACTTAGTCCTGTGCTGATGCGAGGCTTGAAGCTCAAATTCGTATTTTACTTTCCTGGAGAAGTATAGATGCATGTTAAGAAAGAGAATTTACAGAAATCCCCACGGGAACGGGATTGTTGAAGTTTACGTGGACGAAGAAGCGGTTTCCCGACCATCTTTAAAAAAAAGTTGAATCTTTAATCTAAGCTTGACCCGTTCTATTTTAGGTACTACCGGTCTGACTATTCAGTATTTAGGTAGGTTATTACTAAAATATTTTCTTACAACATAGTTGAAATATTTTTTTAGCCTGTACCACGTCAGTGTATGCATACAAACAGCTATCCCGACCCAGTGGAGCTATTGACTCGTGCAAACCAAAAAAATGCCCGACGACAGACAACCCGGTCTGTGTAAGGATGAAATATCCTGATGGACCCACGATATATGTTTTGGCTATCAACAAATGCGAAGCCCAGTATGCGAAGTGCCACTCATGTAAATATGCATTTAAATATTCTAGTACTACAACGTCTACCCATAATGCCTCCAGAAGGTAGGCAGCAGCGCCTCCCGTGTTGACAACATAGTCCGAAAATCACACTGCGGTCACCAACCCGCCTGCCCAGCGTGATGACTATGACAAAACCTCCCTATGGCAGTAGCCTTGTGGCGTGCCCTGAGGGAGGCTTAGGTCCAGCAGTGGACTGTAGATAGGTACAATTGGCTGATGAGTACATGCATTCAAGTTAGACATAGCTCGAAGAACTAAGTGGGGACCACGTAGCGGCAAACGCAGCTTGGGGAGACTCCCGATAGATCGATAACCTAGTCAGCTCTCCGGTTATCTGCTAGAAGCAAGACGCTTAGAACCGCAGGGAAATTAACTCGCAGAAGCAAAGCCAAATGCTCGCGAAAATTGCAGTGGAGGGCATTGGGGAGGCCTATTTTCAGCAGTGGAGTCTCTATATGATACACCACCGTCATGTCATCCCGAAGTCGGGTAGCTAGAACTACGTGAAGATCATAGGGTCACATTTATAGCTGGGACAGATTTAAATCATCAGTTACCAAGTTAGCTCATCGCCTGAGAGAATGCCTCTGAGTTCCTTAGTCGACTCCATGGAGAAGGTATAAAAGAGGAGGTGGGACTATGAACTGAGTCTTGTGGCAATCGTGAGCTTCAGTGCCAATGTGTGTAACGCAGTAGCTGTAACCACACGCTTATGCAAAATAGTTTGGCTAGTCACTACAAGGTGGTTTCTATGTAAATGGGCAGGGCTACAGTGTTAGGATGCTCCCCTCGTCCCATACTTCACCCCCGCTCAGCGGCACACAATTTTTGTATGAAAATATACTTAGCCGCTGCTCCTCTTTTATTTTCTCTCCATGGTCGACACTTTCGACATGCACGGAAGGAGATGCAGCTGAAGTTTCTTTTACTTTAGCCTCTTTGTTGTTTTCAGATATTAACTCCGTCGAAGTACCAATGAAATATTGTAATCAAACGAAAATACAGTCTCTCGCCTATACAAGTAAGTATTTACCTACTAAGATACTGTCAGACGTGCTCAAAACAAAGCATGGTCATAATGCTTAAGGCCATGCAATTCAGCGACTGCGCATGCGTGAATTTGATGGATAGTACGAAAGGCCACAGCATACAAAAATCAGTAATTCCACATTACCATATCAGTAGAAGAATTTGAATTTGTTTTGATAGGCTTATGAGCGAGTATAATATTATATTCTCAAAATATTTTATTCTCGAAATATTAGATATACTATCATAACTTACATTCTCAAATAATTATATTATGGACAGTCGCCGAGATAATAGGTATGTCAATTTTTCATGCGTATTTTCGAGCATAATATAGGCAAGATTTTTGAGTAAGGGAAATTCACTAATATTTTTCTACATAAAATAATCATGCTCTACAACTGCCAGCAAAAAGCATGCTTGTTTTAAGGTACGGACAGATGTGCTCAAAATAAAGCATGCTCGTAAGCATTGCCTATAGGTTGCTTAATACTGGGTGTAAAAAGACAACTTTGTTCTTTTAATACCTCGTATTCTGTGTAACATCACGATCATATTTTTCTATGGAAGCACCCCTGGGAAACTACGGGTTTCCAAGATATTGAGGTCCAAAGTTACATTAATTTTATTATTTTTCTTACATAAATCCATCTGAAATCGGTAAACAAACATTTTTTCAAAGATACCATGTCAAAATGTTATAATATTAGTTTTGTAGGCACATTTGTACTTTGCGCATCAAACGCTTGCAATAAAATGACAGGATTTTTTTTTATAATTTTTTTATCGTTTCTCAGGGTTGGTTCGATAGAAGAAAATGATCGTAACCTTACAAAGAATACGAGGTATTAAAAAAACATTGTTGTCTTTTTACACCCTGTATAGTTATTAAATTTAGTTCATACTCTTTGGATAAATAAAATTTTATGAAAAACTATCCTACTGATATTACGAGTACAAACGCGAAAGTTTGTAAGTATGGATGGATGGATGGATGTTTGTTACTTTTTCACGTAAAAACGGCTGAAGCGATTTTAATAAAATTTGGTATGGAGTTAGCTGATACCCTGGATTAACGCATAGGCTACTTCTTCTCCCGGGAAAATATTTTTATCCCGGATAATTTCCACCTTTTGTTTTTGCTACAGTCCACGCGGACGTAGTCGTGGGCGTCCATTAGTCCATACTAGCGGCTGCCTACGACTTCGTCGGCGGGAGACAGCATTACACCCGTTCAAAGCCTGGGCGGGTCCTCGTTATACATGTAAACCTTCCTTTTGAATAAGTTTATCTATTTAAAAAAACCGTAGTGTTAAAGATCTAAGTATAGTACATAGGACCCCTTATTACCTAACTAGCAAAAGCAAAGCGATAGCGAAAATTGTACAAAATCGCTGTCAAATTCGTATTACGTAAAATAAATTTCAAAGGAACTTTGACATTTCAAGGCGAATATTGTACAATTTTTGCTATCGCTTTGCTTCGGCTTTGCTATTGCTTTTACGTAATCAGGGGGAGGGACACACAGCGGGAAGCGACATTGTTTTATAATAATGTAGCGATTAAATCATCGTAGTCGTAAAGGAGCATCGTAGTAAGTTCGTAGTCCGTAGCATGCTACGAGAGTCGTAGTAGTCGGCCGAGATTAATTAATCGACGAATCGGTCAAGATTAATTTAATCGTTCGCGTGGACTACAGAATATACAACCTAGTCCTTTTCCGTACGTACTCCCAACTTACTATATGCATGCCGAATTCAAGAAAATTGATTGAGTAATCAATAACGTAATAAAATAAATAAATAAATAAGTTAAAAAAATAACGTTGTAAAGAGGTAACAAACATACTTATTTTCGCATTAGTTGTAATATAGATGACTAGTGGACGCCCGCGACTTCGTCCGCGTGGATTGCAGAAAAAACAAATAGTCAAAATTATCCGGGATAAAAATGTTTTATCCGGACAAAAAGTAACCTATGTGTTAATCCAGAGTGTCAGCTAACTCCATACCAAAATTTTATTAAAATCGCTCCAGCCGTTTTTACGTGAAAGAGTAACAAACATCCATCCATCCGTCCATCCGTCCGTCCCTCCGTCCGTCCGTCCATCCATCTATCCATCCATTACTCACAAACTTTCGCGTTTATAATATCAGTAAGATAAGATTATAAATTGTCCACGTAGAGATTTTCATTACCTTCGTATAATTTAGTACACCGAATCATGTTTTATTTTATTCTTTGTTATTCTCTGTCTTTATTTATTTATTTGTAGTTTCTGTCTCAAATAAAGCGTTCATTCATTCATTCATTCTCATACACAACTCATACATGTATAATGATTTCAGGACACAAGCGTACAAAAAGAGATGCGGCAGAAGATGAAGAAAGTAAGCTATCTATAAATAAATGAATTTTCACACAGTTCACAACACATTAACCCAGTCCCACAGTAAGATCCCTAAGGTCTTGTGTCGTGGGTACTAAGCAACGGTACCTATATAAATACACAGATAAGTATAGAAACATCCATGACTCGGAAACAAACATCGACAAGTTGCTATCTTATCTATACAGAGTGTATTTTCGTTGCCACCCTTAACGAGGAGTACGTACTCTATACATCAAATAAAGTAAGTTTATGCCAAAAAATAAAATGCTGGGAGAAGATGTAAATGTTTTTGAATTTTTTATTTATTTCTTGATCGGGCAAAATTTTTGATCGTCAACGTTCCCGAAAACTACGGAATCTCCTCATCATCACGATCATTTTTCTCCATAGAAGCATACCTGGGAAGTGTCTGGTTACCAAAATATTAGGGTCCAAAGTTGAGTAAATAGACTGCGTTTTTCTGCATAAATGCACATTGACGCGCGTAGCAACATTTTTTCAAGAGAAATATTTAATATCTGTCTATAAAAAAACTAGCATAAACACTGGACACTAATTTCGCCTGGTCAAGTAATTAAAAAAAATCAAAGAAATTTACATCGTTTCCCAACATTTTTTTTTGCATAAACTTACTTTATTTGATGTATAGAGTACGCACCCTTCGTTAAAGGTGGCAACGAAAAAACATCCTGTATAGCAACACGCCCCGGCTTCGCACGGGTGCAATGACGGGTCATGACGACGTCATGAGCCGTTTAAAAAATCCATGCATGCGATTCAGTATTTATGTGATTTTTATTTTCAGAATTACCAAAAGACAAGAAGTTATACAATTTAATATTCGATGGAAAGCATCGCAATGAACACATGATTGGGAAGGCTCCTCGTAAGTAATTCTCTTATGTTCCTGTAAAAAACAAACAAAAAAGAATATTACGACTTTAGAAATTGACTACTTTAAATTATTATTACTATTTACTAGTGCGTCGTCGACTGGCGATGACTGGTTAGACGGTATCCGTCGACCAATAAAACTACCAGACCAGTCGATCGAACTTGATCGATGCTGTCGATCAATGATCGACCGATTGGTCAGTCATATTATATTAATTATGTTGTCCTTGTGTGTGGGTTTTTAAATTAAATCGCTATATATTAATTCGGCCAGTTTATACATAATAGTGTCTAATTTAATTGGTTTATTGTAGCACAGAAAATGATCGAAGACGTTTCGGACACAGGTAAGAAAAAAATCTGATATTTTAATACTTATATAAGGTGTTATCAAAAATAGTGATTTGTTTTTGACACGAAACCAGGTAGGTAAAAAAAGAAACAACTTTCACTATGGGACCAACTCCGAAATAAAAAAAATCTGCTGTTCTCACATCTCAGTGTACTAATTATTCAAGATCGTATAGAACAGCAGATTTTTTTCACTATTTCGGAGTTGGTCACATAGTTTTACCTACCTAGTTTCGTGTCAAAAGCAAATCACTATTTTTGAAAACACCTTATACAGGCTGTAGGTGACAGCCAGGCAAATACTGAAATGCTGAATGAGCTTATTGGTTATTATGTGATACTTTGCTGTTTTTTGGATCACTAGTGGCTCTTCATTAGGGTTGTTCGGTTTCTTGAACTTTTTTGAGGGCAACTTTTTTTGAAAATCAACCATAGGTAAAATTTTTGTTTTTAAGGCCAACTTAAACGAACTACACGATTTTTTTCCTGAAAAAATAAAAAAAGTCGGAAAATTTTGGAATTTTCCTGCGAAAAGGCTCAGAATCATGGTCTGAAGTCGCCATATCAATATTTGCCTGGCTGTCACAAACACCCTGTATAGTAGCTAGCTAGGTTAATTTAGGATTCGTAGACGAACAAAGATTACCGACATAGCCATAGGGCAAACTAAAATCAAAAAACTAAAATTGCTGTAGGCAGGGCACATAGCTCGATAGAACCGATGGCCGATGGGGCCGAAACGTTTTAAAGTGGAGACCATGTACCAACAAGCGTAGGACAGATGACCTAATCAGGGTCGCGGACATTTGCTGGATGCCACTACCAACAGGTCGCAGTGGAGGGCATTAGGGTAGGCCTATGTTCAGCAGTGGATTCCTCATGAAATAATTAATGTTAAGTTTAAAATAATACGCTATGGCACTTACTCATTTCTATACGTTTACCTCTTTATACCTCATCTTTGTCTGCTTCCGTGATGCGAGAATACATCAGCTGCATCTCCTTCAGTGCATGTCGTAAGAGTCGACTAAGGAATTTTTAAGGCTGTTCTCTCAGACGATGAGCTAGCACATTGTCATTGATCTTTTACTATTTATTGATGTTAAGCGTGTCTATGGGATTTCCTCGTTTACTCCTTATATTTTCTAACATAGCCGTGTGATGTATTTCAATGTAACACAATAAATATAGATCCATTAGGACACAAGTTAGCTGACTCACCTCTGCGCTGTCACAGAGATATTTTTGTAAGGAACGAGGAAAAGTAGGCAAATAAATTCTATTCTTTCTTTTCTAATTTCTATTCTATTCACATACAGGTGATTTTTGGTTGTCAAACTGCGGAATCTCCTCATCATCACGATCATTTTTCTCCATGGAAGCATACCTGGGAAGTGCCTGGTTTCCAAAATATTAGGCTCCAAAGTTGAGTAAATAGACTGCGTTTTTCTGCATAAATGCACATTGACGCGTGTAGCAAGATTTTATCACGAGAAATAATTATTTTCTATCTATTAAAAAACTAGAATAAACACTGAATACTATAAATTGCGCCCGATCAAGTAATAAAAATAAAAAAATCGTTTCCCAGCATTTTTTTGGCATAAACTTACTTTATTTGATGTATAGAGTAGGTACGTACCCATCGTTAAGGGTGGCAACGAAACAACATCCTGTATAGATAATTCACTACAGACATTTACTCGAAAGCAACATTCTGTATATTTATCATTTTTCGACATTACAATCAGATGTTAGAAAATTCAGAAATATCTATAGCTAATTTGAAACTACTTAGGGCTATGGCGTATCTGCCTTTGCGGGGTCGGTTGATGATCTTAATTTTTACCTACTATCTTATCAGGTAGCGTGCGCAAAATGCTGGCTGCGTAGCCGCGCTGGATGGCTATGCTAATTCTTTAACCTAAGCAGCCAGCATTTTGGTCGCGTGTGGACTCCACATTCTATGTATGTATTTTAGTGGACTTGGAGCAATACAAGTCAGATTGCCCCACCGTTTGTCCGGCCAGCAATATGATGGTCTGCGGGAGACTCCCCAATGGCATCTATAGGACCTTTCTCAGCATATGCCATATGAGGATGTACTCCTGTCGACGGGTTAAAGCTGCCAAAGGTATAGTTATTATTATCATCATTTACCTTCTCTTATCCCATTATTCCATACGCCGCGTGGTGCCGGCAGAGTAGAGTTTGTACCCCCTTCCTGCCCGTGGGTATCGTACGAGGCGATTATGGGGGTTTCCGGGAGGTGGGCAGCAGCGCCTCCCGTGCTGACAACATAGTCCAAAAATCACACTGCGGTCACCAACCCGTGCGTTTGCGTCCTGTAGATGGCTCATCCACATACCAATCGCGGTAAACTAAAGTTTATAACTTTTTAACAGGGTTACATCTGGTCTCGCGTTATCCCTGCATCCTCCAGGCCCCCTACCTACTGAACACGAAAGGGCGGCTCAAGCAGAGGGGAAACGACGTGGTCCTTCTATACATCTTCTGCAAGTTTAAAAATGGAGGTAAGGTAATTTTTTATAAAACACACCATCGAGAGTGGAGACGATAGATATGTAAGTTCACTTAGATGTAGGTACGTCCTTGGTATCAGGCACTACAGATAATCAAGGCATTAGGGACGCCTATATTGTCTTAGTAGCATCCAGCTGAAAAGGGACCCGTTTGGCGGTTGCATGTACACGGGACTGACGGGCTCCAAATAGGGCACACAGTTCTACTTACTGTTCTTCGTTTCATGTTACTTCTACCTGTCTACTTACTTCTTTTGATCTGTATTTCTACCCTATTTCTATTGTCCTTTTCTATGTTACTTCTGTCCGTGTATGTGTAATTTTCAAATAAAAATCTATTCTATTCTATTCTATTAGAATACCTACTGAAAAGTGCCTCCCCGGGGATATCAAATAACTGCGGCCCCTTATTACCTAACTAGCAAAAGCAAAGCAATAGCGAAATTTGAATAAAAATCGCTGATTGTTTGTCAAATTCGTATTACGTAAAATTAATTTCAAAGGAACTTTGACATTTCAAGGCGAATATTGTAAAATTTTTGCTATCGCTTTGCTTCGGCTTTGTTATTGCTTTTACGTAATCAGGGGGCGGGTTGGCACTAGTTCACTCATTGCATTTACAAGGTACAACCATCGATGACTAGATACTCGTACTGTTAGGATTGCGGCCAGACTTGTTTTAAAAAAAAACAAGGTTTTCTCACCACACTAAGTTTATTATTTAAACACTATATCTATTACACGTTATATAGTATAGGCACAGCTTTACTTTCACAATCTCCACGGTGGAGTGGACTATCAGAGCTCTTGATTGATGCACCAGGCCGGCAGGAAGGGAAACCAGTCCGTAGCTGGGCAGCAATTCGGTAAGAGATGATACTGACTAACTCGATGTTAGTCGGTAGGGAAAATATATAGTACTTTATTGCTGATCTGCATCTTATTATTTACTACAAAATGGAATTGGTGCAATTCAGCAATAAATATATATTTGGAGTATGTAACAGTACGTATGTGTGTTTTCCATAGATTTCGTAGATTTATGTCTGGCTTTAGTGAGAGTGTAGATTTTATTATTGAAATCGAGTTGAGGAACCGCCACATTCTAGTGAACTTAAAAATCTTAATGAAGAAAAAGATTATCTAATAAAATAACTGGTTAGTAATGAGATGATAAATTAGATGTCATAATGGTAAATTATTATATTTTTGAAAGAAACATATCTATTGTCTTTTTATATCGGTGGTAATGCCTTAGAGTAATAACATTCGTAGCAAACGACAAAAAGATAAATTGTTATTTTTATTTCTTTACCCATATATATAGAAAACAAATCGATTTTTTTAAAATAAACAGGGCGAATACAATTCAATTCGTAATCTTAAACAATTTTTATAATATTTTGTTTCTATATTCTAATATTCGAAGGCAAAATGTTTCTGTACATCATCATTATAGAAAATATCTCCTTTATGTAGGTAAATCAGTTGTAATAACAAATAACATTTCAGCTACATACATAAGTAAGGTTTATTTTAAATAACATGTCTTGCACAATTTAAAGTACATTGTCTTAAGTAAACATCCATCACTGACTAGATGGCGGTACTAGTGATATAAGTTCCGTTAAATAATCACAGATGGCGCTGATTTTTTGCGGACGCACGCATTTTTAACATTGACAAGCGGTCTAACAAAATAATGAATTTCAATGATGCGATTTTAAATCTGACACATCTAACATTTTGACAGCGGATTTTTGCCACCTGTCAGGCTTAAATACCAATTATTATGTTTTTATAATTCATTTGAGCCATTCGCGTAAGGGATAAACTAAAAAAAGTTCGTGAAGAATGATTGAAAAGTGCTCACTTTCAGTAGGTGAGTTTCATATTACAGATATTATGTTTTATTAAATAGCACATATTACAAATGGTTGCCAGTTTTGTATTTGATACTTGTTGTTGCTACTAGATGGCGCTGTAACAGTTTTAAATAAGTTAAATTTTTTAAAACATTCTTCGGGAAGTTATCTCTTTGTACCTTTTATTTGTGCAGAATTTTCATTATGTTTATTTGCTGAAATAAATGAGAAATACTATCTGTATCATTAAAATGGAATGAAACCTCAATATACTTTACAGGAGCAAGGTAAAAGCTATTTAGTTTATATGATAAGTCGTTGAGCCAAGCATAATGATAATTAATCCGAAGCTATATTTTAATAATGACTATAGTCACTATGGGTGTGCCCACCACCGGGCCCTACACCCTCCACTGACCCTCGGATCTGATAACTCATAATTGGTGGTGGGCACACCCATAGTGAATGTTTGAACTTCCGAATTGTAACGCCTAATACAATTTCATTTAATGACTATAGTGTTTAGTTAGACTATACATTTACCTAGAGCGCACAATTTACATTATAGCCCGTAGGCACATAATAATATAGGCAACGATAAGTAGTGTCACTGTCAATCAGCAGGAAAACGGCAAAATTTAGAAACGCTAGGCACTAGGCACATTAGAACGTACCAAAACTGGAACTCTTTAGCTTATAATACTTATTATACAGGGCGTGGGTGACAGCCAGGCGAACACTGAAATGCTGAACAAGTACCATTGTGTACAGTTATACGACAGTGTTATTACTCGCAGGAAATGTATTTTTCATTTGATTATCAGTAATCTTTTCTCTCCGTTCCAATTGTATCGGGCGATCCTGTGACTAAATAATTTTATTTATAGACACACCGACAGCATACAGATACAGTAATGTTACATTTGGAAACATTTCAGCAGATAAATGGGTGTGACACATTGCTGTTTTTTGGATCACTTGTGACTCTCTTTAGGGTTGATCAGTTATTTGAACTTTTTAAATGTGAAAACTTGTTGGTTAAAATTTCTTTTTTAAATCTTAAGGCCTGAATAAACGAACTAAATTATTTTTTTCTTGCGAAAATTTTCAGTGTTTTCCGCCTCAGAATCATGATCTGCAGACATGGTATCAATATTTGCCTGGATGTCACAAACACCCTATTTGTAGTATGTATTTATTTATGCTCTATACATTTTTGTATATAAAACATATAATGACACGGAAACAAACATTGATATTGGCAAAGTTTGCTTCTGCCAGGACTTGCCCCGTATCTATTGGGTATCTTTTTTTGACACCCATTGAAACTTAATAAATACTGTGTCTCTGCATACAAAAAATCAGGCACAGGAGTTATTCTATAAAACAGAGTCTAGTGTGGTGATCTGTCAGTTAGTCAGTTATTCTGGTCACAGCATTTCATACATGTATACATGCATATACAGGGTGACTTTTGGTCGTTCCCGGGAACTAGGGAATCTCCTCATCATCACGATCATTTTTCTCCATGGAAGCATACCTGGGAAGTGTCTGGTTCCCAAGATATTAGGGTCCAAAGTTGAGTAAATAGACTGCGTTTTTCTGCATAAATGCACATTGACGCGCATAGTAAGATTTTTTTCAAGAGAAATAATTAATATCTGTTTATATAAAAACTAGCATAAACACTGGACACTATAAATTTCGCCCGGTCAAGTAATAAAAAAAAATCCAAAAAATTTGCATCGTTTCCCAGCATTTTTTTTGGCATATACTTACTTTATTTGATGTATAGGTAGGTTAAGGGTGGCAACGAAAAAACACCCTGTATAGATAATTCACTACAGACATTTACTCGAAAGCAATTTCTATAAATATGAGTTTCTTTTACCCATTATTTCATATCTATCTCCAATATCCTAAAAATAATAAACTTCAAAGGTCTTATTTACTTCAACATTAGAAAAAAATATCTTTAAAGCACTGTCTAAAAAGAATGGACAAATACAAACCGACACCTTTAAAAAGGCTGCAAATAAAAACAACTTTGAACCTAATAGCTGGAACGTACATCCAGCAAGTAGTAAAGATACTATGACATTGACTAAAACCTGTTTTAGATGACCCACGCTGTCCAGCCCAGCCCTCCGAGAAATATGACGAGACGAAAATCCAAGCTCTGGCCCTCATGAAGCCGGGACCAAAGAATAAGCTCAATAAAAAGCGAGTGTGGAATCCAAAAACAGGAACATTCAAGGAAATATCTTGCTATTACAAGGGAAAACAATTGATATGCCCATCAGATGAAATTGAAGGAAATGTAGACGAAGAAATAAAACAAGAAAGTACTGATGATACTAAAGATAAATTACCAGGGAATGATGGGGTGGTAGAAAATGGAGGCGATTATGGCAATTTGCCTCCTGATGAATCCGACTATAACTATCCTAGTGAACAACCTGACGAAGCACCGCAAGATGCGAGCGAAGCAACACCGGAAAATGAAATTGAAGAAGGTTATCCTGATGAAAATTATCCGGAAAATGAAGAATACCCACATGAGTACCCGCCTGAAAACCCGCCTGATTATAAAATACCTGAAGGTGGTAATGAAAACCAAGATCACGACAAACCTACAGATCTTCCTCCGAAACCCGAGAATCAACTACACATACACATACACAATTATTGCTTTTTCGGATTTCTTTGCCTAACATGATTGTAAAATGTTATTATTATAAGGAATAAAAACTTGAAGGTTGAATTTTTAATTATTATTGGTCTTGGGCCGTGTTTCCATTATGCTACTGTTCTTTTAATTATTTTAAATTACATATCCGTAGTAACGTAACATAGCAACATCTTAGGTATTAATTTATAAATCTCACTGCATGTTTATCATCACACATCAGATCAGCCAATTGCAGTCCACTGCTGGACGTAGGCCTTTCCCAAGGCACGCCAAGGCTACTGCCGTAGGGGGTTTTTGCCCTTAGTCATCACGCTGGGCAGGCGGGTTTACCGCAGTGTGATTTTCGGACCATGTTGTCAACAACGGGAGGTGCTGCTGCCCACCTCCCGGATAGGTACCCTTAATCTTACGATACTCACGAGCAGACATGGAGTGGTGCCACCATTGCCAGTGGTGTCGTCACCATACGACACTGTTTATTATAGACAGCGGTAATATTTACTAGGGCTCGCCCACAATCGGGCCGGGCCCTACTCCTTCCAACGACCCTCGCATCTAACGACTCAAAATCTTAGTCATAGAGAACAGTTCCGATAAGAAACTGTACTGTTATTTCCAACAGCCATGATTTTTACTTCTTCTTCGTTCTTCGTCAGCCTATTCCATTCCACTGCTGGACGTAGGCCTCCTCCAGAGCATGCCGCAAGGCTCTTTAAGGTTTTTTTCTATTCAAAATTATTTATTATCAATACTCGTGACATTAAACAGGGTGATACATTACAAATGAAGGTACATACACACGGTCGTGTTTCCAAAATGGCGTAGCGAGAACTGTATGATCCTAGGGAGATCCTTAATCCATGTTTAAACATAGCGGGGAAAGATATAGGAAAAGTTTGAAAAATAAATGATGTATTTTCAATTAAAAGTAAAAAATACGTAATCGCACGATAATTATCTAACACTAGACTAATATTTGTGCAGAATGATGCATTAGATAATTCAAGTTTATATCATAGTAAGTACCTACAATAAATATATAAATTTTTCTTCAGCCTACTGCAATCCACTGCTGGACGTAGGCCTTCCCCAGAGTACGCCACAAGGCTACTGCCACTGGGGGTTTTGCCCATAGTTCCCATTTGGGCAAGCGGGTTGGTGACCGCAGTGTGATTTTCGGACTATGTTGTCAGCACGGGAGGCGCTGCTGCCCACCTCCTTAATCGCCTTTTACGATACCCACCGATACCTACCAGAGCAGGCAGGGGTGGTACATCTTTTTGACAGTTATTTTAACGTCAGAAAATCCCTCATTCGAGAGAAGCGAATCTTGTTATTGGGGCAAACGTCTTCTTCTTATTGAACCTCTATCATGTCGATCGAGAAATACTTTTTTAACTAATAGAGAGAACATGTGCAATAAAACTAATTCTAAGAAACTACATAAATTCCACATTGAAAAAAAAAACAAATGACAGCATAGTTAATAAAGAATTTACAAGTAGTGATCCTTCAGCTTTTACTTAAATGTGCCAATAGTGCGACAATCTCTAACCGTATGGGGCAATTCATTCCACAGTTATACGCCCTAAAGCTTTCTAAGTAGTTTCGACTATCTTTGACCAGCTATTCAATAACGAAAACAATTAAAATTAAATACCTACAAATTATTTATTTTAACCGGCACCGTGTCAATGCTGGACAAACTGGTCCCTTTTTATTAGTTAAACTGTTCGTTAAAATTTTAGTTAAACTTCGAACACTGCCAAAGAAAGTTACAAGGATCCAATAATTTGTAAGAGGGTATAAGTAAAAAACACTCACATTTTTACCTACTCTGCTTGCAATAACAACCGCCAGTGCCTAACAATAATTTCTTTTTTTTTAGATGACGAAAGATGTTTAAATTACGGAAAAACCGGTCCCAAATCTCCACTCGACAAGAAATTAGATGTCCCGTGCGACTATTATGAATATTATGGAGACTGCCATGGCAACGGCATATATACTGATTATGGGGAGGTGTCTTACTACAGCGAAGATTATCGATATCATCCGAAAGAACTGACTGCACAAGCTAGCACTAAGAAGAACTTGATTCACGAAGCTACCGGCACAATGAAAACTTTAGTACTACCATAATTACATTAAAAAAAAACCTAGACACCCAGATTTCTATTCAGGTTTGCTATAATCATGAGCTATTTGGTGAAGTGCACAGTCTACCTACTAATGATTATTAAAAAGGATTCATGTTTGGCATACGTTTTTTATTATTTAGCTTATTCCAAAAGAAACTATATCCGTAAAGACATTTTCTTTTGTGAAATAATTTCTGAATTTAATTTCATTTATTTAATTCATTTAGAGCCAATTTCAATAACCAATCTCCAGAGATTTTTGCATATTTCAGATTAAATGTTCCATTGTTTTCGAAAAAACTTTCAAATTTTAAAAACTCCGAGATTCTTTATGAAATTGGCCGTTAATGATGAGAAATGAAAACACCGCGCCGGGAAAACCTTAAAAAACGAGTGTAAATTTAGTCAAGAATTAAATAACAACTTACATGAGCCCATCTTACATCTTGCTCCAACTGGAACGTTACTTAGTCGATTTTTTCAATCTCAGATAGCCTATCATAAAGTTGATGTTGTCTCTCTCTAAAAGTTGATCATCATAGAGACAGAATCAACTTACTTTCTTCAGATATACAGGATGTGGGTGACAGTCAGGCAAATACTGAAATCCTGAACAAGTACCTACCATAGTGTTGAGTTATACGACAGTGTTATTACTCGCAGGAAATATATTTTTGATTTGATTATCAGTAATCTATGCTCTCCGCGCCAATTGTATCGGGCGATCCTGTGACTAATTAAATGGGCTTATTGGATATTGTGTGACACAGTGCTGTTTTTTGGATCACTTGTGACTCTCCATTAGGGTTGATATCAGTTATTTGAACTAGCAAAGTAATAGCAAAGCGACGAGGGCGAAAATTGTCAGTGCAGTACAATTCACCGATGCTGTGCAGATACCTAATAGAATCGGCAAACCATAGCTAGTTCATGAGACCCATGATCGATTTGTTAGTAGAGTACGGTCGATCTCGACTTAAATTTAATCGACAGATTGCACACAAATTGAATCGTGTATAGCTTTAGTCCTTAATACGACCAGCAGTGGGCTGCAATAGGCTGACGTAAAAAACCTTCCAAAATTTAACTAGTTCAGGGAACTATTACAATATCCATATTATTATATATACAGGATGTTTTTTTGTGGCCACCTTTAACGAAGGGTACGTATTCTATACATGAAATAAAGTAAGTTTATACCAAAAAAAATACTGGGAAAAAAAATTTTTTTTTGAAAATTTTTTTTAAATTCCTTGATCATGCGAAATTTATAGTGTCTAGTGTTTATGTTAGTTTTTTTATAGACAGATATTAATTATTTTTCGTGAAAAAATCCTGCTACGCGCGTCTATGTGCATTTATGCAGAAAAACGCAGTCTATTTACTCAACTTTGGACCCTAATATTTTGGAAACCAGACACTTCCCAGGTATGCTTCCATGGAGAAAAATGATCGTGATGATGAGGAGATTCCGTAGTTTTCGGGAACGTTGACGACCAAAAGTCACCTGTATAGTATTATACTATATATATAATAATATATATACTAGTGGACGCCCGCAACTTCGTCCGCGTGGACTACAGAAAAAACAAAATGTCGAAATTATCCGGGATAAAAAGTAACCTACGTGTTAATCCAGGGTGTCAGCTAACTCCATACCAAATTTTATTAAAATCGCTCCAGCCACTACGTGAAAGAGTAACAAACATCCATCCATCTATTCATCCATCCATCCATACTCACAAACTTTCGCGTTTATAATATTAGTAAGATATAACAATGAATCGCTCAATGTGTTGCTAAGCGCAGATCTCGAGAACAGCTGAACCGATTTAGCTAATTATTTTTTTAGAATATTCCTTGAAGTACGAGAATGGTTTTTACGGAGAGAAAAATTAGCAACCCGCTCCGGCTTCGCACGGGTGCAATTCGGGGTCACGCGTTCGAAGTCGTGGGCGGCCGCTAGCTAGGAATATAGCCTAGCTTGGCTGAAAAGAATTATAATAACCTATAGAAAGTGTGTTCCAACCAAACGCAAGGCGAAAAAATAGGCATAAAATATCGACTTGACGTATGCATGACATAAAATTAATGTTGCCTTAAAAATGTTTTTTCCCTAGATGTGGGGAAATAGTCGATAAAATTATTATTGATGCTGAGAAGTATACTGATTTGCACACTCTTGTAGAATTATCGTGAAATTTAAATATATTAAAAGGAGATGATCGGACTTTTCCACATCATTGGTCCAAAAGTGTGACAAAAAAATACAATATTCTGTTAAAAATTGTCCCTCTGAATAATTTGTCATTATGTCAACAAAGCTGTGAGGCCATTCTCCGTGGTTTTATTTCATTCAATAAAGGAAAGAACGATGCCCATTTTAAAGATCTAATGTTTAAACATAATATTATAGTAACAATATGTATAGTTTTAAATAATTCGGTGAGAGAGCTTGCAGGTAATTCCACAATCAATCAAAGACAAAGTAGATCCAACTACTTTTACCTACAATCTGCATGTTTAAAAATAGGGTAAAATTTCACACTTATGGCAACATTTTGTTTTCAATGACAGATAAAAAAATATGAAAATTTGATTGTGTATTTATTGTTTTATCAATTAAATTACGTAAAAACATCAAATATTTACCGGTGAAATGTGATGTTATTTATTTTCTTATGTTTTTGAGCATAGTTTTGGCAGGATCTCAGTGCACATTTCGTCA
Source organism: Carposina sasakii (assembly GCA_014607495.2). Taxonomy (NCBI): domain Eukaryota; kingdom Metazoa; phylum Arthropoda; class Insecta; order Lepidoptera; family Carposinidae; genus Carposina; species Carposina sasakii. Next base: position 5,219,689 of record CP053177.1, on the reverse strand, counting down.
TGGTAAGTCCTTTAGGTTGACATACACACGTAGCCACTGGCCGCTGAGCACTGAATGACAGAGCCGCGATTGGTTCAAATTTGCATCCATAAAAATTCCTAAAATCGGCCTTCGGACTATACTTCTATAGGTTATAATTCTATTCTTGGCTGATTCATCTTCCTACTAGTTCCTACCCTCTCGCATTATTAATGAGGACGCTGCAATATGGTTCCTTTCGAAACTCATATTGCCATGGATTTGACGTTTGTTCTACGGCCGGCGACAACCCTCCTCGGGTAATAGCTAAGTGACAATTTTGGTAAGTATATTTGTTCAGTGCGACGCGGATGACTTACGCGGACGTCCGCGACGGACAGTAAAATGTATGATAATGATGTATCTCCGCGACGCGGACAGCTCCGCGTCGCACTGGACGCGCTGTGAGGTTTCATACATTTTACCGTACGTCGCGGACGTCCGCGTAAGTAATCCGCGTCGCACTGAACAAGAGCAAAAACATGAAATAAATTTCAGCGGTACAGGCCCGTGACAGGGATCGAGCCTACGCATTCCGATTAAAATGGCGCACGTCTTAATTCTTAGCCTATCCCATAAATAATAATTCAGGACTAAAAAATGATGATGACACTTTTAATAAAACTAGACTGCAACAATCATTGACTGCAACTAGGGATATGACAGGCATTTGCCGCATTTGACAGGCATTTTAAGGTTTAGACAGGCGTGCGGCCGGCATTGGTCTGAGACAGGCATTTTCAAATTACGCGATATCCTTCTATACAGGGTGTTTTTTTGTGGCCACCCTTAACGAAGGGTACGTACTCTATACATCAAATAAAGTAAGTTTATGCCAAAAAAAATGCTGGGAATTTTTTTTTTTTTTAATTTTAATTCTTTGATTGTGCGAAATTTATAGTGTCTAGTGTTTATGTTAGTTTTTTTATAGACCGATATTAATTATTTTTCGTGAAAAAATCCCGCTACGCGCGTCTATGTGCATTTATGCAGAAAAACGCAGTCTATTTACTCAACTTTGGACCCTAATATTTTGGAAACCAGACACTTCCCAGGTATGCTTCCATGGAGAAAAATGATCGTGATGATGAGGAGATTCCGTACTTTTCGGGAACGTTGACGACTAAAAATCATCCTGTATTATTATCTGTTGTCTTTTTCTTATTACCTACAGCGTTTTGCTTTAGACAGGCATTTTTCTGAAAAATCAGGCATTTTAGGTACCATGTACAGGCACCCCTCTATTTACATATGGTAACCCTAACTGCAACCCTTTAGACGTGATGGTACAGTTATTAAAAATAGGTAAAACTGATAAAAAATATAAATACCTATCCAATAAAGATTTTTGGTTCATACAGGATGTTTTTTTGTGGCCACCTTTAACGAAGGGTACGTATTCTATACATGAAATAAAGTAAGTTTATGCCAAAAAAAATGCTGGGAAAAAATTTTTTTTTTGAAAAATTTTTTTAAATTCCTTGATCGTGCGAAATTTATAGTGTCTAGTGTTTATGTTAGTTTTTTTATAGACAGATATTAATTATTTTTCGTTAAAAAATCCTGCTACGCGCGTCTATGTGCATTTATGCAGAAAAACGCAGTCTATTTACTCAACTTTGGACCCTAATATTTTGGAAACCAGACACTTCCCAGGTATGCTTCCATGGAGAAAAATGATCGTGATGATGCGGAGATTCCGTAGTTTTCGGGAACGTTGACGACCAAAAATCATCCTGTATATTGTGACAAAACATGACTTCAAAAATTTTTATAAAGATAGTAAAAAATATATATACCTAACTACATAGTTTCATAGATGACAGAGCTTATTAAAAATCCTTTTGTTTTACACGAAGCTTTGTTGATACTATTTTTTATGGTAAATTAATCTGAATCATGTGGTGATGCAAGGCTTCACTAGAATAGATAGGTCTCAGCTGTATCTCCTTCCGTGCGTGTAGTCAGCACCGGCCCGAAGTAAATTTTAGAATAGATCGAGATCCAATTATGGCGCCTCTCCTGTTTGCTCCTAATAATATATACCTATATCTTTACCATTTAGGCGCCCTCTCGAATTTGGCGCCTGGAGCGACTGCTCCGTTCGCCGTATGGGCGGGCCGGCACTGCATGTAGTAATAAATAATAATAAATGAACTAAAAACAACAATAACGCTCAAAAGCTGATAATATGAATCTAAATTGAGTTGGGCTCTCTATTCCTTCACTCTCCTTCACTCTCATGAATGGCCAGACCAGGCAGGACTAAATAGGTCGCAGTTATAGAAGATCGCACAGGGCGCAGAAAATGCTATTTTAGGCACGTACTGTGTAATACTGAACTATGCTGTTTCATATTTACGATTACGTAATATTAATGAAATTGTATTAGGCGTTACAATTCGGAAGTTCAAACATTCACTATGGGTGTGTAGGTTGGCTAGTACGGTATAATAAAAGTCAATACGTACGTTTAGAACCTAACGTTTATTACGTGCACTTCACAACACAAAATTCTTCTACATATAGTTCACAAGCAAAAACAAGCACAAGGAAGAAAGTTTGCAAAGCACAGCACAGAAGGAGTGAAGGAATAAGAAAGCGTAAGATTACGATACAACCAGTGCGCGAAAGCGAGTACAAAATATTTAGCTGGCAAGCGTGCGCTCCGCGTCGTAGTTAGTTACTAGACTGAAGGTCAGTGAGAGGACAAGCGAGGATCGGTCCGGCCGGTGCGCACACACACATACGCAGCCTAGAACAAAAGGCCTGTCCAGTGATTACGCGTTTCCATTGCACTTTATTATTTATTGTACTATGGTTACCATTAATGTTTAAATATGTTATTATATGTAAAGTTGATTTATATAAAACTAATAATAACATATGATGAAGAATTAATTAATTATATTTAAATGAAAGTGAAGTTTAATAAAAGTAATAAATAAATATAAATTAAATTAGGTATATAGCTCCGCTACATCACTCCCCCGCGGAGACCGTTGCTACGGCGGAAGTAATCCGGGAAGCGGACTAAGCGGCCTGAACGTGTTCTCTTTTCAGGAATACTTGGGGTTTCAGGATCTTTTTCAGGTCGTGGATGAGTGGTTGAACTAGTCGTATCTTTTAATCTATTATCGGCGTCTAGTACGTAAGCTGGTTTTAATCGGTCGATTGATACGGTACTAGTTTTACCATTTAGCCTAATAGTAAAAAATTTATCTCCTCTCTCGAGGACCTCGTAAGGTCCTGTATATGCAGGCTGTAAAGCGCCACGCAGTGCATCATCTCTGACGAACACCTGCTTGGTCGTGGCTAGATCCTTGAAGATAAACACCTTTTGTAATCTATGGCAAGATGTCCGAGTTGGCTGAAGTTTTTCTGTTATGGATCGTAGGCGCGACGTATACTGCGTAATGTCTGTGGAGTTATAACTGTTGGTCTCAAAGAAATCTCCTGGCAGTCTGAGCGGCTCTCCGTATACCAGTTCGGCGGCTGAGGCCTGAAGATCTTCCTTATACGCGCTTCGAACTCCGAGCAGTACTAAAGGCAAGGCTTCTGTCCAACTGTTCCCGTGGCAGACAATGGCGGCTTTCAGTTGGCGGTGGAATCTTTCGATTAGGCCATTGCATGCTGGATGATACGACGTCGTCCGTCGGCGCTTAAAACCCATTAATTTGGACAGCTGGTCAAAAAGGTTGGACTCGAACTGACGACCTCGATCCGTGGTGATGTCAGTAGGGCAGCCGAATCGAGCAATCCATCCTATCATTAGGGCCCTTGCTACGGTCTCCGCAGTCATGTCCGGTATGGGTATAGCCTCAGGCCATCGTGTGAACCGATCAATGGCTGTGAGACAATATTGCTGGCCATGGGATACTGGTAATGGGCCTATTAGGTCTATATGAATCTTCATAAATCGAGCCCTTGGTAAATTGTATTTGCCTAAAGGTGCTGTGACGTGTCGTGTCGTTTTAGCGCGCTGGCATGGTATGCAAGAGCGTGACCACTCACGGCAGTCTTTTCTGACGCCAGGCCACACGTAGCGTTCTGCTACGAGTCTTGCGGTGGCATTGGCGCTAGGGTGGCTCAATGAATGTAGGCTTTTGAAGACTTGACGCCTCAACGAATTGGTGACGAATGGTCTAGGTGGATCAGTACTGGTATCGCAACAGATATCGATTTTACTTCCTGGTACCTTTACTAATTGTAGCTTGAGGGATGAACCGTCCTCAAGAAGCTGTTTCAATTCGGCATCTGTTGCTTGAACTCTTGCCAGTACTTCCATATCTATGGGGGCAGTCATTTCTTCGACACGAGACAACGTATCTGCCACCACATTATCCTTTCCTGATATATGCCGGATATCCGTTGTAAATTGAGAAATTAAATCAAAATGACGGAATTGTCTCGGCGAACAGTTGTCTTTTCGACCGGAGAATGCGTAACAAATGGGCCTATGGTCTGTGTAAATCGTAAATTCTCTTGCCTCCACCATGTGTCTGAAATATTTTATAGCTTCGTAGATCGCAAGTAGTTCGCGGTCGTAAGGAGAGTATTTCTTCTGCGACGAACTCAACTTGCGAGAAAAGAAAGCGAGTGGTTGCCATAAGCCGTTTATTCGCTGCTGAAGTGCTGCGCCTATGGCTGTGTCTGAGGCGTCTGTGACAATTGCCATCTTGGCTTTTGTATCAGGGAATGCTAAGAGCGCAGCGTCGCATAAACTCTGCTTACATGCGTTGAATGCGCTTAGCTTTTCTCCCTCTAAATGTATTGGGTGGTTTCCTTTTACGGACCCCATCAGCAATGTGTTTAGTGGTGCCTGAAGTTGTGCAGCATTTGGGATGAACCGCCTGTAGAAGTTTGTCATACCCAAAAATCTTCTTAGCTGCTTAACTGTTGTCGGGGCTGTAAAGTCTTTGATAGCTACAACTTTGTCTTCTAAGGGTTTTACTCCATTTGCTGAGATTTTGAAGCCCAAAAATGTGACCTCAGAAACGCCAAAGATGCATTTAGATGTATTGATCACTATTGAATAATTTGACATTCGGTCAAACAGCTGTCGTAAATGCTCTTCATGTGTTGCTTCGTCTGGAGAGAAGACTAAGAAATCGTCGAGGTAGGTAAAGCAAAAATCCAGACCTCGTGTCATTTCATCCACAAAGCGCTGAAATGTTTGGCCTGCGTTTCGTAGTCCGAAGGTCATGTAGGGAAACTCATAAAGGCCAAACGGAGTAGTAATAGCGGTCTTTGGGATGTCGTCTATATTAACAGGTATCTGATTATAGGCTTTTACCAAGTCTATTGTAGAGAAGACTTTGGATCCGGCTATGCTGTGGGCGAAGTCGTGTATGTGCCGGATTGGGTAGCGATCCGGTATGGTACGCGCATTTAGCATCCGATAATCACCGCATGGTCGCCACTGGTTCTCCTTCTTGGGTGCCAGATGTAGAGGGGAAGCCCAAGGACTCTCGGAAGGTCTTGCTGTACCACATTGTAGCATTTTATTAAATTCGTCCCGTGCGATTTTAAGTTTATCAGGGGCCAGGCGTCTTGGCGTGCAAAACACGGGTGGTCCTGAAGTTGTACGAATATGGTGTACAGTGTTGTGCTTCGGGGTGCTTTGGGTACCGGAGGGGCGTACAATGTCGGGAAAATCTCTTAAAATATGGTGATAGCGAGATGTACCTGTTGCTATTTTGACTGAAGAGATTGTATTCCTTGGGTCTACTATGGTAGCGACGGTAGAAAGTGTGGTAGTGCCGTCGATCAGACGTTGGTTCCTACAGTCAACGGTGAGGTTGTAATAAGATAGGAAGTCGACGCCGATGATAGGTTTCGTGACGTCTGCTACAACGAATCGCCACGGATAGTTGCGTCTCAAGCCTAGGTCTAGGACGAGGTGTGCGTATCCGTAGGTATCGATGGTGGTACCGTTGGCTGCTGAAAGTTGGTAGCTTGTCTTAGTTCTACGTTCCCGAAGAGATGTGCGTGGGAAGACGCAAAGGTCGCTTCCTGTGTCGACAAGGTACTGTGTCTTCGTTGCTCGATCCGTTATAAATAGGCGACCTGTGGTGTTGGGACAATCATTCGTCGCCATCACTAATTGTCCCGGACGTTTCCCGCTACGAAGTCGCATGGCTTGACGCAGCGTCGAGCGTTGTTTCCGAACTTGCTATGAAAGAAACAAATGGGGAACCTCTGGTAGTTCGAGTGCGATCTAGACGATGGGCGGCTACGGCTACGGCTTTGTTGTCTTCCGCGATACTCGGGTCTCTTGGGTCTTGACTGTCGGTTGACTAGTGTCGTCAGAGACTGTACTTGTCGCGTGAGCTCGGCGATCTGTCTACTCATGCAGTCGATAGTGCTCCCAGGGGCTGCAGCTGCTGATGTTGACGTCGACGCAATTTGAGGGTCCAGTTGAACCACGTCGTGTATGCGGTCGGCGAGGTCAGCGACAGCCTGCAGGTTTGTACCATCCTGTGCTGCGATGATGGACTGCGTGCTGCGTGGTAGGCGGCTACTCCATATTGTCCTCAAAAAGTCATCGGGCATTCCTGGTCCGGCAAGGTTTTGCAGATGCCGGAGGAACTGTGATGGCTTCCTATCACCAAGCTCTTCGTGAATCAGGAGCTGTTGAACTTGCTTCTGACGTGAGGCTGATAGTCTTTTTATTAGCTCAGTTTTCAATTTCTCGTATTTGTCAGTTGCCGGCGGGTTTATGATAATGTCCTCAACCTCTGCTGCGTACTGAGCTTCAATATTTGACAGAACGTAATAATATTTTGTATCGTCGGTTTTTATTCCAGATAATATGAATTGGCCCTCTATTTGCGCAAACCATATTGCGGGCTTGTCTGGCCAGAATGGTGGTATTCGTACTCCGACACGGCAAACGTCCGATGTGGTATCAGTCGTCATTTTTGGTGTCGTGGAAACGCGCACTGTGACGTCACTTTTATCCGAGTCGTCGGATGTAACAGACATGAGTAGGTAAAGTCACTGTTCTTATTCACTGCTTTTAAGTGTACTTCGGGGTCACCAGTGTAGGTTGGCTAGTACGGTATAATAAAAGTCAATACGTACGTTTAGAACCTAACGTTTATTACGTGCACTTCACAACACAAAATTCTTCTACATATAGTTCACAAGCAAAAACAAGCACAAGGAAGAAAGTTTGCAAAGCACAGCACAGAAGGAGTGAAGGAATAAGAAAGCGTAAGATTACGATACAACCAGTGCGCGAAAGCGAGTACAAAATATTTAGCTGGCAAGCGTGCGCTCCGCGTCGTAGTTAGTTACTAGACTGAAGGTCAGTGAGAGGACAAGCGAGGATCGGTCCGGCCGGTGCGCACACACACATACGCAGCCTAGAACAAAAGGCCTGTCCAGTGATTACGCGTTTCCATTGCACTTTATTATTTATTGTACTATGGTTACCATTAATGTTTAAATATGTTATTATATGTAAAGTTGATTTATATAAAACTAATAATAACATATGATGAAGAATTAATTAATTATATTTAAATGAAAGTGAAGTTTAATAAAAGTAATAAATAAATATAAATTAAATTAGGTATATAGCTCCGCTACAGGTGCGCCCACCACCATTCAATGGTCAGTGGAGGGTGTAGGGCCCGGTGGTGGGCGCACCCATAGTGAAGATTATGTAATAGGTAATTAGCAGATAGATTGCACAGGCTTTCGTCATTCTAGGAATTTAGTCTTGTATTTACTAACGGACCCGACAGACGTTGTCCTGTCCCACGCCTTCGCTGCCGGCAGATTTTTTAATGGTGCCGACATTACGCCAACGCCTAGCACCATGACGCAAATAAACGTCAGCGGCACCTCTAGAAAGCCTAGAAGACGCAAATACGTAGTCGCCGGCACTGAATGTGTTAAATACAAACTTTCTGAAATAAGCTGTAACAATCTGGACAGTTATAATAACATTATCTAGTTAACCGAATTGTTAATCTAAACATTTACGAGATATAACTACCATCTACCGGGCGTAACTGAAACTAAAGTACTTATAGGTAGGTACTTTTGAATATTCGACACAACGACAGCAGCGCAGTCTGCCGGATCCTATGTGAAAAGTTCCAACATAAACAACTTCAAATCTCTAAAACTCTAAATCTTCTTTTCGTGTGGTTTTGATTGAACTCCTTCTAAACGGCTGGACTGATTTTGATGAAATTTTGTGTGTGTGTTCAAGTGGGTTCGAGAATGGTTTAGATTCACAATTCGGTCAACTGAATAATTTTCTTGGACTCCGTCCGCGTGGAATGCAGAAAAAACAAAATGTCACTTGTTTTGTGTCTGTGAATCAGGTCGCCATCGCGTCGTATTGATACGAGGTATGGGACGTACGTGTCTAGCAACAGCACGTGTGTAGGTATGTTTTATCAAATAAAAGTCAGACATCATCAGAGATCGTCAGAGATCTGAGAACCCTCAACATGGCTATTATTGCTCCGGCTGTCCTGCTCCCATTAACGCCCCCCAAGCGGGGCGTAAATGTAAAAATTGTAAATCTAAAGATCTAAACCGTTCTCAAACCCACTGTGTTCAACACAAAAAATGTCGTCAGAATCCAGTCCAGCCGTTTAGAGGGAAATCCATTAATATCAAGACAAGATGTAGGTACCTACCAGTGTGTTAAGAATATGTTAAAACTATTTCACGACGATCCAGAGTAAAGAGTAAAGAGTATGACAAGGAACTATCGTAGCTTGCAAACGAAAAATTTTTAGAATCGTGTCAGCGGCGCCTTGGTTGATAGTACCCTTCGTTAAGGGTGGCAACGAAAAATCACCCTGTATAATACAAATATTGAGAAACAATTACTTAGTTAAAAGATAATCTTAGTACAAAACACGAAACAAATAATTTTTACCTTTGACCTTTAACTTAATAGCAGTGACTTATGCGCCTCGGTTTTTAAGCACGACTTCAGTTCGGAAATCTTTCTCAGGCCATAATCTATATCTTATTCCTCTATGTCTATACATATCTTCTCTCTTCTTCTATATCTATCTATACATACGAGTATAATAAATAAGTAACGGATCGCTGTCTGTAGTACATGGAAGATATATGAGAAAAAATATTATAGGAGACCTTTATCAACGCAATAATACCCAAAACAATAATTTTTGGAATTTTTGTCTGTTTGTCGGTTTGTCTGTGCGTTTGTGCACGCTAATCTCAGAAACGGCTGAACCGATTTCGTTGCAGTAATATTAATATATAGGCTACTTTTTATCCCGGATAATTTCAATATTTTGTTTTTTCTATAGTCCACTCGGACGGAGTCGCGGGCGTAAACTAGTCTATAATAATAAAATTAACAAATTTCAAAATAAAATTTTACCAAATCAAACCAAGTGAAACTTTAAGTGCACTTACAACTGAAATGGAATTGTTATAAAAAAAAACAAATAAATAACCAACAACAACAGCAATTTACAATAGTTTCTTTGTTATAGATGACGAACGTTGCAAAAAGAAATGGATGCGCGGCGCAAAAACCAAGCAGTACAACACCGATGTCGTCAATAAAAAACTTGGGGTCCAAGCGTTATGCCACATAGCGGATGGCCGGCAAGTATGCCCAGATGGAACAGAACTAGAAACCCTATACTACCCCGACTACTCCGACTACACCGACTACACCGACTACACTTTCGTGCCGCCAGGCATTGGCGAAGAAGGACTAAGTACTACTAATCCTTGGAATACGGCCGAGGAAATCACAGATGGCAAAGAAGCTGTTGAAGAACCGGATATAACCATTGAAGAATCTACTACTACAACTACTGAAGAACCTACTACAACAACCGAAGAACCGACTACAACTACTGGAGAACCTACTACCACTACTATTACTGAAAAAACGACTACAACTACTGAGTTACCTACGACAACCTCTCAACCAACCACAAGAACCACTACTCGAACTGTTACAACGACTAGAAAGCCTACAAAACCTACAAAAAAAAAGACAAAGAAGCCGAAGAAGGGGATTAATATTACATTGTGCTTTTTGGTATTCTTTTGTTGAAATTGTTCGGATAATGGCAAGAAAAATTTACCTAGATAAGATACTTAAAATGTCCACTGACTAGGTATTTTTCTTTTATTTTACTAGGACCTAGTTAACCTGTGACATGCAATAAATGAACCTAATCTAATCTAACCGATTTTCCCAAACGTCAGAAGAATAAAGTTAAAGACTATCTCTCTCAAAAACTTGATCATGATAAATACAGCATCAACAACTACCTATCTGACGTTTGAAAAAATCAGCCCTTACCTACTCGTAAATGTTAATTCATGAGGGATTTTCAGACAACTATTAAAAGTCTCCATCCCGAAATTCTGTTTTGTCATTGGACACGTACAGGGGAAGGTGAAGGGGGGGTTAAAGCAGCTACGGGAATATATTGAGTCATCGCAGCAAAACTACACGCCGTCGCACCAAAACTAAGTACACGTCGTCCGACTATACAGGGGGAGGTGAAGGGGGGGAGCAGCTATGGGAATATATAATGTCGTCGCATCAAAACTACACGCCGTCGCACATATACTACACGCCGTCGCACCAAAACTACACGTCGCCCGACTAAAACGACTAGTCTCCCGCCCAAAACTACACTTACCCAAACAACAACTTTTTTTTTTCTTTTTTTTTTCTGCAGAGGGTAGTCATAGGTGCAACACAAAAATAAAAATCTCTTGCAAAGTTAAATAGTAAATTAATATTTTAAAGTATATTTATAGCACATAGATGATATAAAAAGTTACCTTTACCCCTCGCACAACTAGGCAAACAACTATATTCACATTTGTCTATACACAAGGAAAAACTAGTAAACACATAAGAGAAAAATTTCACCAACATGGATACACTGAACAAAAACGTTGATAAAATGGCCAGGGAGTTTGAACAACGCATGGCCCAGTATGAGCAGGAGCTTCGCAATGTTTCTACTGCAGCTAGAAGTCCACAGGTCAGGGATCAGGAGTTAGCAGGATTATTCCGTGAATTCACTGAATTTAAAAGCTTTACTCTGAAGTCTTTCCAACTGCTTCGGTCTCAAATGGAGTTGGTGATGCTGGGACTGGATCGACTGGAGACAGCATCGAGGAAAAACATATTGCTTTTTCATGGGATTGAGGAGGATGCTACTGATAACCCTTCAGTCTCCATGCCACAGGTATTGCTCACACATTTTAAATTAGCACAGTTTGACAAGGATATTATTGCTTGTCACAAACTTGGTAGTAAAAAGACAGACAAGCCGAGGCCTATCCTGGTCCGCTTCTCCGACTTCACGTCGCGTTCTACTGTTTGGAAGTCAAAAACTTGTCTCAAGGGTACAGGGATCACGGTGTCCGAGTTCTTGACTAAACCGAGGCACGAAGTTTTCTTGGAAGCACGTAGGCATTTCGGAGTTCGGAATTCCTGGACTAGCGAGGGACGAATTATATTGATGCTCCCGGATAAGTCTCGACTCAAGCTGGAGAGGATGTTGGAGCTCCAGGCTGTTGCTGCTAAGTTCCCTCTAAGTCCTGAGGTGACGAAACAGCCAATTGTGAGACCGGTGGAGCAACCGACCGTGAAGCACAGCACAAGGTCTAAGCGCGGCGTAGCTTCAGAGAAGAAGCAGTAGTCGCTAGCATCATCATCGTTAATTTTGCTACTGGTGGTTGTATCTCTTCGCAAGCTAGTTTATCCTTGATTCGGTGTTTTGTGTAATTTTACCTTTCTCGCTCATATTTAGGTTCAGCAACTTATTATAAAAGTTAGAAGGTAGTTGATTCTATTTATTGGCAGAGAGTAAATATATTCTTTTCTTTGGTTAACGAATACCTATTATACATAGTTTATTTGTCTCCTGCCGTCAACACTGGCGCTTTTTTCAATATGATGACATCATTATTCTTGGAGACTTCAACACATGCCTTATAAAAAATGACTCACGTTCATCAAAACTTAGTAACTTAATTTCATCATTCGACATGCACATCTTACCGCTTTCTGCGACACATCACTCACCAAATATTAATCCCTCTCTCTTAGACCTTATTATTGTTTCTAGGAACGCTAAAGTAGCCACACATGGTCAACTCACTGCGCCATTTTCCTACCATGATCTTATTTACATTTCATATAAAGTGCGTGCTCCAAAATGTAAACCTAAATACTTACTGCTCCGGAGCTTTAAGGGTGTGGATATCGAGGCACTTAAAAGGGATGCATTGGCAATAGACTGGTCACCCGTACTTGACAGTTCGACCGTGGACGATAAGGTGGAGCACTTTAATAGGATTATTTTATGTCTCTTTGATAAGCACGCTCCGTTGAAGAGGACAAGAGTGAAACATCTGCCGGCGCCATGGTTGACTGATGACATCAGGAAACATATGGGTAAGCGTGATCGAGCCAAACTAAAATTTAAACAATTTCCTACTGCTGACAATCACGCATTATATAAAAGTCTGCGAAATTTTTGTGGTCGTTTGTGTAGAGATGCTAGGAGACGTCACATCCATAGCTCAATTGAGAAATGCAACTCATCACAGATTTGGAAGTTCCTAAAAACGCTAGGGGTGGGTAAATGTTCAGAGTCGTCCTCGTGCAAAGTTGACCTTAATTCCTTAAATCAACATTTCTCCACTCCTCCTGTCACCATGGATGACAAAATAAAAAGTAACACTCTTCTGTCACTTATTGACAAGCCCAAACCTGTTTGTGACCCTTTTAAATTTAGTCGTGTAGCCACAGATGATGTTAAGAAAGCTATCCTCTCCATTTCCTCTAAAGCTGTGGGCGATGACAAAATTAGTTCCCAAATGTTGCATCCCATTCTTAATGAACTCCTATCAACTATCCAACATATAATTAACTTTTCCTTGACAGAGAGCTCCTTCCCAGCAGCCTGGAAAAAAGCTAATGTCATACCCTTGCCCAAAACAGCTAATCCAACATCCTTTTCTCAATATCGTCCCATCTCCATCCTTCCTCTGTTATCCAAGGTCCTTGTATATACACCAAATCTGTAGTACATAGCCAACTCTCTTCCTACCTGTCCATCAATAACCTGTTAAACCCATTTCAGTCTGGATTTAGAGCTGGACACAGCACGGTTACGGCACTGCTGAAGGTGACTGATGATATTCGGCTGGCCATTGATAACAAACAGCTCACCATTTTAACACTATTAGACTTCAGCAGCGCATTCAACTGTGTAGACTTTGACATTTTATTGGGTATCCTCGGCTCTCTTAACGTCTCTCCTGAGGCTGTAGCCTGGTTTAATACTTACCTCAGAGGGCGCGTGCAGTGTATACGTTCGGACGAGTTTTCATCTGACTGGTGTGAGCTTGCTACAGGTGTACCGCAGGGTGGCGTTCTCTCTCCTCTCTTGTTCTCAATTTTTATTAACTCTGTCACCAGCCGACTATCTTCCTCTTTCCATCTTTACGCAGACGACTTGCAGATCTATCGGCACTTTAATGTTGAGGATGTCGGGACGGCCGTGGTACGGTTGAATTTAGACTTGGATCGCCTTCGAGACTGGGCTAAGTCTTATGGCCTTCTTGTAAACCCTAATAAGTCTCAGGCTATAATAATTGGTAGCAAGTTTTTACACAGCTCTCTTACTCGGCATGACGTTCCTGATCTTCTCTATAGTGGAACAGTGATACCATATTTAGATAAGGTTAAGAATCTAGGAATTACTATGGACCGTTTTCTATCTTGGTCGCCTCAGGTTGATGATGTGTGTAGAAAGGTGTTTGTCACTTTTCACTCCCTTAAGCGACTTCAAAGTTTTCTTCCTTTCAAAACCAAAATTTATTTGGCTCAATCCCTTATCCTCCCGTTACTTGACTATGCTGACGTTTGTTACCCCGATGCCAATGAGGAGCTGCTCGACAAACTTGAAAGACTTCAAAACTTGGGTATTCGTTACATCTACGGACTACGCAAGTATGATCACGTATCTCATTTTCGAAAAGAGCTGAAATGGCTCCCAATCAGATTTCGCCGGAATGCACACATCTTATCGCTTTTATATAAAATTCTTTATATGTCGATTTCTCCTACTTATTTAAGTGAACGTTTTGAATACCTTTTCTCACGGGAGCGACCCTTAAGGTCAATGACTGCTTCTCTACTCAAAACTCCACGACATAATTCCGGAGCCTATCGGTATTCTTTTACTGTATATGCAATTAGACTGTGGAACTCACTTCCGCACTCCATAAGAGACTCTCCGTCCATAGCCATTTTTAAAAATAGGCTAAGAAACTATTACCTATCTCTTCCTTAATTCTTTCACAGTGTTATTATCTGATATAGTTTGAATAGGTCACAATATAATGTTTGTATGTATTATATAGATAAATTAGTATGTAGTAGTATTATAGATATATATTTTATTATATATATGTATGTCTCTATTATGTATGTATCTAAGTATTGTTATTATTTAGTAAATATATTTATTTTGTGTTAAGTTTATTTATATTTTAATACGTGTGCACATATGATATTCCTTTTATATATTATAAAATTTTCCTTTGTACTTAATGGTTTGCTGGAAGAAATCTCTTTTAGAGATAAGCTCGCCTTTGTACTATTTCTTTTACAACTTACTGTCTATGATAAAAATTTATGTGTACAATAAAGAATACTAAGAACAACGGTTACAACGTCTACACCACTACTTAGTACATAGATAGTAGTTTATTTGGCTTTTCAAAAGCTTTCGGCTTTCTGAAATCAAGGAGAAAATAGATAAAAAGGAATATAAGAAAACAATGAGATTATAACAGTAAGAAGGTGCAGGCAAATGACAAATACATAAGACGACTAGGACAACTGAAAAAAAAACACGTAATAGCCAGACATATCAATCGACTGGAAAATTGTTTCTTTGTGTTTGCTAATATTTTTGCTTGCTTATTAGGTACCTATCAGCCTTCCATATACGTAGACAGACAAGCAAATGGCCTGATTGTATCATCTCATCATTTTTAACTGTCAATGGCAAGATACTGTCAATTGATAAGGGTTTATAAGGTCATCCTGCCCTGTTCCCATTTATTTGGGGTCGGCGCAATATGTTCTTTTCTTCCATTCATCCCTATTATCCGTCATCTCATTTCTCACTCCCAGTACACGCATATTCTCTCTCACACAGTCCATCCAACACTTTTTTGATCTACCTCTTCCTTTATATCCATCCACATTCATGCGCAACGCTCTCTGTAAAATATGCCTTTCATCCCGTCGCTTTATATGCCCGTACCAAGACAGACGATTATTTATTTATAAGGTAACAACATGAACGTATAAAGAACAACGGACGTAATGCTGTCACTGCACAGATTGAAGCACCAAAATGGCGGCACGTGTGCGTATTTTCCAGTAGGCGCTGAGCTTACTATGGTTTGTATGTGTGGGTGGACAACCTCTTAATACACATCCCTACTCCATGGAATATCGTTGCCGAGCTTACTATGAATGCTTCACTGTGTGTAGTCACAACACTCTGTTCGTTATTCTTTATACGTTCATGGGTAACAATAAAACATCGAAATCAAATTAATATTGCAATAATTTCATTTATTTGCTCACCCAATATATTTATTTATATAACAATATTATATACAATATCTAGAGGAACCATTACACGGAGATGTTGACAATTTCATACAAACATTTCCTACCATCAATAAGATAGTGTATTTTAATTGAAATAAAACAGATTTTAACTTAAATGTGGTTCTATCGGCCCTTGGTGCTCTGCCTACCCCGTAAGGGATAAAGGCGTGATTACATGTATGTATGTAAAGTTAAATAAAATTCCAGTTTTTCAATCATGTCGGAATACCCAGCAAATTATTTTTGAAAAACCGACTGCGTCATAATTTTGATGTACCTACCAGTGGCGGCTGTACCTTGAGTGCGCTCGTGCGCTGAACCACCAATTCAAAAGATTAAAAAAATACAAAATATTACTTCATCTTTATTTTTAAATTACCATTTTAATATTTATTTAAACGTACAAAAACGTATAAAAAATTTAATTTACAATTATGGTGAAACAGTTTGAGCGCTATACTGAACTATTAAGACTTATTTTCCCGTAAAGACAAATTCTCGTGCGCTTCGGCCAGTGCACGAGGACTGCTAATATAACTTGCATGAGATACGAGTGAATACGCCTGACGCGTGAAACAAAAGATAGTTCATAGAAATGTACCGAGTAATGAGTCGGCTCTCGAGCGCCGCACGTGCGAACCGAAGATTGCCGAGAGCACCCGAAGATTGACGAATGGGCCGGACGACATGGGCGCGAGGCGACGGCAGCTATGCTATGATTGACATTTCGTTTTCAGAATAGTTTCATATTCTATAATAAAACTTTTATTCTATATTGTGTGTGTGTGGTGTTAGTGAAAATGAGCATAAACATTGATTATATTAAAGAAAATAACAGAACTTTTGAAAATAAAGTGAACATAAAATTGGCCGGACTGCCATGGCCCTTTTTAAATTTAAAACAAGAGTGCAAATCTAGAAATAAAGCATTTACGCGAAGTTTTAAAAGTGAAATGTATAATAGAAAGAAATGGTTGTGTGGATGTGAGCGTCTTAATGCATTCTTTTGTTTTCCTTGCATTATTTTTGGCGGAGAATCGATTTGGACAGAAACTGGAATCAAGGATTTGACGCATTTGAGTGAAAAAATTAAAAAAATGATTCTTCGCAAGTACACCTACAAAATGTAATGAGTTTGTCTGTGTTAGGCACTGTCGACATTCGTAATCAGCTAGATTCTGTGTATAGAAGCAATATCCAAAAGTATAATGAACAAGTTGATAAAAATAGGTATATTTTATTACGTCTTATCGATTGTGTCAAGTTTTGTGGTGCATTTGATTTAGCTTTGCGAGGTCACGATGAAACTATTGAGTCTAGTAATGCTGGGGTGTTTCGTGGATTAATAGACTTTGTATCAGAGTTGGATATAATCATGAAGGAGCATCTCACGTCGTAAAGTGCACCACCAGTTCGATAACCCACCAGCCGCCACTGGTACCTACCCATAATATCATTGTACCCATGTGACTCCCACAACTAACATGAATCTAGTGACACCTCTAAGCTCAAATGCGACAACCCGTTTAGGCTCTAGCTATACCTCATTTTATATAGAAATACTCAGTAGAAATAGAAAGAATCCGAAAGAAAGAAACCAGGTTTTTTATTAGGCACAGTTTTGTGTATTATTATCATCAATAGTTCCTAAAGTTTTCTACATAGTACCTACTTATACAGGGTGTTTTTTTATGGCCACCTTTAACGAAGGGTACGTATTCTATACATGAAATAAAGTAAGTTTATGCCAAAAAAATGCTGGGACTTTTTTTTTTTCAATTTTTTTTTATTACTTGATCTGGCGAAATTTATAGTGTCTAGTGTTTATGTTAGTTTTTTTATAGACAGATATTAATTATTTCTCG
This sequence comes from Carposina sasakii, assembly GCA_014607495.2. Taxonomy (NCBI): domain Eukaryota; kingdom Metazoa; phylum Arthropoda; class Insecta; order Lepidoptera; family Carposinidae; genus Carposina; species Carposina sasakii. The sequence goes on along the minus strand of CP053177.1, from coordinate 5,202,118 downwards.
TGAAAAAATCTTGCTACGCGCGTCTATGTGCATTTATGCAGAAAAACGCAGTCTATTTACTCAACTTTGGACCCTAATATTTTGGAAACCAGACACTTACCAGGTATGCTTCCATGGAGAAAAATGATCGTGATGATGAGGAGATTCCGTAGTTTTCGGGAACGTTGACGACCAAAAATCACCCTGTATAATGTTTGCACTATAAAAAACCTAAAGAGGCTGATTTCGCAAGCACATATTTCTAAATAAAATGAGGTATAGAGGGCGTGCCAAAGAAATATACATACTACTCGAAAACATAACCTTCCTTTTGACGCAGTCGGGTAAAAAATAATAGTTTTTATCATCAGACCAATGACCTGTGTCTCCAAATTTACGGCGCTCATATCTACAACGCAAATCGGTCATCAAAATCATAGATACACTATTGCATGGTCGGCTATGGTATGATATTTGACATTGATAATTAATCTGAACCAAAACATTTGTCAATATCTAAAGCCGGCGCCAGACATAGCTTCACTTGATTGAACACTTGTTTGATCGCCATGTGTGGCACGAGACTGTGAATATGTGCCCAAAGTTTGAACAAAGATTTCCATTTTGCAAAGTCGAATGTGTTCAAATGTTTGCGTAGCCTGCCACACTTGCGCAGAGTCCAGTTGCGCGAGCATTGTTGAGCGAAACTGCTGTGTGAGACTGTATTAAAATAGTAGTTGAAATTCATCAAACATACATAATCACACCTTGTTCTATTACGGTACATTTCACACGTACATTCACGCCTTCTTCTCGGACATTTCCTTAAATTTTGTTGCAACACGTAAAAAATAATTACATGTACATAAATAATACGAGTATAGACACACTGCGTCCATAAAATCGTCGTCCATCTTGTTTGTTGTCTACCAGCGTACTGTGGAGAAAAGTCTTTGCGAAACATGTGTGCCAGGTTGCGCCAATATGTGTTCAAATGTGTTTTCAAAGCTTTGAAAAGTATTTATTTATTTAGACACACTTACAGAACATACATTAAGAGCAACAATAATTACACTTACAGCTAAAAATCTGATGTATGTGCCAATTATAAGTATTCAAAGAAGTGCGCAAATCTTTGAAACTATGTCTGGCGCCGGCATAATAGGAATGTAGTTCTGATAAATAGTAGCCAAATATAACGAGTGTATGACATCCAGGCAAATATTGATAACATGCTGACTTCAGACCATGATTCTAATGCGAAAACCGCTGAAAATTTTCAGAGAGAAAACCGTAATTTTCTGTATCAAAATAGCGTATTTTTATTAATCATAACTTTGATCATTATTAAGGCATCCCTTAAAAAAATAATTTTAAACCATACATGTTTTTTAAAGTAGGCAAATAAATCAAATTAAAAACGCATTTCTTGTGAGCAATAACACTGTCGTACGAGTATAACTCAAAACAATGGTACTTGTTAAGCATTTCAGTATTTGCCTGGTTGTCACTCACACCCTGTATTACTTTTTTGTCACTTATTTGGGTTTACTGTGCATAAAGTGATCGTACGTTTCCCATTTGGTCCTATTCGCAGATTGTCTCGTTCCCATCTCGTCAAAAAATATAAGTAAATTACGCACCTTAACCTACGGACGGAAATAATCTGTTTCACATTACGTTTTTGTCTAAAATAAAACTTTATTGAAAAAAATTTACTACAAGTCATTACAGCGGCCAACAAATATGGCGGTCATATTTTGATAGGCAACCCATTAGGTCAGGCCCGTCCAACATACGGCCCTCGGGCCACAATGCGGCCCGCATAATCCCTTCACCAGGCCCGTGACGACATCAATTGATATTCGCTCAGTAAAAATTCGTTAATTCTATCATCAAACTAAGTACTTGACTGCAAGAGCGGTCCGCGTATGTTGACCACTTGGTAACTGCTCAGTTTCTTTTTATTATATATTTTAATAGTGCTACTTTAAATCGTTTATAGCTATTGGGAATTTCTTTTGGCCCGCTACGGTTACAAAAGTACTAAACGTGGCCCTTCACAAAATTATGTTGGACACCCCTGCATTAGGTATTGCGAGTTTAACAAAAAGGGTAGGTATGTTAAGCGAAAAGCTATATAAATAGCCCACTAAAAAAAACCTACCCACAAACTTTCAGTCTCGAAATCACAAGGGGAACAAAAAATTACAAATCTTGTAAAAAAAAATGCGAATTGGACCAAATGCGACTATTTGACGTCGTGCGACCATGTCTCTAGTTATTCCTGCCAGCAACCTCTGCGTTTAGCTTTCAAATGAATGTACTTAACGTGAGAATCTAACGCGCATTTTTGCGTAAACTTTGCAGTGCAAAACTCGCATTCGAATGGTCTTTCCCCTGAGTGCGTACGCAAATGATTTAGTAGAATTCTATTTGTCTGAAAATAAAGAAAATAAGTTAATAATTGACTATGAATATTATAGTCCGAAAATCAATCACCAACCCGCCTGCCCAGCGTGGTGACTATGGGCAAACCCCCCTGTGGCAGTAGTCTTGTGACGTGCCCTGGGGGAAACCTACGTCCAGCAGTGGACTGAAGTAGGCTGAAGAAGATGAATATTATACACACGGGTCAGTAAGTGATCAGTGACGCTAGCTTCTCGCCTGAGAGAACGCCCCCGAGTTCCTTGGTCGACTCTTACGACATGCACGGAAGGATATGCAGCTGATGTATTCTAGTGAAGACCGGCATCAGCTTTAGGATTACTATGATATGATCCTAACACTGATTATAATATAATAATAATAATATATTCACACACTACACAGCACATTAACTTAGTCCCACACTAAGATCCCTAAGGTCTTGTGTCGTGGGTACTAAGCAACGGTATATAAATACATAGATAAGTATAGAAACATCCATGACTCGGAAACAAACATCGATATTCATCATATCAATGTTTGCACCTACCGGGATTCGAACCCAGGACCTATGGCGTCGCAGGCAGGGTCACTGCCTACTAGACCAATCGGCCGTTTCGTAATCGATTACTAATGTGACTATAAGATACGAGTACCTTTCGCGATCCTGTAGTTTACTGTAACTATACTTTGTTTTTACCACGTGGGACTTAATAGGGTAAATGGTGAAAAGTGAGTGTGTAATTTGCACACTTCTGCCCACTTTTGCACACTCTTTGGGGGATAATAGGCGTGACTATATGTATATGCTTTTTTTCAACGTTTGGTTCGACTTTGCAACATCATTTTATCAAATTTATAAAAATACATAACGTCATTGATTTATTTACAATTTTTTTAAAATAGTTTCCTACATTTATGTAAATGTTAGATGTCCTAAAGTTACTTACATGAAAGCCACGCCCACAAACGCTGCACATCTTGTTTTTCTCTTTTTTCAGTCCTTCGTGAACGTACTTCAGGTGACAAACGTATTTGGTTCGATTCAGGAATTGCTGAAAAGTTACAACAAAAAAATACTAACAATCTTATTTACATATTTAGCGGAGCCATCTGTCGGATGCAGGAGAGAACTACAATCGAATGCAAAATCCTAGAACGAAATGTGGGGTTGGTGAAAAGGGAAGTGCTTCCGGCCCCACCGGGCCACTAGTTATTGTTTGCCCCGCGTATACAGGGTGATTTTTCGTTGCCACCCTTAACGAAGGGTACGTACTCTATACATCAAATAAAGTAAGTTTATGACAAAAAAAAATGCTAGGAGACGATGTAATTTTTTTTTTTATAATTTGATCGGGCGAAATGTATAGTGTCTAGTGTTTATGCTAGTTTTTAGACAGATATTAATTATTTCGCGTGAAAAAATCTTGCTAGGCGCGTCTATGTGCATTTATGCAGAAAAACTCTATTTACTCAACTTTGGACCCTAATATCTTGGAAACTAGACACTTCACAGGTATGCTTCCATGGAGAAAAATGATCGTGACGATGAGTAGATTCCGTAGTTTTCGGGAACGTTGACGACCAAAAATCACCCAGTATATTCCAATCATTGTGAGAAACTTCGATATCGCGTTCTAGGATTTTGCATTCGATTGTGGTTCTCTCCTGCATCCGATAGATGGCTCCGCTACACATACATAGAAACATACACGGCTGTGTTTCCGAAATCGGGGTAGACAGAACTGCAGGAGCAAATAAGAGATCCTGCATCCAGGCGATTCTGTAAAAAATTTGAGCCGAAACGCAACCACTAACGTACCGTTAACACATTCAGTGCCTGCGACTACGTATTTGCGTCTTTTAGACTTTCTAGAGGTGCTGCTGACACTTATTTGCGTCCTCGCATTAGGCGTTGACGTGATGTCGGCACTCTTAGAAAATCTGCCGACATCGGCAAATATATACTTACCGCTGGAGTATTAAGGTATATTTTAGCATGTAGTTGTCGCGAGTATGACAGAATATCTGTCTCGTGCCGAAATGTGTCTAATTACGTCACCGTAAAGTAGTTATGCTTTATTCTGAGCGTCTACAGCGGTTCCGTTTCGGCTTCGTTCCAACTCTAGACTTTTCGAGAATTGCCCCCAGATATTATAAAACAAAGTCGCTTGCCGCTGTCTGTCTGTCCCTATGTATGCTTAGATCTTTTAAACTACGCAACGGATATTGATGCGGTGTTTTTAAATAGATAGAGTGATTCAAGAGGAATTTATATAAATAAATGACTAGCGATCCGCCCCGGCTTCGCACGAGTGCAGTGCTGATACTATACATTATAAACCTTCCTCGTGAATCACCATATCTATTAAAAAAAACCGCATCAAAATCCGTTCCCTAGTTTGAAAGATCTAATGATACATAGGGACGGACAGAGAGCTGCAAGCGACTTTGTTTTATAACATGTATTGATAAAAGTCTTGTATCATCATCATCAGCCTATTGCAGTCCACTGCTAGACGTAGGCCTCCTTCCCCAGGGCACGCCACAAGACTGCCACAGGGGGGTATTTGCCCATAGTCACCACGCTGGGCAGGCGGGTTGGTGACCGCAGTTTGTGTTTTGGACTATGTTGTCCACCTCCCGCCGCTGCCCACCTCCCGGAAACCCTTAATCGCCTCGTACGATACCCACGGACAGACATGTGGTGGTACAGATTCTACTCTACGCGGCAAGTATTCTTGTATATTATGTTGTAACTCACCAAATCACATTCCTTGCATTTGTATTTTGACTGCTTCAAATGTACGTAACGATAGTGATTCTTCATGTACGAAGATCTACTATAGTTCTTCCCACATATAGGGCATGCACACTCTTTGTATAAAATTCTGAAAATACATTTAAATATACACGGTGTAACAGAAAGGGTATGTTAAGCGAAAAGCTATGTAAATAGCCCACTGTAGAGAACCTATTTCCAAAATTTGAGACTCGAAATCATATGTTTATTTTTCAGGATACTATCTGGAAAAATAAACATGTGATTTCGAGTCTGAAATTTTGTGGGTAGGTTCCTTTTAGTGGGCTATTTACGTAGCTTCTCGCTTAACCCTTTACCCCTTTTGTTACACCCTGTGTAAACAAAACATATAAGAAGATTGTCACAACGATGGGAATATACAGGGTTAATTTGAAAACATCAATAACCTCGCAAGACCATCATAAACAATAACATTATTTTGTTCTACGAGTTTTGATAATTTGAATTGTATCAGGCGTCACTATTCGGAAGTTCAAATCTCTATTGAAGGATCGCCCGCCACCGGGCCCTATACCCTCCGCTGACCCTCGGATCTGCCTACTCATGATCACGAACACAAGACACTACAGTCGCAACGAGAAGCCAGATCCAAGCACCTAGCATGCTACCATAAATACATACTCGTAGCTGCTAATCCGAAAACCAATTAAAATTTTAATCGACATATGTTTCGCCAACACCCGTGGCATCATCAGGATTAGTTTTCCATGTTAGTTCTATCTACGGAACCAACCTCGATCCTTCAATAGAGTTTTGATAATTTGTGACATTTTACTTTCATACAGAAATAAATATCAATTTAATTTTTACCTCTGAATGTTCTTAAGTCTATACATAATACTGTGGCACGCACGATCGCGGGCGTCAACCTTTTCGTATACCTACGAATGGAACATAGACTTACAAATGTCACGACAGTACAATAAAAGCTTGGAAAATAATTTTTAATTAATGTATTGAGTTATGATAAAACTCGTAGAACAAATGTTATTGTTTATGATTTTAGCTATCTAGTCCTGCGAGGTTATTGATGTTTTAAAATTAACCCTATATACCTTCATGGACCAAACAATAACTAGTGGCCCGGTGGGGCCGTAGACGCTTCCCTTTTCACCACAATTCTATAAAAATTTCTCTATATAAGTTAAAATTTTACTTTATTTGCTTGGCTTGCTGGAAGAGATCTCTTGTAGAGATAAGCTTGCCATTGTATATAAGGTCTTTTCAAAATTAGTGATTGTCTTCTGACACGAAACTAGGTAGGTAAAAAGAAACATTTTTCACTGTGGGACCGACTCCTAAATAGTTAAAAAAAATTTCAGCAGTTCCATACAATCTTGAATAATTACTGCACTGAAATGTATGGAGCAGCTAAATTTTTTTTCGCTATTTCGGATTTAGTCCCATAGTGAAAGTTGTTTCTTTTTACCTACCTAGTTTCGTGTCAAAAGATAATCACTAATTTTGAGAAGATCTTATACAGGGTGTAACAAAAGGGGTATGTTAAGCGAGAAGCTATGTAAATAGCCCACTAAAAGGAACCTATCTACAAAATGTCAGACTCGAAATCACATGTTTAATTTTGCAGCTAGTATGGAGAATTTCTAATCAACTTAAGAATGTTCATACAATTTTGAAAAATAAACATGTGATTTCGATTCTCAAATTTTGTGAATAGGTTCTCGACAGTGGGCTATTTACATAGCTTTTCGCTTAACATACCCTTTCTGTTACACCCTGTATAGGTGCATCTCTTTTTTCTTCTGCAATTTATATTTTTTGAGTGTGTGCAGTATAACAAACAAAATATAGCCCCCTACATAGGAAAGGAGATACGAAATTTCAACTCACGTGTTACTCCTCTCATTTCTATGTGCCACGCCGGTTTGTAAATGCCTCTTAAAAGTCGCCACATTATTAAATTGTATGTCACATATGACACAGTATGAGTTTTCGTTTGGTTTTACGGTGTGTTTTAACATTTCATGGGCTCTCAGGTTGCGTCTATTTTTAAATGTCTTAAAGCATATTGCGCACTTTTGTTCGAAATGGCATCTGTTGAAAAAAAATAGTCGATATCCTACAGTGTAAGTATGCAAGGATGCTTGTTGCTCTTTCACGCAAAAACGACTGAATGGATCTTGATGAAACTCCACAATAATGTAGCTTACATGTCAGAATAACACATACGCTACAATTTATCCCGGGAAAATATTTTTATCCCGGATATTTTCGTTTTTTCCGCGTCCACATGTACATATAAGTACATACATATAGATACGGCTCTGTTCCCGAAAGTTGGCAGCTACAAGTGCAGTATCATAAAGGAAATATTATAACCAAGTTTAGCATGATAATCTCCGACCGTATTTCGGCCAAGGCGACCAATCTCTACGGAGATTGGCCAGGTACGCAGGAGATATTATAGTGCACAAGTGTGTGCGCAAACACAGATGCACTCTCTATTCCGTCACTCTCATAGTCCGATGGGACGGAAAGCCGACACGACCGGAGAGAGATCAGGCGCAGGACAAGGAGCTAAGTGACAATTTTGCAACATTAAAATCTGTACATGAAATAAATTCATTGGTACAGGCCCGTGACTGGGATCGAACTTACTCCTCCCGCTTGGAAGGTGCACGTCTTAACCACTGGGCTAGAAAAGATCTAAATATATAGATAACTAGTGGACGTCCGCAACTTCGTCCTAGTGATTTCCCCGGGATAAAAAGTAGCCTATGTCCGTCCCCAGGCGCTAAACTATCCCCGAGCCTAATTTCATTAAAATCGGTTCAGCAGTTTTAGCGTGAACGCCGTGCAGAGATGAAGGTCACACTTACCTGACATGTTTCTCCATGGATTTCCTCGACTTGCATGTTTTTCCGCAATTGTCGCATACAAATTTTGTATGGAATTCCGTATGATGCTGGTGAAAGTCTCGTACAGTTCTGTAATAAATATGAGTCCTTATTTAATGGAATTGTATCAGGCGCTACAATTCGGGAGTTCAAACATACACTATGGGTGCGCCCCCCACCACCGGGCCCTACACCCTCCACTGACCCTCGGATCTGATAACTCATAACTGCGAAAACAGGCACTTGCACTAACTACAATCGCCACGAGAAACCAGACCCGAGCACCTAGCATGCAAGACAATACATCGCACTATTTCCGAAATAAAAAACTAAATAAATAATCTACTTTTGTCGAAAGAATAAAGATGGCACCACCTTTACCTTGCTACGTCACTACCGACCAGTGTTGGCAACCGTACGATAATTATCGTACATGTACGATAATTTGATACCAGCGTACGATGTACGATTGCGATTCATTATCGTACACAAATGTACGATAATTTTCGAATTTCCCAAATGTTTTCAAATTGGACCGGAAGATTCCGAAAGTCATTAGTTTGTAATGGATTTCGATAGTTTCGTTCACTCATATATAGATAAGAAATATATGTATAAATATATATCTCGTTGAATATTACATATTTTGTCAATTTATGTGTTCATGAATAAATTTAATAATCGACTGATCAACTTTGGAGCCATTTTATTTTTGTAAAACTTTTGAAACACAAATTTTCGCGCCATTTTCTACGCATTGTACCCATGTGAAAATCATAAAATTATCTATTTTATTAATAATTAACGTTTTTTTTATGTCATTCAAAAGTATACGATAATTTTTCGTCAGGTACGATAATTTTACGCCCCTGGTACGATCAGCGCATCATTCTAGGTTGCCAACACTGCTACCGACGTGAACGCCATGCGGATGGACGACGTTCCAGACCTGTGTTGCAGACTTCACTTTTGGCGGCGCGTTGGCTCGGAACGGACGTATACTAGGCGACGGTCATTGTAGGGCAAATTAGGTCTTAGAATTAGGTCATAAGTGTTAGTTTAATTTTTCCCTGTATGTACTAAATATAAAACGTTGATTTTTGTTCTTACCTATTTATTTTTACACCTTGGATCCATAAGATCAGAAGTGGGATAGTGAATTTACGCCAGTGGCATCTAGACAATTCGTTATAAATTTGATTTTACTTTAAAATACAAGAGTGGTACTTTTTCTAAATAAAATTAGCAGTGGTTAGAATTAAAAGTGTAAATAGTTAGTTCTCTGTAGTTACTCGTAGATAGTTACTGGTTTATTCAAAATGGCGGATAGCATTTCTAGTAATAGGGGTCAAAATGAAAGTCACGAGACTGACGCAGTATTGAGTACGATTTTAAGTAAATTGAGGGCAATGGAAGATAGATTAGGACGATCATCTACAACGCCACCGCCGCCGCTTTCTCCGGGATTATTAGAACGTCGTACTGTTTCTTTTCCTGTTACAGATCGATCCACAACACCTCCTCTGCCACCGCCATTGTTGAGTCCTGATCACAGCTACGCATCTGTTGTCAACGGCAGCAAGGCTCTGCCAGAACAACCTAGGGCGTCTGAGACAACTTCACGCGGCGATACGCCCTCCGGCGAGGTAACGGAGAGGATCATGGATGCGCTTTCGTCACTGATTCAAGTAAGACCGACCCATTATTACATTTCGTCTTTCGATCCTCAATTACATGATTTTGATGTTTGGTGTACAGAGGTTGACCGCGCACGTATCGTAAACCATTGGGCAGATAATGAGTGTTTATCGCGTGTTGCTAATTGTTTAAAAGGAGATGCTCGATCGTGGCTTAGCGATTGGGTGACTAATAATCGCACCTGGAGTAATTTTAAAATCGATTTTCGTTCCCTCTGTCCACGAAATATAGACGTGGCAACTGTGCTTTATGATGTTATGCGTACTGACTCGAAAGGTTTCGCTACATATGCTGAATATGCGCGTCGTACATTGTTGCGCTTAAACATCGTAACCGGGTTATCAGATGACCTCCGGACGGCAATTGTTCTTCGAGGCATTACGGATTCACAGATTAAAGCATCTGCCACTAATGCTAAACTGAAACCACAGGAAATAGTCGATTTTCTGTCGGTATTTGTTAAGCCTAAAAATGAAACGCGTGTTGTATTCCATGATCCTGCCCGTTCCAATCTACCCGCAAATTTTAATGCGCGTAAGCGGGAATTTAGTAGAACGAATAATGGGTCAATGAAGTGTTTTAATTGCGGCGATATTAGTCATAAACGTAATTTCTGCCCTAAAAATTCGCGTGTGGAAAATGTTACTCGCAACGCACCTACGAGTGCCAATAGATTCAGTGAGGGTACGTCAACTTCTTCACATACACCAACTGCGAATAATAAAACGGTGTTCACTTGCTCGTATTGCCATAAGACAGGTCATAGTGCGGAGACATGTTTTGCGAAGCAACGCGTTGAAACTAATAAGTACTAATAACAAACGTGCAAATAACGTTAATTTGTGTCGCAAACGGGACACTGTAGCTAATGTTGATGTTATAACGGCCGTGATTGAAGGCGTCTCACTAGATGTTCTTGTTGATAGTGGATCATGTGTTTCCCTAATATCTGAATATGTTCTTAAATACTTTAATTGTAACAGAGTACCCACTTATCGAGTATTGCGGGGCATAGGAAGTCAAGAAATCGAATGTACTTCTTACGTAACTTTAGTAGTTGAGTTTCCTGAAATATCTGTTGAAGTAGGTTTATATGTTGTGCCGAAGACATGCATGAACGCATCGGTTTTAATAGGGACCGATGTCTTGAATCGCGACGGTGTAACCTACATTAGGTCAGGTACGGCCGAGTCCACGAAAGATTATAGCTCTAAGTAATGCACCCCGTCCAAAAAATGTTAAGCAAATACGCCAGTTTTTAGGCCTTGCAGGCTACTTTCGCCGTTATATTTCTGGGTATTCTCAAAAGACGGCGTGCATTGCTAGGCTTACACGACGAGGTATACCCTTTGTTTGGGGGCCCGAGCAGGAAGAGGCGCGCACATATATTATTAAATGCCTTACCGATGAACCAGTCCTTGCCATTTTTGACCCGTGCCTCCCTACAGAACTACACACCGACGCAAGCGCGAGCGGGTACGGCTCAATCTTATTGCAAGAACATAATAAGCAAAAGAGGGTAGTTGCATATTTTAGTAAATCTACACACGCCGCCACAAACGTATCACTACTCCAATTGCTCGTGGGTATTGACGCAACTACGCCGGTATTGCGGTCTCTAGTACGTGACGTTGCTCTCAGTAATACCAGCGGAAACCGCGAGGCACTGATAGTGCTAAAGAGACAGCGCGCTAGTGAAAGACTGGCCGCTAGACAAAAACGACGAGACGATGTAATTAATGAAAGTCGTAAGCAACCACGTGCTTATAAAGTTGGTGAATTTGCGTTTGTCATAAAACAAGCACAAAGCACTGGGAAGTTAGATTCCGGTATGAGGGGTCCCTACAAGATAACGTCAGTCTTGCCACACAACCGCTATGAACTTGAATTATTGTCTGGCTCGTACGGGAAATGTACGAGAGCCGCCGCAGAATATATGGTACCGTGGCGCGGAGAGTGGACACCTGAGACGTGTGCAATGTTTTTTGAGAGTGAGTACCGCTCGTTATCTTTTACAACGACGACTCCAGAGTCGCGGCAGACTACGATTTTGCGTAGTACGGCCTTCAGCCGGCAGACTACGATTTTGCGTAGTACGGCCTTCAGCCGGCAGACTACGATTTTGCGTAGTACGGCCTTCAGCCGGCAGACTACGATTTTGCGTAGTACGGCCTTCAGCCGGCAGACTACGATTTTGCGTAGTACGGCCTCTGGCCGGCAGACTACGATTTTGCGTAGTACGGCCTTCAGCCGGCAGACTACGATTTTGCGTAGTACGGCCTTCAGCCGGCAGACTACGATTTTGCGTAGTACGGCCTCTGGCCGGCAGACTACGATTTTGCGTAGTACGGCCTCTGGCCGGCAGACTACGATTTTGCGTAGTACGGCCTTCAGCCGGCAGACTACGATTTTGCGTAGTACGGCCTTCAGCCGGCAGACTACGATTTTGCGTAGTACGGCCTTCAGCCGGCAGACTACGATTTTGCGTAGTACGGCCTCTGGCCGGCAGACTACGATTTTGCGTAGTACGGCCTTCAGCCGGCAGACTACGATTTTGCGTAGTACGGCCTTCAGCCGGCAGACTACGATTTTGCGTAGTACGGCCTCTGGCCGGCAGACTACGATTTTGCGTAGTACGGCCTTCAGCCGGCAGACTACGATTTTGCGTAGTACGGCCTCTGGCCGGCAGACTACGATTTTGCGTAGTACGGCCTTCAGCCGGCAGACTACGATTTTGCGAGCATCCTGATGACGACAGTGGATCTTCTGTTTATAGAGCTGACGAGGACGTCACGCAGTCAGGAACGGCCGTTTTGTCGAAAGAATAAAGATGGCACCACCTTTACCTTGCTACGTCACTACCGACGTGAACGCCATGCGGATGGACGACGTTCCAGACCTGTGTTGCAGACTTCACTTTTGGCGGCGCGTTGGCTCGGAACGGACGTATACTAGGCGACGGTCATTGTAGGGCAAATTAGGTCTTAGAATTAGGTCATAAGTGTTAGTTTAATTTTTCCCTGTATGTACTAAATATAAAACGTTGATTTTTGTTCTTACCTATTTATTTTTACACCTTGGATCCATAAGACTACATATGTTTCGCCAACAACCGTGGCATCCTCAGGATTATAGAAATTAGTATATTAGTAAACCACTATGCTAGGTGCTCGGGTCTGGTTTCTCGTGGCGATTGTAGTTAGTGCAAGTGCTTGTTTTCGCAGTTATGAGTTATCAGATCCGAGGGTCAGTGGAGGGTGTAGGGCCCGGTGGTGGGCGCACCCATAGTGAAATCCTTATTAAGAAAACTTTCTGTGCTAATGCGGGGCTTCACTAGAATACATCAGCTGCATATTTTCCTCCAAGTGACAGTAATGCCATCTAGCGAACTTTAGATGGACGCACAGCCCCCCTAGCATGACCACGAATCGTGGATATCGTATCGTCTCTATACTTACATATCGTGTTTCGCAGGTCATGCTAGGCTTGCAGGTGTCTTTATATTCTATAGATAGCGAAGATTTGATACATTTTTAACTCAAAAGCGACGAATATTGAATAGTGACGGTACTGTTTTCAAGGTGCCAGAACAGAACTGCAAGATCATAAACAAGAGCACACAGCTACTTTTAGCTTAAAATAAATAATAGATGTAACAGCCATGTAATTAACACTAACCTAACTAAAGTAACATTCGTGTAAGTTACATTCGCCTAAAGAAACACAAAAAGTAACATTCACCTAAAGAAACACAAAAAGTAACATTCACCTAAAGAAACACAAAAAGTAACATTCACCTAAAGAAACAGTAATCTAAAGTAACATTCACCTAAAGAAACAGTTGGTAATCGTAGTAATTTTTAATGATATTGATTTAATTGGATTATATGACTTTATAATGATTATTGTAACTATATTAATATAAGTATTATGAAATACCAAGGTTATGTAACAAACTGGCGAATAAATGAAATAAAATAATGTAAAGTAACATTCACCTAAAGTAACACTCGCCTAAGTAAGACTAACCTAAAGTAACATACAAAGTAACATTAACCTAAAGTAACACTTACCTAAAGGTGTGTCCGCACAAATTGCACCTGACTCTTAGATCGTGCGTCATAACATGCATCTTCATATTTCTGATATTATAGCACTGGTAACCACAACTCACGCACTCCTGTATAGTAAAATGTTTAGACATATGCCTGCTTAAATTTGCTGGGTTTTTAAATGTAGAACTGCATATTTCGCAGATTGCAGAACCTTTGCTGAATCTCTAGAAAAAAAAAGATACTATGGTCGATTCCGGCAGTCACACTTAAACCTACAGGGTGTTTTTTTGTAGCCACCTTTAACGAAGGGTACGTACTCTATACATCAAATAAAGTAAGTTTATGGCAAAAAAAATGCTGGTAATTTTTTTTTTTCAATAATTTTTTTAAATTATTTGATCTGGCGAAATTTATAGTGTCTAGTGTTTATGTTAGTTTTTTTATAGACAGATATTAATTATTTCTCGTGATAAAATCTTGCTACGCGCGTCTATGTGCATTTATGCAGAAAAACGCAGTCTATTTACTCAACTTTGGACCCTAATATTTTGGAAACCAGACACTTCCCAGGTATGCTTCCATGGAGAAAAATGATCGTGATGATGAGGAGATTCCGTAGTTTTCGGGAACGTTGACGACCAAAAATCACCCTGTATACGTAAATTTAGTCCTACATGTCCGTTTATCTCTTACCTATTTATGTTAAGGACGGCCGATTGGTGTAGTAGGTAGTGGCCTTGCCTGCGACGCCATAGGTCCTGGGTTCGAATTCCGGTAGGTGCAAACATTGATATGATGAATATTGATGTTTGTTTCCGAGTCATGGATGTTTCTATACTTATCTATGTATTTATATACCGTTACTTAGTACCCACGACACAAGACCTTAGTGATCTTAAAGTGGGACAAGGTTAATGTGTTGTGTAGTGTGTGAATATTTATTTATTTAGATAGACCTGACTAAGATTAGGTTTAGGTTTAAGTGTGACTGCCGGAATCAACCCTATTATATTTTCACTAGAATAGCAGGATACATCAGCTGCATCTCCTTCCGTGCATGTCGTAAGAGTCGACCAAGGAACTCAGGGGCGTTCTCTCAGGCGAGAAGCTAGCGTCACTGATCACTTACTGACCCCGCTTATTCACAGCCCGTGTGTATAATTATGGGCGTCGTTTTAGGTGATTAGCTAGCAATTTGTCACTGGTCTTTTACGTCTGGCCTCGCTATGCTAAAAGGTGGCTGCACGATATCCTATTGTGTGATAGTAATATTAAATAAATAAATGAATAAAAATAAATTAGTTTTCCATTGCTAGATACTATAGCTCTGTACTACAGCCAGGTTGACACATAAAAGGTATTCCTGGCCCCCTAGCATGACCACGCATCGTGGATATCGTATCGTACGATATCGTAACGTTTCTATACAAAATTCAACATGGCTGCTATATTTATCGTATTTAGACAGGCTAAATGTCGATAAATCGGTTTATCATATCGTGTTTCGCAGGTCATGCTACTTGAGCTGCAGTATCTACACACATATCAGCCTATTGCAGTTCACTGCTGCCTCCCCCAGGGCATGCAACAAGGCTACTGCCATTGAGGGGGTTTGTCCATAGTCACCACGCTGGGCAGGTGGGTTGGTGACCGCAGTGTGATTTTTGGACTATGTTGTCAACACGGGAGGCGCTGCTGCCCACCTACCTTACGATATCAATGGGGAGATATTCTTACCTTGTGATGACAGTTCTTGTTATGCCACACTAAACCTTTGTCATATCTAAAGGACTCTATACATGTAACACACCTATATGTGTATTTTAAATAGTTCTCATTCAGTAGCTCTTTTTCCCTCCAAGTTTGCACCGCCTCTGGTGTGATACTGACACTTTTACAGAGCTGAGTATAATCTGCATTGTAACCTAGCTTCATTATAGTGTATTCCGCTTTTTTTCTACGCTGTTTGTCATTTATCTTAAAATTCCTTTCATTTTTATCGACAATTTTCAGCAATTCATCACTGATTTCCGGTTTCACATCCTCTAGGTATACATAATCATCATAGTTGTCAAGATCTGATTGGTTATGGTCATCGTCAAGTTCTTCTTTGATGGTCGCTTTTGGTGGGTCATCTTTTTTTTCGATGACAACTTCAGCTTTCTCTTCACACACCTCTTTTGTTTCAGGCTTGTGAGTCACGTGTATATCCTTGTTGTCTAATAAGTTTATTGACAGTGTAGTAAGACATTGCGGTATTGAAGTGAGCTGGAATATTTTGGAAGTATTATTTTAATAATACATTTATTTAGAACTCTAAGCACAGGGTTGCCAGATGATAATTTGATAAAGGAGGGCAAATGGGTCTAAAAAGGAGGATTTTCTGTAAAAAAGGAGGACATTCACAATAAAACATTTTTTTCTGAGATTTTTCTTTCATACTTGACTGAGCTACCAATTTTTATAAGAAGTTCTTGGTCTTTTAGTTCATACCTAATTATTAAAATCTTCACATGTCATGTTTTTTTAACTTGTATTGAGTGAGAATTAAAGACTTAACTGACTGCACACTTAATCAGCTCCTCTCTTTCCTCCGCTGAGTAATGTACGACACGTAATTTTTAACGTTTTGCAAAAAAAGAGGACTTACAGCAGGTAAAGGAGGACGGAGGACAAAATGTAGAAAAGGAGGGCATGTCCTCCTTTTGGATACCATTTGGCGACCATATCTAAGGGTCACCACATATAGGTTTTTATGTATACTGTGGCTTAGTACCCACATCATAAGACCTTAATCTTAATGTGAGCCTAGGTTAATGTATTGCAAAGTAATCATCTTTCTGACTTCACCCCATTACATAATATGGTTACTTTCAAAACCAATATCGCCAAGGATTTGGTGTTTGTTTTACGGTTGGCAGCCTGCCTGACGCAAAGCCTCAGGTCTAGCTAAGTGGCAATTTCTTCATGTTATGTAAAGTATGGACATTTATTTATTTATCAAGTATTATAACTACATTACCTTGTCAAAGAAATGGCAGTTCAAAATCTTTTGAGCAGTCTCCACTCTTTCCGAGAATATTTTTACTTTCTTCAATAATGCCATACATTCCCAACACAGACATATTTGCGGGTTTGGCTGTAATAATAATAATACATACACACATATAGTCACTTATTAGGGTCTGACCGTCAGACTTAAGCCTAAATGTAAAATTAGTCCTACCTGTCCCTTTCTCTCTCAGCCATTTATGTTTAAAACGGAGAGAGATAGACTAAGATTAGGTTTACGTATAAGTGTGACAGTCAGAATGGACTCTATTATCACATTTTATCTACTTGCCGGGCCCTGTTACAAAGTATACTTGCAGAAAATGCATAAATGCAGATTTTATAAAATCACTTATTAGATATCATGTTTTTTTATACAACAGATAGATATTAATTGTGTATTCTGATTTGTAATTGAACATGCTCACCTATGGCCTATTTTCTTAGCATGCCCAGTTCAACACTTAGTGCCAGAAACTCAAATAAGCATCACTGGCGCCTTTAGAAAATGCAAATAGTTATATAGTTGTCGACAGTGAATGTCTGAATTAAATATAGATTAACACGTTTAACTATTACAAGTGGGCCTTAGTTCGTACACTTCTTTAAAGCCACTACTAACATTCAATAAGCTGAATAAGGGACTGTTTAATTTCACAGATAATAATTTACAGTGCAACGTCGATTTAACAAATCTGAAGGGAGCAAGTAAATGTTCGTTATATGAAGTAATTCATTGAACTGAGGTTTGTTATGTAGAGGTTAGGTGGGCTAAAATTCGTTATAAAGGGGTAAAAGCGTGTCGAAAGCTGTAGCGACATGAATCAGATACTATGAAATGAAGGCTCCTACAGCGATAGGAACTTTATATAAATGTTGGGTTGACAATATTCGTTTATTAGAGGTTTTTATACTTTTTCTTGATAGTCAAAATTTGTTATTAAGAGGTTGTTCGCAAAAAATGTTTCGTAATGTAAGGTCAATGTAATTTACCATTGACTCTTATGGACAATTTAAGGGAATAACTGCATAATTTGTTAAATAGAGGAAATCATTATATTGAGGTGCGTTATACAGGATGTAACAAAAAGGGTACGTTAAGCGAAAAGCTACGTAAATAGCCCACTGTAGAGGACCTATCCACAAAATTTGAGATTTGAAATCACATGTTTATTTTTCCCGATAGTATGGAGAATTTTTTAATATCTCAGGAATTTTCATACAATCTTGAAAAATAAACATGTGATTTTGAGTCTCAAATTTCGTGGATAGGTTCTCTATAGTGATTTAGCTATTTACGTAGCTTTTCTCTTAACATACCCTTTTTGTTACATCCTGTATAATGGTTGCACTGTATTATTTTATTATGTTTTGCTGGCAATTTTTGTGTTTCTGGGCACTTATGGGTATGTAGGTGTAACTTCAGGCATTGTCTATTAGTAGCACTGTTACACTTTGCATACAATTTACTCCAATAAGAACCATGTCTATGTGATTGTTATGTTAACAAGATCTAGTCTGTCTCCACCCTTTCAAGTTATGTAGTCGCACTAATTGAGCCTGAAGAGCCGAGATATGTTACCCAGTACGGCACTAATATAAATCTGCAGTGCAGCATTATAGCCCAATTTTCTTATAAGAACCTACAGGTATTCTTGCTCAAATCAGTACCATCGGCAGGGTAGATTACAACAGGGCCTATGAAGACTTTATGAGCTTGCAAGGTCAATCTTCCGCCGTTTTTTTGTCGTATGAAATATTTGCACACCTATTTGAAATAAACATTTTTAGGTACCTACAGCACAAGTTGCCCATGAATACTTTGTATGATATAAAGATGCAATAAATAGCACATAAATATGATAAAATGATTCTAAAATTACTTACCGATGGATAGTTATCGCAAATTTTGTTGAACAGACTTTTGTAATGCCCGAGGGGAAATAGAGCACGATCCGAACTTAAACACGCATCGCACGTCGATGTATTTACATATTCTATTTTAACGTGGCCTTTATCGCCCATTCTTTCTAGTTTTGTCGAATAATTTATGCATTAAACGCTGAAAATATACGAAAAACACTTGCGAAAAATAACAAGAGTACACCAAAACACAATGTTTATAGGGATGACCAAATTAATATTTCGATAAGTTGACGTCTCAAAGTATCGATAAGTGCTAAAAATAATTGAGGCGAAAACGACACTCTGAGCTAATATCTACCCAGAGCCTTACGGATCCATCTAACAGTATCCAATGCTCTCAATTTAAGATAAAAATGCATAACCACATAGTACATAGATAGATAGATAGAGAAAGTTATATAATGGCGAACTTAACATAGCATTATCTTCAAGTTAACCAGTACTGGTGGAGAACAGTTTGAAGATAGTGATTTATTTTCTGATTATGGTTATCCGAGGAAGATTCTTCAGTGTATCAAAATTTTATTTTCTGTTAATACTAAGAAATTAATGTCAAGTTGATACTTACATTAATATCAAGATTGTACGTTTGTAATTAATAGGTAAATTATTTTTGACGAGTACCTATAATGAATTTCCGACATTTTATCGATATATTATTTTTTATTGCTGACATCCCTAAAACATTTTTTTAATTTTTTTGTCAATAGTAAACTAAGGTACCGATCCAGGCAGCCAAAATATGGTTATTCATATCTAAAAAAAAAAATATTTGAAATTGCAATTTTATTGAGGCAGAATTGAGGGTAAGACATGGGAAAGATGTAAGACGTTAACATTACTTTGACATTGACGTCAAAAAGGGCGCGAAGTTCAAATTAATCTACCTTGTGAGGGAGGATTCGGCTGGAAGGGAGAGGTGTAATATTCTTGTGAAAATCAAAAATTATTTGTAAATGGCTTGCATGTGTCCGTAAAGTGATGTTTTCTGGTGGATAAGTAGTATTTTGATTACTTGTGATGTGAAACCGATGTTTCGAATCGATGTTCGAAGTGAATTTATTAATGATGCAAAATTGTCACTTAGCTCGTGCCTCGGAAAGCACGTAAAACCGTTGGTCCTGCGCCTGATCTCTCTCCGGTCGTGTCGGCTTTCCGTCCCATCGGACTATGAGAGTGACGGAATAGAGAGTGCATCTGTGTTCGCGCACACACTAAACTTGTGCACTATAATATCTCCTGCGTACCTGGCCAATCTCAGTAGAGATTGGTCGCCTTGGCCGAAATACGGTCGGATATCATCATACCCATGGGCAGACATGGGGTGGTGTTGTGCTATGGGTTTTACAAGATTAACATAGTATAAGGGATACACAGGCATTTGTTATCGTTCGATCAAACCCGCCTCCATGGAGTTGTACTAGAGTGCGTTACACCATAGGTATAGTTCCTTAATCCTTTGCATGATGGCGTTACTGTCGGTTTCACGAATAGTTTTTATGCCTGATTTCGGATCTAGAATTTTTTGTATGGAGTGAAACAGAAGATGTCGTCTTACACATAACGTATATAACTCAGTAACTAGCGCCATCATCCATGGAACCTATACGGTAAAACCGTCCCCCTTATTACCTAACTAGCAAAAGCAAAGCGATAGCGAAAATTGCACAAAAATCGCTGACTGCTTGCCTGAATTCGTATTACGTAAAATGAATTTCAAAGGAACTTTGACATTTCAAGGCGAATATTGTACAATTTTCGCTATCGCTTTGCTTCGGCTTTGCTATTGCTAAGGTAATTAGGGGTAAGTACATAGGTAAGTACCTACTTACATAAAATATTAGTTTTGAAATAAGGTTCTTCGGAAAACGGACTCTACATGGGATTAAAAAATTAAACAATTAATTAATAAACTTATAAGTTTTTATTTACTACTTAAGTACATGATTAAAAAAACAGGCTGTCTACAGCCCTTTCAAAATTTATAGGTACAGCGTTAACTCTAGATTTATTAGAAAATATGAAACGAAATAAATAAAAATGCGTACATACATAATGTCATGTTCACTTCATTATTTCATTTCTTGGGCTGAAATTTTTGACGTTTCAATCTTATTACAAAGTAAAGGCAAAGGCATTAAGGACTTATAGGCTGGAAAAGGCCACATTGATGTACCTACATACTTATTAATAAAATGATAAAAAAGGCCTTAGAAAAGTATGTTTACACAAATAAATTTTTAGTTTGCAGTGTTACTAAAAATTATTCAAACATTTAAAAGGGTCGCAAAAAATATAAATTGAGTAAGTACCTACTTACACCTACACAGGGTGTAACAAATGGGGTATGTTAAGCGAAAAGCTATGTAAATAGCCCACCATAGAGAACCTGTTTCCAATATTTGAGATTTGAAATCACATATTTATTTTTCAAGATTGTATGAACATTCTTGAGTTGTTTAGAAATTCTCCATAATATCTGGATAAATAAACATGTAATTTCGAGTCTGAAATTTTCTGGGTAGGTTCCATTTAGTTGGCTATTTACATAGCTTTTCGCTTAACATACCCTTTCTGTTACACCCTGTATATTAAGGTACTACTCATCTAAAAAATTTCGTCACAAAAGTGATTTTAAATAAATAATACAGGGTGTGTGTGCCAACCAGCCAAATTCTAAAATACATTAAACAAGTATGTACCATTTGAATTTACTTTCCGCGCAAATTGTATCGAGGTATGTTGTGACTTCTTAAATGGGCGTATTGGTTATCGTGTGATACCTACATTATTGTTTTTTGGATCACTTGTGACTCTCCATTGGGGTTGATCAGTTAATTTTACTTTTTTAAATCACCCGTATTAAATACCTAATTAATTAATCACATTAGGTTAAAATTTGTTAATAAGTTGTTTGTTAATAATAAGCATTACAAAAATTTTGAATTTCCCTGCGAAAATTTTCAGTGGTTTTCGTCTCAGAATCTTGGTCTGAAATCGGCATATTATCAATATTTGCCTGGCTGGCACTTTCACTCTGTATACTTAGGTATTTTGCTAGGATAAAATCATAGGATTACAAAAACACTAACCCCCGTATAATGTTGAATAAAATTATTCCAAGCACAATATTAAAAGTAAAGCTTAGGATAGGGGTAGCTCCAATAAGAAGCCTTCATTTTAGCGTGATCGTTATGACGTGATTAAGTTTAGTCTTCCCGCTATTGGTAGAGATATTGCGATAACTTTCGCTGTCGCTCGTAAACTTGTTACATTGTCTAAGACCCCAATAGAGACTATAAAAAAGTTCGAAGTAATAATAAAAATACAAAATATTCAGAATTGTGCGTTATAAATACGAGTTAAGACATGGTTAGAAATAAATGAAATTTCCATTCAATTTAAAAACTTATTTCAAGTCATATTCATGCACATTTCCGCTTACAAGGTACAGTGTGATCTAAGCATCCTGCACAATGAGGGATTTTCTGACAACTATTAAAAGTAAAAAATAGTACAAATCACCTGGATAGATGGCGTGAGTGCATCACCATCCCGAAATACTGTTTTGTCATTGGACACGTACAGGGGGAGGTGAAGGGGGGAGCAGCTAGGGTGGGTGAAGCGCTCACGCCATATGATTTTGACAGTTATTTCAACTTGTCAGAAAATCCCTTATTGCGATACCGTGTGCACAATGTAACAGTTATCGTTTCGACGTTCGTTATCGCAACACTGCCAACAGCAGTCGGGAAACGTCACGTGACTTGACGCAAATGTGTCATTGACATCTGTCAATTCGATCGAGAAAATAATCTTACATTATCAAAACCCCGTTTACTATGAATAAATACTTAGTTGTTGCGCTTTTCTTTTTTAGGTACTTCGTAGAAGGTATTTTATTATATTTCTGCACATTAAAAACCCTAAACTAATTATAATTAAATTAATAGCTAGTGATGTGTGCGAATATTGCTTTTTGTGTCTAAAAGTAATATTGCTTAATAAATAAATAAATATTGCACATAAAAAAAAATTTGGTCTCTGCCTACGTATGGCCTACCGGGCCTACCCCTTCGGGAAAGAGACGTACCTACCTACCTTTAATGTAAGTGATGTAAGTACTTTTTACACTGTTTATTTTTTATTTATCCCGAAGGAAAGGCAAAGGAAACTACCTATGTCCATTCATCCAGTGTATATCAAATGTCACGATAAGCAATCTCTATCAAAAGGTTCGCGAAATGATGTTACTTGACTTCTGAGATAAAATAATTCGTATCTATTAATAACGAAAACGTTTATTTGCTAAGCGAATTCATGTGTTATTTCTGCTCTTCCGTTAAACAGTCGACTGATTTAGTTATCTAGTAAAAACATAGAGTATTTTCTAAATAATTATAAAATTTTAATGGCGATACAATTATTTACGTTATTATCTATTATTCTAAATTGATAGCAGTATCACTAACACGCGTTATTGCTTAGATAATATATTACATACCTACACCTACGTATTAATAAATTCTTTTATATGGATGTGACATTCTTATTTTTAAAATAAAATAAATGATTTGTTAAAAGAGGCGTCTTAGTTTTAAGCAATAAAGATTTTTATGCATTTACTATTACTGTACAGTGTAAGAAAATAATGAATAGAATACAACATTAGAAATATTCTTCGGAGAATTTGAATCATTACTGTTTTTAACATTATATAGGGTATGATAGAAGGTATATTTTAAGCGCAAAACGTTGTGTGACATTCTGTATAAGGTGCTAAATTTAATAAATAATTGTTATAATATAAATCAAATACATATTAAAAGTCAATACCTAAGTATAATTTACGCCAGTTTATCAAAGAAAAAATTAAATATTAGAACGAAAAATATTTTTACCTAAATAGGTACATACACAAAAAGATTTTTCATTATTTACAAATTTTAAAAAAGTACATTAATATTCAAATTATATTCTTTTTAAGCGTATATTTTGGAAACTATGAGAGATATAATAGTGAGAGCGGACGAACGTAATTTGCGACTTGTGAGTCGAAAATTTTCGGTCTCCTGTCTTTCTGCACCAAAGACCTTGACTGGGAATAATAGATGATTTAACATTTTTACGAGCGACAGCGAAGTTCCCAAAGTCATCGTCTTCACAAGTCATTTTAGAAATGAGCCAATTGGAGGCTTCCTATTGGTGAAATTCGGTCGATGACTTTGCGAACTTCGCTATATATCTCGTAAAGTAGTTACATCGTCTCAACATACTATATTATGTTTAGTGTCATATTTGTGGATGACCTAATGACCAGTTGTCGTTGACCAACCTTATGTACAAAACTTTATTCGACTCACGATTATTCGACTCACGAGTCACAATATTGCGCATGTCGGATCTCACCATAGGCTTAACATTGATGTATTTTTTTATTTTACATTACATAGACACTAAGGGGTCCTACAGTTACATTATTTCTAATTATTCCTATTTATTACATATTGCAATCAAATTCTCGATCGACTGTTACAAATAAAAAACAAACTATTCAAACTCTTTAACAGTAAAATGGTTGTCATTATTATTTCTTTGTATGAAATGTCACAAAAGGAAGCGCTGGCTTATTTTGTATAGAAATGCCCCTTTCGGCTGGTCATAATGTCAAAATAGTTACTGTTAAACATGACATTCGTATTAAAAAGTATGTGCTCTAAACCGATAGATTTGAAAATAACTGATTCTTTCATATTTTGGAACCGGCAGGGCAAGCACGAACTTCTGCTTTGAAGTTTGACAACTTCGATTACGTTATATAAAAAAATTCGTGCTAGGTTTTAAGTTTTTTTTTTTGAAAATCAGCTAACAGAAATGTGATGTCGATCTGGAAAATGACTGCAAAATCTAACACATAAATACAAACTAAATACACTGCTATGTCACAACACATTATGTTTTTGACTTAAATTTAATAGAAACTTTGGTGTAAAATAATGACCTAAGTAAAAGGAAACAGTTCTAGCAGATATTCAGGATGTGACAAAAGGGGTATGTAAGTGAAGTGCTATGAAAATTGAGATTCGAAATTATATGGTCATTTTCTAAGTAAGTATGAACATTCCTGAGTTTAGCAGCTCTCAATATTGTTTGGAACAATAAACATGTAATTTAGCCTCACATTTTATAGACAACGTCCTTATGGTGGGCTTTTTCATAGCTACTCGCTTAACACACCTCTTTTGTTATACCCTGTACCTACGAAGGTATACTTCGTCTCGGTGAAGTCCTCCTATTATAGACTGTTTGATTCATCAAAATCTGCAGGATTTTGTGGAATTTATAGAACGTTTAGAGATCATTGACAAGTTTAGACATTACTTTTTGAGCACCTGTACTTCAATTTACTCAGGTCAATCATTATTAAAAATATTACAATAATTATATGTAAATTAATTACATCACTGCAAGATGCATGCTTTTACAGCTAAAGTGGTTTATTTACATTCGATTTAGTCATATATGTTGCTTGGAAATTAAATATTTCATTTCCAAGTCAAATAAACAAATCCAATGCCCAGTGTAGCGTTCTCTTCTAGTCAAAAAGTCAATTAAAAGATTAGGAGCAAGCACGAACTTTTATACATTCCGTAAGATAGCGTTACTCCCAAGCAAAATCTATGTGATTTGACAATTTATGACACAATAACGTTACCTTACCATCCAACGAAAATTCGTGCTTATCCGATTGAATGTTCATTTTGTCAATTTCGGAATTCGAAATGTTTTATAATTTTCGAAATAAGCAAAATAGACGAAAAAGAGAACTAATCCAATTCCAATTTTCAAAAATTGGAAAACCAAAAAGGAATCCCTAAAAATCTATCGAATACATCAAATCCATACATTCGAAAAAACGTTCTAAACGATTTTGAAAATCTGAACGTCTATGCACTGAACTAACACGTGACTGGTTGTCACGACAGTCAAGCTCTGCTGAGCGTATAAAAGACAGCTGCTAGCCAACATATTAACGTCAATTGATGCGTGGACGCTGATGAGAACATGGGCGTTAGCTCGTCAGCGTGCGCTGTATGGGTTCCACCCAAGGTGTGGAATTGGAAAATGTCGCTAACCTGAAAAATACACATGGTTTAAAAACAAAATACACTATATCACCATCTGGGCCTGTAATAATTTTAAGGGAGATAGCGAAATTCGCAAAATGGAACCATTTGCACTAAATTCCTAGTGGCTTAATCACGTCTTACGAAACGCTCTGAGGCTTTCCATAATTATGAGGAAATGATCAGATAACTTTGCGATCTCCATTGTCGGTTTTAAAATGATTGCATTGTCTAATGGTCCCTAGTGTTCGCCCGCAACCGGGCCTTAAACACTTTAAAGGACTTATAGAATTACAATTCAGAAAATAAATTCCAGTGTGCTCTGTCAAATAAAAGTTAACAGCTAGATAGTGATGTCAGCAAGTGTCAAGATCTACTTTCTTCCGTAAAACCATGGATACTCACCTCATTCCACCCATATCTATTCTTGGCCTGCACAATAGCTTCATACACAGCGCCAGGCTCGAGTCCCCTTAGCTGATGTGTGACGCGATGTGTTAAGGACCCTGCTGGTTCTGGCGCTGGGATGACCACGTCATGCCATCGACCTGGCTGCTGGAACGACTCGTTTATCTGAGGAAGACAAGGTGTTGGTCAAAAATCTGGCATATGGATCTGCCTTACATACGTTTATTTCTGAAATGTATGTGTTTTAAAAATGTTCACGGATCTATAAGTAGCTTTTGATTGTGCGAAGCAAAGGTTTCTTTTAGAAAAATAGTGCCACGTTATTGTAAATTCTCTATGATACATATATGTACACGGTGTTTTTTCGTGGCCACCCTTAACGAAGGGTACGTATTCTATAGATTAAATAAAGTAAGTTTATGCAAAAAAAATGCTGGGAAACGATGTAAATAAAAAAAAATTGTAATTACTTGATCGGGCGAAATTTATAGTGTTCAGTGCTAGTGCTAGTTTTTTCATAGACAAATATTAATTATTTATCGGGAAAAAATTCTGTTACGCGCATTTATGTGCATTTATGCAGAAAAACGCAGTCTATTTACTCAACTTTGGACTCTAATATCTTAGGAACCAGACACTTCCCAGGTATGCTTCCATGAAAAAAAATGATCGTGATGATGAGGAGAGTCCGTAGTTTTCGGGAACGTTGACGACCAAAAATCACCTGTATACATGGGTCAAAACTTAAGAAAATAGCTATATGAATATACGTAAACGGTTATTCACTTTAACATAAAACAATTGGTGTCCCACAAGGTTCTCATCTTGGACCAGATAAATTTAGATAGTGGATAGGTTATCTATAGTGGGATATTTTCATTGCATTTCGCTTAACATACCCCTTGTAACCCTGTATAACATCCAAGTTTCACCAAACATATACCAATTCTCACAAACATTCACATTCATAATCAGATACAGAAACATTAAACCACAGAGAAGAAATAAAAGAGGAGCAGCGGCTAAGTATATTTTCATATAAAAATAGTGTACCGCGGAGCGGGGGTGAAGTATGGGACGAGGGAAGCATTCTAACACTGTAGCCCTGCCCATTTACATAGAAACAGCCTTGTAGTGACTAGCCAAACAAATTGCATAAGCGTGTGGTTACAGCTACTGCATTACACACACTGGCCCTGAAGCTCCGCGCCTATTATGACGTCATGGCCTCACGATTGCCACACGACTCAGTTCATAGTCCCACCTCCTCTTTTATACCTTCTCCATGCATTAAACTTACCGCAAGCTGTCTATATAGCAGTCTCAGTTCATCCAGTGGCGGGTAGCTATCCACATTAAACGCCAGCGTGTACACCCGGGCGCGAGGTGACAGAGCTGGTGACGTGAACCGAGCGGGGCCCGGCCTGCCAGACACTTCCACGTGCTGGCGGGACCGGCCTAATGTGTTGTCTGCTACACAGCTGTGAAATATTGGACAGTGGTTTATATTCGAAGATTATACAAATAAGATATGAGTATACAGGATGTTTTTTTCGTTGCCACCCTTACGTGGCACGTAAGGGTAAGTACTCTATACATCAAATAAAGTAAGTTTATGCCAAAAAATGCTGGAAAACGATGTAAATTTTTAATTTTTTTTTTAAATTACTTGATCGGGCGAAATTTATGTGTCCAGTGTTTATGCTAGTTTTTTCATAGACAAATATTGATTATTTCTCGTGAAAAAATCTTGCTACACGCGTCAACGTGCATTTATGCAGAAAAACGCAGTCTATTTACTCAACTTTGGACC
Source organism: Carposina sasakii (assembly GCA_014607495.2). Lineage (NCBI taxonomy): Eukaryota > Metazoa > Arthropoda > Insecta > Lepidoptera > Carposinidae > Carposina > Carposina sasakii. The sequence continues at coordinate 5,173,952 of CP053177.1, read as the reverse complement.
CTAATATTTTGGAAACCAGACACTTCCCAGGTATGCTTCCATGGAGAAAAATGATCGTGATGATGAGGAGATTCCGTAGTTTTCGGGAACTTTGACGACCAAAAATCATCCTGTATAAGAGGAAGTTTTAAAGTTGCGCGCGATCACACGCCAACAAGATACGAAGTAACTGTCTGTTCTGGTACGGGCATATAAAGCGTCGGGCTTGTACCACTGAATTTATTTCATGTACAGATTTTCTTAAAATTGTCACTAAGCTATATCCGAGGAGCGTTGGCGTCAGGCAGGTAAAAAAGTGCCTAATCTTTGGCAATGTGCGTTTTAAAATAAACCATATTGCGCCTGTAAATAATGGGATAAGAGCAGGATGATGATATCATTTCACCATCATCATTTACAGCCCTGAGAGGTCCACTGTTGGACATAGACCTCCCCCAACAACCTCCACTCCGACCGGTCGGAAGCAGCCTGCATCCAACCGACGCCCGCGACCTTGGCCAGGTGACGACCTCGTGGCCTTCCCACGCTGCGTTTTCCGATACGTGGTATCCACTCTGGAACTTTCCGACTCCATCGGCCATCAGTTCTTCGAGCTATGTGCCCTGCCCATTGCCACTTCGGCTTGCTGGACCTTTGAGCTATGTCAGTGATCTTTGTACATCTGCGGATCTCCTCATTTCTGATCCGATCTCGCAGATAACTTCATCGCATTTATTCGTAGATAACCTTCATTTACCTACCTGTAATTACCAAAATCCTCCGGCTGTACATTAGCAATGAGTAGCGTATGATTGTTCCCTCGAGCAGACATTGTTACTCGCTCTGATGCACTCAGCGGGAACGAATTTTGGTACCACGATACCTGGAAGGAAAATAAGTAAAAAACTAAGTAAAACATGTGATTATTCTTTTCATAGAGCGAACTGCTTTAATGTCTTTCCATCTGAACAAACCTAAAGGTACTGACCGATATTACGCGGTGTTGTTAGAACATGTTACACGGAGAGCATTCATGCTGTCAGTTGCGGAGAAACAAGAGAGCAAAGAGTCGTTTTTAAATACGCTCAGCCCACTATATAAAATGATCATATGTGTAACGTAACTTACGTGATACACACACATCATCCCAGTGCAGTCAACTGCTGGACGTAGGTGTACCCCAGCGCACACCACAAGGCTACTGCCATAGGGGGGTTTTTGCCCATAGTCACCACGCTCCCGGAAACCCTATCGCCTCTAATGATGAGCAGATATGGGCTATTGCTATTCTACTCTGCCGATATCAGTTAGATGACCAATAGGTAATGGATATTTAGCATACCTAGCTGAAGAGTTTCACAATTGAAAATATATTTAAACTTAGGTGTCCATTGCCTGCTAGAGACCTTGTGCATTATCTGATTCCTGTATGCCATTATCACCTTGCTTTTTTGTAGATTCTATTACAAAATTAGTCAAGTAAATAAGTTAATAGTGTTAACGTAGTTCTACTTACCTCAGCAGGTGGATCAGCCAGCACAGTGCAGAGGAGTTCAGCTCGATACCCTTCTCCAGTGTGGACCCATGATCTTTCTACTGTTATCTCAGGAGGATCTGAAATATTGGAGAATATTGTCATTGTAACCTCAAAACGTCATAGTCCGTCGCAATGTCGATCGACTCACAAGCAAAATAAATAAATAAAAATAAATAAATAAAATTTTATTCAATATCAAACATTTGCTATACATAGGCACATAAAAAATCTTACTATTTAAATAGGTAGGATATACAGGTTACCTAAACTAGGCTGGGCCTGTGCTTTAGGTTTGCAAAACCTCATAATTAAGAAAAATAAATTAATAATAATCTATGAGATATGACAGTGTGATGATAGCGTCACCAGGGATTTGGTATCTGAGCGTCACGAACTATCGATAGGTTTGTGCTTGCCCATGCCTCAGTATCGGCCATGGAGAAGGTATAAAAGAGGAGGTGGGGCTATGAACTGAGTCGTGTGGCAATCGTGAGGCCATGACGGAGCCTCAGCGCCAGTGTGTGTAACGCAGTAGCTGTAACCACACACTTATGCACTTGCAAACTACTTAGTTTGGCTAGTAACTACAAGGTGGTTTCTATGTAAATGGGCAGGGCTACAGTGTTCAATGCTCCCCTCGTCCCATAATTCAACCCTGCTCAGCGGCACACTCATTTTGTATGAAAATATACTTAGCCGCTGCTCCTATTTTATTTCTTCTTCATGGTATCGGCTAACTTTTTTAGGTTACAGTAGCCGTATGTCCTTTTCTGTACCATGAGTACCAACTCCATCTATGCAAACTTTTAAGAAATTGGTTGAATTAATATAGCGTGAAGCGGTAGCATTCATACAAATATATACCTATGAAACATAACCCTCCTTCTGGAGCAGTCATGACATTTATTCAACCAATTTCTTAAAAGTTTGCATACATGGAGTTAGTACTCATAGTACAGAAAAGGACATAAGACTACTGTAATCTAAAAAAGACCTGCAGGTAACAAAGCGTGAACAGGTAACAAACAAACTTTCACATTTATTATTACATTGTTCATTTGATTAAAGGCGAAACTGATATCGTGATTAGAGTATACCCAAAAGCATGATCAGTTTCCACCTGCAACAGATCATATGATCAGAATGTACTAACCCTGGGATACTCACAAAGAACTTGTAGCTGGAACTCTGTAACTATAGGAGGTCCAACTCCATTGTCGACCGTACACACGTATCTTCCGCTATGCTGCCTCTCCAGTCTAGAGAGCTGCAGCTGAGGACCTTCTCCGAGCCGCACTGATGTGTCATTCTGAGGGTAGACATAGAAAACCTGCTTATAAGTACGTTGATAACTGAAGTTTAGGGGAAGATTGGGTAATGGGGGTCACTTAAGCAAGAATTAGAATACAAAAGCTAAAATTAACAAAAAAATTATTGCAACCGCCTCATAACAAAATTTACTTAATTTGCTATAATTTGAGATCAGTAATCATCACTTTGATAATCATCTTTGGGAAATATAAAAGTATAAAAAAAAACAGATTTGACTCCCATTGCACTAAGTTACGGGTAATTGAGGTCACCTTGTGGGTAATGAGAATCATACAAAAATCTAACACAAATCGCGTCACGTCTGATACAGGGGTATCGTTTGATTCCTGGAGAATCTTGCTCTTTACTCTTTCGGTCCCCTTCTTCGGCACGCGCGTAATCTTGCTACATGCGTCAATGTGCATTTATGCAGAAAACGCAGTCTATTTACTCAACTTTGGACCCTAATATTTTGGAAACCAGACACTTCCCAGGTATGCTTCCATGGAGAAAAATGATCATGATGATGAGGAGATTCCGTAAATTTGGGGAACGTTGACGACCAAAAATCACCCCGTATATTTTTCCTTTCCCCTATCTTTTTCTTTGGGTGGCGGTCACTAGCGGGCAATGGGGATCACCCGATTATCATTACCCACAAGTATTTTATGAAGAAAAAATAATTAACACAAAATATACATTAGAAAAACTCCGGATTTAAGTAGGAAATCATTACACCAAATGTACAAGTAAGGGCGTAAAATAGTAACATACAAGTCGACCAATAACTATAAAAGTTACTGTATATTTTGCATCCGTAAAAATTTACATCGGCGAGCCGCAAAAACAAAACACACCTCTCATTCTCTATGCTGTCGCCATACCCACGCGGCACGCTCGCAGCGACAGCGAGGGGAACAGAGCGGGCAGGGAGGATCCTTAACGCATTTCTATTAGTGTTACTTTTGGAGATATGTGGGTGACCACTATTACCCACTGACTCCCATTACCCGATCTTCCCCTACATACGCCACGTCCATTATACCCCAAAGAGGTTGGGCAGAAGTTTTCAAATTACACACCCAATTTACATGTCTTTTAAGTATTAAATTATCACGTGTGTGTACCTAAACAAAATTTTACAGCTATGTTTAAAAAAAACTACCGGATACACGTGGCGCCAACTAGTGAGCGCAATGAGGGATTTTCTGACAAGGTAAAATAACTGTCAAAAATAGATTCCCCCTTTTCATCTCTCCATACACAAGGCCCTCAAGGCCACAACTCGAAATTAAGAGTTGATAAACTTATACTCTTATCTTGTCTTTTTTCAATATGTTAGAGAGAAACAAACATATTTTTCTTGGTGTTTATTCAAATGTGTCAGTGTAACACCTAAAAAGTTACCATTTTCGTCACATCCAAAACACGGTCTCTGGCTCCATACAGAATATCCGTTAGAAGATTCGCTCACGCCATCTAACCAGGCGATTTGTACAATTTTTTTACTTTTAATAGTTGTCATTACCTTAACAAACTTTGACAGCTAGGTTTAAAAAACCTTCATGCGTCAATTATGAGCGGTTGCCCTATGGGTGCCCCATTCACTCAGTCCCGCAATTACATACTCACTTGCTTAGTCCAAGTAACGCTAGGTACTGGGTTGCCAGCAGCCCTACACTCCAGCACAGCAGCGCCACCCCTCCTTGCGGCGGCGTGGCGAGACTCCGGTGATGCCCTCACACTGGGCGGTACTAGCACTTCCACTGTATGGACCTGGTCTCGTGCCACTCGGTCGGAGATTTGACAGACGTAGTCGCCGGCATCCTGAAAAAAAGAATCTTGCGCTGATGTGGAGATTTACAAGCAGTAAAAGAAGATTTAAAATATCGATTGTTTTATCTATAGTTATTTTGGTTCGGTATGAGATCTCTACAAACCTCGCTTTAATAGATCTGACAGTTACTCGTAAGATTTTTATAGAACGATACCAGTGCTAAGCAACTAGTCAGTATCTATCGAGAATTTGGATAAATGGATCACCTTAGATTAATGATTGGTCTTCGCTCCGCAGCGAATTATTATTCTAAGTGGATCACGTACTTTTATAGTACTACCTACATACTTTGTGCACTTCTATAGTCACAAAGACTATGCTCTTTTGTTTGTACCATTTTGTGCACTTCTATAATCTCAAAAGTTACATGAAATTATATTGTAAGTAGGTTGATGACATATTTATAATTAATTACTTGTCCTATACTTATATACTTAGATATTTATCTCATTAGCTCTTTATGAATGTGTTCCTATCTTTATTCTTAGAGAAATCACCATTGTTATAAGTGACAAGCGTCGTAAAATCATACCATTTTGTTAATGATCCAAAAGGCTACCACCAGATAACGAGTCGATTCTAGCTAGTAATTAAATGTAAAATCGTTATCATTCAGAGAATTTCCACTTGACTGAACATCGAGCTGTAACCCTGCAGGAAACACGCACGTGGAAATGTGACGGAGTTGGTTTTAGATCCAACTTTTAATAATGAATAATGATACATGATAGGAATAATAAATATCTTCATGTTTCGGATAAGTTGTGCAGATTTTGTAATAACACCATTTCTATATACATGGCTTGCTAAATCTGCATACTTGTTGCACTAGCGATGGCGCCACGGAAGACTAGCGTCATAGCAAAATATACTATTTACTCATATTATAAACGCGAAAGTTTGTGAGGATGTCTGTAACTTAGTTACACTTTCACGCATAAACTACTAATAGATTTTCATGAAATATACAATAATATAGCTCTCAGAATAACACATAGGCTACAATTTATCCCGGTAAAATATTTTCATCCCGGATTTCGACATTTTGTATTTTCTGCAGTCCATGCGGACGGAGTCGCGTACGCCCACTAGTATTTATAATTGTGTAATTAAACGTCAATATTTATGAGAACGTAAAGATGTTTAATTCAATTGATCACCTCCATACATCTTTCCACGCTCGCGACCACATCATTTTCGCACAAAATTACATCATTTTAATGTCGGTTTTGAGGACAAATGTCCTTTACTTAATCTCATTTTATTGATTTTCATTAAGGTAGAGCAATAAAAAAAGGTTACTTAATGTTCTGTGAGTGATTTGACTGAAATTCGATTTTTAACGGCCATTTTTAATAGTAGAGATCAAAAATAAGAATTTCTTAATTCCTAATTTCAAATTTTGTACAAAAACTTTTCATGTAGATTGAGTATCGAACATTACTAAATAACAAAGAAATGTTCATACAATCTTGTATAATAAACATGGGATTTCGAATCTCAAATTTCGTCTACTTGTTCTCCATAGTGGGCCAGAATCAAATTTTGCTTAACCCCTTTTATGCACCTTATATGTGATCGCTCTCAGTACAACTACGAGATATGTATAACTTACTCGTAATATCCTGCATGTAATACTATCATATACATACATATATATAATCACGCCTTTATCCCTTACGGGGTAGGCAGAGTACCAAGGGCCGATAGAACCACATGGTGCCACTTCTGACCAATTTTGAGGGTATAGTTAAGATGTACAAGTTCGATTTAGTGACAGATGGTCAGCCCATCGCCTACAAAACACCAAGACCCTCTTGTCCCTCTACTGACTTGTACAGTATGCACGGGAAGAGAGGCAGCTGTCGTATTTTTTCACTCCCAGAGCAGAATAGAAGAAATTTTAATATTTATTTAACTTCTATTTACTATCATATATATATGTATATAAGTTAAATAATGCATTATATATCTGTAGTGTTGTCCGAAATCAAAGATTTTTATTTTTTGTTTATAAATAATGAAACCTACTCGTACCTACATATGGAAACTTGTTTGATTCATATTTCCGATAAAAATTTTCATCTAGTCTTGTTAAGTTATACGTGGTTTTTTAATTTCTTTTCAGTTGTCCCCTTTATGAATATAGCCCTGAATAGAACGTTTTATATGTGTACCACCTTCTCTCAGACTTCCCCCAGGATCCTCATCTATATGATAGATTGAATAATAAAATTATCCAAATACCCACTTAGCAATGTCATCAAAAAAACTCCACGAGCTGGCTGCAGGCCCAAAAGCCATATTAAACGCACTTAAGGATTTTTGGCGGCAAAATAATGCTAAACACCCCCTCTAAACGATAATTGGCGCGAAAAAATATGATAATTGCAACGTAAAACCTTTGCGGTGGCCGCGCTCGTTATTTTTTATGTGTGGCAACACTGAGGTACGATTTCGCGCGCTTTAGCCGCCATATTTGTTTTTATATGTGGATCTGTCTTTTTATATGTGAATGTTTTTTTTTATTTTACGGACAATCTAGTAAGAATTTTTACAGAAAGGAAATCACTAGATATTGGAGTTGGTTATACAAAATCATGTTAATAGTTGAATAAACTTCATGATTAGTTTGAAATGGTATTAAAATTTGACTCAAAATGTGGTACAAAAAATTATATTAATAAGATTCAATGAGATTGTGTTAATGGAATTTACTAGAATATATCAGCTGCATCTCCTTCCGTGCATGTCGTAAGAGTTGACTAAGGAACTCAGGGGCGTTCTCTCAGATGATGAGTTGGCAACTACTATGCCAAACTGAATCTCTTTCTCTTCTGCAATGGGGTAGTTTCCTAGGGGGCGGTCTATTTGGTAGAAACTTGATACTCCGAAACCTATTTGGGATAACTGACTTCGCAGAAACTTCTTTAGTCGATCATTTATTAGGCATAAAAAATATTTGACATAAATATTTTTAGGTATAATGTGCTTATGACCGAATTTAGAATGGCATACATTTAAGATAGTAGAATTTTTATTGGCATATTTACCTTTGGCATAGTTATAATTTTGTATAATATCATTTAGCATAACGTTCATTTAGAGTACAGATTATTTGGCATAATTTAACTAGGCATACTATGAAGATCATAGAATTTCAATTAGAATAATATAGATTGGCTTACTTTCTTCTTTAAAAATGCGTAGGTTAGGTTAGGTTAGAACTGTGACCTCTTATGCACGAGCCGAGCGAGCGAAGCGAGCGTGCCGCGGCAGCGGCCGGCGAGTGCCAGAAACGAACATGCTCTCATGGGCAAGGATATAAAAACCAAATAATTATCATTAAATCAACTTTTATTGATTCATGTGATTACTACCTCCAACAAATAGCAATAGTAAAAATGATAACGCCTGATTAGAAAAGTGTTGCAATAATCATAAAAGATGATTCTTGCTGTAAGCATTATGGTTCGAAATGATGGTTCTACTTTTAAATAGTTATGGATAAGAAATATATGCCAAAAGATGAATCTGGTTTTGAACTTTCTGCGATGTGATGATTATACATTGTGATTATTATGGATACCAAAATTATGCGTACAGATAATTCTGACTTACAGAAATATGGGTTTCAATGTATGCTAAATGAGTTAATGCCAAACGATATTCTGCGAAAAGAGGTTTATGCTATTAGTTGTTATGCAATATAAAATTATTACTTAAAAAGTTCTACTATAATAGGTATACCCAGTTTCCTATGGTTGAATCTTAATAACATCTTATTCTTACCAGAATAAATAATCAAAATCATACCTATCTGTAAAATTACAATTTGATTGTGTCCAAATGAGGTAGTAATAAGCCTTCAAAGTTAAATGGGCAAGTCCATTTTTCAAATGTGAAATTAATTGAAAATTACAACATCACATGCCCACCTGCATCATTTACAGCAACTTTTGTTTTGTGACCACATTTATAAACGTAATATTTAATATAGCTGTAGAACAAAAGTTCTTTTACGCGCATACAAGTTGCTTAAAGAGTGACGTCACGTCGTGGTAGCCGTTTGTATGGAGCGTTTTTTTGGCAAGTCGAAATTGTGATTTTGAAAGCGTTCTATCCCGGAAAGTTTTCACGCTAGCGAAGTTTTTCTTTCGCAAATGTTTCTCTTATTTTAGATCTTTCGATATAAATACAAATAAATAAACTGTAAACGACCCTATTCTAGTTATCTCATTTCACATTACGTAATGTATGAAATAGATATTTTACATGGCCAAAAAATATGGCATGCATTACAAAATCTCACCTGCGGTCCAACGTCAGTAATCTGCAAGTTGTAACCATCAACCAATCGGAATCTCTCATCCCTGGTGACCATCAGACTGGCAGCCGTCAGCACAGCTGGTCCTCGACGCCATAACAGCACAAGAGACCCTGGAAAAATGACTTAATTTAACACCTATTTGGCCCAGAAGCGGCGGTAGGCTTACCCCTTACCACGTGGCACTTAATAGACTGACTGGTGAAAGGTGGGTGTGTAAATTGCACACTTCTGCCAAACCACTTTGGGAGATGACTGTCTGACTATATGCCATTTAATATTATGTGGTGGTGAAAAGGGAAGCGCTTCCGGCCTCAATGATCCATGTATATGTTCCAATCGTTGTGTAAAACTTCGATATTACGTTCTAGGATTCTATCTTGCATCAGATAGTTGGCTCTCGCGATACCACAAGCTAGGTACGGAGGTAGGACAAGAATAATATTCCTTATCTTAGACCAGTGGTTCCCAAAGTGGTCCAGGTGGACCCCCAGGGGTCCACAGGAGACTCGGTGGGGGTCTACGTTGATGTGAAAAAATGGAGGTTCACAATTAATTTGTATGTGGTGTAGGCCTGTAGGGGGTCTACCAGAACCAGTTAACTTTTAAAAGGGGTCTATAAGTAAAAAAAGTTTGGGAACCTCTGTCTTAGACCATGATCTTACCTAAGTTCTGTACTTGGCACGGCAGTAGCAGCGTATCCCCCACCACTGTCCTGAAGGAATGACCTCTAGACATGAACCGCGGCCCGTCATCTGTAACAATGTTGCCATAAATTAGGGACCACTTTTTAACATGACTATAATAAAGAAACTATCTGCTTCCTTAGACAAGTGGCCTAAACGGCTTGTCGCATTTGAGCTTGAGCGTGCCAAAAATATACGTACAAACTAACATAGATACATACTTAAACTAAAATAACATATTCTTGGGCAGTCGGGTAGTAAAAAGTCTTTGTTTTAATACCAATAAATTTGTAAAACTCCTACTTAATCTAGAAATATAAACCATAGTTCATGTAAATAAACTACGAATTAAGAAATTCTAAAGTAAAACCACATTTATCACGTTTAATATAGCATAGCCAAAAATAGGTCTCTTTAAACTTCGGGTGTAGTCACTGATTCGGGAAGATAGAGCCAAGTTTTTGGACAATTTTCACATAATTTATGTGAAAACTTAACGTGTGAATGGTAAGGACGTGAAATAATAAAGTACGGATTAAGTTTTTGTGTTCCTTTTCTTATTTTAAACCGACTTTAAGAAGGTCTCTGGTAACGCGAAGTTAATACGTTTAAAAAAGGGCACGAGAACCAACCATACTTAATAATAAAACACACATAGAAAAAAACACACTTTGTTGCCTCACTAAAGTGCCAACTAGAGATAAGTCACCACAGAATACGAGCTTAATGCCAATATTAATTTGCTACAGCATATATGCAAATATATTACCTATATACATACTTCTATGCTGCTCTGGGAGTGAAAAAAAAAAGTATAATACCACAGCTGCTTCTCTTCCCGGGCATACTGTACAAGTCAGTAGAGGGACAAGAGAGTCTTGATGTTTTGTAGGCGATGGATGGGCTGACAACCTGTCACTACTGACCGAACTTGTACATCTCAACTATATCTTCAAAATTGGTCAGAAGTGGCACCATGTGGTTCTATCGGCCTATCTACCATGTGGTGCTCTGCCTACCCCGTAAGGGATAAAGGCGTGATTATATGTATGTAGCTAAAACTGCAGGAGCATAGATAAAGGGTACAGAAAATAATTATCAGTGGCCAGTTGCCAGCTCATCGCCTGAGAGATTACCCGAGTTCCTTAGTCGACTCTTACGACATGCATGGAAGGAGATGCAGCTGATGTACTCGTAGCTAGTGAAGTCACGAATCAGCACAGGATTATACAGGATTATATTATATTTCTGAATTAGTAATATAATATGAACCATTTTAATAATTAAATAAATATTAACAAGCTGAAATGAGGTAAATTATTTTTAAAATAAAAATACTCAAAATTACTTCGAGAACAATTTACAACACCTTAACAACTCCCGCAAAATAGGGTATTCTCGGAATCGCAGAAAATACCCATTAAAACGGACAAACGCTGGCAACACCGCCATAAATATGGCGCCCAAACCGGAAGCGGGCGCCGGTCGTTACACACTTCCTGTCTATAACTACTACGGTATTGCCAGCTTGATTGTTTAATTGTGTTCTGTTTCATTAGAATGTTTTATTGCGTCTAGATAATTCTGGTTATGCAATACTAGCGACCGCCCATGACTTTGTGCGAAGCCGGGATGGGTCACTAGTTATACATATAAAACTTCCTCTTTAATCACTCTATCTATTTAAAAAAACCGTATCAAAACCCGTTTTAATGATCTAGGCATACCTAGGGACAGACAGCGGGAACCGACTTTGTTTTATAATATATAGTGATGATAGTGATTACAAGCGGCCGCCCGCGACTTTTTCCGCGTATACAATTTACCGCGAAGTTCAAAACATTTCCTCCAAAAGCCTTACATTTGGCGCGTTGGTATGTAAAGCTGCTAAAATGCACAATAAATAGGTTAAATAAATAAATATTACCAAAACTTTGCTTACTTGGCTATCACTCGTAAAGTTGCATTGTCTAAGCTGTTCTAAGCCTTATGACCAGCTACATAACTGGCAAGTTTCATAAATTTCTGTTTAGTAGATTTTGCGTGAAAGATAAAAAAAAAAAAACCAAACATTGATTCTCACAAACGTTAACATTTAGGTATACAAATAAATAAATAAAATAAAAAGCCATTTATTCCCAATTAGTACAACACACTTACATTAAATTATTATTGGGTATGTTTTTTTTTTTTTTTTTTTTTTTCACAACACATTGATTTAGTCCCACACTAAGATCCCTAAAGTCTTGTGTCGTGGGTACTAAGCAACGGTATATAAATACATAGATAAGTATATAAACATCCATGACTCGGAAACAAACATCGATATTCATCACATCAATGTTTGCACCTACCGGGATTCGAACCCAGGACCTATGGCGTCGCAGGCAGGGCCACTACCAACTACACCAATCGGCCGTCTATTATTCAATTATATTTAAATTTGGATTATTAATTGGAGTAAAGAATAATTAGGAATCATTTCCCATTGGATAATTGAACCCTAAACAATTAAGTATGATTGACATCTCAAACGAAAAATCAACAAAATATTAGCCGGCATTTTGATAATAACTTGGACCGGAAGTAAGCATAAACGCGAGGCGATACAGTTCGACTCGGTTCCGGTGTTGCTGTTTTGACGACTTACTTTCTACCATTTCTACTATTTCCTACCTATTTGCTTCGGAAACGGTTTATGTTTGAGGTATAAAACTGCTGATTGGTTAAATGGCTAGCTTGTTTTCGTTATTACCCAACTGTGACAGAAGGAATGTTGTGCGATATCTCCAGAAATAAATAGAAGGCTTCTTAAATGATGTATTTATTACTTTACATTAGTATTTAGTTAATCTTGTAGTAATTAAATTTATAATTAAAACGTGTACGTAATAATATTGTCCATTTTAGTTCTTGTCGCCTCAGATTATATATTTTTTCACCGTTCCCGCGCATTCGGTAACGCGAGAGAATTCTGCACTATACAGCCACAAGTATCGATATGCAATCGAACAGAAGCGTAGACATATTCCCCCCCTCGAAGATATTGAAGCTTCGAGTAGAGTCTTCGCGCATAGGATGCTGCCAGAGATAGATAAATTATCACGACGTATGATGCCTTTTGCAGTGTTGACATCTGCTACGCGTACGGCGCCATCTGGTTCAAGATGAAGCCGGTGTATACGATTCGCCATTTGAGTAGAGGTAGATTGGGTTCCTTGATAATCTTCGTCTTCTGAAAGTCGTTCTTGGCATGATGATATCTCTACCAGAATTTTTGACTCATCTGCTTGATCAATCGCATCTCCTTAGTCTGTTAGGACTGGTATCGCGTATAGTTGGAGATCGTAGAGAAGTGAACAGCCTGCCGATCAGGAAGTGCCCGGAACATATGGGATAAAAGTCTGTCAGGTCTGTTAATAGTGGAGTTAGGGGACTAAGAGTTTAAAATTGCGTCAATTTGTGCAAATAACGTTGATAACTCTTCTAACCTAACGTGTTCCCTATTCTAATGAGTGAGGTGGTGTTTAACATCGCATAAACAATCAAACATTCCATCAAATTAGAGGTAGATAAGCGGGCGAGAATTTAAATTTGATGCTTTATCCGGCTAATAAAGAGATAGATTCATTGCATGGCTCTAAAAACTGCTATGATAGTTGTTTGCGCCCTTCTTGATATCTGCTATTATCGCAGTATAGCTCGCTTGGTTTTACTCAAGTAAACAAATAAACGTAAGTAGATTTTTATAATTTTACATTCACGACACTTGCGGTTGAGTGTTGGAAATGGATCTGCACAATCGTAACTAGTAACTTGGAAAGGATGACTAACTGTCACCCGATATGAAGGTAAGTATTAATATTTTAGTATTTTATACAATAATTTATAGTTTAAGTATGGATTCTAAATCTAGTTACAATAAGTTGATCTTGTTAATCTTTTGCCTGCACTTGGCTAGAAGTGATCAGTTGAAGACCTGCATGAAGTAGTCTTTTGAATAACGTAGACATAAATGTAGCTGTATAAATTATATTTTCACTTTTATTTGTATTATAGTTAGATATAAGTTTAAATAATAGGTGAAGTAAGTATTTATGTTAGTTTAGACGTTCGTAGTTTTGTAGAAATATTTAGAGTACGTAGCTTTTATTATATGTAAGTACATTGAGTTTAAATAAGCTAAGCGGATCAAATAGTTTAGTTGAATTTGTAAGATTTTAGATTAATCACAGTTGCTTAGTTACATATTTGCACGGAATATGCAAGAAGATGAACTAAAAGAAGAGTTTGTTATAATAGTTATATTCCGCTGAGTAAATAAATCATTAATTCCTATAATAAAGAAGTAGGTATGTTTAGTAGTAGTGGATCACTCTTAACTACAAGAAATGTTTTATCGCTGAAATCTCCTAGGATATACTTAAATGCTGTTATGTTATGTATTTACAAAATTGACAACGTATATTATTAGAATTTGAATAATATTTCCCCCCAATGGGGCCTGCTACTATCCAACCGAACTTGGTTTCTTGTAAAATCGGTTTGTTAGGTCCTAATTGTAAACGAGACGTTCCCATAATGTCCCAGAAAATGTCTGCTCCTAATAGCAAGTCAATTTCAGATGGGTAGAAGAAGGCTGGGTCCGCTAACTCGATATTGCTAGGAATACCTAACTCACGTATGCGTACTTCTGTTTGAGGAAGATTGTCGGTAATTAGAGGTACGACATTACATTTAACAGAAGTACTAAATGATGTATAAAGAGATTTTATTTGTATATTACAATGTTCGGCTATGCGTATTGTTGCATTATTAAGACCGGACACATATTTACATTTATTAGGATTTTTATTACAAGCTAATTTCGCTTGCGCCGACTCCGTGATGAACGATGACTGACTACCACTATCTAATAGTGCTCTCAGTCTGATCGTTCTGTCGTTGTTTGTCACCTCAACTATAGCCGAAGAAAGAAGAGCCAAGTTAGAAGCGCCAGCAGACATAGTAACTATCGGAGTATGGTTAGTAGATACGTCAGCAGCACCGATAAGTTGCTCATCGTTTGACGTGAGATTAGAGGCAGTGGTGGGTAAAGTAGATCTAGATGCTTCACCACTGCTTAGTGCTTGTTGTGCGTGTGACTGCTGATCTTGATTTGTTTGCGAATTATTGTCATGTGTATTGTATTTATGTAATAACGTGTTGTGTTTTCTTTTACAGATGCGGCAACCAAACAGTCTACATTGATGAGACTGATGACCACCACGAAGACAGTTACTACAGATGCGCCACTCAAACACCTTCGCGTTTCGTTCTTCAGCCGACATGGATTTGAATTTGTTGCATTCATATAATTTATGATATTCTTTACATGCTAAACAGCTACCACGTGGAATGGAATCGAGAGAGGATGAAATAAATGATTTAGGTTTTATAGAATTACTGCGGTTTTCATTTTTATTTGTTATATTTACAGTTTTTACAGGTTTAGTGGCGTTGACTGTTTCTAATACAGTTGCCCTTTGACGAAGAAAATCATAAAAATTAGTAAGCGTTGGTGTTTCCAACGTGCTTCGAAACTCTTCCCACTGTCTGGAAGTTACTGGGTCTAACTTTGCAGAGCCCATGTAAATAATAAGCGAATCCCATTTATCGGTCGCTTCGCCTAGTGAATTTAATGCACTTAAATGCCTTGAAATCGTATCAACCAAATAGCGTAGACCTCGGTCGGACTCTTTTGTAAGCGTTTCAATCGAAAATAGACATTTAATGTGTTCGTTAATTAATAGACGCTTATTGTTATATCTATTGCAGAGCAACGACCAAGCGATTTGATAATTGTTTGCAGATACTGTGACTGAGCTAATGACTGATTTAGCAGAACCCTCTAAATAAGTTCTTAAGTAATGGAATTTACTAATCTCGTCCATACTATCATTGTTATGAATTAGAGATAGGTACATATCTCGGAACTCAAGCCAGTTACTTGAGTTCCCGTCGAAAGGAGGAAGCTTAAGTGGTGGCAATTTAATATGGTTAGAAAAAGATGATGAACTGCCATAGCACGAGGCCTCGTCCTTGTGTTTTATTTTACACTCGTTAAACGCGTCTAATATGTCCTGAGCTTGTCCTATCAATTTAAAGAACCTGTTTTCCGTTTCTTCCCGTTCTAATATTTGTTTTGAAGTGTCGGGATCTATGATTTCTATTTTAGATTGGATATCTTCGAAACTTTGTGATAGCTCTTGTATTTTATTTAATCTTAAGTTAAGCTCATTATTTACAAGTTTATTGCGCTCCCGTATATCTTCAATTAATATTAATGGCGTTAAATATTTATCAAATAATGTTAGACGACTTCTAATTGTACCTCTCTGTTGAATAAGTTCTTTTAAATCAGTCATGTTGAGGGCGAAATCAACTACTTACTAGCGTTGATAAGTTATACTAGGAATATAATAAGCAATGAATACAACCTCGAATCTAATGTATAAACTGCTATGATGACTGCAAGATCACCGCCGCGGTCCGACTACAAATATAGATGACACGGTGCGCTCGAACGGTGATATCGCGGGGAAATTCTTTGCTAATACTGAAGTTCTCGTTCGTTTATTTCCCCTGTATGTTCCTAGAAATTGGATAGAATGCTTAAATATCGATTTACGCAAGTGTTAAAAGTGGTGTATGGAGTGGTTTTAATTGTAACTTTGAAATGATGATATACCTACTCTGCCTATACCACCTTTAATGCGAGTTTATATGATATTTTACCAACAAATACCTAACAAAATGTATTTATATTATGTGTTAGTACATAAAGAAGTAATTTATATATGTTTTTTAATCTAAAATAGATGTAATCATTAGAATTCAATGAAGTTAATTTCGTAGTGTAGTAATAAGTATGGAAATAAGTTGAATGTCTGAAGACACGAACACTATTTACACATATCAAAAACAATTAAAAACATGAAAGGAAACGTTAATAAGAATAGAAAAGGGCATAACTTCCTTCGGATCCGTAATATGCAGCTTTTCCGTATAAAATCTCGTCTTACTTCCAACTGTTCTTGTACTCGATACTTATTTATTGTCGCCAATCACGTCGGGGTCACCAAAACATGTGCGATATCTCCAGAAATAAATAGAAGGCTTCTTAAATGATGTATTTATTACTTTACATTAGTATTTAGTTAATCTTGTAGTAATTAAATTTATAATTAAAACGTGTACGTAATAATATTGTCCATTTTAGTTCTTGTCGCCTCAGATTATATATTTTTTCACCGTTCCCGCGCATTCGGTCACGCGAGAGAATTCTGCACTATACAGCCACAAGTATCGATATGCAATCGAACAGAAGCGTAGACAAATGTTATGTATTTTTATATGAGCACACTATGTATATATCTTTGACATGCTGTATAGCGACTGCGTAAATATTTTGACCCAGAGTCATCTCTCTCAAGACGAATAGGGTATATGCATGAATTATTCCATGTCATATTTAGATTCTAAGTAAAAAATGAGTAAAGCTTGCCTTTGGGATAGAATATCTAAGTTTAAAAAATACGAGCCGGCAAAATGTTTTTGAAATGCTTCGTTTGCTCCATACTAAAATGGCATAGACTTTGACGTCATAGTAGGTACCTACACATCAGTCTCAAATTAGTATGGGAAAAAAATGCAAACTTATTTTATAAACGTAATATAACATTTTTGTGTATAGTTGGAAATAAAAATTGTTTAATAATAGGTACAGATATTAATAAAGTATTTATTAAATCAATGAGATAATTCAAAATATAAGTAAAATTGTATGTTTTTACTTCTTTAATATAATCCGTTAGGATATGGTTTATCGTTTCATCTTTAAACATTGGATTCAGCTTTAATTGCCGAGATTTGGCTAGTGTATAGCTATCGGGATGAAGAATAACGTTGCCAATATGTAATTTAGAAAAGAGATGGTTAAATTCGTCATCCGAGTAATTGACCCGGTGGCTTAGTGGTTATAGCGGCTGGCACGGTTTGCAGCGGTCGTGGGTTCGATTCCCACTCGGGTGAAGAATTTTTTCCATTTTTTTTATTAATAATTTTATAATCCTTTTATGTTGTAAATTTTTTTCTTTAAATTTTTAAAACTTAAACTCCTGTAACTTTGGTATTTACTAACAGATTGATGCTAATTTTGCATTATTCTGTTTGTATTCATATCTTTCAAGTAAATTCAATCTGTTTTGTGTCAGACGCAAATTCCCTATTCCTCTGCGGTACATACTGTTCTTCTTTTTCATATAAATGACTTTATTTTAATCATTTTATCAATGTTGCGGGCGTCGGTTGGATGCAGGCTGCTTCCGACCGGTCGGAAAAGAGGTTTTTGGGAGAGACCTATGTTCAGAAGTGGACTTCCCAAGGCTGAGTATGATGATGAAGGACTTACTTCGGTTGTTCTGTGCGTCGGCCACAATCAGAATGGACAGGACAAGCCACAGAACCTCCATGGTTCACCTGCCAGTGCCTCTGCCGATTGACTTCATCTGTAGACAAGAGAAAATGATTGTTAAGCGAGGCTGATGATGGCTTGGGAGTGGTTGGTGAGAGCATTTTTGTTGATACCGAGTAAATTTTTTTACTAGGGTACGCCCGCGCTATTGCCCGTGTGACCAAGAGAAGACGGTCACAACGTTAGTTGAAGTTATATGAAATTAAATGATTATTAATTACCCATTTGCTTAAAACATGATATTATTACATTTATGACATAAATAAAAGACATGTCTCGCTAAAAATGTGGCATGGAAATATTTTATTAATTCAACAACCTTACGTTTATTTATATCAAAATATTATAAAAAGCCACAAAATCTACCAGCTCTGTTAGGTACTCCTGCACAAGAAGAACGGCAAAGAAACTTGCCAGGATTGTTTATCTTGTAAAACATGACATAAGTAACGTATTTTTTTTTACTCTAATAAAATAGGTAGCACAGTTGCCAATATAAACTAGTAGTAGGTACTTGAACATCCCTTCAAGTAGGTTCTCCAATTGAAATAACAAATTCCATCAAATTTAGACACAGTCGGATTCATTCTCAATGGTATTTGGACATCTGGCGCGGTGATAGATTTATTTTCACATAGATTTATTGGTTGCCGTTTTTTTCTGTCGATTTCTATTTGTCACTAGCAGCGATTTATAGGAAAATAAATAACCTGGTTTTCGGTTCACCCTGCGCTGATGCGCGGCTTCACTAGAATACATCAGCTGCATCTCCTTCCGTGCATGTCGTAAGGGTCGACTAAGGAACTCAGGCACGTTCTCTCAGGCGATGAGCTAGCAACTGTCCCCGCTATTCTGAACATGGCTGTGGGATCTCTCTAGGATACTGCAGTTCTGGCCACACCATTTCGGAAATACAGCGATGTGTATTATGGTTTTCAACCACTGTATGGATGTATTCTCAAGATTTCAGGGTCAGATTACAAAAAAATCAAGTGCTACCTCGCCGCCTGAGAGAACGCCCTTCCTTAGTCGATTCTTGTACTTCGATTGATTCGAGTTAGTTGGTTCGGTAGATAGAACTAACATGGAAAACTAATCCTGATGATGCCACGGGTGTTGGCGAAACATATGTCGATTAAAATTTTAATTGGTTTTCGGATTAGCAGCTATGTATTTATGGTTGCATGCTAGGTGCTTGGATCTGGCTTCTCGTTGCGACTGTAGAGTCTTGTGTTCGTGATCATGAGTCGGCAGATCCGAGGGTCAGCGGAGGGTATAGGGCCCGGTGGTGGGCGATCCCTCAATAGAGATTCTTGTACGACGTATACAGGATTAATTTTAAAAGATCAATAATAACCTTGCAAGACTCGAGTTTTGATAATTTGTCACATTTTACTTTCATACAAAAATAAATATCAATTTAATATTACCTCTGAATGTTCTTAAGTCTGTACATAATGCGTGCGATCACGGGTGTCAACCTTTTCGTATACCTATATACGAATGGAACATAGACCCACAAATGTCACGACAGTACAATAAAAGCTTGGAAAATCATTTTTAGGGTTCCGTACGTCTGAATACAAAAACGGAACCCTTATAGGATCACTCGTGTGTCTGTCCGTCCGTCGCTTACAGTCAATTATTTCCGAATCTATTAGACCGATTAAGTTGAAATTTGGTACACATATCAATTCCTGTGACCCAAACACAGAGGTGTGACGTGAGCAGATGAAATCTGTATATGGGGGGTCATTTTTGGGGGGGAAGGGGAAAATTAAAAAAAAAAAATTCTGAAAACTGCATCGTGTGGCATATCAAATGAAAGGTCTTGTTGAGAAGATCTTAAATGTATTTTTTTGTAATTTTAAAATAAATAGTTTCCAAGTTATTCAAGAAAATAGACGAAAATTGACCATTCCCCCCCCCCCTTATCTCCGAAACTACTGAACCTAAAATTTTGAAAAAAATACAGAAATTAGTTTTCTCCTTATAGATTATAGGAAAACCTATAAGAAGTCCATGATATTAAAATAACATGGTAAATCACTCAATATTGTGCGTACCAACTTTTTGTCAGATTTAAAAAAACATGATAGGTAACATCGTACGGAACCCTCTTCACGCGAGTTCAACTCGCACTTGTCGGCTTTTTAATTAATGTATTGAGTTATGATGAAACTCGTAGAACAAATGTTATTGTTTATGATTCCTGCGAGGTTATTGATGTTTTAAAATTAACTCTGTATATTATTCGGTATATTAGATAAATATCTTCTTCTTCAGTCTATTGCAGTCTACTGCTGGACGT
Source organism: Carposina sasakii (assembly GCA_014607495.2). NCBI lineage: Eukaryota > Metazoa > Arthropoda > Insecta > Lepidoptera > Carposinidae > Carposina > Carposina sasakii. The sequence goes on along the minus strand of CP053177.1, from coordinate 5,153,449 downwards.
GGGGCACGCCACTAGGCTTCTGCCACAGGAGGGTTTCTCCCATAGTCATTTGCTCGGCGACTTGACTTGGCGGGCGGTTTGTTCGGACTATGTTGTTATTCACGAAAAGTCTCGAGTTGGAACGAAGCTGAAACGGAACCATTGTAGACGCTCAGAAATGTGTGGTTGCGTTTCGTCTCAAAAATTTTCAAGAATTGCCCCCCAGTACGGATTAGATAAAATGATATTTCACTACGAATATTTAATATTTTAATATTTACTTACGATGATTTGCATATACCTATTATTTTATACTAAGTTACCTACATACAGAATGTTTTTTCGTTGCCACCCTTAACGAAGGGTACATACTCTATACATCAAATAAAGTATGTTTATGCCAAAAAGAATGCTGGGAAACGATGTAATTTTTTTTGTTTTTTAATTAATCCACCCAGTCCACCAGTCCAGTGTTTATGCTAGTTTTTCCATAGACAGATATTAATTATTTCTCGTGCATTTATGTATAAAAACGCAGTCTATTTACTCAACTTTGGACCATAATATCTTGGGAACCAGACTCTTCACAGGTATGCTTCCATAGAGAAAAATGATCGTGATGATGAGGAGATTCCGTAGTTTTCGGGAACGTTGACGACCAAAAATCACCCTGTATTATCTATGTTAAAACATAAATGAATCAACAACAAGCAGATTCTGAACAACGTTATTAATAATAACTAATTAACATGTATGTACCTAGAGGACATTATTTTAGTGTACAAATTATAATGAGACAGTAAAATTAATGTTATTTTAACGTGTTAATCTCATTAGCAAGTCGATATTATGTACCAACATCATATAGGTTGCAGAGTGCGTTTCACCATATACTCGTAGTTCCTTTGGATCATGGCTCTAATTACTATGTGTATGACCACATTTTCTGTGTTACTATATACAAAAAATTTTAGTTCCGTAATCAGGTAACGGATCTATCTAACAGAAAGGCGAAATAAAAATTTCCCCATTAAAAAGAATCGTCCACAAAATTTGAGACTCTCGAAATCACGTGTTTCATTTTCCAGATATTACGGGTTTTATGGAGATATTTCTAAACAAAGCAGGAATGTTAGTACAATCGATCGCTGTCTGTACATGGAAGATATATGAGAAAAAATATTATAGGAGACCTTTATCAACGCAATAGTACCCAAAATAATTATTTTTGGAATTTTTGTCTGTTTGTCTGTGCGTTTGTGCACGCTAATCTGAGAAACGGCTGAACCGATTTCGATGCAGTTTTCAGGAATATATTGTGACAGGTCCCACTTGACATATAGGATAATCGGATAATTTCGACATTTAGTTTTTTTTTCTGTAGTCCACGCGGACGGACTCGCGGGCGTCCACTAGTCTTGAATAATAATCATGTGATTTCGTGTCTCATTTTTTGTTATAGTAGGTTCTTTACAGTGAGCATAGACAGTGAGCTATATTCGAAGTCTTGTACGTTAAGTAGCAGGGTGCACTACTGGCAGATGAGGTTGACTTACGCCCCAAAGACACAGAAAGAAAGATTTATCATTATAAAAAGAAAAACATATAAAAACTGGTACCTATTATCGTAAACATAGTTTTCTATTTTCAATTTGCCATAAAAACATCCCTTAAGCGTCACCAGCTACATCCCTCTTCGATCAACCCCTGACGGAACGTAAAATAAATAAATAATAGCCCAATACTACCCCTAAATATCTTGTTATATATGATTGATCTAGAAAGAAGGGTGGTTAAGGGCATGCTTTTGTCGATGTTTGTTTTTTAGGGTTCCGTACCTCAAAAGGAAAAAACGGAACCCTTATAGGATCACTTTGTTGTCCGTCTGTCCGTCCGTCCGTCTGTCAAGACCCTTTTTCTCAGGAACGCGTGGAGGTATGAAGCTGAAATTTATATCAATTACTCAGGTCTACTGTCCCTTGAAGCTGTGAAAAAATCAAACTTCTAAGCCAACGCAATCATATACAGCCGTTTATGCCGCAAATTTTCGACACTTGCAAGGGAATCAAAACCTACAGGATGCTTCCCGTGAACTCAGAATCTTGAAATTTGGTACGAAGCAACGTCTTATAGCATAGATAAAGGAAAAATTACGAAAACCATAAATTTTTAGTTACATCACATAATATATATTTTTTTAATAATTTTAAACTTACTACCCATTTCCTCATAAACGCGTAGAGGTATTAAATTGAAATTCATACCAAATACTCAGGTCTATAATACCTTTAAGCTGTAGCAAAATCAAACTTCTATGTCAACGCAATCAAAAGAAACAGCAATTTAAGCTGCATATTTTGAAACTCGCAAGTACTCGCAAGGGAATCAAAACCTAAAGGGTACTTCCAGTCGACCTAGAATCTTGAAATTTGGCATGAAGCAACGTTTTATAGCACACATAAAGGAAAAATTCCGAAAACCTTAAATTTTTAGTTACATTACAAAATATATATTTTTTAATAAATATAAACTTATTACTTTTTTCCTCATGAACGCGTAGACTCGATTGTCGTAATGAACGAACTTTGTAAACCTTGCAGGTTTGTACGGAACCCTCGGTGCGCGACTCCGACTCGCACTTGGCCGGTTTTTTTTTTAAACTTAAGGCGAGACAGTTTATTGTTAATTGGTTTATTTATTCGAATTACGAATTATTACTATTAAATAAAATTAGCTTAAACGGAAACATATCCCATTGATTTGTTACCGGTCGCTAGATTGTTCTATTTGATGCCGAAAAGCGGCAGTAGGCTCACCTTAGCTAACTGGTAAAAAGTGGGTGTGTAAATTGCACACTTCTGCCCAACCTCTTCAGGGGATAATGGGCGTAACTATACAGGGTGTTTGTGACAGCCAAAAATTCTAAAATTTTCCGATTTTTTTTTTATATTTTCAAGAAAAAAATTGTTTAGTTTGTTAAATAAGGCCTTAGTTAGATAATGACTAAAAAATAAAATTATAAAATATGATTTTCAAAAAAAAGTTGCCTTCAAAAAAGGTAAAATAACTTATCAACCCTAATGAAGAGTGACAAGTGATCAAATAAACAGCAATGAGCCACATAACAACCAATAAGCCCATTTAATTAGTCACAGAATCACCTGATACAATTGGCACGGAGAGCAAAGATTACTGATAATCAAATCAAAAATACATTTCCTGCGAGTAATAACACTGTCGTATAACTCAACACAATGATACTTGTTCAGTATTTCAGTATTTGCCTGGCTGTCACCTACACCCTGTATATGTGTAAAATATGGGGTGATTCGTCCGCGGGACGAATAGACCCATTCAGAAGGCATTGTTAGGTTTTTCGGTCCGCGGACCGAAACACGAGCGGATCGAAACGCCCCAAAACCCTTTTATAGTGCAAACATTATATGAGTAGGTACTATGTAGAACACTCTTTAGGAACTATTGCTGATAATAATACAAAAAACTATGCCTAATAAAAAACCTGATTTCGTTCTTTTGGATTCTTTCTATTTCTAAATAAAATGAGGTATAAGTTAACGAGGGCAAAGTCCCGGGCGAAAAGCTAGTAATATAGGCTGCGTTTAAAAGCTGTAGGATTCTCTATTTTTTTGGCTTTCGTTGGAATTTCTGGAAATCGGATCGTATACAAGTACCTACGTCATACCTACAAAGAATACATCCTTCAAGTTTTAGGTCTCTTAGTTCAGCGGTTTAGTCTTATTGGTCCAGTTTAGGTTGATAGATATACGAGTATAAATCGTACCTCATTTATAGCCTACTAACGGCCGCCTACGACTTAGTCCGCGTGAAAGGGCATTACACCCATGCGAAGCCAGGGCAGGTTCCTAGTTATACATATAAACCTTATTCCTGAATCACTCTATATATTAAAGAAAATTGCATCAAAATCCATTGCGTAGTTTGAAAGATCTAAGCATACGTAGGGACAGACAGCGGGAAACGACTTTGTTTTATAATATGTAGTGATTTTTACTACCTTACTAGAGACATAAGCTGATACGAGAAACATTTGTAGGTTCTTCCCCTTATCGGCTTGCCTCCCTGCGGACAAAAAGGTACTTCCCCTTACTCCAGCTGACTGATCCCTTACTGGAATTCCAAAGGTATCAAAATTCCATTGGATTCCAATGGCTGTCATATGTTTTATTTATTGTTGTATGGTCGAGCAATGTCAAAATGATTACTATGAGAGACTGGCAGATGCCCGCGGCTTCGTCCGCGTAATATTTAGAAATCCCGTTACTTACCGAATCCGTGGAAATTTCTAGACATCCTCGTTACTACTAGGATCTTCCTGCCAAAGGAGAATGGGTAAAATGTCCCCACCGACCAATAATGACCAGACGTATATTGTTGGAAAGCTTTTTTTGTAACTAAAATTTGTTTTCTCAAATCGTTATAGACACATTATAATTTTTATAAAATTCTAAAAAGTCTCTTGTATTTACATGGCTGCAACGACAGTAATAATATTAATTAAATTTATTTATTCAGATAATTTAAATTCAGAAATCACAAACAAAATTAAATTTAAAATAAATAAGCAATGCCTCCTTCGGCATCTAAAAAAATTTCATAAACTTTTTTACTCTAAGCTATTTAAATCCAATAACATAAGTTTTTGAAAAACAAACCCCGACACACCCCATACCGCACCAGTAAAATTAATAATGCGTTTAGCACCCCCGCGGTACAAGGGTGCTTATTGTGCAAAACGCTAGGGGATGAAGTCGGTTCTAGACTACGTAATTTAAATGTAATAGTTTAGTCAATACAGAGAACGTTACGCCAGCCGAAAAGTAGCGAAAATGGGCATCTAAGGTTGATAGATAATTAGAAATACAGCTTCTGTAAATGGAAAGCCTATTTTTAAATTTGAAAAAGTGATAGTTTTTTAGTTATTGAAGAAAAACTGACCCGGCTGGTTCGGCTGGGGTAACGTCACCGCAGCAAGATGTTTTGTTTTCTCATGGTGAAACGGTATGAAATCACATGTTTATGTTTTTTTTTACATTTCATTAACATTCCTGAGTTCTGTTGTTTTGAAATTCTCCTTACTATCTATGTCGTATGAGTGGACTAAAGAACACGGTCATTCTCTCAGACGATAAGCTAGCAGTTCCTCACTAATCATTTACATCTGGTGTCCGCCAAGCTAAAAGTGGCTGTGGTATCTCCTCAATAATCTTGCAGTTCAGGCAACTGGAAACACAGTCATGTGTAGGTATATATAAGGTCTAAAGCGTTAGGAAGGCTAAGCTTAAGGAAGGAATAGAAGGCGCTGCACAGTCAAGCGAGATAGGAAAGCAATGGGATATTGTAAATGAGAACGCACGTATTTAAGCAAGTCGTCGGGGAGCCAACAGACATACGTTCCGCGTCAGAGTTACAGGCAGACTGCCGGGAGTAGACATGGGTAACTCCGGACACAACTATATCCTCGGATATATATCCAGAGGTGGATATGAATCAACTCCTTCACTTTAAAGAAAGTTACCATATCCTATATCCGACCCACTCCGACCTACCGAATAATGCCGAAGATAAGAATAAGTGAGCGAGATGGAATGCGAACGCGCCGGAACGCGTGGTAGGTACTATCGCAGTAGACGCATGAGCGCGAATGTAACGACATTACACGAGTATATACGAATACTCACGAGCGACAGGCATGCCGTTTAGTTTAGAAATATTTGTTTTCGTAATTATAATTTTCAAAATTTCTATTCATTCCGTTTTATATTTGATCTTAAGTATTTCGTTTTTAATGTAAATAAAAGCTGTTTGGATTTGGAATTATTTTTAGGACAATAAGTTTTAGTGTACCTACTGTGATTTTTAAATACGCCTATCAAATATTCTAATTATTATTTGGATAGATCATCCCAATCATATCTCGGTTCGCTTAATCTCTTCATTCCCGGATATGTACGCGGAGATGGATCTGTTAAAAGGACACACAACAACCTAACCAAACCAATCCCAGTCATATCTCGCGTCACTTAAATCTCTTCGTTCCCGGATATACACGCGGAGTTGGATATGTTAAAAGGATATATATCCTTAGTCGGAGTGATATACTACATATTCAATCCTTTCCCGGATATGATTAGCCCATGCCTAGCCGGGAGGCGGCGCTTGCGGCCGGTCGTCGGATGCGCAGGCTAGCGCAGGCCTTGGGAATGCACGGGGTGCGCGGTGCTGAGGTAGCCTGTGCACAATAGACGCCGGTTGCGTCATGCCGCAGCTTATCTAATGCGCGACATAGTTTGACGCTGTCTGTTTGTCCCTCGAAATATTTATTATATTTTCTTATGCTACTTACAATATTAATTACTGTCACACAATCTTAATTTATTTAATTAGCTATAAGTAGGTACAGATACTGTATACAGAACCATGCTTAAAACTAATGACTAGTTGATTGATCAGTCCATAAATTGTATGTATATATTTTGTAAATTAACATTGTAAATAAAACAATTGTAAATAGAAAATAAATAATTTTCTAAATAATAATTTGGACAATACACAATAACAATATAAAATTAAGTCCGTGACAAAACGGGTGATCGTGAGATCGCTACATCAGCCCCCCCTTGAGACCGTCAAGGGCGATAATAGTCGGGAAATCTAACCTTACGTCCTGATCGGGTTCTGAAAACATTATCATCGCGATCTGGTGGTTTCTGATTTCCGTGTGTCACATGTGTTTTTATGTTGTGTTTGTCGTGATGTTGTTTTTGTGCAGTGTCTGTGGGATTGGATGTATGACTATGTGTTTGTGTTGAGTGATGTGTGTGTGTGGTATCTGGGTCACGCAGTATGTACGCAGGTTTGATGCGATCTATGGAGACTGTGACTTTCTTACCATGGACAAGGAGAGTGAAAACTTTATCGTCCCTCTGAAGCACCTCGTACGGTCCAGAATACGCCGGTTTTAAGGATCCACCAACAGTGCAGTCACGTAGGAACACGTGAGTGCAAGTGGCTAACTCCTTGAAAACAAACGTTGGACGTTTCCCGTGATGACGAGAGGCAGGTGACGGATTCAGGCTCTGAACTATACTCCGTAGTCTTGACGTGAACTCCGTCAAGTCTAGGGTATAGTCGGCATCTGAATCAAAAAATTCACCTGGCAGGCGTAAAGGTTCCCCATATACCAACTCAGCTGAAGTGGTCTGCAGATCGTCCTTGAAGGCACTGCGAACACCGAGCAACACAAGAGGAAGAGAGTCTACCCAATTCCCATCACCGTGGCAGATTATGGCAGACTTCAGCTGCCGATGGAATCTTTCCACGAGACCATTGCAGGCTGGATGATAGGCGGTGGTTCGGCGGTGGTGGAATCCAGCAATCTGTGAAAGATTTTTAAATAAGGCTGACTCAAACTGCCTGCCACGATCTGTCACGATGTCGGCAGGGCAACCGAACCGGGAAATCCAGCCACTGAGTAAGGCTTTTGCTACAGCCTCAGCTGTTATGTCCTGTAGTGGTATTGCCTCAGGCCAACGCGTAAAGCGATCGATGGCGGTGAGGCAATATCTATAGCCTTGGGACGAAGGTAATGGTCCGATCAAGTCGATGTGGACGAACTTGAAACGGGCTGCAGGGAGTTTAAAGCTGCCGAGGGGAGCGCTTGTGTGGCGTGTCACTTTGGACTGCTGACACGCTAAGCATGCTCTGACCCAGTTTCTGCAGTCCTTTCGTACCTCAGGCCAGACGTACCGCTCAGAGACCAGCTTGGCTGTAGCATTAGCACCAGGGTGGCTGAGAGAATGTAGACTCTCGAACACTTTTTTGCGCATCATCCTGGGGATGAACGGCCTTACCACGTTCGTGCTCACGTCGCAAAACAGTTCCATGTTGCTGCCTGGGATCCTGATCGGTTTAAGGCGCAACGACGTCGCACCATCTAGGAGTTGCCTGAGCTCTGGATCAGAATGCTGAGCGGCTGCTAGCTGTTCTGGATCAACAGGCTGGGCAATCTCCTCGATACGTGAGAGGGTATCGGCTACCACGTTGTCCTTACCCGAAATATGTCGGATGTCGGTGGTAAACTGCGCGATCAGGTCCAGATGCCGGAACTGTCTTGGCGAGCAGTTTTCCTTCCGATTATGGAAGGCGAAGGTCAGGGGCTTGTGGTCGGTGTAGATGGTGAAGTCTCGGGCCTCGAGCATATGGCGAAAGTACTTGATACTCTCGTAGATGGCGAGTAGTTCTCGATCGTAGGGTGAGTACTTCTGCTGTGTAGGACTCAGCCCACGAGAGAAGAACGCCAGAGGCTCCCAGGACTCACCACTGCTACTACGCTGCTGCAACACCGAGCCAATAGCCCGATCGGAGGCGTCTGTGACAAGCGCTAACCTAGCGTCACAGTTGGGATGAGACAGCAAGGCGGCCTGACAGAGACCTTCTTTGCAGGCTTCAAAAGCCTCCAGTAACTTACCGGTGATATGGACCGGGTGTGAACCCTTTACCGATCCGGTAAGCAGCGAGTTGAGAGGCGCATGCTGATCAGCTGCACCTAGGATGAACCTGCGGTAAAAGTTGACCATGCCGAGGAATCGGCGCAGCTCTTTTACCGTCTTCGGGACTGGGAAGCTTTTGATGGCTTCAACCTTCGCTGGTAGGGGTGTGGTACCTTTTCCTGAAATGAGATAACCCAAAAATGTCACCTCGGGAACGCCAAACACGCATTTGGCCGTGTTAACGACCATGCCGTACTGCTTCAGACGGGCGAAAAGTTGACGAAGATGGTCTTCGTGCGTCTTCTGGTCCTTGGAAAAAACAAGAAAGTCATCCAGGTAGGCGTACGTGAAGTCCAGACCTCGGAGCATTTCATCGACGAAGCGCTGAAACGTCTGTCCGGCATTACGAAGTCCGAACGTCATGAACGGGAATTCGTAAAGGCCGAACGGCGTTGTGATAGCGGTCTTCGCGATGTCATCAGGATACACCGGGATCTGGTTGTAGGCCTTGACAAGATCTATGGTAGAAAAAATTGTGCAACCTGACAAAAAATGAGCGAAGTCGTGGATGTGCTTGATAGGGTATCTGTCGGGAATCGTTCGGGCATTCAGCATGCGGTAATCCCCACAAGGACGCCACCCATTGTCCTTCTTAGGCGCGAGGTGAAGGGGTGAAGCCCACGCTGATTCCGAAGGCCGACAGGTACCATTCTGCAACATCGACTCAAACTCAGACTTTGCAATTTTAAGTTTGTCAGGTGCGAGTCTGCGTGGTGTACAAGATACTGGTGGCCCAGGTGTAGTGCGGATGTGGTGTACAGTGTTGTGGTGTAGTGTGCGGTGTAGTCCATGTGGACGAGTAACGTCGGGGTATTCCGCTAGTATGTTATGATACACGGAGTTACCAGATACCACTTTCACCGAATAAATGTTTTCATTACCGCGCGCAAGCAAAGCCGCGGTCGCGAGCGCAGTGTTGCCGTCGATGAGGCGTTGGTTTTTTACATCAACGATTAAATTATAGTGAGACAAGAAATCCACGCCTATTATCGCCTTTGTTACATCCGCTACAATAAAACGCCAAGCAAAGTCACGGCGTAAACCTAGGTTTAACACGCAGTGATAGAAACCATAGGTATGTATGGCTGACCCATTAGCGGCACACAAATCATAGTTAGTTTTCGAGCGAAATTCTTTCAGATATTTACGGGGGAACACGCACAAATCACTCCCGGTATCCACTAAAAACTGCACTTTTGTCCGTATGTCCGTCACAAATAGGCGACCAGCACTTGGGCAGTCGTCGGCCGCCATCACCGACTGCCTGTCGCATTTCCCGCGTAGTCACAGGGCTTCGCACACCGTCTCGCCTGGTCACCGAACTTGTGGTGGTACCTGCATACCGGGAACTTCCAATAGTTGGAGTGAGATCTCGTTGACGACGATCGACCTCGGCGATGTGAAGATGACCGGTGTCGCGACTTCGACCGCGACATACGGTCGAGCTTCGCGGCCAACGCTTCAACTTGCCGGGTCAACGCTGCGATCTCACTCGATCTGCTGGAACTTGCAGAAACGGCTGCCACCTGCAAATTCGGCGACACGGCATCCAGCACTTGGTCGGCGAGCTCCGCGACCTCGTCCAGCTGCATCTTAGCCTGGGATGCGATGATAGGCTGCACACTACTGGGTAGGCGACTGGCCCATAGGGTCCTGAGTAGGTCGTCTGGCACCTCAGAACCGGCCAGGCTCCGTAACCGCCGCAGGAACTGGGACGGCTTGCGGTCTCCCAACTCTTCGTGATGAAGAAGCTGCTGCACCTGCTTCTCCCGTGATGCGGACAACCTCTTCACGAGCTCCGTCTTCAACGTCTCGTACTTGTTGGCGGTGACGGGTCCCTCTACGATGTCCTCCACGATCTCCACGTACTGAGGCTCTAGGTGGGACACGGCGTAGTGGTACTTCGTGGTATCCGACGTCACGCCAGAAAGCACGAACTGGCTCTCCAAAGAGGCAAACCACAGTTTTGGTTTGGACGGGTAAAAAGGAGGTACCCGTACGCTCACCCTGTTCAAAATAACGGCCTCTTCTGTCTTCCGTTCGCTGTCTGACTGCAACATTGTGTCCTATTCGGGGTCACCACTAAAGCGTTAGGAAGGCTAAGCTTAAGAAAGGAATAGAAGGCGCTGCACAGTCAAGCGAGATAGGAAAGCAATGGGATATTGTAAATGAGAACGCACGTATTTAAGCAAGTCGTCGGGGAGCCAACAGACATACGTTCCGCGTCAGAGTTACAGGCAGACTGCCGGGAGGCGGCGCTTGCGGCCGGTCGTCGGATGCGCAGGCTAGCGCAGGCCTTGGGAATGCACGGGGTGCGCGGTGCTGAGGTAGCCTGTGCACAATAGACGCCGGTTGCGTCATGCCGCAGCTTATCTAATGCGCGACATAGTTTGACGCTGTCTGTTTGTCCCTCGAAATATTTATTATATTTTCTTATGCTACTTACAATATTAATTACTGTCACACAATCTTAATTTATTTAATTAGCTATAAGTAGGTACAGATACTGTATACAGAACCATGCTTAAAACTAATGACTAGTTGATTGATCAGTCCATAAATTGTATGTATATATTTTGTAAATTAACATTGTAAATAAAACAATTGTAAATAGAAAATAAATAATTTTCTAAATAATAATTTGGACAATACACAATAACAATATAAAATTAAGTCCGTGACAAAACGGGTGATCGTGAGATCGCTACAGGTCTATCCAAAATTAGAGATTAACTTTTGACAAGAAACTAGGTAGGTACAAAAGAAACAACTTTCACTATGGGACCAACTTTTGACGGCCGATTGGTCTAGTAGGTAGTGACCCTGCCTGCGACGCCATAGGTCCTGGGTTCGAATCCCGGTAGGTGCAAACATTGATATGATGAATATCGATGTTTTGTTTCCGAGTCATGGATGTTTCTATACTTATCTATGTATTTATATACCGTTGCTTAGTACCCACGACACAAGACCTTAGGCAACTTAATGTGGGACTAGGTTAATGTGTTGTATAGTGTGTGAATATTTATTTATTTATTTAACTCCGAAATAGTGAAAAAAAAAATCTGCCGTTCCATACAATCTCGAATAATTACTGCACTGAAATGTATAGAACAGCTATTTTTTTCTAATTTTAAAAAGACCTTATATGTACCTATATATGTAACCTCGGCAATCAATCGCAAAAAAATATACATACATAACACGGAGAAGATATAAAAGCTTTTATACCTTCTCCATGATACATATTATATACATAATATACACGCTCATTAACCCCCAAATAGGTTGGGCAGAAGTGTGCAATCTACTCAACCACTTTTCACCAGTTTATAGCTACTAAGTCCGACGTGGTAAGCCTAGCGCTGCTTTTCGAGCACAAACACAATGATCTACCTACCGGTAACAAATCCAATGGGAAATGTAACCTCAATCGCAAAATAAAACACTCGAAATTAAACGTCTATTCGGTTCGAATAATTAGAAAGGTCCCTTTCAAGCTCGATCTCCGGTAAATATCGAGTGAAGGGCTTCTACGAACAATTGTATCTAGTGAGCCGTGTTGAACGCTCTAAACTGGGCATAGATTAAGTCAGGTTATACATATAGAAGCGACCCCAATAGTCATATAGGTAGGTACATCTATTGTATAGGTGCAGGGTAATTTATCGTTATGGGTATCCATCAACTATAGTAAGTTCATAAATCCAGGGTAACGATTTTAATGATCGCGCACGTGTATGGTCTCTAGTGTTCGCCTCGCAGTTTTGATCGTAAGTTTTTTTTATTTTTTCGTAAAATATGTTTGTTGCGCGAGTCTACGTGAAAAGAATGCAATCCGATAACTAAACTTGGGACCTAAATATATCGGAAATCAAACACTTCCCAGGTATGCTTCTGTGGAAAAAAATGTTCTTGATGATGAGGGAAAAGTTGACGTAAAACACTATATATAAAGTAGGTAAATGTCATGACTGAATCATGAACCGCGAGGCAAAACTGAAGCTAGAAACGCTCGTGACGAAGATAGACGTCTACTATGAATAGAAGGGATTACCTGCATGAAGTTCCCTCGACAGCGAAAAATAATGGCAATTCTAAAGTTTATACGGATGTAGGTGTTATGAGTATCCATGTCACATCACTAATTGTGATGTACATCACTAGAACGCGTCGCTATCTGTCATCGTCTATCTAGACTATAATGGCGTCTCTAGGAGTGTCTATATATTCTATATATTCTTTATTGTAGGTACACAGAAAAAAAACACACAAGATACAATATTTTATAAGATAATGTACAAAGTTGTCTTGCTTTAGTTTTAACAGTAAATTAATAAAACCAACTCAAACTGAAGTCTTAATTATTCAATAAATTGATGGAACCAACCAATACAGTAGGCGTAGGAGTCCGTTTGTACAAACATAATATCATACGGTATAAGGTTACAGAAAATATGTAAATAAGGTGTCAACACTGCCACTGCTGCGTAACTTTATCTACGTAGGTACCTTCCCCTACGAATGACTGAATAGCTTACAGGGGTTGTCTTTATGCTCGCACGCAGGGGTTGGCTTTATTCCAATTAGTCAGGTATAAGTCAAATGTCAAATCACTAAAGGGTAGCACGCGTGAATTGTTATCGCTTGCTTGTACGGGTACGTAGGTACTCTATACATCAAATAAAGTAAGTTTATGCCAAAAAAATGCTGGGATACGATGTAAATTTTTTTGATTTTTTTTTATTACTTGATCGGGCGAAATTTTTTTGTGTCCAGTATTTATGCTAGTTTCTTCATAGACAGATATAATAATTTATATCGTCAAAAAACACTCGTGAAAAAATCTTGCTACACGTGTCAATGTGCATTTATGCAGAAAAACGCAGTCCATTTACTCAACTTTGGGCCCTAATATTTTGGAAACCAGACACTTCCCAGGTATGCTTCCATGGAGAAAAATGATCGTGATGATGAGGAGATTCCATAGTTTTCGGGAACGTTGACGACCAAAAATCATCCTGTATAGTAAATAAAAAAATTATGTAAATATAAATAATATGTATTATATACATATTGTCAAGATAATTAGCATATTCATCTATTAACCTCCAAAGTATTAGATAATTTAAACATCAACCCCCTAATGGTGTTTTTAAAAACACCCTCCTTATCAAGGATTACCAAAATAATCCTCCGACGAATTAAAATTAGCCATGGGAAAGTTTTTACTGGTAGTTCCCAATCATTAAGTAGCTGTAGATAGGAGCTGCTAAATTGACGACCGATTTGTGTAGTTGGTAGTGACCATGGACAAGGTATAAAAGAGGAGGTGGGACTATGAACTGAGTCGTGTGGCATACGTGAGGCCATGACGCCATGATAGGGGCGGAGCTTCAGGGCCAGTATGTGTAACGCAGTAGCTGTAACCGCACGCTTATGCAAGTAGTTTGGCTAGTCACTACAAGGTGGTTTCTATGTAAATGGGCAGGGCTACAGTGTTAGGATGCTCCCATCGTCCCATACTTCACCCCCGCTCAGCGGCACACTATTTTTGTATGAAAATATACTCAGCCGCTGCTTCTCTTTTATTTCTTCTCCATGGTAGTGACCTTATATTCAATTATTGCGTTATCCAAATGGCGTCAAGTCTGTGTATTACATCCCACTAATATTATAAACGCGAATGTTTGCGAGGATGTAAGTATGAGGCTTCGCGTCTATAATATTATTATGAATAAAACGCAGTCTATTTACTCAACTTTGGACCCTGATATCTTGGAAACCAGACACTTCCCAGGTATGCTTCCATGGAGAAAAATTCTCATGATGATGAGGAGATTCCGTAGTTTTCGGGAACGTTGACGACCAAAAATCACCCTATATTTAAGTTATTTAACATCTCCTTTTCTGACTTGCTCCATGTTTCCTTGACAAATAAAGGGTGGACTGTACAAAAACTACCCCTTCTGGTTAATACGAGGTTAATAGGATCATTTTATTATAGGCTACGAGTCAGACGGCGCGTGAGTTCGAATCCAGTCGGAGCCGGACACATGTCATAGATTTTTATTTTATGCAACTGTTCTTATATTTTCTTCTATGCTCGTTTGGGAGTGAAAAAAAAACGTATAATACTATAGCTGCTTCTCTTCCCGGGCATACCGTACAAGTCAGTGGAGGGACAAGAGTGTCTTGGTGTATGTTAGGCGATGGGCTGACCACCTGTCACTACTAACCGAATAGTCCGGGAGGTAGCGTTGCATTTTTGATGGTGATTTTAGGCCGATCGATTTTGAGTGCAATTGATAGTTTAGATGAGGACATCAATTGAATTGAGCGTCAGCAGGCGCACTCAGGGTGGGGCGAGTGGGGAGAGAATGTCAAAAAAAAAAATCCAAAAATTATTTCTGTTCGTCCGAAAATTTGCACATCAGTAGTTTTAACAATAATAATAATTATAGAAACCGTCAGCTGTGAAGAAAATGGCGGGTTGTACGTCAGCAGGTTATATATACCTATATTCAAAATAATTATTTTCATTTCATTTCCGGTCGAATGAAACTGATACAGGTTATTCTTTATGCTATAAAAATGATAAAAAAAAAGCCTCAGCAGATCTATCGATAGGGGTAAAATCGTCAACAAGGGGATTATATGTGCCGAGCAGGTATTCAATCCGAGTATGCATTAACCTTGCTGACGATTTTACCCCTATCGATAGATCTGCTGAGGCTTTTTTTTATCATTTTTATAGCATAAAGAATAACCTGTATCAGTTTCATTCGACCGGAAATGAAATTAAAATAATTATTTTTAATATAGGTATATATAACCTGCTGACGTACAACCCGCCATTTTCTTCACAGCTGACGGTTTCTATAATTATTATTATTGTTAAAACTACTGATGTGCAAATTTTCGGACGAACAGAAATAATTTTTGGATTTTTTTTTTTTGACATACTTGAAATTCTCTCCCCACCCTTACTGGAGCTGCTGACGTTCGAGTTACTCAATGACTATCCATGAAAAGTACGTTATGACATTAATCAATCGACCAGAAATTATTTTGTAAAATGCAACGCTACCTCCCGGACTAGAACTTGTACATCTCAACTATCAAAATTGGTCAGAAGTGGCACCATGTGGTTCTATCGGCCCTTGGTGCTCTGCCTACCCCGTAAGGGATAAAGGCGTGATTATATGTATGAATGTATTCTTATGTGATGGAGTATTGTATTTAATACTTAATTTAGGGCGCCGATAGCCTAGTGGTTGTGACGTACGCCTTTCACTCAGAAGGCGTGGGTTCTCAATCCCAGTCACGGGCCTGTACAACTGAATTTATTTCATGTACAGACTTTTCAAAAATTGTCACTTAGCTATACCCGAGAAGGGTTGGCGTCAGGCAGGCAGCCGGCCGTAAAAACAAATGCCAAATTTTGGCAATGTGAGTTTCGAAAGAAACCATGTTGCGCCGACACTATAAATATAGATTAATCTAAATATACAGGATGTAACAGAAAGGGTATGTTAAGCGAAATGCTATGTAAATAGCCCACTATACAGAACCTATTTCCAAAATTTAAGACTCGAAATCACATTTTTATTTTTCAAGATTGTATGAAAATTCCTGAGATATTTAAAAATTCTCCATACTATCAAAAATAAACATGTGATTTCGGGTCTCAAATTTTGTGAATAGGTTCTCTACAGTGGGCTATTTGCATAGCTTTTTGCTTAACATACCCTTTCTGTTACACCCTGTATAAATGTGTAGCTGAGCCATCTATCGGATGCAGGAGAGAAACACAATCGAATGCAAAATCCTAGAACGCGATATCGAAGTTTCTCACAATGATTGGAATATATACATGGGCCAAAAAACGACTAGTGGCCCGGTGACGCCGGAAGCGCTTCCCTATTCACCACCCCCACAAATGTATGTTAATATCGTAGCGACATACACAAGTTAAAATTAAAATATAATTGAATTGCGAACCTTACCTACTTAATATACGTAAGATTAATGAATAAGATTTACTGAACAACTTGTTTGTAACTTGGTAACTTGAAACGTAACAACAATATGTGTTTTAGATTTATATGTGAAAGTTTATCATATAATTGAACATAGTGTAGAAATTATACAGGGTGTATAGCGAAATGTTAAATAACCTCAATTATTTAACGAAAAAAACCGACTTCGCAAAAATTTTACCCAGTGTCACTCTCACGACAAGACGAATCTATGATATCTCTCATGCTCGAATGCGACAAGCCGTTTAGGCTCTAGAACGTGTCAAAAATATATACATACACTCGATTAACATAACCCTGCTTCTGGCGTAGTCGGACTTTTTTTACCCACTATTATAGTTCTCTATAATAGAGAACTATCCACAAAAAGAGATTCAAAATCACATGTGGCAAACATGTTAAATTTTGTCAAGTATGAACATTCCTAAGTTGTTTAGAAATTGCTCCAAACTATCTGGAAAAATAAACACATAGTTTCGAGTCTCAAATTTGTTCTTTTGGCTATTTTCATAGCACTTCGCTTAACTTACCCCTTCTGTTACACCGTGTATATACAGTGTGCTATGTCATATTCGTGTGGTTTTCATGTCGACCCTAATCATGTAATTTAATGCCTACCATATATTGTCCCCAAAAGCGGTGATAGCCCGGTGGTTAAGACGTGCACCTTGCAAGCGGAAGGCGTAAGTTCGATCCCAGACACGGTACCAATGAATTTATTTCATGTACAGATTTTAATGTTGTAAAATTGTCACTTAGCTCGTGCCTCGGAAAGCACGTAAAACCGTTGGTCCTGCGCCTGATCTCTCTCCGGTCGTGTCGGCTTTCCGTCCCATCGGACTATGAGAGTAACGGAATAGAGAGTGCACCTGTGTTTGCGCACACACTTGTGAACTATAATATCCTAGCTCCTGCGTACCTGGCCAATCTCCTTGGTCGCCTTGGCCGAAATACGGCAGATGCTGAAGACGAAGAAATACACTCGTAAGGTGTAAAAGTGTAGATACATATCACAAACGATCAGTGGCGTAGCTGGGTAACTAGGGGCCTTAGGGCAAATAAAAAAATGGGGCCCCACTGCTATCTCAACCAATTTCTGCTACCTATCTTCTTTATTGCACGTGACTAGACATTACCAAGAATTTTTGAAGTTTACGAGCCCCATCATTGAAAGACTTTCTCGCGAAATTTAACTGTAACTTTATCTATAACGTTCTTGAAAAATCAAGATCTACCGAGGATTTCTGACCTTTGCTAAATAAAACACGAGATAGGTTACAATCGGGTAGACATTACCATGAATTTTTGGAGCTTACTTATTTTGGAGCTTATTTCAGAAACAAAAATCTTTATTCTTTATTGTACACAGACATTTTATATGGAAAAACATTTACATTGACAATGTACAAAGGCGTGCTTATCCCTATAAGAGATTTCTTCCAGCAAACCACTTGTGATAGCGAAAGTTGGGTGAAAAAGGTAGATTGTATGTGTACACAATAACAAATAAATGTACTTACATAAACCTACATAATATCTATATACCTAAATAATAATACATATCTACATATAATAAACCTAACCTACATAGACTTACAATAAAAGTATCTTACAATAATAAAATAACCGACAGACCTACTAAGGAAGAGAAAGGTAGTATGCCTTTACTTGTCTCTTAAATATGTCAATTGTAGGACAATCACGTATGGTGTGCGGTAGTGAGTTCCACAGCTTGATTGCATAGACAGTGTAGGAGTAGTCATATACAACAGAATGATGACTCATCAAAATCATCAAAATCATCAAAATCATCAAAATCAAGAATCATCAAAAGACATGTTTTTACTAACTGGGTTTACGCAACATGTCTGATTTTGACATACTAGGTCATGTCCCGAAGGACGAGTAAATTAAATTTTATAATTCCTACATTTTGACGTAGGTTCATGGGTAGGCCACGAAACCGGCGCTAGGATTTGGTAGGAAAATTTTACGGGTGAAAATTAGTTAGCAATGTTATAAGTTCGCCTTTGTCATTACATTAGGTATATTTATGTTTTCTATGTACAATAAAGAATAATAAAGTTTTTAATCGATAATAATGATTTTGTTATGTGCCTTTAGAGCTGATTTTTCCAATGATCAGATAGTCTATCTGTACAATAAATTTCATGCTGTCTTTCTATAAAATTTGATCAAAGTAGAGACTTTCAGCATCAACTTTTTTCTTCAGATAGGCTTTGGAAAAATCGGCGCTTAGTTAAGTAAGTTTGAATCTGTTATTTGTACTATGATGTATGTTCTAAACAAACAAAAATCATCGTATCAATGTTTACATTTACCGGGATTCGAGCCCAGGACCTATGGCGTTTACCTGACAGGGATTTCTTGGAAAACACTTGGGATAGCGAAATTTGTATGCGAAAAATCGACTTCATTGCACAGCTAGCTTTCTCATCGCTATTCTAGTGGCCCCAAAAGTTATCAATTCAATTTTAAGTTCCAGACTTAAATTTCTAACCGTTGTTATTTACAGGATGCTCTTATTTCGACTATAATATTATGTTACTATATTGCCTGTGTCGATGCGGTGCTTCACTAGAATACATCAGCTGCATCTCCTTCCGTGCATGTCGTAAGAGTCGACTAAGGAACTCGGGGGCGTTCTCTGAAGCCTGTGTATATGCAATATATGTACTTTTGTATGTATTTTCGTTTTTTTCTCGGGCATGTTTAAATACTATGTGTATATATTTTCGTTTTGAAATAACTCCCTCGTGCGTTCATTATTGAAACCAATGACGTGTCGTTTAAAATTAACCTTATCTTTACCTAGAAATACTTAATATATACATATTTATAAAGTTTTATTACCTGTGACATAAATCTTTGCAAACACTCTAAATGTAGTTTAAACATTGTGGTAAACTTTTAAAGAGCACCCTGTGTCTAGCTGTCAAACTTTGCCAAAATGAGCTTTGTGTATGTCACGTAGGCAGTTATAAGTTTACATGGTTACCGAGGTTAAAATATTTGGCTGTAGATTAGGTGTACCTACTCTTTGAGGGATTTTAGAACTAGCGGCCGCCCGCCGCTTCGTCCGCGTTAGAGGGCATTGCGAGTTGATATATGGCCTATAGCCTTCCTCGATAAATAGGCTATCTAACGCTGAAAGAATTTTTCAAATCGGACCAGTAGTTCATGAGATTAGCGCGTTCAAACAAACAAACTCTTCAGCTTTATAATATTATTATATATTATATATAGTAGGGTTAAAAACGTAAAAAAAGTTAAAAAATCACCCGGATAGATGGCGTTGGCGACCGTTACTGACCAAAGAGTTTTGTGGCAAGTTCCAGAACCATGACGTGACCTTTTTTATTTATTTATATTTATTAAATTAGAAAGCCAACATAATACATAACAGTTCCGTTAAGATACAAGTTGGACAGGAGTACACGATAATATTATGTATCACAATTACAGGCTAGCACAACTTTTACAATAAATGAAGTAAAACTATTAATTGTATAAATAGCTTGTGCATTTATGTAGTTACCATATTGAAAATTTGATTTATATTTTATAGTGTATTCTGGAACACTAATATACGGGTCCAGCTGAAAACCAGCGCTGCAGGCCATCTGTTTTGGTCTGCAGCTGTATGCTGAGCTGGGTCAATTTCAGCATAATTATGTTTTTCTGTTTGGCTGTATTGTGAAACATTTTTGAATGCTGAATAAATAATTTATTTATTTCTTTCTTTCTTTCTATTCAATAATTATTTAAGCATACCATTATGAAGCGTATTAAAACTTAAGCCTGGATTACGAGTATATTGCATTAATTGATTGAAAAACTTTATGCTTCAATACATTTTTTGGAGGCTAAAAATGTACCACCACTTATTGGGGGAAATTTTGGGGGAACGCCCCTGAGTGCCTTAGTCGACTCTTACGACATGCACGGAAGGAGATGCAGCTGATGTATACTAGTGAAGCCTCGCATCAGCAGCAACAAAATATCAGAACCGTTAGTGTAGTTCACGTGTTTTTTTTGTGGCCACCATTAACGAAGGGTACGTACTCTATACATCAAATAAAGTAAGTTTATGCCAAAAAAAAAGCTGGGATTTTTTTATTTTATTTTTTTTATTATTACTTGATCGGGCGAAATTTATAGTGTCTAGTGTTTATGTTAGTTTTTTTTATAGACAGATATTAATTATTTCTCGTGAAAAAAGCTTGCTACGCGCGTCTATGTGCATTTATGCAGAAAAACGCAGTCTATTTACTCAACTTTGGACCCTAATATTTTGGAAACCAGACACTTCCCAGGTATGCTTCCATGGAGAAAAATGATCGTGATGATGAGGAGATTCCGTAGTTTTCGGGAACGTTGACGACCAAAAATCATCCTGTAATATGCTGAAAACATAGTAGGAAAATAAAGTTATTATGTAGTTATATGTTTCGCCAGAAAATCATAGCATACATACATTAATTATAACAATGAAATTATTCAATCATATTACGGGAAAATATAAGTAAATAACTTGTTTTTATTTTATTTTGCTTCTGAAAACTGTTGTATAATAATATTAATATGTAATTTATTATAAAATTTTGCAGTGCATTTGCGTATAAAAATAAATAAATAACGTACTTACAAAATAAATAGAATTTCGTATAATAAATCGTACAATAATTTAATTTATTAATTAATTAAAATAGCTTTACTGGGTGTAAAAAGACAAGTTTTTTCTTTTAATACCTCGTATTCTTTGTAACATCACGATTATTTTTTTCTATGGAAGCACCCCTGGGAAACCACGGGTTTCCAAGATATTGAGGTCCTAAGTTACATTAATTTTTTTTTTTTGAAATAAATACATTTGAAATCGGTTAACAATCATTTTTTCAACGATACCATGTCAAATGTTATAATGTTAGTTTTGTATGTACATTTTGTACTTTGCGCATCAAACGAATACATTACTTGCAATAAAATGACAGTATTTTTTACACCCTGTAGAGAATAAGCATTTTTTAATTATTCTTCTTTTAATTAGACATTTTCCCGCCGAATCGACTGTAATGGCGGCGATCATTGACTGAGTCTACAAATCCTGCTAATTTGCAGTCACACTACTGTCAAAGTGGGGTCATGACACAAGCTAGGGTTGTCAGTTTTAGTATAAATTATTTAGGGACTTATAAACCGTATATAAAGTTAAGCAACACATTTGGTAGTAAAATGTATCGAATATCAGTCAAATTAAGCGTTTAAGAATAGTTGATAATATTCATCCTAAATTATTAGTTATAGAAAAAGCTACTAATTTTTGGCTTGTGCGTGTGCATAATGTTTTTTATACCTAAGTAAGGCCCATTCTACTTTTCATTCGTTTGATTTGAGGCGCAATCACGATCACGATATCAGCGTGATCAGAATGTACCAAATGCATGATCAGTTTCCACTTACAACGGATCAATGAGGGATTTTTTGAAAACTATTAAAAGTAAAAAAAATACAAATCGGATGGATAGATGGCGTGAGCGAATCTCCCACCCGAAATTCTGTACGGAGAGGTGAAGGGGGGAGCTAGGTAAGAGATGTAGGTAGATAACGCCATCTATTTTTGACAGTTATTTTAACTTGTCAGAAAATCCCTAATCAGAGTGGAATAACCCGTAAACTGGCAGCCCTAGTCTCAAGTCACATGGGCGACTCGGAATCGTTTGTAACGAGTATCAATGACAGGACACGCGGCGATCGCGTGACGCAGATTATCGTAGATCACGCTGGGGTGGCATTGTATTAAAAAAAAGTAGGTACATATATTTTTTTCTTTTTTTCTTTACCTACACTTGATACAATTCAGTTTATTATCACTATCATGTATTAAAAACCTTTAGATATACAGGCTGTAACAGAAAGGGTATGTTAAACAAAAAGCTATGTAAATAGCCCACTATAGAGAACCTATTTCCAAAATTTGAGACTCGAAATCACATGTTTATTTTTCCCGATTGTATGGAGAATTTTTAAATATCTCAGGAATTTTCATAGAATCTTGAAAATTAAAAATGTGATTTCGATGGCATTCTCTACCTACTGGTTACTTATGAAGAAGATATCTTTAGATATTATAGTTCGATTCCGGTAGTCACACTTAAACCTAAACGTAAAATTATTCCTACCTGTCCTTTTCTCTGTCAGCCATTTGTGTTAAGAACGGAGAGAGATAGACCTGACTAAGATTGGGTTTAGGTTTAAGTGTGACTGCCGGAATTGACCCTATTACTCGTATATACCTATTTACAGATTAAAATTTTAGGCCTTTTTAGTGTTTTCATCTAAGCTTTTTAGTAACAATATAGATTTAACTTTTTAATTTGACAGATATTCTATACATTTTGCTATTAAATGTCGTATTGAACGGATGTTTAAATTTCTATATATCTATCACATCCACTGCCTCCTACACCCACTGCTGAGTAAAGGCCTCCTCTTCCCTATGCCACTGTCCTCTGTCCTGGGCGAACCTCATCCACTGCTGTTCAGCAACCATTCGGATATCATCTGACCATCGGGCGAGTGGTCTGCCCCTCGGTCTTAAAGCGTCCCTTGGCCAACATTCCGTCACCGCCTTGGTCCATCGACCATCATCCCTCCTGGCCAATTGTTTAAATTTAGTCATGTTTTATTAGTAACACCGCTTATGTATTAGTAGTTGTGTGTTTACCTTAGTTATTTTTTTTATTCCTCACGTAGGTTTTTATTTAAAAAAAAATATTCTAAATATATGTACTTATTATAATATATATTTAATTATACTTATTAAAAAAAAGTTTGGTTGCCTACATAGCATTCGTTTTCTCTGGCAAAAACTTTCCATCGAGTTACTAGACTAGAATTTCAAAATTAGTTATGTATTTTGTATGCACTTTTGAAAGTTCAAACTATTTAAAACAATGGCTACCCTACCACCCTTAACGGCTTGTTAGACGTAGATGCATGAGTAGCACGTGTCCTGTATGCGAGACGGAAATGCCGATTTTTAGGGATCCCTACACCTATCTTGTCCCTGCAATACAGTGACGTTGTTTATAGGTAGACGCGGGGTTTCATAATGAAATCTTTATAAAAAGTGGCACCAGTAAATTTAAACCTAATAACTGCATTAGATTAGATTTTTAAACTTGAATCTTATGTAGTTACCATAAGACTCGTCTTTGTTTGTATCAATTTATGGCAATAGCTGCCCAGCTATACAATTGAGCAGCTATTTGTCGTGTCATTTTTTGAGCGCTGTAACTGAATCTAGTAATAATTTTATCTAAGTTGTAATACGACTAATTTATAAATGTATGTGTTTGCGCAAACACACTTGTGCACTATAATATCTCCTGCGTACCTGGCCAATCTCCGTAGAGATTGGTCGCCTTGGCCGAAATACGGTCGGAGATCATCATCATCATATGTATATATGTAAATAAAAGAGAGTTCGGCTGAAAATTGGCGGGGAGGTAGCTTAGAACCAGGAGATGGACAAAAGATACTCTTATCCCAGGAAAATATTTGTATCGCGTTTTAATTATTACAATTTCAACATTTTGTTTTTTCTGCAGTCCACGCGGACGGAGTCGCGGGCGTCCACTAGGTTATAAATCAGAATAATTAATAAACAGTTTGAATCGATAAATTATTGAAACGATGTCTAAAATATCGATATTTAAAAAAATATTTTCTCTTAACTAATGTTGAGAATGTATACGGAACTCTACTGCCCACTTTCACACTCACTCACATCACTCGTTATCTTATCTATGGGGTGCCAATATGGCGGCCATGGGACTATTATTCTGTTTAGAGTCCGTTTCATTGAATAATCCCTACGCCTGATTTCGGAACTAACATTTTTTGTATGCAGCGACACAGAAAATGTGGTCATACACATAGTAACTAGTGCCATCATCCAAATGAACTGTACAGTGAAACGCACATTGGTGTTTTAATTTTCTATGTGATATAAAAGAAAATATTACATCTGTCTCTAATATGCTAAACGTGACTATGAGATCCTTTGTGATATTGCAGTTTTGGCTCCCCATTTTGGGAAAGCAGCAGTGCATATGTGTATACAGAATGTTTTTTCGTTGCCACCCTTAACGAAGGGTACGTACTCTATACATCAAATAAAGTAAGTTTATGCCAAAAACATGCTGGGAAATTATGTTTTTTTTTTATGTTTTAAATTGAATTACTTTATCGGCCGAAATTTAAAGTGTCCAGTGTTTATGCTAGTTTTTTCATAAACAGATATTAATTCTTTGTCTTGAAAAAATCTTGCTACGCGCGACTATATGCATTTATGCAGAAAAACGCAGTCTATTTACTCAACTTTGGACCCTAATATCTTCGGACCAAGACACTTCCCAAGTATGCTTCCATGGAGAAAAATGATCGTCATGATGAGGAGATTCCGTTGTTTTCGGAAACGTTAGCAACCAAAAATCACCCTGTATGTGAATAGAAAAAAGGACAATAAGGCTGCTTTTCTCAACTATAATAATTTACGTACATTTTAACCCTTTTCTTGAATCTATGTACAGTAATAGAAACTATAGCAGTGTCATCATACGTCATATTATTTTATATGACGGCAAAGTAAGGGTCGGTTCCTATCTGACGGAAGATGCGTCGAGCGTATCTCTAGGCACAGGCAAACGCACTAACGCATGATCGGTTGAATGGGAAAGGTTGAATGGGAAAGGTTGAATGTTTTGTCAAATATTTGCATGTTCTACCGTTACGCCGACAAATACGCGACGGATTTTCCGTCAGATATGAACCGACCCTAAAGATTCGATAGCTTTTATTTTACGTTAGTATGTTGCATAGTTTAGGTATGAATTGAATAGATATGAAACAATAGAATAGAAATCCTCCCGAACACAGTTTTTTCTTTTATATCGAGGCATAGAAAAAGGATTTAGAAAAAAGTTTGACGTGTGCTCAGGGAGAGATAGAACCTCCATTGTTACGGTTCTAGGTTAAAAAAATTGCGCTTGATTGTTTAAAAATAGAAAGAATTACAAAATCGTGTCTAAACTTAAGAAAACACCGTTTAAAATTACATTTGTCAAAAAAATCATGTATACCATAGCTTAGCATTCAGCTTAGCGTGCTTAGCTTACACTTTATAATGATTATAAACAAGATTTTTTCTTGTTTTTGTATTTTATAAAGGTTGCGACACTCTAAAAAGTCTATATTTATTAAGGTACGTTTATACCCAAGAAATTGGGTGCCTAATACGAATATGTTAATTCGTAATTTACTTTAATTAATTTATTCCTAGGTTAACTTTAATACAATACATCACTGTCAGTTATCAACGCGGTACGATCAATTTTGAAACTCTTTTAAAAAAACAGTGTTCGTAGGCTTGTGGTTTGTTAAGAAATCCCGTATTTTTTAATACATAATCGAAAACTTTGTTTTTTTTTTTAAAGTATAAATCTCTGTGGTGGATATGTTACCGGTCGGTAGATTGTTGTGTTTGTGTCCGAAAAGCGGCGGTAGGCTCACCCCTTACCACGTGGGACTTAATAGGCTAACAGGTGAAAAGTAGCCTATTAAAGGTGTGTAATTTGCACACTTATGCCCTACCTCTTTGGGGAATAATGGGCGTAACTATACAGGCTGTTTTTTGGTAGTCAACGTTCCCGAAAACTACGGAATCTCCTCGTCATCACGATCATTTTTCTCCATGGAAGCATATCTGGGAAGTGTCTGGTTTTCAAAATATTAGGGTCCAAAGTTGAGTAAATAGACTGCGTTTTTCTGCATAAATGCACATAGTCGCGCGTAGCAAGATTTTTTCAAGACAAAGAATTAATATCTGTTTATGAAAAAACTAGCATAAACACTGGACACTTTAAATTTTGCCCGATCAAAAAAAATATTCAAAAAAAATTACATCGTTTCCCACCATTTCTTGGCATAAACTTAATTTATTTGATGTATAGAGTAGGTACATAGATTACCTCCTAAAGATACCTCATACAGGATAAAATACGCGCGCCACTCATACTGTATCTGGGTTGTATATAATTCCGCGCTCGGAAAGCTAGCCCCAGTCAGTTACCAAGTTAATGACCCGTGCGCACGTGCGTGTAAATTGCATTGTTTTTATTTAAAAACTTATTACTTTTCATTAAATAACCGTGTCATCATGGGTTCTTGTTCCGTGAAATGGTGTGGAAAGAACGCTAAGACGTCAAGTTACAAAAAAGATGGCATAACATTTCACCGGTAAGTAAATTAAATTTTCTTATTTATGTTTTTTTCAATGGACGCGGAGATCAGTTTATACTGGTCAATAATCGCACTACAATATGTCGTCTCTTTTCCTCAACACATTAATCACTATTGTTGTCACTGTCTTACATATGTCAACGTCACTGTCACTGTCAACAGTAATAGTACGTCGTGAGCTAGCGTTGTGAATGTATAACGTAATCGACTTTGTATCGATAACAATAGAATAAAATATTTTATTTTATAGTAATTTAGTAGTTTCGATGACAAAGCAGTTATGGAGTAACCGGCTCTCCATACTAAAACGACGTGACATGTGACGTAATAGTCTACACTAGTCTCAAAATAGTATGAGAAAATATTGATTACCTATTTTTTTTTAAATAAATTTTATAAACTTCTTTTATGTGTATAGTTGTCATAATAAAAATTGTTCTTTTCCAGGTCCGGTGCATTCGTCTGTGAAATCTGTTTTAATTTCACCACCAAAGTCTACATTGGGAATACATTAACTGTGTAACTGCATACAAAAAATGTTAATTCCCAAACCATGCATACGAGCTATTTTATGAAACGGATTCAAGTGGTCACCTCATGGTCGTTTGGCCATATTAGAGTATTTCGATATATTATTTAATAAAAAGTATTTCTAATGCACAACGTTTTCGCTTTACGCATTAATATTGATTGTGTTATTATTATATTTTTAAACTCAGGATTTGCTTTCATTTAACATCCTACTTTTTTGGCTGTAAATTCCGTAATATACATTTGTATATACGTATATTTATTTTTACTAGAAAATGTAGTCTGTCACCCGGATCATAGTAAAAAATCGATTAACACCTCATTTACAAAAAATAATTTATTTGTTTAGCCGCTGTAGAACACACCTATAAATTTAGATACATACATAGTCTGCTAAAATTATTATACCTTTTTGGTCTTGCCGCAGCTGGGTAAAAATAATAGCAAACATTGTGTACTGTAAAACGGGGCGAATTGGTATAATATCAAATTTCGTACTGAAATTTATTGAAGTTTGCAGTTGTTTTCTTACATAATGTTATTAGAATAAAATTCTGTCAACTCAAGCAAACATGAATTTAATCGCAGAGACCTTCTAAATTAATCTGAATTGAACAGAAGTGTGAATATGTATGTATGTAAAATAAAATGATATCGATAAAATAAAAATCGCTTAAAGTGCATAAATATCGATACTTAGATAGGTTCGTTCTACTTTGTCGCATCACTATTTCCCTCGCCATTTTCAATGCGACCTTGAAATACCCAATCACAGTGCAGTGTTACGTCCCGCACTGCTTTGCATTCCGCCAAATTCAGTGAACTAGAGTTCATACTAAAATCTTTGGAAACGGTATCTTTAGGAGGTAATCTATGATAGAGTACGTACCCTTCGTTAAGGGTGGCAACCAAAAAACAGCCTGTATGTATGTATCTATTTTGGGTGATAGCCCAGTGGTTAAGACGTGCACCTTCCAAGCGGGAGGCGTAAGTTCGATCCCAGTCACGGGCCTGTACCAATGAAATTATTTCATGTACAGATTTTAATATTGCAAAAGTTTCACTTAGCTCGTGCATCGGAAAGCACGTAAAACCGTTGGTCCTGCGTCTGATCTCTCCGGTCGCTTCGGCTTTCCGTCCCATCGGACTATGAGAGTGGCGGAATAGAGAGTGCATCTTTGTTTGCGCACACACTTATGCGCTATAATATCTCCTGCGTACGAGTACATACACTTATTAATAAGAATAAAATTCTCTTTCGACCAGTAGGTAGGTATTACCCGTTTGTTAATATCTTCAATTGTTTCGAAACTAATTAATAAATTAAGCCATCTCCCTTTTATTACAATCAGGCCTTATCTTCCAAAAATACGATCAAATTCTAAACTCAAAATCTAAAATTACGACCCGAGAGAAATCAATGTTAAAATTCTTCTAAAGAGGTTGAACGAAGTTTGGATTTATGTCGGCAAATTATCGAATACTTCGCTCCGAAGGGAATTTCGATTATTAAAGTAGTAATTTTAAGATCCAATAGACGATAGTGAGCTTGGAGGTGGAGTTTGTGAAAATTTTAGGTTATGTGCCTATTCGACCTACTTGCTCGAGTGTTTATTGAGAAATCCGAAATTTTGGGTAGAACAAGATGAAAATCGACTTATCATTTCTGTAGGTATATTCTGTGATTCTAGCATATTATTATTTTTAAATTATTTTCATATCTAAAACTAAAGCGTGTTACTTTTTTTTCTTTTAATGTATTATCCGTGACGAACAGATAATTCATTCAAATTATAATCTAGTCTAATTAGACTAATAAGTAATTTTTATCTAACTTAAATTGCTAAATCGTGTAAAACTAAGAATGTGTCCATCGGCAGTTGTCTTATTGTCTCTAAAGGGGAAGTCACTTTGTTCATGTGTTCTTTAAAATTAGCACCCACTGCACTATATCACTAATTTAATGCACTAACTCAAAAGGTAAAGGTCCTTTTAACCCTCCTGACTATGTCATTATATTCTTTGGTTCGATAGGTTTTCAGTTATATGCTCCAAACTTAATATTTTTAATTTAGTGTTTTAGTTTACTCGTTTTTAGTTTACATAGGTAGGTCAAAGGTAAAATCAAATTATTAGTAATTAGTATCGATAACATTCAACATGGCGGCTAATATTTATCGTATTTTGACAGATAGTCGATAAATAGGTTTATCATAACGTGTTTCGCTGGTCATGTTAGAGCAGTTAACATGACATCTGGTGTCTGTGGTGGTGTGGTTTTTCTTTATGATCTCGCAGTTCTGGGTTCTTTATTTTGGCAACAAAGCCGTATGTATGTAGGTACTTAAGTATGTCTTTAAACATTTATGCATGAAATATTATAATGTCTCGGACAAAGAAATCAATTATTCATATATAATTGATATTGGTACTTACGCAATTGTTAAATTTATGTACCTGTCCAAGACTGATTTTCACAGCATTTCCACTAAAATTCCACTAACCAAAAAGTTACACAGCCTAAATGAAATTTTACCACTTCAGCACTAGAATTTTGCACTAACAAGTTTGTTTACGCACACAATTCCTTTGGCGAAATTTAAAAAGTTCAACGAAACTTTCCCGCGCATTCTACGTGCTTCGCTCCCGCCATTATATCTACAACTAAAGTCAAGAGCGGGCAATTTGGCGCGAAATTGGGGTGATGCACTTATGACCTTTCGGCCTAACTGCGATTTTTCTCGAGGGATTTTAAAAATGAGGGGAGCAAACGCAAATTGTTTTGCCGTAATCCGGGGAAACCTTGAAATCTATTAATATTTTTTATTCTCCACAGAAATATTAGCAGCTAATTAACTAGGACATATTATGTTGTAAGCCCCGATTATTAAGCGCCCGTTTGTGCTGCTGAAGTCAAAGGTAAAGGAATGAGGATATTTGGTAGAGAGTATTTTTTTTGTACGGTGGCTTTGTGCGAGTTTTCCCTTCAAACTCGATTGCGTAAACGTTAACTATTCGACCAATCACGGCGTGCCGTCAATCACTCTCATTACGTCACGTCATCATGCCACAATGTGATTGGTTAGCTGTTTTACGTTAACGCGAACGAGTTCGAAGTGAAAACTCGCACTACGCCCTCATGACGTTTTTTGTAGTATAATAATGAATTTTATTTATCTATCTATCTAGGTAAGTTTTTCCCAAAAAAAACCCTAAAACTTATGTATGATTTTCTTTGCCTACATAACGTCCACACTCTTATCTATGGTCGTCGACTAAGGGAACTAGGGAACTCCCTTATTTGGGCAGAAGCCACAAGGGAATTAAGTATTGGTTTGTCTAATATATTTTTATTATAAAATATTGCCTACATTATTTATTTTTCTGGTTACTTTAGTATTTGGGGAATATTTATTAGATTTGGGTGGAGAATGATACATGAGTTACACCGCGGGTTACATGTAATTGTGCTTTATGATATCTTGAGGAACATTTATTTATTTATACATATCGATATCGGGCATTTATAATAAATAAATAAGTACACGGTTCCTACAGAAATCAACTGAAACCATCAACAAGATAATTTGATTAGATACAGTACCTACTTACCAAGGATTTTGATCAAACTTGGCTGATTGATACATTAATTACCTGTTCTGTGGATACATATATGTATAAAGCGAACATGATTAGAATATGTATATATATATATATATATACATCGGTCAAACAACAACTAGTGGACATTGGATCACATTGTGGGGGTGGTGAAAAGGGAAGCGCTTCCGGCCCCACCGGGCCACTAGTAGTTGTTTGGCCCATGTATATGTCGTGGCCATATCGTAGAATTGATCATTTCATGAAATGGTCGAGCATTTCATGAAATGGTCGCATTTCATGAAAAGTTCAACTGTCTATTGGCCACATCATGATATGGTTTGGGCAGATCGATCATAAAAATCGCTTCTCGATATGGGCAACTAAACGCCCGATCATTTCATGAAGTGGTCAAGATTATTGATCATATCGTAAAATAGTTACATGAATCACCGGTAGAGGCGCTGCGCGCGTTTTATTTATGTGTGAAGATGGCGGATTTTCTTTTTAGGTTATAAAACAAATTAAAGAGAGTAGGGTGACTATGCAGAAGAAGTTCACGGATAGTGTGTTATATTGTATAATGTATATTAGACTTAATGGTGGTTTATAATAATATTGTTAAACAAAAACCTTAGATTACGATAGGTTAGGTTAGGTTAGACTATGACAAATGACGCACGAGCCGAGCGAGCGGAGCGAGCGTGCCCGGGCAGCGTCCGGCGATGTGCCAGATGCGAATCGCTTTTGTAAAGTCTTTTATGTTTTTAAATATTATATTGTGAAAATATCACATAAATAATAGCAAAAAAAATCATACCATCATACCTTATGGTATACTTATATATGGTGTACGGTATATATTATTTATATAAGCTCTTACCACATTCGGATTTTATGGACACCCTGTTAATACGATTTGGCCAAACGTGGATGACAAAATCGTGAAATGTAGACGATTTAACTTCATGAAATGCTCGACCATTTCATGAAATGATCAATTTTACAATATGGCCACGACATATATATTCCAATCAATGTGAGAAACTTCGATATCGCGTTCTATGATTTTGCATTCGATTGTGGTTCCCTCCTGCATCCGATAGATGGCTCCGCTACAAACACATCAAAATAATATAGGTTACTAGTAACAGGCAGACACCGCGTGGACTACAGAAAAAAAAGTATCGAATTTTTACAGAGAATTAGTATGGATTTTACGGTCATATGGGCGAAGTCACGGCGTAAGCTAGTATTGAAGTTGTACATAGTTCACTCAATGGAAGTGGTAACCCGTAGCCCGTAGCCTACGAAACATCTGGGTAAGCTCATGTCCAGTAACCCGTAGCAGCTCATTACCAGTATACAGGATGGTTGTGACATCTATGTAATTCTTTTATCAGGATCACGATAACAATCCCACAGCCACGTTCAGCATAGCGGGGGGATATGTGAAAAATCAGTGACAAGTAGCTATCTCATCCCCTGAGTTCCTTAGTCGACTGTTAAGACATGCACGGAAGCCTAGGTCATACAAAGAAAATACCCTCCCAGCGCCGGCCCGAAGTAAATTTTAGAATGGACCGAGATCCAATTATGGCGCCTCTCCTGTTTGCTCCAAATAATATATACCTATTATCTTTACCATTTAAGCGCCCTCTAGGATTTGGCGCCTGGAGCGACTGCTCCGTTCGCCGTATGGGAGGGCCGGCCCTGTACCCTCCAAGTTTCAGGTTCTTCTACGATCAGCGGAGTATTATTAATTAGATTTAAGTCTTCATCTTACCTATTAATAATTTTATAAAAGCGAAAG
The DNA here is from genome assembly GCA_014607495.2 of Carposina sasakii. NCBI lineage: Eukaryota > Metazoa > Arthropoda > Insecta > Lepidoptera > Carposinidae > Carposina > Carposina sasakii. The sequence continues at coordinate 5,120,567 of CP053177.1, read as the reverse complement.
TTTGTGTGTATGGATGAATAGATGGATGTATGTTTGTTACTCTTTCACGTTAAAACGGCTGGAGTGAATTTAATAAAATTTGGTATGGAGTTAGCTGACACCCTGGATTAACACATAGGTTACTTTTTATCCCGGATAATTTCGACATTTTGTTTTTTTCTGCAGTCCACGCGGACGAAGGTGCGGGCGTCCACTGGTATTCAATTATTCCGTAACATTCCGTATTTATGGCATAGATCAAAAGATTATTGATTTGTTGACGACCAAAAACACTTGTATGTTACACATAGACAGACCATAACAACACAGAACAATTAAATGCGACCTAGCTATAACTAGCTATTATAAAATATTAATAAGAAAATGAAAAAAAAATCACCCGTGTGAGATTTGAACTCACGACCTCTCGCATTCCGGGCATCGCTCTATCAACTTAGCTATTGGTTCACTTAACTCGGATGACGAATTTTACCATCTCTTTTAAATTACGTTTTTGGCAACGTTATTTTTTCATCCCGATAGCTATACACTAGCCAAATCTCGGTAAACAAAGCTATCTATTACTCGTGTGCTCAAAATTTGAGTTGACATGATGTTTTTTCTACTCAACATACCTGATTACATTCCAAAATTAAAGGATGCCTTACCCACCCTGTACAATATACGTACAAAACAAATGGCATACCATTCTGGGAGCACAAGTGTGGTGATCCATCACTGTCCACACTGCCGCAAAAACAGCGCAACTGCCTCAGTCGAGAGTGATAGACTAGCTTAATGTAGCTTATAGTGTTCCGTGGAAAAAGTGCCTTATTGTTAAAAATTATATGGCTGCATACATAAAAATCACGCCTCTTTCCCGGAAGGGTAGGCAGGGATCACGGATCTCTACTTGCTACGGTCTCTACACACCTCTTTCGCTTCATCTACTTTTATGATATTCTTCGTGCACGCTCGTCGGTTTCGGGTAGGTACTTATGACCTGACCTTTTTCTAGGTTTTAAAAGTTGTCTGGAGATTGCATATTTGAGCCATCTATCGGATGTAGAATAAGTGCCATAAAAAGAGCCTGATTGTTAAAATTTGCCTGGAGATTTTTACACATAGTAGAGCCATCTATTAAATGCAGAGATAACCAAAGTCGAATGCAGATTCTAGAACGATCTATCGGACGTAGAGAGAACCGGGTAATGAAACTTATTGGAGATGAAACCGTAGCAAATTTGAAACTCCAGGACCTGACCCACCGCCGTAAAATTGCTGCCTTGTCAGTGTTTTACAGGATACAGTTTGGAGAGTGTGTGTAAGAACTTCACAATACAGTTCCACCAGCCCCTTTTCACCATCGGGATACTAGACGCAGACTAGCGTATCACCCTTATGTTGTTGATATCCCACCCATCCGCACCAAAAGTTATGCTAACTCGTTTGTAATGCGAACGGCTAAAGAGTGGAATGCACTTCCTGCCGATGTATTTCCCGAGCATTACAACATTGGTCTCTTCAAAGCTAGAGTGAATAGTCACTTTCTAGGCAAACATGTACCACCCTAGGCCGCATCTTGCGTAACATCAGGCACGATGGCGGTCAAATGTTTGCCTAGCAAATTGTAAAAAAAAAGAACCAAAGTCTAATACAGAGTCTAGAACGCGATTTCGAAGTTTTTCACAACAATTGGGGCATATATAAGGATAAAATAATAACTAGTGGTTGAAAACGCTTGTCTTTTCACCAGCCCCACATTATACACATATGTGTTCTCAAAATGGGCTAACGAGCATAACGAGGGAAATCTTACAGCCCCGTTTAGAATAGAAATCAGTGAGAAGTAGCTATATAACTTGGAACTAAGAGAACGCCCCTGAGTTCCTTAGTCGACTCTTACGACATGCACGGAAAGAGATGCAGCTGATGTATTCTAGTGAAGCCTCGCATCAGCACAGGTCTAAATACCCTCTATTGAGGGATCGCCCGCCACCGGGCCCTATACCCTCCGCTGACCCTCGGATCTGCCTACTCATGATCACGAACACAAGACACTACAGTCGCAACGAGAAGCCAGATCCAAGCACCTAGCTTGCAACCATAAATCTCTTATAAGTGTCTTGTGTTCGTGATCATGAGTAGGCAGATCCGAGGGTCAGCGGAGGGTATAGGGCCCGGTGGCGGGCGATCCCTCAATAGAGATTTTAACTTCCGAATAGTGACGCCTGATACAATTCAATATCTAAATATCCTATTACAGGATGATTTTTGGTCGTCAACGTTCCCGAAAAGTACGGAATCTCCTCATCATCACGATCATTTTTCTCCATGGAAGCATACTTGGAAAGTGTCTGGTTCCCAAGATATCAGGGCCCAAAGTTGAGTAAATAGACTGCGTTTTTATACATAAATGCACATTGACGCGTGTAGCAAGATTTTTTTACGAGAAATAATTAATATCTGTCTATGGAAAAACTAGCATAAACACTGGACACTATAAATTTCGCCCGATCAAGTAATTGAAAAAAAATCCAAAAAATTTACTTTGTCTCCCAGCATTTTTTTTGGCATAAACTTACTTTATTTGATGTTCGAGTTCGTACCCTTCGTTAAGGGTGGCAACGAAAAAATACCCTGTATATGTACATACTATAAAAAACAAGTTACCTACTTATTCACAAAACTAGGTTAGTATCACTAGGTAAGTATAATAAAAAATAGTAGTAAAATGTTTACCTAAATAAATAAAACAGTGTACAAAACTAGCGGTCTCATTTTTTCCGCCGTAACTTTAGCGATCTATTTTACAGACTGCCCGTCAGCTGGTTCTATGTTATACACCGGTACTTTACAGGTACATAGAGTAACTGTGTTACGGTAGTCGAAAATACACTCTAGAATTATTGAGGAACGTACAGAAAATGCACAGACGAACCTACAGACATACTTGCTCTAGTAAATGTCCAGTGAAAATTGTGTTTAAAACATAAAAAGGCATGTTTGGGATAGGTAAGTACTGAGAATTCCCCGCGGAAATAGGAGAAACGTATATTTTTACTGAGTTAAAGTCCACTACGTCTATCTACGTCGTCAACATCTAGTTAAAATGTGTACTATGCGTAAATAAAATAAATTCTGTAAAATATAACTTAAATGCAGTTACTTGACTTAGTATCTAAATTATTCCGCGCTATTTGTTTAAGTTATCGCACTGTACGATTTCTATCCCTACCTAGAAATCTACAAATACAGAAATTTAACCTACATCTGTGCTATTCAACGTCCGCGTTCCCCAATCTCACCAGTTATAACACTGTCAAACTTACACTATGTCTTTATAGAGACGTTTTAGTGAGTCCCACCGACTCGACTATAAACATACCTCTTTTACGGCCTCCATGAAAAGAAAACAACGCAGAAGGGGGCACCAATGTTTATTCATAAAATGTAAGTAGGTGGTACAGGTAAATTTAATTGATATAGGTAAAACCTGTGCGGATGCGGGGCTCACTTGAATACTTGATTCAGAGATCTTCTTCCGTGCATGTCGTAAGAGTTGACTAATAAACTTAGCCAATCCCTAGCTAATAAGCTAGCAAATAAGCTAGCAAATAAGCTAGCAACTTATACAGGAAAATATCAGCCTATTGCAGTCGACTGCTGGCCGTAGGCCTCCCCAGGGTACGCCACGCACTGCAATAGGGGGGTTTTTGCCCATAGTTACCACACTGGGCAGGCGGGTTGGTGACCGCAGTGTGATTTTCGGACTATGTTGTCAACACGGGAGGCGCTGCTGCCCACCTCCCGTAAACCTCTTTACGATACCCACAGGCAGACATGGGCTGGTGTTATTCTACTCTGTCGACACCGTGATTAGTTCATAGCGCCTGCGACGCCATTGTCCTGGGTTTGAACGGGTGAAGACATTAATATGATGAATATCGATGTTTATTTCCGAGTCATGGATGTTTCTATACTTATCTATGTATTTATATACCGTTGCTTAGTACCCACGACACAAGACCTAAGGGACCTTAATGTGGGACTAGGTTAATGTGTTGTGTGTGAATATTTATTTATATATATATACCTATACTGACCTCATTAAGTATCGCTTCTCCTCATAGAGCTTGCTCCATGGTTCAACCCATTATGGGTCTATAACAAAAGGTGCCAATAAAAAGGGTAGGTTTATTTACGAGTATGTTTATTAAAGTGTTTATCTTTTCTGCTGTTATGTTTATATGTATGTCGAAGATGCGGGATAGTTGAAGGTTTTATATGCCGTGGAGTAGACACGGAATAACTTTACTCCTCGGCTTAATGATATTGTGTATGAAGAATAGGTTTAATGACATTATTTAGGAAGGGGCTGGGCTAAGGGGAATTTAAATTTAATTTATTTCAGGCAGGTCAAAGAGGTACCTGTGGGGTTTTGTTCTTTCTTCTTCCGCGCGGAATCTCTCGTAGGGTTTTGGGGTTTTTCACTTCAATACACTTTAGGTATTCTGTTACGAGTACTTCACTTTAAAACGAAGGGCACTCCTTTGGGTAGGTCAGTTTGGTCACACACAAAAATTCACTGGTCGAGCGAGAGGTCAGTACCGCGGTGTTTGGGCAACTGGCAGATAGGGGGAAAACATGCGGTCTGCATTCGCGGCGAGAAAAGAGATAGGACGATTAAAAGAGGGATAAACGAAATTATAGTTTTAACAGACATGAAAAAGGATTAACGGCTAAGTAGAGAGTCCGTTTTATAGAATAACTCTTAGGCCTGATTTCGGTACTTTTGTATGTAGTGACGCAGATAATGTTGTTATGTACATAGTAACTAGCGCCGTCATCCAAAGGAAACTATTTATTTAGTGAAACGCATTCTCACTAAACGTGAGATCTACTTCGTGATATTGCAGTTATGTCTACCCCGTTTTAAGAACGCGGCATACTACATACACATTAGTCACGCCAATTATCCCCCAAAAAGGTTGGGCAGACGTGTGCAAATTACATACCCACTTTTCACCATAGCCCACGTGATAATTGGTCAGCCTGCGACCGCCATTCTTTATTTAGATCTGCATACGAGCAAAACAAAACCGCCATTTATACCTACTATTATATTACGCAAACGCAAAAAAAAGCTGTGAACTGCACGCAGAGGCAAACAATACGAGACTAACGTAGTTTCAAAACTGCGGGCTTGTATACCTAGCTATAGTTTTTTTATTCATATACTATTGGATCGAGTACAAAGTTCACTTATACAGCTTATTACGTACTTTCATAAGGCCAAGATACCAAATCCCTGCATAAGGCGTATGTTCGAAGCGAAATGTCATTTAATATAGACTACTATAAAGAAGAATCTCTAGGGTCTAGTCCAGCTTCAGCTTCAGTTTAACTAAGTTTTATTTGGGTTAGGAAAACCGATTCGATCAGTAGGTCTTCGTTTTTGTAAGTAAGTGAATGAAATGAAAAAATTCTTCACCCGAGTGAGGCTTGAACTCACGACCACTCGCAAACGAGTTTGTATATTTTCACCATTTTAAGCGCTAAAAACTAAATAATACAAAGTTTTTTTTTAACAATAAACCAATTTGTTTAAACCACAATACGGTACACTCAAAATCATTATACCCTTCATTATGAAAACACTCTATCATTGAATCATTAATGAATGACGATCATTTCAATATCGTCAATAAACATGAACATTGTTAAAATAAACGCAGTTTATCTTCATTGTAATATTCTTCAATTTTACAACATATTAACCTTGATCCCTTAGGTCTTGTGTCGTGGGTACTAAGCGGTGATAGCCCAGTGGTTAAGACGTGGACCTTCCAAGCGGGAGGCGTAAGTTCGATCACAGTCACGGGCCTGTACCAATGAATTTATTTCATGTACAGATTTTAATGTTGCAAAATTGTCGCTCGTGTCTCGGAAAGCACGTAAAAACGTGGCTCCTGTGCCTGATCTCTCTCCGGTCGTGTCGGCTTTCCGTCCCATCGGATTATGAGAGTGACGGAATAGAGAGTGCATCTGTGTTTGCGCATACACTTGTGCACTATAATATGTCCTGCGTACCTGTCCAATCTCTGTAGAGATTGGTCGCCTTGACCGAAATACGGTAGGAGAACATCATCATACATAGAGAAGTATAGAAACATCCATGATTCGAAAAACACACATCAAATTTTCATTATAAAATCAATATTTGCTGATCAATTTCCCTGATGTTGGGCTTCACTAGAATACATCAGCTGCATCTCCTTTCGTGCATGTCGTTTTCGTGCAAGCGGGGCCAGTTGCACAAGATCAGTGACAAGTTGCTAGCTCATCGTCTGAGAACACCCAACCAGATTTTGCGTAGAGATAATTTGACTTCTAACATTTTTTTCGCTTGGTTAGTTGGGTCAAGCGAGTTATGTTAGTTTAGGTCAGAGGCGAGCGAAGCGAGCGCGCTTTCTCTTCATCTGTCTGTTGCTAAGCTCAAATCTCGTGAACAGATGAACCGATTTTGCTAATTCTTTTTTAGAATATTCTTTGAACTACTAGTTAGGATGGTTCTTACGGCGAGAAAAAAATTAAAAAATTGCCTGAAACAACTAGTATTTATCAAATATTTACAGCTAGGATAGTCTACCTTTTAAATTAAACTATGCTATAAATTTCAAACGAGATAAACCGAACATACAAACTCCGAGATAATTAATTTATGTTGAGTATTGACAGACTAATGAATTGATGACGTTAATTACTAAACATACATATATACACACGGCTGTATTTACAAAATGGACTGCAAGATCCTACAGCCACGTTTAGATCAATGACAAGTTGCTAGCTCATCGCCTGAGAGAACGCCCCTGAGTTCCTTAGTCGACTCTTACGACATCCACGGAAGAAGATGCAGCTGACATTCATCCATATACATTTGACGACCGATTGGTCTAGTAGGTAGTGACCCTGCCTACGACGCCATAGGTTCTGGGTTCGAATCCCGGAAGGTGCAAACATTGATATGATGAATATTGATGTTTGTTTCCGTGTCATGGATGTTTCTATACTTATCTATGTATTTATATGCCGTTGCTTAGTACCCACGACACAAGACTTTAGGGATCTTAATGTGGAACTAGGTTAATGTGTTGTGTAGTGTGTTAATATTTATTATTAATATTTACTAGTGGACGCCCGCGACTCAGTCCGCATGGACTACAGAAAAAACAAAATGTTGAAATTATCCGGAATAAATACATTTTCCCGGGATAAAAAGTTGCCGTTTCTGAAATTAGCGTGCACAAAATCACAGACAAACAGACAAACCGACAAACAGACAAGAATTCTAAAAATCATTATTTTGGATTCTATTGCGTTGATGAAGGTCTCCTATAATATTTTTTCTCATATATCTTCCATGTACAGACAGCGATCCGTTACATTTTTATTATATGTACCTATAAATTTAAATAGATGTACTACACAGTAGCTTATCCAAGCCACTAAGACGAGGTACCTACGTACAGATTGGGAACTGTACACGTCTGCACTCTGCAGTAGTGCATGTTGTAGTCACATGCTAAGCGGATTTCCAGTGACTCTGTTTCCCAAACTTTTATATCACATTGTTTGAAAGCAGCAGGATTAGCTTTTGTTTGTATTAGAGTGTGGCGGGCGTGTGTGTGTGGAAAATCGATAGACTGATTACGTACCTATCTTGCAAAAGTAAAGCAGAAGCAATGCGACGACATCGAAATGTATACAATCTGTTCAATATTGGCGCTAAAATCTCAAATTCCTTTAAAATTGCCGTCATTATGTTTTACAAGCAATCGGCGAATACTGTATAATTTTTGTGGGCAAGGGGTGTTTATTCCATTACCGAATAGTTTATCGTTCCTGTATTTCTAGATCTAGTAACTATGTTGGTGACATTTATAGATTCATGAACTAATAGCATTATTAGTTATTAATTTTATAAACTAAACGCGTAATAGTTTTCTGCAAATCCACCGTCAAAAAGCCGAGAGCCGAATTGTTCCAATGGGCAGATACTTTATTTGGCGGATAAATGTTACGTCTCTATCTTGTTCAAGTTTAAAAGAAAGACAGTATTTATCACTAAGAACTATCTACCTATAAAAAAATATAAAAAATTGCCCTTAATCAATGATTTTACAATGACCCTTAGGCATGTGTTCATCAACGTTCGATTAATGTAATCGCTCGGTTAGCAGATTTTAAAGGTGTTTTATGACAACTAATGTATAAGATTATTAACATTAAACACACTGTATCTGCATAAAAATTTATAATAATATACCAGATCAAATTAAAGACCTGCCTATTAATAAATTTAAAACTGTGTTATTTCGGTGGCTTGTTCTAAGGACTTTTTACTCGATCGAAGAGTTTTATATCTGTAAAGACACTTTTTTAATGTATGTTTGCTCGGTCATGTGGTGCCTGTTTGTGTTAGACAGTAACTTATATTTAATTGTAATTTATTTATTCGTGGATTTGACATGTGATATTAATTTTATATTATTGTGCTGTGTGAACTGAAATGTCTTCACTTAATTTTAATTTTAATTTGCATGCCATATGTTTATGGCTGTATAGGATGTTTCCTGTTAACTATTTGACACCTTTTCTGTACCCTATATAAGAGCAAATAAACATATTCTATTCTATTCTATGTCAAATTATTAACAAATAATAAATTTAATAGCATTATTCATATGAAAAAGCGTCAATAAACACCCTTTCATAAACGTTAATCGGACACTTTGCTTAATCGAACGTTGATGAACATGGGCCTTAATGTGAAAACGTACATGTCTACCTGTCAGGGTATACCTCTTCTAGTTTAGGAAGCACGAGGCAAAAATTCGTTATTCGAGATTTGCACGTCCGTCTTAAAGTCTAGCTTTGTCTAGGAAGGATTTCGGTGAAAGAGCTAAGCTTATTTCATAGGTACCTAGCTTATATATGACCTGCGGAGACAAGTTAACTTTAAAAAAGATTTGGCCGTATATTTATTGCATTTACATGTCCTATTGCATGCTGACTTTTGGAAAATAAGATCTATGATGGAGGGTCCAATAGTATTATAACATAACATTATTAATTATAACATTATTAAGTTATTGGTAGTAATAACTTAAAATGCCATTATTAAGCAAAAATAAACAAATTGCTAAAATAAACAAAGTGCTATGCTGATGCGAGGCTTCACTAGAATACATCATGCATACGTAAGAGTCGACTACGGCCCCCTTATTACCTAACTAGCAAAAGCAAAGCGATAGCGAAAATTGTACAAAAATCGCTGATTGCTTGTCAAATTCGTATTACGTAAAATGAATTTCAAAGGTACTTTGACATTTCAAGGCGAATATTATACAATTTTCGCTATGGCTTTGCTTCGGCTTTGCTATTGCTTTTATGTAATCAGGGGGCGGAACTCAGGGGCGTTCTCTCAAGAGACCAATTAATATGACTGGTAGATACCACATGCATCCTTAGAAACGTAACAACATATCTTTGATGAAAAGGCAGTCTACGTAAAATTGCAAACAAGTCATAGTTTATTAAAAACTAATTATTGGAAAGCTTTATTTATAAAAGTACACAATGAGGTACCCGTATTGAATAGAAGTGTATGCAGCCACGTCAAAATATGCCAATTTTAAAGCCACAATGGCATTTAAATTTTTTATGAGCATCTATGAGTGAATTATGGCTGAAATTGCTCTCGCTTGCGCTCTGGACTGTGGTCCAAAATAGAAGCGGGTTTTAAAAGCAGTAACCAAGCAAAATATTGTAACAATATTCTTGACATTTACTTGGACACAGCTATGTTACCAAAATGGGATTTGACAGCCCTGCTAGATTACGAATGTAATGCCAGATGAAAACGATCAGTGACAGAGAAGCCCCTGAGAACCTGTTTAGTCGACTCTTACGACATGCAGCCGATGTATTCTAGTGAAGCCCCGATGCACAGGCCAATAATCTTGTATCTACTACCAACAAACTATGGGCTCATTTGTCTGTTAATATTGTTTTTTTTTATTTGATAATAAATAATATTTCCGCTTACAACTTGTACCACCATTTCAAGTAGACGCTGCTACAGCGTAAGCCATTATGCTGAGCTAATTCATTGCAGATTTTTTAAAAGCCATTCAGATTTTTAAACTATTATAATTAAACACGCCTGTCCTAGATTTGTTCGTTTAAAATATTTATACATTGGTATGTTTTTCTCTTTTCTATCAGGACGAACTCATGTTTCAAAGATAAAAAAAGGGTGTACTCGTATAATAATATAAAAATGAATCGCTGAATATGTTGCTAAGCGGAAATCTCGAGAACAGCTAAGCCGATTTAGCTAATTCTTTTTTTAGAATATTCCTTGAAGTACGAGAATGGCTCTTACAGAGATAAATATTTAAAAATTGCCTGAAACGGTCTAAAAACAACAGTTTTCTATAGCGGCCGCCCATGACTTAGTCCACGTGAATGGATACCCGTGCAAAGCCGGGGCGGACTCCTAATCTAATATATAGGATGTTTTTTCGTTGCCACCCTTAACGAAGGGTACGTACTCTATACATCAAATAAAGTAAGTTTATGCCAAAAAAATGCTGGGAAACAATGTAATTTTTTTTATTACTTGATCGGGCAAAATTTATAGTGTCCAGTGTTTATGCTAGTTTTTTCATAGACAGATATTAATTATTTCTCGTGAAAAAGTCTTGCTACGCACGTCTTTGCGCATTTATGCAGAAAACGGCAGTCTATTTACTCAACTTTGCAACCTAATATCTTGGAAACCAGACACTTTCCAGGTATGCTTCCATGGAGAAAAATGATCGTGATGATGAGGAGATTCCGTAGTTTTCGGGAACGTTGACGACCAAAAATCATCCTGTATAAAGTAACATGTCCTGACTGATTCATGAATTCTGAGGAAAAATTACTGAAGCTAGACAAATGTTATATTTGGAACGTGGCGTGCGTGGCTTCCTCTTGTGACGTATATAGGTAGATCTAGGAGAAGGGATTTTCCAAAATTTGGGAAATAACGGGAATCCCTAAAATTTACATGGATGAAGACGTTCGCTAGTTTAAAATGAAATGTATACCTATATAATGTTTTTTTTTTGTTTAGTTTATCCCGAAGGAAAGGCAAGGGGAACACCCATTACAGCCATTGTCTTTAGTAAATGATTTTTTAATTTATGATGGATGATAATGATGATGATGAATGGAAATGTCGGGAAAATCCTCAAGAACAAGTGTAAAGTTAGTCAAAATGAAAAATAATTGCAGAAACAACTTACATGGGCTTCCGGCTAAAGTTTTACTCAGCCTCCCTGCGTATAAAACCATGCACAAGCACTAGATTCACATCACAAGTAATCAAAATATAACTTATCTACCAGAAAAGAGGTAAGTACTAGGTACATATACAGGGTGTAACAGATAGGGTATGTTAAGCGAAAAGCTGTATAAATAGCCCACTATAGAGAACCTATTTCCAAAATTTGAGACTCGAAATCACATTTTTATTTTTCAAGTTTGTATGAAAATTCCTGAGATATTTAAAAATTCTCCATACTATCGGGAAAAATAAACATGTGATAGATAGGTTCTCTATAGTGGGCTATTTACATAGTTTTTCGCTCAACATACCCTTTTTGTTACATCCTGTATAAACTCACTCCTTTTTACATAAGTACCTAGTGGTAAGTACCTAACAAACTAAAGTATAAATAAGGTTACTGATATTCAACCAACAAAACCTACTTTATAATAATAATGTAGGACATAAGTAAATATTTTAATTCAAATACAGAAATGACGTAAATTATCTACCATCATATTTTTATAGCTTTATTTTTATAGAATACGTTTATTTTGTAAAAACATGAGAAAATGTTTAAAAACCCAACTAGCGTTTCAAAACAAGTTTTGCTTCACAATTTTTAATACGAAAAGGAATATTCGTTTGTCTGTATGTATATAAAAATAACTATTAGAGACCACGAGACCACAGTCAACAGGTATAGCGACTACTTTTTATTTTTGATAGTGTGCTAATTATTGAAACTAAGAACCTTTTACTTATCTAGCAAAAGCAAAGCGATAGCGAAAATTGTACAAAATTCGCTTATTGCTTGTAAAATTCGTATTACATAAAATGACGAATATTGTACAATTTTCGCTATCGTGCTGCTTCGGCTTTGCTATTGCTAAATTAGGTAATCAGGGGCCGATTTTCGCAATGATCAAAGTTGGACTAAGTTGATGCTGGCTGACTATTATTGATAAAATTTTTGAGAAGGACATCAACTTTATCTTTCAAATAGGCTACATGACTATTTGAAAAATCGGGTATTAGTCGACAGATTTCACTATGCAGTCGTTTTACAAGTATATCCACGCGAAGAGTCTAGCTAGCAATAACCTTAGAAATGATATAAAATGTTAGGAAAATATATTTTTTTACTCATTTCCGTAATGCAAAGATAGGGAATTTACTTCTTCTTCATCTACCTAATTTTAATTTTTTACAAGATGAAGAAATATTTTATAGTAATTATTTTTCTATTTGGTAAGTTTAATTTATAAAATTATTTATAAAATATATTTATGAATAAAAAATTATGAATTAAATTTTTTATTCATAAATTTGTGTTTATACCTAATGCTTTTGATAGTAGGTACCTATACATACATATACAGGGTTTTTTTGGTTGCCACCCTTAACGAAGGCTACTTTCCTACTCTATACATCAAATAGAGTAAGTTTATGCCAAAAAAATGGTTGGATACGATGTAATTAAAAAAAATTATATTATTACTTGATCGGGCAAAATTTATAATGTTCAGTGTTTATGCTAGTTTTATCATAGACAAATTTTAATTATTTCTCGTGAAAAAATCTAGCTACACGCGTCAATGTGCATTTATGCAGAAAAACGCAGTCTATTTACTTAACTTTGGACCCTAATATTTTGGAAACCAGACACTTCCCAGGTATGCTTCCATGGAGGAAAATGATCGTGATGACGAGGTGATTCTGTAGTTTTCTGGAACGTTGACGACCAAAAATCATCCTGTATATACCGTGACTTACGGCCAATTTTGACTCTCACGACATGCACGGAAGGAGATGCAGCTGATGTATTCTAGTGAAGCCCCGCATCAGCACAGGGCAATTGTTTTAATTTAAATTTTTAAATAATTTTATGGCTCTTGACTTGATTGTTCAAGAAAATAGTACCTATCATGTAAATGGGTACGATAATTGTTTTTATTTAGTCATGCGGATAGAAAATTCAAAGCCAGTGCAAGCAACTATCACTCAACAATCCGTGATGAAAATCTGGCTGCTGACGGATGTCACACGGTGTAATATTTGCAACGAGCATGTTAGTGTACCTACCAAAAATCTACGTAATAACTATGTAACGTTACACCGTATGTAACGAATCGTAATAAAGTTTGTGATTGCTTATTTAAGCGCATTTTAAACGTCTTATAAGCCACGCAGATAAAGAATTGATCTGAAAATGGCGGCGGTGACGGAAGGTATGGTTGGCAAAACCATTACTAAATGTCACATTATATAAAAGACACTCTAGGAAGCACGTTTTAGCAAAAAATTAAGCTGAAAATTTACTTCGAAAGAGTAACCTCAAAGTAATTACCGATTGTAAATCTGCAATAAACATGAAAAAATTAGCTTTCAGACGTTTAACAGCAATGAGATTAGTCAAAGCGTAACCAGACAATTTTTTACAGCGCGTACCTACTTCACTGTGTGACCATAGGCGTGCGTTAGATGTGAGCGAGATAGCATGCGTGCGGACGCCATTTGCAGATCAATTTTTTATCTGCACGGCTCATGCTTATATGCCTCTTTTTTGCAGTGACATTGACAGCTGTCATCACGGCAAATGCGCCATCTTCGACCAACGCGCCACAGTCATCATCTGACAGCAGTTATGGCGGCGTCAGCAAAATGTTTCAAATGCCTTTTAATTTCCTCAGTAGTTTACTACAGAACGGACAATAGAAAATGTATATTTTTATCTAGTATATTTTAATATATAATAAAAAGAAATGTAATAATTTCCTAATTCAAATAATCATTGATTAATTAATTTAATAATGGGAAAACTAAAATATATATGGCAGTGACTTAAATTACAGCGATAGCGACATCTACCGGATAAAATTGTAAAACTTTTCCTAACACGAATTTTAAATAGACCAACATCAAAATAGGTCCAACCACTTAGGACATAAAGAAGAAGGCTTAGCAACGAAAACAATAGAAAACTGTCTTGTGGTTGCACGGGTCAATAGCGACAGGGTTCAGACAAATGTCGGCCTGTGATTGGTTCATATTGCGCTACATAAAGCACATTGACAGTCGCAGTGACAGTTAGTTAGACTTCATACTCGTTTAAATTCCTGTATAAGTCGAACTGTAAGGATGTTATTACAAAAGAGCGCCTAAAGTTAGATTCGATTTAAATATGACATTTGACAGCAAAATGTACCTATGGCATGTCTGCCAAATTTAGGGCATGTTTAGCTTAAAAGCTCAGTTAAAAGATGTTTAAATTCTTTTGTAATAACACGGTGATAGTTTAGATATTTTGAGTCATGTAAGGTAAGAGATTACGCCGTCGGTAGCTTTAGCGGCACGCTCGCTTCGCTCACTTGGCTCGTGCATTTGTCATTGTAATAGAAGCAACTTTATTCCTCTCCAAAACCCATAAACTACAGTTTTTTGTAAAATCACTTTATTCAATATGTCTTCGATGACTTTGTATAATGTTTACAATGTGAATTGTAAATTCCGTTTTAAGCAGAATAGAATAAGTGAACTGAATAAATCATTTTTTCCACGACTGCTATCTTCTTTCCATCCTAGATTATGATTATAATAAACGACGGATTAAAATACCACGTATTTAAGTCCGTCAAATACCCGCGGACATGCAGGGACAAAAGTACTCGATAGTCCTCGAAAAAATGAAATTTTAAAAATAGAACTTGTGTGACTAAAGACAACAAGTTGGCTTGTTTTTTTTTCTGTCACCTCACTTACGTCATTTGAAACACCATCTCTATTCTGGGTTCTGAAACTTTGATATTTCCGTTGGTACCTACAAAGGGTGTAACAGACAAGGTATGTTAAATGAAAAGCTATGTAAATTAGTCATCTTTAGAGAACCTATTTCGAGACTCGAAATCACATGTTTATTTGTCAAGATTGTATGAACATTCCTGAGTTGTTTAAGAATTCTCCATACTATCTGGAAAAATAAACATGTCATTTAAAGGTAATGATAACTTCAAAATTATGTATTATAATAAGCAAAAATATTATACAAATTAAAATTACATAACTATTAATTTTAATGAATTTTTATTTATCTCATCGCGTTTATTTAGTTAGTAGTACAACTAATGTATAGATATGTATCTATTTTCTATAATATAATATACCTACCTAATATCAAAGTTTCGGAACCCAGAAAAGAGATGGAGCTTTAAATAACGTAAGTGAGGTGACAGATAATAACCGAGTTGGCTCTCTATTCCTCTATAGTTGTTCTCATCTATAAAATGATCGTACACCTCAGATGAATCGTACACCGTGTGCGTTGAGTCCGCGTATGGTCCATGGTTGTCCGCGGTAAATCCTCGATATTTTTCTCCCTCACGGAGAAAAGTAAATCGTCTGCGTAGGCTATATAGTAAGTACCCTTGCACTTTGTTTTTGACTCATCGTACGGTCTGACAAACAAATTGTTTGGTTCTGACATATAAAAAAATGACAATCGATAAATACCTAAGTTGAATCATTTGTTTTTATGTAAAAAATAATATTAATTAGCCCTAAAATGAAAAAAAAAAGATAAAAGACGACCTGAAAATCTTACACTGGCAGTAGCATACCCAGAAGGCTGACCGCGTTACCGTGCTGTGTAGCGAGGCTTATATAAACCTTGGCCAAAATGGACACCAGCCCTCGGTCATAGGATGCTTCGACCAGTCTTTTGGCAATGCCAATATGGACCCAATGGTTCCATTTTTTCTACGATTTTACCACAATATTTTATTATTATGAATTTACTTCTATGCTGCTCTGGAAGTGAAAAAAAAAAATATAACGCAGCTGCTTCTCTTCCCGAGCATATTGTACAAGTCAGTAGAGGGACAAGAGGGTCTTGGTGTTTTGTAGGCGATGGGCTGACCACCTGTCACTACTAACCTAACTTGTACATCTCAACTATACCCTCAAAATTGGTCAGAAGTGGCACCATGTGGTTCTATCGGCCGTTGGTGCTCTGCCTAAGGTATAAAGGCGTGATTATATGTTTATATATATGTATGAATTTGAATAACAATGTTTATTTGCTCTTGTATAGGATACAGAAAAGGTGTGAAATAGTTAACAGGAAACATCCTATACAGCCATAAACATATGGCATGCAAATTTAAATTAAAATTAAGTGAAGATATTTCAGTTCACACAGCACAATAATATAAAATTAATATCACATGTCAAATCCACAAATAAATAAATTACAATTAAATACAAGTCACCGTCTAATACAAACAGGCACCACATGACCGAGCAAACATACATTTAAAAAGTGTCTTTACAGATATAAAACTCTTCGATCAAGTAAAAAGTCCTTAGAACAAGCCACCGAAACAACACAGTTTTAAATTTATTAATAGGCAGGTCTTTAATTTGATCTGGTATATTATTATAAATTTTTATGCACATCCAGAGACAGTTATTCCGAAATCTAGCGGTTCTCTGTATAGTGTTGAGTACCAATTTGTTAGGATATCTATTTGGTCTTTTTGTAACATCCTTGGACTGAACGAAGTAGGTACTCATGTTTTGTTTCACGAATTTACATACTTCATATATGTAGAGGCAGGGAAGTGGAAGAATACCCATCTCTCTGAAGTATGGTCTACAGGACACATCTTGAGCCAATCCGCAAATGGCTCTTATGCATTTGTTCTGTGCAATAAATACCGCCTTTACATTTGTACCGTTCCTCCACATAATTAAGCCGTATCGTAGAATTGATTCTATGTATGAACATCACCTTGGGCGACACCTTCACTTTTCTTTAGGTACCTATGGGTCCATAGGGCTAGGATCAGACACCGGAACATTTACGATCTAATAACGTCGTTACACCCTCCGGCCAGATGGACCGATGGGGGTGCTGGTAGTGACTGGATGGCGAAAACGGGAGATCGAACCTTGTGGCGTGTTCCAAGGGAGGCCTACGTCCAGCAGTGGAGTACAACAGGCTGACAAATCGAATAACGTTATTGTAAATAAGCAAGTACTTTTTACCATGACGCTACCGACTCTAAAGCAACCTATGACCTTTTGAATCTGACGATAGTATTACGGACTGACGAGGGGTTTGTGTTTGTGCATCCAAAATAATAGAGATACAGCGTTCGGTTGTAATGGATCAGTATGTTCTAATATGGACGGTGCTTAGACTACCTGCTACTTGACAATCGGTCACGCTTATAATAGTTCTATACTGTGTGCTGATGCGGGGCTTCACTAGAATACATCAGCTGCATCTCCTTCCGTGTATGTCGCACGAGTCGATAAAGGAAGTCGGGCATTCTCGCAATAATGAATTCAGAAATTTAGTAGTTGGAGAATTGGTATCTAAATCAAGTTTATGATAAGTTGAAGTATTATTGTTTCATTCACCTATACAGGATGTTTTTTTGTGGCCACCTTTAACGAAGGGTACGTATTCTATACATGAAATAAAGTAAGTTTATGCCAAAAAAAATGCTGGGAAAAAAAAATAAAAAAAAATAAATAAAAAAAAATCCTTGATCGTGCTAAATTTATAGTGTCTAGTGTTTATGTTAGTTTTTTTATAGACAGATATTAATTATTTTTCGTGAAAAAATCCTGCTACGCGCGTCTATGTGCATTTATGCAGAAAAACGCAGTCTATTTACTCAACTTTGGACCCTAATATTTTGGAAACCAGACACTTCCCAGGTATGCTTCCATGGAGAAAAATGATCGTGATGATGAGGAGATTTCGTAGTTTTCGGGAACGTTGACGACCAAAAATCATCCTGTAGATAATATGTATGAGGTTGTTAGTTTTGCAGCATCCATGGTGGTGCTATCTCATCAGTGATGTATAGTCTTGTGTAACCTTCTTTTAAGTAACTTATGGATAGTGTAGTTGACTGTGTACTTATTAATACTTTAAAAGCAATACCTAACTATATATTTTTGTATACAGTTGTTACTTGTCCCAAATAAATAAATAAATAAGCTGGCAACTTGTCATTGGTCATTAACATCCCGGCGTGACTATAGGATGTGACTTATGATCCTGCAGTTATGTCTAGCCCATTTCGGGATCACAGCCGTGCACTATGTTCACTATATTCACGAAACGAGTTCACACATAACATACATATTATGCAGTTTGTTCATATACAGCTGACTTTTGTAGCATACTTAGAATACAGACCCATGTTCAAACTGTCTAAGACGGGGTGGTGTCTATTTAGAAACCTTAGTACTCCTAGTGCTCTAGGAATTTTAAAAGCTTTGGATTTTAGTGACATTAGTCTATTGAACGAATGAATGAATCAATTTCAACACAGCTGACAGTTGTATTACTGGTTATTGCCGATAGATGTCACTATTTTCACATCCATGTAACACAGCATTCTATTTTTGAAAGTTTTAGGCGTGTAAACTATATAGGTATACTGTCAAGAGTTCAGCTAAATGTAAATTCAGGGATTTTGATACCTTTTGCAAGTCGCTCTGTAAAACACGTTTCGTTTATCCTAAGACTAGATTTGCATATTAATATTATTCACTACTAGTGGACGCCCGCGACTCCGTCCTCGTACACTGCAGAAAAAATTAAATGTCGATATTCCGGGATAAAAACATTTTCCCGGGATAAAAAAAACCAGTCACAACATATTCCTGAAAACTGCATTGAAATCGGTTCAGAGATTAGCGTGCACAAACATCGATCCGTTACAATTTTATTATATGTATAGATATAGAAGATAACTTAAACTAGGTAATTATCCCTATTATTGTTATGTAAAACTGCTAGGTACCTGAGTAAATGGATGTAAAAATCAAAAACCAAAAATGACAATAATACAATTTACAAAAAAAAAACCAAATTTATTTGAGTCTAAATTAGAAATTTATTTAACCAAAGTTGACATTACGACGAGTAAAGAATTTTGTTAGGCCAATAACGCGAATTTTGACAGCCAATTCTATTTTCTATGCTGGGTTTCACCAACAGGGGCACGGGGGTGGGCAGGGGGGAGGGCAGGGCGGTGGGCAAGGTGGTGGACAGGGACACGAGCATGGAGTCAGGACGGTAGCTTGTCCGCTGCATGGTGGGCAGGCCTGGCCGATGCAGATTGAGGGTGGACCAACGCAGGGCTGGCCTTGGCCGCCCACGCAGACGGTTGGGCCACCGCAGCCGCCCACGCAGCGCCAGGGCGCCGCCGCCGCGTATCCGAGGATTGCTGGAGATCGTAAAACATAAAGGGTAAAACATAAAGGGTAAAACATAAGGGTAAAACAAAAATAAATAAAATTGAAAAGTACTAGGTTCTGAGTCACTTATATTTCATGTTATTGCCAATAGATGGCGCTGTAGGTAGTTATATTACATGAAAATTATCTAATCGGGCATATTACAAAATGCTTAGACATTTTGAATAGTAGGTATGGAGTTTGGATATATTTTAGCTTTGCACTTCGCCCCCTTAAATAATCGGGCATTATACATAATGTCTACTGTGGTATAATAT
The DNA here is from genome assembly GCA_014607495.2 of Carposina sasakii. Classification (NCBI taxonomy): domain Eukaryota; kingdom Metazoa; phylum Arthropoda; class Insecta; order Lepidoptera; family Carposinidae; genus Carposina; species Carposina sasakii. The sequence continues at coordinate 5,100,668 of CP053177.1, read as the reverse complement.
AAATACAAACACTTGTATTTCATACATTCACCATGACTCAAGTCTCTTTAAAATAAATGACCATTTTGCAACCAAGTGACAAAGTACACTTTCATTAAATGCAAAAATTAAACAAATCACGACAACAAGTTGTACAAAAAGAGAAAAAACAGTTCTTTACGTTCATTAAAGCTTAGTTGAACTGCTATTTCTACCCATTGACGAGGAAAAACTTTTTAATTAAAACTATGTACAGAGATCCTATAGCAATGCATCACTTTCTATAGAGTGAATGGATAAAGAGTGAATGGTTTCTATTCGTTTAGTTGCTCTGAGAGTTTCTCATTTGGATTTCCTTTAACTACCGGTATAGGTGAACAAGCGTACCTAGTTTTTAGTGGACATAATTGTTGGTGACTTTTTCTCTGTTTATATCATCTTGCATTGGATATTATTGATTGTTTCGGATACCCACTACACTACATATATAGGAAATTCTATAACAATCGAATCCCATACTAAGATCCCTACCATGTGCGCACAAGCGAACAATGACACAACGAACGAACACGAACATCGAACACTTGGTTCGCATGTGTGCGTAGGTACATGAACATTGAAAAGAGGCCTTATATAAAGTAGCGACATTTCACCGACTCGTTTGCGATGCGCGTCCATAAGTAACGTGATGGATTTTCAAACCGCTATTCTATTAGTGGGAAGCTTTGCGACAACGAACTTCGATGCCAGAAGTTCCATTGTCTAACCATTTATTTGAAGACAAATTCTAATATTATTCGCTTTACATATAACAAACTCGCAAATACATTTTCAAACACGAAGTTCAGTTAATCACGTTCGTTATCTATACAAAGTAAATTAAAATTCGATAATGGCTTATCATCATTATTAATCTGACCTTACCAAATTTCGAACCAACAACGTCCGACTCAGTAAGCACAGTCACTACCAATTCGCCAAACCGCCAGTCAGTTAAGCGCCGAAATAGTCTATATATTTCTACCATGAGTACTATAATATCAAACCTAACTTTCCCCTGAGTACAATAAACCAAGCATTCTCCATTTAAATGCAAAACAACGAACTAACGGACAGAAGTTTCTTACCACACGCTTCCGTTCTAGCCACAGATTAGAGTTTGGATAGACTCAGTATGTACAATAGAAAGTATGAAAACCGAGTGTGCCTTCTTTTTACACGCGCCAGAAGGAGAATTTTTTTCAAGTGATGTATATTTCTTTGGTACGCTCTACTAGAGCCTAAACTGCTAGTCGCATTTAAGCTTGAGAGGTAGCATTAATATCTGTTGTAGCCGAATGTTTGGGTTGTTTTCTTTACGTAAGGTTATTATGCTTTAAATGGTGTCACCCCAGCCACCGATGATAGGTAAAAGCTTTGGTTTTCTGGAATAGCGGTGATGTAATAGCAGTTGTATGAGCGCAAAACCACTCTTTAACGTTCCTTCAAGACCGCTATATGACAGACACAGGTAATCTAGGAAGCCAATACCCAATAGTTTTAACACTTGATAACGACACAAATAGTCAATTTTATATCTTGACTACACTTGCAATAACATACTAAACTAACAACGAGTCAAGTGAACTACAAACTGCAAACTTCGACATACGCTTAGCCGGACGGCTTGAGGTATCTAGCCTATTCTAAATCTGTGGTTTTAAAAGCCAGTAACTTTGCCAATAATATACTCCTTGGACAGCGTGAAACTTCTAATTTTAAACTAAAAGCACGAAGAAGGTTTTAATTGATGAGTTTGACATTTAAAAATAAGAATTTAAGAAGCCGCTTCTATATTTTTTAAAGTGAAAAATTAAGTTGTAGTCTATGCATCCCCGATCACTGATTTAATAATTCAATTTATGTATCCACTGATGGACGGCTTCACTAGAATTACATCAGCTGCATCTCCTTCCGTGCATGTAGGTAATAAGAGTCGACTAAGGAACTCAGGGACGTTCTCTCAGGCGATGAGCTAGCAACTTGTCACTGATCACTAACATCATGTCCCCGCTGTACGAAACGTGGCTGTGGGATCTCATTTTGATCATGCAGTTCTAGCAACCCCATTTCGGGAATAGCCGTGCCTATATATGATTATTACTAAAATGATAAACTCGAAAGTTTGTAAGTATGGATGGATGGATGGAAAATTTTGTGGATAGGTTCTCTACAGTGGGCTATTTACATAGCTTTTAGCTTAATATACCCTTTCTGTTACACCCTTTAGACTCCGTATGACCGGAATGATAATGATAACTATGATGATATCTAGGTACTTACCCAGACACAAGATGACGTATTTGATTGCCATTTTCGTCAAATGTGCGGACTTTAAACAAAGTAATCATTTTTATAGTAAACGCGGCATATATATACTGAGTAAAGTTATAGTATGCTCGATCAAGTATGTTGAAACATGGGTAACGATTCAAAACAAAAAATATTTCTTATTGCATTGAAATAATAGAAATACTTATATTTTATAAAATTATTAATAAAGAAATGGAAAAAATTCTTCACCCGAGTGGGAATCGAACCCACGACCACTGCAAACCGTGCCAGCCGCTCTAACCACTGAGCTACCGGGTCAATCACAATTAATATATTTTATTTTTCCTCAACTAAAAAAATATATAATTAGGGAGGAATGTAAGAAATCTATTTATAATGTACGTTTAATATTAAATTTGGCAGGTGAATAGGTATTGTACAGGTGTTCGTGACATTTTTATAAAAATGTATATTTTATAATGACATGCGGCGTATTTTATCGATAATGTATGAATGTATACGTCCACACACATGAGCATAGCGGGGTAAATAGATAATTATATAGTTCAGTGACAAGTTGCTACCTTGTCGCCTGAGAAATGCTGCTCACTCGACTCTCTGTAGTACCTAGATCTGCATAAAACAACTAACAAACATTTTATAGCTTACTAGACATTAACCGTCACCAACCCGCCTGCCCTCTGTGACAGTAGCCTTGTGGCGTGCCCTGGGGGAGGCCTACAGCAGTAGATAGGCTGAAGAAGAAGCATAAAACAACTAGTAACAAAGTCATTCTTATCAGAGCCTCGCTTACACCCTATAGTAACATTAAGCCGTCACCAACCCGCCTGCATACAATCAGATTTCGAGTGGAAATGAGTGGGCTTAACATACCAGCCCCTGTAGGACACGTAGCCTATAATTATGTAATTAGTAAGTCTTTATATATTAATAGTACTACTAATTAGTATCTTTTCGTCGCATCGGACTATGAGAGTAACGGAATAGGAGGCATCTACGCACTATAATATCTCCAGCGTAGTGAGCCGAAATACGGTGGACTATGGGTGCAATAGGCTGAAGAAGACCAGATCCGAGCACCTAGCATGCAAGATAATACATTGCACTAATTCCAAAATCAAAAACCTCTGGATCTGATTTCTCGTGGCGATTGTAGTTAGTGCAAGTGCTTGTTTTCGCAGTTATGAGTTATCAGATCCGAGCGTCAGCGGAGGGTGTAGGGCCCGGTGGTGGGCGCACCCATAGTAAATGTTTGAACTTTCGAATTGTAACGCCTAATACAATTTCACTTATGTAAAGTGATGGACCTATTAAGCACGACACTTGAGAGCAAAAATACATTTTGCTCTCGGCCCTTATACCTATTGTATAATTTGACAGATATTTCACATATATTGCTGTCAAAAATCAAGTAGTCAAAAATCAATAATGAGGTAGTAACTTTACGCGTGGTTTATTAGTAGCGGGGATTATGTTTTAATGTTTAGTCCTTTATGTAGATGATAATATTCGCACGTCTGTCTTCCCAAAATAGAGTAGCCTTCTTGAAGGATATCTTGCAACCACGTTTACCACAGTGGGGACAAATGTAAATGGTCAGTGACAGCCTGTCCCCTAAGAGCACGTCCCTGTGTACCTTAGTCGACTCTTACGACATGCACGGAAGGAGATGCAGCTGATGTATTCTGGTGAAACCCTGTATCAATACAGGACAGTAGATGGAGTATGGATAAAATGCTGATAATGATATATTATACAGAGTGATTTTTGGTCGTCAACGTTCCCGAAAACTACGGAATCTCCTCATGATCACGATCATTTTTCTCCATGGAAGCATACCTGGGAAGTGTCTGGTTCCCAAGATATTAGGGTCCAAAGTTGAGTAAATAGACTGCGTTTTTTTCTGTATCAATGCACATACTCGCGCGTAGCAAAATTTTTTTACGAGAAATAATTAATATCTGTCTATGATAAAACTAGCATAAACACTGGACAATATACAGGGTGTTTTTTCGTTGCCACCCTTAACGAAGGGTACGTACTCTATACATCAAATAAAGTAAGTTTATGCCAAAAAATGCTGGGAAACGATGTCAATTTTTTTTTATTACTTGATTGGGCAAAATTTATAGGTATGATTCCATGAAAAAAATGATCGTGATGATGAGGAGATTCTGTAGTTTTCGGGAACGTTGACGACCAAAAATCACCAGTAAGTTCGGGATAAAAATATTTTTCCGGGATAAAAACTAGCCTATGTGTTAATCCAGGGTATCAGCTAACTCCATACCAAGTTTTATTAAAATCGCTACAGCCGTTTTTACGTGAAAGAGTAACAAACATCCATCCATTCATAATAATAAATTAGTAAGTTAAGTAAGCGTAGAAGTAACTACGAATCTTGTAACACCTCTACGAAATTCGTAGCAGAATTACGAAAATCAAAAAACCCATTGGCACAATTTTATTGAATATTTTCGTTTTAAAAATAACATTTTCCTTTTAAAATATCCGTGACGAATTTGAAATAAAAAATATTAAATGCTTATACATCGCTCAAAGGTTTCAAGTCAAGCAAAACTTTGCAAAATATCTTTTAATAAAGCATGAATGTAAATATTGAAGGTAACATTTTTTCAACATGGCCGACCTTTCTTCGGTATAAATATTCGACCTTTTACCGAAAAGCGACACACTCGGTTGTCGAAGATGGGGAGATTAACGGCTTTGGGCATTATAGGTAAATAATATTAGTTTACATATTTTAAAAATATCATTAATATACCAAAACTCCCGATTTGTGTTGGTTGGTGACCCAGCCTACCAAGCCATGGGTTCTGGGTTCGAATCCCGGTAGGTGCAAACGTTAAAATCAATATCGATGTTTGTTTCCGAGTCATGGATGTTTCTATACTTATCTATGACCTTAATGCTCTTAGTGTGGAACTAGATTACTGTGATGTGAAGTGAATTGTAGTGTTGACAACATAGGCCAAAATACAAACTGCGGTCACCAACCAGGCGGTGGTGACTATGGGCAAATACCCCCCATGGCAGTCTTGTGGTGTGCCCCGGGGGAGGCCTACGTCCAACAGTGGACTGCAATAGGCTGATGATGATGATGATGAAGTGTATTAAATTCATTTATAGTTATTTATTTAATTATATCAGTCGCAACTATTCAAAAGTTCAATTTGGAGGACCCGGCAAACGACCTAGTCAGGTAGCAGATATCTGCTATATGTAGGCCAATTCCAACTGGTCGCAATGGAGGTATTAAGGAAAGTTTCAGTAGACTTCTGATAGCTTAAATGATGAAACATCTTCCTTCTCTTTCACAGCATTAATAGCGTCGGCTAGCGCTGCGCCAGCGCCGGCGCCGGCGGGAAGACCGGACTGCCCCTGTCCGATCCAGCTGCCTCAGCCGTGTCAATGCCAGCCGCCGCCATGTTGCCCCCCACCCCCCTGTGAACCCCCCCCGTGCCCGCAACCCTGCTGCCCACCACCTCCATGCTGCCCACCTCCGTCGTGCCAACCCAGTAAGTACTTCTAAGGTCACTTATGTGATGCGTATGTATACCTTAGAATACTGGGTGTTTGTGACAGCCAGGAAAACATAGGTACCATGACTTCAGACCATGATTCTGAAGCGGAAAACATTGAAAATTTTCGCAAAAAAATCCAAATTTTTCCGACATTTTTTTTCATATTTTCAGGAAAAAAAAAAAATAGTTTACTTATTTAGGCCGTAGAACATGACTTCAAAATAAAATTTTAACCAAAATATGATTTTCTAAAAGAAGTTGCCCTCAAGAAAGTTCAAACAACTGATTAACCCTAATGGAGAGTCACAAGTGTTCCAAAAAACAGCAATGTGTCACACAATAACCAATAAGCCCATTTAATTAATCACATGATCGCCCGATACAAATTGGCGCGAAGAGCAAAGTTTTTTTTTTACTGATTCATAATTAAATAAAAACTACATTTCCTGTGAGTAATAACACTGTCGTATAACTCAACACAATGGTAATTGTTCGGCATTTCAGTATTTGCCTGGCTGTCACCCACACCCATGTGTACATAAAATGACGCCGCATCAGGTCACGGATCTCCACTTGCTACGGTCTTGACACACCTCTTTCACTTCATCTACTTTCATGATACCCTAGTAAGAGAGCAGAAATGAGGGAGCCAGAATTGCAGACATCCTGTAATTCTGGGATCTCTCTAACAGCCACATTTAACATGGCGGGGATAGATGTAGATGCAGCTGATGTATTCTGCATCAGCACAGGATATTTTCTTAAATATCACAATTACACAAAAAAGTTAATTGGTCATCACTTTCATATCACTGATGTACATATATTTGAAAACCATCAAAGGTCCTCAAGCGTGGATCCAGGACATCACTGTGGGATCATTGGCATGGCATGGAAACCAAGGTCTTATAATCTTCAATAGAAAGACTAACATTTGCCAAAAACACTTGACAACCAGCACATTTACTCCCAGTCATGACCTTGGGTCTATCCGTGATTCCAATCGACCAAATCAGCCTTATTACAGTTTACGGCTGCACGCAAGCCTACCCCAGGGCACGTTACAAAGCTATTGGGCATTTTTGCCTATAGTCATTACGCTTGTTGGTAACTGCAGTGTGATTTTCGGACTATATTGTCAACATGGGAGGCGCTGCTGTCCTCCCGGAACCCCTATCCATATCGTACTTCAATGAGACCCAAATTCCAACATCACCTTCAGGGTGCTGCTGTGGCTGCTGCCTAGCATGTTTGTGCCAGCGATGCTCCGAGGTGTTCTCGTCGGCCGTTCAGCCACACCCTTGCTATCCAACCTATTGCTAGACATAACTGACGTGGGGCAGAGTCGCAACATCCTGAAGGTGAATGACAATCATTCGTGGTGCTTCCTTTGATCAACTACAGTAGATCATAATAGGAATATAATGACATTAAAGACTTTATTTAAAAATAGTTTTCAACCATTTTTTTATATAAAATCGGCAGTTCTTGCACTAGTTTGTAGAAAGCCGGTCTCCTGGTGAAATTGATGAGGATATTGTGATTGATCAAAGGGTTTTCGATCAGGTATCTAACATATATCATAAGCTTAGTGTTAACAGTGTGTATGTTTACGTTTGGAAACCAAAGAGATTGGCTGTATTTTTGATGACCTCGATAGCAAGGCTGTTCCAGTATTCCGAAGGTGTCCTCAAACATCTATATACTGAATCAGTCTTCTTGAAAAGGTTGCCAAAAATGCAGTTGTCCCTTAGTCTATATGTATAGTAAGCTGTTATATCCGTGGTAATGTAATACTCGTGTTTTTCCAGCACCCTGCGGTGATGGTCCTATCAGGGTCCAGGTGACCAGGGATGACTGCGTCCAGCACATCACAGCCGGCTTCCGAGCGGTCAATGTACCTGGAGGTGTCTTCTACATCAGGCCAGGCCCGAACGTCATCATCCAGCCCCCACCTATCCTGGTGAGGCCCAAGCCTTTGAGACCGATCCAGCCGCCTGCCATCTGCGTCCAGCCACCACAGCAGCCTCCGATTTGCCCGCCACCGATCTGCGTGCAGCCGCCGCAGCAGCCGCCTATCTGCCCGCCACCGATCTGCGTTAGGGTGCCACAGCAGCCATGCATCCAGCCACCTGGCATCTGCGTGAGACCACCAAGGCCACCATTCATCCAACCGCCAGCGATCAGCGTGAAGCCAGCTAGGCCACCACCAATCCAGCCTCCTCAGATTGTTGTGAGGCAGAACAAGCCACCGACCATTCAGCCACCTTCGATCTGCATCAGCACTGCGGCGTTGTTGAACGGCGGTAACGGAGGCGGTGGTGGTGGAGGCGGCGGCTGTGGATGCTGCCCACCACCCCCCTGCGACCCATGCCCGCCACCATGCGATCCTTGCCCCTGCCCGTGCCCACCACCATGCGACCCTTGCCCTCCACCATGTGATCCATGCCCCTGCCCCCCACCATGTGATCCATGCCCCTGCCCACCACCATGCGACCCTTGCCCATGCTATTAAGCCTGCTTGATCTAAGTTAAGAACTAATGTTTACTTACACCAAAATGGTCGTCAGTTACGCCATCTATTGTCAGCCCACGGTACAACTTTACCAACTACTCTGACAGCTAAAACATCTGCTGTTCTTGCACATTAGTTCTTATTTAGTAACGCATAAAGATCTCTTAGGTTTTAAACACACGCACTGGAAACTGGTAATGATTTAACATAGTATATCATAGAATAAATGCCCGTACGTAGTATTTTGATTGTAGTGGTAATGTTTACAAATGTTAGCTTAATGCTGTAATATATAGTATTGTAATATATCTATGTAATCGTATTGAAATATATCTGGATTAAAAAATATTTCTTTTTTTATAACCTACCTAGTAACCAAGCAGCCTTATAAATAAGCAAAGAATCCAGTAGGTAAGGAACGATGACGTACAAAGGTCATCCACATAGCTCAACGGTCCAGCAAGCTAAAGCGGCAATGGGCAGGACACAAAGCTTGAACAACTGAACGCAGCCATTCTCATTGCTGAACATGGCCTCACCCAAAAACCTCCACTCCGGCCGGTCGGAAGCAGCCTGCATCTAACTGATGCCCGCGACCTTGGCTAGATCGTCTGTTCATCTCACGGGTGGCCTTTCCACGCTGCGTGAAAATATTAATAGGTATATTTAATCATTAATAAATCAGTTATTTTATTTATTACCTCCTATTTAAGGTCTACCAAAAAGTAGTGATTATCTTTTGACACGAAACTAGGTAGGTAAAAAGAAACGACTTTCATTATGGGACCAACTCCGAAATAGTGAAAAAAATCAGCAGCATACAATCTTAAATAATTACTGTACTGAAATATATGGAACAGCTGATTTTTTTACTATTACAGTTACCCCTTATACAGACCTTATACAGTTACCCCCGAATTTGTATATACCCGATTGTAGCGCCATCTAACTTTTATATTAATAGACTAGTGGACGCCCGCGACTCCGTCCGCGTGGACTACAGAGAAACAAAATGTCGAAATTATCCGGGATAAAAACATTTTCCCGGGATAAAAAGTAGCCTATATGGTAAGTGGGACCTGTTACAATATATTCCTGAAAACTGCATCGAAATCGGTTCAGCCGTTTCTGAGATTAGCGTGCACAAACGCACAGACAAACCGACAAACAGACAAAAATTCCAAAAATCATTATTTTGGGTACTATTGCATTGATAAAAGTATTCTATAATATTTTTTCTTATACATCTTCCTTGTACAGACAGCGATCCGTTACATTTTTATTATATGTAGAGATAGATAACATTCAACCCTTCCATCATTTCCAGTCGAATAGAAGAAAGATTAGCCGAAATGGTCTAGCTAGCTGTTCTCAAGATGCAAGCGTGACCAAGGATTAAGGACATATTCTTAAGTAACGTTTTTGTACAAATGTACGTATTTAAAAAAAATGCACAAGTCCTTGCTATATTTATTTTTTCTAATTATTTCTAATGACCTACCAACAATACAAATAAATTAATTTCTTGGTGCGAATTGCCAAGAAATCAATTTAGAAATATAATTTATTTGTCATTAATTTTATTACGGGTGAATTCATTTGAAATTATGTCTACTGTATTAATAAGACTAAAAGATGCTCACGACTTTGTGTGCGTAAACTTGAAAAATCCCATTTTATTCGTTCCAGTAGAAAGTTTGGGAAATCCCTTTTTCATGGATGCCTACTTCATACAAGGAACACACCCTTCAAGTTTCAGGTGTCTACGACCAGCGGTTTGAGCTGTGCAGTCAGTCAGTCAAAGCATGTAACATAGCATTTTATTCATAGATATACATAAGTCTGTATTAGCGATAGTTGATATAAAAAGTCGATTGCAAGGAGTCTAGATGTTTTATTTATCGAATAACAAGACTCTGTGGTAAGTAAAGTACATAGGTAATCTCAAATACATTACGGTATTCATAAATACCTTTAAATAACAGGGTGTTTTTTGGTTGCCAACGTTCCCGAAAACTACGGAATCTCCTCATCATCGCGATCATTTTTCTCCATGGAAGCATACTTGGAAAGTATCTGGTTCCCTAAAATATTAGGGTCCAAAGTTGAGTAAATAGACTCAACAGGAGAGAGACTCAACAGGAGAGAGACTCAACAGGAGAGAGACTCAACAGGAGAGAAAAACCTAGCATAACCACTGGGCACTACAGAATTCGCCCGATCAAGTAATTAAATTTTTTCAAAAAAATTTACATCGTTTTCCAGATTTTTTTTTGTATAAACTTACTTTATTTGATATATAGAGTACGTACCCTTCGTTAAAGTTGGCAACAAAAAAACAACCTGTATCCACAGGACACACGGCTGGGTTTCTAAAATAAGGTAGCCAGTTCTGCAGGATGATAAAAACCCTACAGACGTAATTGATTAGTGACAAGTTGCTTGTACATATAATTATCGACTGAGAAATCGAGTTCCTTAGTCGCTTCTACCTGTGCACAGGAGGAGATGCAGCTGGTGTATTCTAGTGAAGCCTCGCTTGATGCGGGTAATAAATTATTTTGGGTTTGAACAATAATAATATTGTTGTTTAACCTGACTTATTTCTATTTCATGTTACAGATAAAAGTCTGACGTTTAAAATGCTGCTATCCAAATATTTCACCTTCATTTTAGCGATATGCTTTATGTTCTTTGGTAATTATTTTAATCTATTATCATCCTGCTTTCATCGCGTGACTGACTGTAATATACCTATAGTTTATAAGTTTCGATATCCCTAAATTGAAGTGGTTATAATGATGATCTCCGACCGTATTTCGGCCAAGGCGACCAATCTCTACGGAGATTGGCCAGGTACGCAGGAGATATTATAGTGCACAAGTGTGTGCGCAAACACAGATGCACTCTATATTCCGTTACTCTCATAGTCCGATGGGACGGAAAGCCAGGGGAGAGACAGGCGCGACAGGGGAGAGCTAATCATTTTTGCTACATTAAAATCTGCGCAGGTACAGGCCCGTTACCAACGGCCTTTGGAAGGTACGTGCTATCTTTCCGAGGCACGAGCTAGTTTAGTGACATTGAATTTGCTACATTAAAATTTCTGTTCTGAAAATTTGCACACATGAAATAAATTCATTCAGCAGGTTATATATACCTATATTAAAAATAATTATTTTACATTTCCGGCGAATGAAACTGATACGTTATTCTTTACTATAAAAATGATAAAAAAAAGCCTCAGGATCTATCGATAGGGGAATTTTCTTACGCTACTCAAATTTTCCGCTTGGAAGGTGCACGTTCGTCTCAATAACCACTGGGACCTAAAATCACGCTATGAATATATATGAAGCGGTTATAGCCCAATAGCATGTACGAGGCGATTATGGGTTTCCGGGAGGTAGGCAGCAGCGCCTCCTGTGTTGACAACATAGTCCAAAATACAAACTGCGGTCACCAACCCGTCTGCCCAGCGTGGTGACTATGGGCAAATACCCCTCATGGCAGTCTTATGGCGTGCCCTGGGGGAAGCCTACGTCCAGCAGTGGACTGCAATAGGCTGATGATTGATGATGATAGCCCAATGGTAGATGACATCCCATTCAATTCCTCCATCGCTGTTGGCTCATGATCGAGATTCGCCACCATGACCGAAATTCGGTCGGAGACATTCATACTTCAGTAATTGTAAAATTTTCCCAAGAGATCGTATTTCGTTCTATGCACCTAGCTCTCATGTCTAACGTATTACATCATGAATATAGAGAGTGGGATCTATGACGTGATCATAAATAAACCTTAATTACGTGTACACATCCAATTTCACCATGCAACTCGATAGATGGCGTTAAACAAGACTGTCAGTTCCGTAGCTAAATATTTGGTTCTTTTTTACAGCTTCAACTCTTCAACTAGATGATCATCCACCTGGTGCTAGGGGGGAAAAAACTCCAACTGTTAAAAAGGACTTAAGCAGCCGCCCACCTAAGCCTAAAGAAGGCTAAGCACAAGTTAAACTAATAGTGATACCTACTAAAGAATCTAGATGGCGCTGTTATAAAAAAAACACTATTTTTGATTATTTTGTTTGTTTGCTTATTCCAATCCTTACTAATATTATAAACGCGAAAGTACATTTGTTTGTTTGTTTGTTACCTCTTCACGCTTTATATACTCGGTCAAATTTTGTATACACACACAGTATCGGCAAACGCAGCGTGGGAAGGCCACCCGCGAGGTGGCCAAGGTCGCGGGCGTCGGTTGGATGCAGGCTGCTTCGGAGTCGGAGTGGAGGTTGTTGGGGGAGTTGTATGTCCAGCGGTGGACTTCTCAGGGTTGTAAATGATGATGATAACACAGTAGGTAAGTATACATATGGTTGGAAGTACCAACGTAGAAGGACATAGGCTATGCTTTGTCCCGAATGACCGGTCAAACAACCTAAACCGCTGCGCTGATCTTTGAAACCTTAAACTTGGAGGGCGTATTTTTTGTATAACTTAGGATTTCCCGAAATTCCTGAGGAAACATGAGAAATAGGAATTTTTATAGCCACTAGTAGGTATAAATATAAAAAATATACCTACAGCTACCAAAAGAACAAGTAAAATCTGTATTTACTGTAGTGTCTTGTGTACAATAAAGAATAAAAATAAGTCTCCGACAAATACTCATTCTGTAAGAATATAACTTCCACGTTCATATTAGCAGGATTTTCGAGGAACTATTGACTAGACTTACTACTCTGTTTGATCACGTACTGTCAGACATCAAACTAACGAACTGTTACGAGACGTGGCTAGAATTCATTGTTACTTGATACTTGAAGGATATTGATAAAAGTTATGCGTAAACTTTGGCCCGTGACTAAAAAAACAAGGACCTAAACGTTAGGCATATGAAATATATTAAATTTCAATTATAGTGCACGCACACGATCCGGTGTGGATTAATGTCGCCGGGAACAATCAAACTCGAGCACACCGGATGCGTGTGCGTACAAATTGCACAAAAGAGAAAGTACCACAAGGAAAGCGTAGACGTACACGTACCTCTGAGTTTAATGTATGGAACTTGGTATAAATATTGTCTAAATTGGAAAAACATATTATAATTACGCTTGACGAATTAAATCTATGCTTACGTCTACGCATACGCACTCGTGGCTTCCGGTCTGCCCGTGCCTATACAGTTCCATATTGCCCGCATTACAACTCAGAGGTACGTGTACGTCATAATATTACGTAATAAAGCTGAAAATTACGTCCATATTTTATGCACGAAAAAAATAAAAAATGAGAGCACACGCATCCGGTGTGCTCATAATTATAGAGTTTACTTTAGCTTTAGTGTTGCGGTGTCGCCTAAGTTATAAGGCATATTGAACAATTACATAAACCTATTTACATAAACATCGCGTCGGCCATTTTGACTAATTTGAGTTTTAGCATTTCGCCCGCTATATTTACGAGTATTAGATTATGTTAGACCTGTTAAAACGACTAGAAGACAACGTTTTTATCTTCCAATTGAACATTTTTTTAGCATAGTTTTGGTTTTGCCTATTCATTTGACAGCGTTTCAAAATAACAAGGACCTAAACATCAGGCTTATACTCGTTACGCTTATATCCCCTACCATCATCATCATTCTTTTTTTTATATAATTAATAGGCTTACGCTTGACCACAACGCGCCTGATGGTAAGCACCTATATCAAGTGCATGTCTGTGCACTTCTATAGTCACAAAAGACCATTTTATAATCTCTGTCATACTAGCGGATTCCCGTGTCTTCGTCTGCGTGATATTTATAGTATATGTGTTAATCTGATATGACCTACTAAGTTTCACCTAAATCTGTACGATAGTTTTCACGTGGAAGAGCGTATGAAGCCGGGCGGATCGCATGTTGAACCCTTCTTGGACTCTATCTATTTAAAAAAATGCATCAAAATCCATTACGTAGTTTCAAAGATCTAAGCATTCTAAGGCCAGACAGACAACGTCTGTGAATGTATACCTATGTAAGGATTTTATTGACAGTATTTTTCAACGACAAATTAAAAGGTTTCCTGAGAGCGAAGAGATAAATATGCGAAAAAGTCGATAAAACAGACCCTCTCAAACCAAAGCTCACAAGTAGATAAGTTACGTTCTCTGGCAAAAAAAAAACTTTTTCTTGCCGATAAAAAAGTTACTAAACAGATTTCAATGCGTTTTTCTTATGAATACTCAAGTACGTTGAAAGTATCTTTTAATATGGATTCGATTGCAAAGTTCTGGTGAAAACAACATTTATATTCACGACTAGCTAGTCGACTGCTTCGCTTGATAAAGATTTAATATCGGCGCCATCTACTGGTCTAAACCAAAGATATACAGCAGCCGAGATTGGCCCATCACTCATTTCTGCCCCTATAACTCCTGTAAGCCAGGATCAATAGAGTCGACCAGAAAAATGCAAATAAACCCAGTTAGTATAATAAAATAAAGCATATACTTTCGACATTGTTTCATTATTATAGTAAATTTATCTAAAACATTTACATATTTCAGAAAAATAGTAGATTGTTTAATTTTTTTTTATTTAATAAAATTCAGAGATTTGATAACATTGATGTAACGCTCAATAGACCTAAAAAGAAATTACAAAATATTTTAAAAACGCATTAAAATAGCGTTTTTAAACTATACGCTATCAAAAACCGTGAACTGTAACAATATAACTGAAATCGTATGCCTTGGGATATAAAGTTGATAATTTAACAAATGATTTTAGATAAAATTTAATTATTTTTTTTTTTCTTAAAAAATTATATATATATAATGTAGTGCATTACCTTTGCCTATCAGACGACTGGAAGATGGCCAAGGGGAGAGTAATCTGGTTATCTGGTAATATATTTTATAATAATACTAATTTTAAGTCCAGTGTCAATGCGGGGCTTCGCTAGAATACACCAGCAGCTTTACCTTCCGTGCATATCGTAAGAGTCGACAGGCGCGACGATGCAGCTAGCAAATTGTCAGTGATCTTTTTTACATTTGGCTTCCTTGTGCTAAACGTAGATGTAAGATCTCCGTCTTGATCTTGGAGTTCTGACTACCCCATTTTGTAAACTTCACACAGGTGTATGCATGTATATGTTTATTGCGTTTATTGGCTACTTTTTATAAGGTCTACATAATTTAATGAATGTTGACAAGGCGAATGATTTTGTAGATAACACACGACTGGTCGGCAACGATTTCTAAACATCAAAAGACTACGCGATTGATAAAACTCGTATTTTGTCGGACATAAACTGACGTCTTTTCAAGAAAATTTCATTTACAGTGATGGATATGGATAATGTCGCAGACATATTGAATAACACGTGACCTAACCGTCGGCCATTTTGAATAAGTAATTTGAGTTTTGGAGGAGATAATTTGGCTTCTACCATTTCGCCCGCTTTATTTAGTAGGTTAGAACAAAGTGAAGATAACGTTTTTATTCTGGTTTTTATCTTCACGAAAACAGAAGCAAAGTAAGAGCATTAATTACAAATTCTTTCCCCAGTTCTAATAATCGGCTCGGCATTCGGCCAGCCGGTCCCGGAACCGCAGTGTGATTGTTGTCCACCACCACCTTGCTGCTGCCCCCCGCCTCCCTGCTGCCCACCACCCCCCTGCTGCCCACCGCCCCCCTGCTGCCCACCGCCCCCCTGTTGCCCACCGCCGCCATGCTGTGAAACCGCCATACCCATCAGGCATTGCAACCCCTGTGAGGCGGCCACTAAGTACGCTTATGGCCAGGCACCAGGAGGTAAGAAACTTGTCTTCCTGTGTCCTTCGTGGAGATCTGGTATCTACCATAGTAGCCGCCAAGTTAAATGGAAATGCGCTAGTCAATATCCCACATTAATAATAGCATACTGCGTTTCCAGGATGTTAATTTGAGGGTAGTTGACCCTGTAAGCTTTAAGTCCTGTCCGAAGGAAAATCAGGCTCAGGCCAAATGGC
Source organism: Carposina sasakii (assembly GCA_014607495.2). Lineage (NCBI taxonomy): Eukaryota > Metazoa > Arthropoda > Insecta > Lepidoptera > Carposinidae > Carposina > Carposina sasakii. Next base: position 5,084,284 of record CP053177.1, on the reverse strand, counting down.
TTTACGAGGTACTGGAATAGCTAATAGAGATCCGTGATCTCTGCTTACCCCATCCGGTAAAGAGGCATGATTTTTATGTATGTATGGAAATAGCTAAACGACGATTTTACAGCAATATTCCAGGTCAGATAATAGTGGTAGATAGTCCATAAACCCTTGTCGAGAAGAAAGAAGCTAAAGACAAGCCAATGCAAGATTGTTCCTCTTCCACATATCGTCGTCGTCGTCGTCAGCCTATTGCAGTCCACTGCTGGACGTAGGCCTCCCCCAAAGCACGCCACACGGACTCGATCATCCGTTTTTGCCGTCCAATCACTGCCAGCCGCTCTCTTTAAGTCATCGGTCCATCTGGCCGGAGGGCGTCCAACGCTACGCTTGCAGAGGCGCTGTCCCCATTCGAGAACCCGCTTACTCCACCGTCCATCGGTTTTACGACAGATGTGACCCGCACTTCCCCATATATATCTATGCAAATCTCCACATTCCAGGTCAGATAATAGTGAAGCCAGGAGTCATTCGCTTCCCAACACCGCCGCCAATAGTCGTCCGCCCTGGCACCATCACCCTGCCGCAGCCTGCCCCCATCTGGGTCAAACCGCCACCAATTCAGCCACCTCAACCAGCGCCGATATGGGTGAAACCTCCCCCGATTAGGCCACCGACGCCGCCCCCGATCAGCGTGAGGCCACCGCCTGTGTACCCGCCGAGGCCACCACCGATTGTGGTCAGGCCCCCACCGGTGACCCCGCCAAGGCCTCCTCCAATCAGGGTAAGTTTGTGAAGATATCTGATCTGATTTTCAGTAGAGTAGTAGCTTTTGAGGCGAAGCGATTTCATTTTACGAGTATCCCTGGTCTCTTACTCTATATGAAATCTTGGAAATATCTTAGATATTCAGGTCTGTCAGGGCAATGCTGTTAATGCAGGGCTTCACCAGAATATATCAGCTGCATCTCTTTCCGTGCATGTCGTAAGAGTTGATCAAGGAACTCAAGGACGTTCTGATCTTTTACATCTAACCCTGCTATGCTAATCGATGTTCGTTTCCGAGTCATTCACCCATAGGTATTCTTATTTCTTTCAATGTACGAGTATGTATATAAATGCTTCTATGCTGCTCTGGGAGTGAAAAAAAACGTATAATGCGACAGCTGCTTCTCTTAGCGGGCATACTGTACAAGGTCAGTAAAGATTCAAGAGGGTCTTGGTGTTTTGCAGGCTTAGGCTTACCCTCAAAATTGGTCAGAAGTGGCACCATGTGGTTCTATCGGCCCTTGGTGCTCTGCCTACCCCGTAAGGGATAAAGGCGTGATTATATCTATGTATGTATGTTAAATGTATGCTAGTACTTAGCACAAACGATGATTCTTATTATCTATGGAACCAGCATCAGTTCTAAAAAATATAAATTCAATCAATTGCAACACAACTAACAATTCCTCCATCATTTTCCAGGTCCAGCCACCACCAATTCAGCCGCCAAACCCCGACCCCCTGATCGTCACGCCACCAAGGATCGTCGTCCCTGGACCGCCAATCATCATCTTCAAGCCTAGCCCGCCAACCTGCTTCAGGACCTGTGGTTGCGCCACCATCTGCGTCACCAGAGACTGCCCATGCCCCCCACCCTGTGACCCGTGTCCCCCACCACCGTGCCCCTGTCCCTGCCCATGCTAATGGTGAAATGCTAGGTTATGCTAGCAAGCAATATATAAACGTATATATATAGTGTATTAGTGTTAAGTTGCATTTGTAAATATGTGAATGATCGAAATATATGCTACGGGTATTTTTCATGATTTCTTTTATTTATTACAATAATCGAAGAAGGTTATAATATCCTGACCCATCTACCCTATTTTTGTTTTAACGAACTCCTCATTGGAGCGCAATCGACTAACTTTTTTGACAGTTGCTTATGATCACCAAGTGAAAGGTAATGAAAGGCATACTGTCACTTCCAATTCATTAAGTTTCCATGAGTGAACATCACTATAAACTCTCAGAAAACATAGCCCATAGACCTGCAGGGAACCTCCTATGAACTTCTAAAACAGGATTATTTCCATATAAATTCCATGACAAAAAAACAATGGATCTCGTTTGAATTTCAAACAAGTATTTAATTTGGCCAATATTAGCTGGCAAGGCTGTTAGCATGTCAGAGATTAAAAATATCCACCACCTCTGCCGGCTGCGCGCCAGTTTCAACACCATCCTCGAGATGATAGCTGGCAGACTGGACAGTCGCTATACTCAGCACTGGACCAGGATGCATCTTAGTGTTTGTACTAACATAGTCATGTAAGTTATTTGTGTATTACTAACATACTATGGGATCATCGTTGTCTGAAGTAAATGTATTTTATTTATTTATTAGGTATCTTTGACGTCATTTACGCTTCATCCTCAGAGTTTTGCTACATTTGAACAGTTATGATGCATTGAATAGTTTTGTTGCATTAAAAAGTTATGATGCATTAAACAGTGTTGATGCATTAGATGCATCAGATGTGATACATTAAGAAGTTCTTCTGGTTTAAAAAGTAAAATAAATGGAAAACAAAAGTGATTAAATAAATAAATTTTATTAGCCAATTTCACAATAAATATTATCACCATTTCGATACAACTAAACAATTTTGATTCAAATAATAGATTTTTTTTTCAATCCAGGCACAAAGATGTCAATTTACAAAATCATTAATAATAATTAAATAAATATTACAGATTTTCGCTATAGTAGAGCCTAAATTTTATGAGATCACTTCTAAGTACCTGAAGTTTTTTTATTGCAGATTATATTAAGCGGTATCCAGATTATTTGTAAATCACAAACTTATTTGACCCAATAGCCGTGGCGCTGTTGTATTACTCACTATTACCAAAAGGTACTACCAGTCATTAGTTCGCGCTTCGACCACTACATCCAATAAGTTTGTGGCGAACATTAAAAACCGTACTTAACAAAGTGATTTGAATTATGGGATTCACTACGATGACATACGTACAAGGGTCTCAAATGTCCATTATTTACATGCGCCTTATGTTCGTGGGAAGAGGTCGACCTGTGGTCATTTATAAAAAAGGTAACCCAAGACCGTAGCCTAATCTAGGCGCGGATTCGCAGACTGTTGTCTGTCCCAATGGATTTAAGCCACCCAAACCGCCATAGCCTAATCCGGGATAGCCTAAGCCTAGATTTGGGGCTGATTCACAGACCGTCGTTTGTCCCAATGGGTTTAACCCCAGGCCAACACCGGCGTAACCTAATCCGGGATAACCTAAGCCTAAGCCTAGATTAGGTGCTGATTCGCAGACAGTGGTTTGGCCTAGAGGATTGAGCCCACCCAAGCCATAGCCTACGCCTCCCAAGCCTAATCCTAAACCAAGATTAGGCGTAGATTCGCAAACAGTAGTCTGTCCTAAAGGATTAAGACCGCCCAAGCCTACACCGTATCCCAACCCACCAAGACCAAGGTTAGGCGTAGATTCGCAGACCGTAGTCTGACTAAGCGGGTTCACTCCGTAACCAAGTCCGCCAAAGCCATGGCCGTGGCCTAATCCGTGGCCTAATCCGTGGCCAAATCCATGACAGCCATGGCCAAAGCCGCCGTAACCGTGGAGTCCCAAGCCTAGCCCGTAGCCTCCGAGCCCGTAGCCTAACCCGTGAGGAACGCTTTCGCAGACGGTAGCTGTTGGAAGTCCAAGTCCATAGCCCAACCCGAGGGATGGAGTCGTTTCACAAACCGTGGTCGTTCCCAGTGGGGCCGCGAGGAGATTGGGGGTAGTTTCACATACTGTTGTATGGCCAAGTGGGTTGCAATTGGCCAAGCAGAAGAATGCTGTAAAAATTAATAATAGTTTGGTAAAAAAAAGCTGTGACAATAGGCGCCTAAGAAAAAGTTGGCAATTTTGTGTAAACAGGATGTTTTTCGTCGTCAAACGTTTCCGAAAACTACGGAATCTCCTCATAATCACCATCATTTTTCTCCGTGGAAGCATATCTGGGAAGTGTCTAGTTCCCAATATATTAGGGTCCAAAGTTGATTAAATAGAATAAATGCACAAAGACGAGCGTTGCAAGATTTTTTTAAACAAAAAAATTAATATCTGTCTATGAAAAAACTAGCATAAAAGTGGACACTATAAATTTCGACCGCGCAAATAATAATAAAAAAAACTACATCTTTTCCCAGCTTTTTTTTTTGCAAAAACTTACTTTATTTGATGTATAGAGTGCGTACCCTTCGTTAAGGATGGCAACTGTTCCAAAAAAATTTGGATGGTCAACCGACCTCCCACAGGTACACTATAGATCTAAGTAGTTCTAAGTTAGCCATAACACATATCAAAATTATTGTTGGAAATAAATTAGAATATTTACAACTATTGCTACATAAATTTACAGATTTAAAAAAAAAGTTATTTTACTTACCAGCGAACACTGGAATGATTTTGAAGCCCATTTTCTCTTCGACTCCGATCTGTGTCATTTTCGGAGAAAATCCCACTTTTTATACAAAAAAAAAACTAATCAACGTGTTTTTTTTGTCTCCGTTTTAACGGTTCATGGATTTCACGTAACTATAATATTTTCGGTATAAATTTTTAATTAAGAATATGTTTAGTTTAGACATTTTAGCGTGATAAGAAGTTTATAAAAAGCGGACGGCGGCGGACATTTTCTTTGCCTTTCACGTGCATTTTTAAAACTAAATTCAAGTTTAGCCTCCATCTTGCAGTCTTTTCATAGAATAATAAGTTCTCCAGAACCCGTGATCACGCACACTTTTGAAGCAACTTGTAGTCAGTTCAATTAACCTATTGATTTTTTTTTACTCTCCTTTATGAGTCACAATTACGTACCCTATTCTTAGGTATTTGAGTAATGTTTACAAACTATTTGTTACCTATATTAAAACTATAAAACTGATAATATTTCTCGATCAGGCAGCAATGCACATTCCAATATCACAAAAACAAAGAGTGGAGACAAAGATGCGGGATTCCGCCCACACGGCGAACGGAGCAGTCGCTCCAGGAACCAAATCCTAGAGGGCGTCGTTTTTTGCTATGGGTCCACTATCCAGCATACATTCAGGGCCGGTCCGCCCACACGGCGAACGGAGCAGTCGCTCCAGGAACCAAATTCTAGAGGGCGTCTAAATGGTAAAGATATAGGTATATATCATTAGGAGCAAACAGGAGAGGCGCCATAATTAGATAGCGCTCCATTCTAAAATTTACTTCGGGCCGGCGCTGCATACATTTGTCTCTGATGACTCCTTCTGGGGCTCATTATTCCATGGTGTATTTGAATCTAAGATTCTAAGGGAATCTAAGGGTATTGCCAGTGCCGTAATTAGAGCGGCCCTACCGGCGCCCAGGCACAGGACGTAGACTCTATTTACGGCCCTGGGTTTGCTTATCTTTTCTTTTTTGATCATTCAGCGACAAATATCTTTACGTATACTCGTCGATTCACCATAAGAAACATATGTAGGTGTCAAGAAGTTAACTCTTTAGTAAGTACATACCGTTATTAGGGAATAACGTGTGAAAACATACCTGTAAACAAAGAAATATATAATTAGTAGGTTGTACGAAATGCACAGAAAGAGCTACAGCTGATATGTTCTAGTGAAGCCACGCATCAGGTAGGTGTGTATTATTCTGTTATTGCAACCCAACATTTGTTTCTAATTGCATCGAATTAAAAAAATATTGAAATTGATAGTCATAACCGTGACTATAAAATTTAAACTATGATTTTTTTTAAAGAATTAATTATTAATTTATAAGTTGTCGTACGTTCAACATGGTTGAAAAATCTGTTGTTCTCGCATTATTCTCAATATTGGGTAAGTTTCTAAAACTATCTTCCAATAGGCAAGTAAGTAACAATATTATGTCCTGCCTGACTGATTCATCATCACCGTAGCAAAACTATCGAAGCTAGGAACGTGATATTTCGACCATAGCTTCCTTTTGTGACGTACTAATAGGTACCCTACGAAGGAATTTCCCGAAATTCCCACTGGAACGGAAATGACAGGACATAATAAAATCACACAAAGTTATACAGGTGATTTTTGGTCGTCAACGTTCCCGAAAACTACGGAATCTCCTCATCATCACGATAATTTTTCTCCATGGAAGCACACCTGGGAAGTGTCTGGTTTCCAAAATATTAGGGTCCAAAGTTGAGTAAATAGACTGCGTTTTTCTGCATAATGCACATAGACACGTGTAGCAAGATTTTTTTACGAAGAGATTAATAATCAATGAAAAAACTAGCATAAAAACTGGACCGATCAGGTAAATGTCATCTTTTCCCTGTATTTTTTTTGGTATATACTTTTTTTTTTTAAATATATAATATTCACACACTTCACAACACATTGACCTAGTCCCACACTAAGATCCCTAAGGTCTTGTGTCGTGGGTACTAAGCAACGGTACATAGATAAGTATATAAACATCCATGAAAACAAAATCGAAACAAATGTTTGCACCTAATTACCTATGGCGTTTTACACCAGTCAACTTTATTTTTTGGTATAAACTTACTTTATTTGATGTATAGCCTTCGTTAAGGGTGGCAACGAAAAAATACCCTGCATATGTATTGGAATACGGCAACACTAACCTAGAAAACTTAACGTGGAGAAAAATGATCGTGATTATTCCGTAGAATGACGCAAAAATATATAATATGTAATGAAGTAACAAAAATAAAATGACGTCATAATTTTTCCTCGATTTTTTGCCACAATTATTATAATATTTTAAATGAGAAATAATACATTTTGTACAAAAGCAATGATGCAAAAGTAAATACTTATATTTAGGTAACTTGAATTTGCTTCAGTCACACACGGTGGAAATTATTTTAATATAAACATAGGATTTACATAAAATAATATTTATTAATATTACAATAATAATACAAATTGAGAATTCAGAATATTACACAGGTTTTTTTTTTCGTTGCCACCCTTAACGAAGGGTACGTACTCTATACATCAAATCAAGTAAGTTTGTGGCAAAAAAAAATGTGGGAAACTTTTTTTTTTTTTTATTACTTGATCGGACGAAATTTATAGTGTCCAGTGTTTATGCTAGTTTTTTCATATTCAGAAAAACGCAGTCTATTTACTCAACTTTGGACCCTAATATCTTGGGAACTAGACACTTCCCAGGTATGCTACCGTGGAGAAAAATGATCGTGATGATGAGGAGATTCCGTAGTTTTCGGGAACGTTGACGACCAAAAATCACCCTGTATATGTAACATTATTTAAAGTATAGCTATAACATAATAGTTGTTACTATGTAAATACAAAAAAACAGTCTTATGTGCAATATTTAGACCATTATTAAAAAGATAATATATTTATAATCAGCTACAACTCATCGCCTGAGAGAATGCCCTAATTCCTGGACATGCACCCGTATGATGAATTTGGTGAGAGCGAGATGTCTCACTTCACGTCAAATTCACAGAGCTATTAATAACTAGATAAACTAAGTGTATGTACTTTGCATGTAAAAATAGACTTAATTAGAATAGACACTCGTTCTCGAGCCAGGACTGAATGAATTAGGGCTGATACAAGTGGTTTGCAATCCCTTTTTACACACCAAGTAGAAACACTTGCCTTATCTAGTTATTACTTAGCTCTGTGGATTTGACGTTTAAAAGTGAGACATCTCGCTCTCATCAAATTCATTATACGGGTGCTGGCTTTCCAACGGTTCTCCTAGATTTCGTATTTGGTATTATAACGTTAGTCCCACGTTAGTGACCATAAAGCCCTGAAACGCCAACTTATGCTTACCAGACCATTTCATAGATAGTATCTGTTTCGTATCGATAAATAAGTGGACTGTATAATTTTATGAATTCTGGTTTACTTTTCAAAATATAAATACAATGCAAGAATATAATAAATAACCAATTTTATTATGAGACGCGTGCGTGCGGCCTGCGTCTTTGCTAACAAGAGATCAAAAATAGGGCGAGAGCGCAGGTGCGCGGGGCGGCCGTGTTGCCAGCTTCCTGAAGCGTAGACAGTATCATATAAAACAGCAATCAAGAAATAAGTTGCGTATGCTGTGACGTCGATTTTTTATTTAATCATTTCGTTTTTGCCCCATTTATTTTCAGTGACATTAGCGTCGTGCTATCCATGTGACCACGATAATGGTTGCTGCAACTGCCGCGTGGTTTCCATGAAGAATCTTCCACCTGACAACAACCAGGGAACGTATTGTTGTCAAGTAAATGCATTTAGTAAATACTCTTCTATGCTGCTCTGGGAGTAAAAAAACGTATAATACAACACATAGTACAAGTCGGTATAGGCATGACCACCTGTCACTACTAACCGAACTTGTACATCTCAACTATACCCTCAATCAGAAGTGCCACCATGTGGTTCTAATAAAGGATATAGGCGTGTATGTATTATTATGCTTTAGTATCTGCGATCAGTGCCTGTCAGATGTGATGTCTTGCATGGCCTTGAGTAGAAGAGGTCCAACAACTTCTTCCAATCAATTTCCGAATATTTTTCCGTTTTAACCTCTTAGGATAGTTTGCAGCTCAGTGGCTAGTTTGTTATTCTTCTGTAGTGAGATGTGGATCATTCAGACTGTCTCCGTGTGAAGCTCACGTGCTCAGTTTTCAGGAACCACGGTGCGTTGTCAGTACTCTGGATAACTATGTTGGAGTTACATGCCGTTGATACCATGCAGTCACCTTGTAGCCAGCTTGTTGTCTATACTAAGAACTGAGTTTCCAAGGAGCCAATATAGAAGAATCTTCCAGTCTTCCTGCACACTAGGTACTTAAACGTTGTGAGGTAGGAAGTTTCCCCAGGGAACGTATTGGTTGTCAAGTAAATGCCATTTAGTACAATACTCTTCTATGCAAGGATAGCGGTGCTCTGGGAGTCTCTTAAATCGGACGTGAATATAGTGTACAGGACGGGACCCAGCATGATCCCTGAGGTACTCCAGCGTGCACATGAAATTTAGAGGTGTACTCGTTGTCTTTTACCTGAAATATTCTTTCAGATATGTAGGATTGAACTAAGCCGAAGAAGGGGTGCGGAAGTAGCTTTTTTATTTTGTACAGGAGGCCCTTGTGCCACACCTTATCGAAAGCCTGTTGAATATCCAAGAATGCCGCCGAGCAGTATTCTTTGCGCTCCAGCGACGTTCTGATTTTATCCACCACCCTATGTACCTGCTCGACAGTACCGTGTTCCTGTCGGAACCCAAATTGGTGGTCCGGGATTATAGACCTCTCGTGTAAGATCCTTAGAATGCGCGACTGGATTATTTTTTCAAAGAGCTTAGAGATGCAACAGGCTGATTGGTCTATACCTGACGTCATTAAGGGGTTTACCATCTTTGTACATTATGACCTGAGAAATCTTCCATAACTTGGGTAGTGACCGACTCTCAGGATGCCGTTGAAAAACGTAGAGAGAAATATCAGACCTCTTCTTGGAAGCTTTGTCAGAACCTCTTTTGATCATGTCATCCTGGGGATTTCTTACTATCCAATCTATTTATAAAATTTAACACCTCTCTTGGGTTAGTCGACTTTATGGGCAGTCTAGTTGGAAGTCTTCGTTAAGCACATCGTCGATGTCCAATTCTTCGAGGTTGATGCCTTCATTGGGATTAAACACCTTCGCTAAGTGCTCCCCAAATGCTTCCACCCTGCTTTGTGCAGTCCTGGCCCACTTGTCACCCTCCAGTCTGATCGGCGGTCTGGTTCTTTTAGGCTGGTTCATGTTTGACGTTGCTTTCCACAAGGAGTAGTTGGTCGATTTGGTGGCTGTAAGTGATTTCAGTTGATGTTCCAGAGTTGCATTTTTGGCATTCCTTATCAGTTCCCTGAGTTCCCATGAGGCTCTGTTGTATGCTCTTTTGTATCTTATGTCTACTACAAGCCAAACCCTGCGTAGCCGTCTTTTTTCCAGAAGTTTACTCTTATTTCCCATGGGATAAATTTTTCCTCGGGTTATTTATGGGCTTGTTTGGGGTAGACAGCCAACACGCCACTTGGACAAGTTCGTGAAGCTGGTAGCTGCCAGTTCTATGTCTTTATTTTTAGCGCAACATTTGTATGGTTTAGCCGTCTTTCAATTATTTCCTCCAAACGAGTCCCGTCCGTGTACTTATGTATAATTTAGGTATCTTGTCTCCAAGTATGGTTGTACTAACTGGAAACGGGGGTGTGGTTGGAAGCCGTCTAAACAAGGGTTAGTTGAAGTGTATTTGCATCATTCCCTTCAGATATAGAAGTCAATCAATCATTTTTTCATGGGTAATATAATTCAACAAATATTTTGTTAGTAGTTTGTTAATCTATGTAACTAGTAGTATTTATTCATTGCATACACATTATATTCGCTCTCGCATATGACAATGTTGCATGTACTCACAGTCAAACCTTCTGTCAAACATATTGAGGATGCTGTTGGGGCTAGCCCGGACCCGGCGCATCAGAGATGTGCACCTTTTCCGCATCACTGTGTAGAAACAGTCCATCCGCCCCCTGATTAAGTAAAAGCAATAGCAAAGCCGAAGCAAAGCGATAGCGAAAATTGTACAATATTCGCCTTGAAATGTCAAAGTTCCTTTGAAATTCATTTTACGTAATACCAATTTGACAAGCAAACAGCGATTTGCTTTTGCTAGTTAGATAATAAGGGGACCGAGCGTCGGCACAAACATCCCTGATGCGCTAAATCTATTAATAATGCAAGAAAATTTGTTAAATTGGGATAATTTAAGTATCTTGTTTAGCCGCGTGGTATCGATAAGCAACATGTCAATGATAATTTACATCTGTCTCCGCTATTTCCTTGCTATCGTGCAGTTCTGACTACCTCATTTTAGAATATAACCATGTGTATCTATTCTATACATATAGGTATAATAAAAATGTAACGGATCGCTGTCTGTACATGGAAGATATATGAGAAAAAATATTATAGGAGACCTTTATCAACGCAATAGTAGGTACCCAAAATAATGATTTTTTGATGTTTTGTCTGTTTCTCTGTGCGTAATCTCTAAAACGGCTTAACCGATTTCGATGCAGTTTTCAGGAATATATTGTGACAGGTCCCACTTAACATATAGGCTACTTTTTATCCCGGGTAAATGTTTATCTAGTTTTTTATCTAGGATAATTGCGACATTGTATTTTTCTGTAGTCCACGCGGACGGAGTACAGAATAAAATAGTATTTATTTGAAAATTACACATACACGGGCAGCAACAACATAGAACAAGACAATAGAAATATATATGTTATATGTATGTATGTTATCAACAATGACTACCTATACATTCAAATGGGCGTTACAAAAAGTATGGAATCTTATGCATAAACTTGTTTTCTTTAGGAACTATATGTACATCCAGATCATAAGGAAGAAGATCCAGTTATTGGAATGGGTAAGTGAAGGTACGTTTTGGAAAATATACAGGGTGTTTTTTCGTTGCCACCCGTAACGAAGGGTACGTACTCTGTACATCAAATAAAGTAAGTTTATGCCAAAAAAAATGCTGGGAAACGAGGTAATTTTTTTTAAATTCTTGATCGGGCTAAATTTATAGTGTCCAGTGTTTATGCTAGTTTTTTCATAGACAGATATTAATTATATCTCGTGAAAAAATCTTGCATCGCGCGTCTATGTGCATTTATGCAGAAAAACGCAGTCTATTTACTCAACTTTAGAGCCTAATATCTTGGGAATCATCATTCCCAGGTATGCTTCCATGGAGAAAAATGATCGTGATGAGTGTCTATTTGGCGATAAACACACTGCCACACACCAAGCTGCATGTTGCGTGTCGACGGAACTACGCGAACGCGCGTGGATGCATTTTCTGTGTGTTGCACTGTGCGTGTTTTCTATACAAACGGAGATACTTGCAACGCTGCATGGTGCGTGGCAGTGTGGTAATCGCCTTAGGTTGCCTTAATAAATAAATAAATTTAAAAGATTAAGATTGAAATCCCCATAAGCATCTATTTATTTATATTTCTAGAAGAAACTTGTAAGCCCAAATGTAAAGCACCCGTCACTGTGGCTACCTGTACGGAAATAAGATCCTGCACCCCTTGTCGACCTGGTACGTATTACACGAGATACATAAATATACAGCAAAATGTAGTTTCTGTAAGTATACAATTTTATTTATTTATTTATTTAGATATTGACAGAATAACACACTGCACTACCATTGAGGATGAATGAGAGCAATGTCTTACATATTCAAAAAAGCTACATAACTGGCAAGTTCTCATCAAAATTTGTTCAAACCTAACCTTAATTTTCACAAACGTTTATTGAAAACATGTATTTCGTTTCCATTAACTGTACCACTGAATTTATTCTGAGAACAAGTTTTCTGAAAATTGTCACTTAGCTATTACCCGAGGACGGTTAGTGTCAAGCAGGCAGCCGGCCGTTAAATAAACTCCAAAATATTTGGTAGTATGTATTTCGAAAGAAATATTTGGCCGCGTGGTGCCGGCAGAGTAGAATTTGTACCACCCCATGTCTGTCCGTGGGTATCGTACGAGGCGATTAAGGGTTTCCGGGAGGCGGGCAGCAGCGCCTCCCGTGTTGACAACATAGTCCAAAATACAAACTGCGGTCACCAACCCGCCTGCCCAGCGTGGTGACTATGGGCAAATACCCCCCATGGCAGTCTTGTGTGAGCGTGCCCTGGGGGAGGTCTACGTCCAGCAGTGGACTGCAATAGGCTGTTGATGATGATGATTTCGAAAGAAACCATATTGCGCCGACCCCGTAAACCATGGAACAAGGGTAGGAAGATGGTGATATATGTTTTATTTATATTTCAGTGAACAGATGCTGTCTTGGATGCCTCTTCTCCCTTCCTTGCCGACTAGCTGAATGCTGCTGCTGCTTACGAAGAGTTACATGTTGAAACAATAAAATATATAAATAAATATACGGTCTCTCATATAACAATAATATAATATGCTGTCATTTGTTTTTTCTCCTTTTTTTTCTTAATGTAGTTTTGTAGTTTCTTAGAATTTGTTTAATTGCACATGTTACCCTGTTGTTAACAATTTCTCCTTACTTGCTTGGCTTGCTGGAAGAGATCTCTGGTAGAGATAAGCTTGCCATTGTACATGCATCTCTTCTTTAATGTTGTATGCCATATTTCTTATTGTGTATGTGCAATAAAGAATAAAGAAAGAATAATCCTTCTATCACACTTCCTAGTGGATGGATGGATGGATGTTTGTTACTCTTTCACGTAAAAACGGCTGGAGCGATCTTATTAAAATTTTGTATGCAGTTAGCTGACACCCTGGATTAACACATATACTACTTTTGTCTCGGGAAAATATTTTTATCCCGGATAATTTCGACATTTTCTTTTTTCTGTAGGACGAAGTCGCGGGCGTCCACTAGTAGTACCTAAAACAAACACATATACGAAGAAAATCCCATAGCCACGTTTACCATAGAGGGGCCAGCAAGCCTAGTATGACCTGCGAAACACGACATGATAAACCGATTTATCGACATATAGCCTGTCAAAATACGGTAAATATAGCCACCATGTTGAATTTTGTACGTTATGTTCGTACGTTAGGTACGATATCCACGATGCGTGATCATGCTAGGGGTTAATGATCAGTGACAAGTTGCTAGCTCATCGCCCCTGAGTTCCTTAGTCGACTCTTACGACATGCACGGAAGGAGATGCAGCTGATGTATTCTAGTGACGCCACGCATCAGCACTGCGTAGATTACCACCTAAGAAACTCAATGAGATAGGTGATGGGTAGATAATCAAGCTCAGTCCTTGAAGGAGCACTTCCCATGTCGGCACCGTAAAAGAGGGCATCGTTGCGTGTACGACCGCTATATTACGGCGTCGCTACCCTAAGAACTTTAGCCCTTGTAAGATAAGTAATGCAACAGTGATATAAGTACATCTATATATCTAGTTACAATAGGGTCATCATCATCAGCCTATTGCAGTCCACTGCTGGATGTAGGGCCCCCCCAGGCCACGCCACAAGACTGCCATAGGAGGTATTTGCCCATAGTCACCACGTTGGGCAGGCGGGTTGGTGACCGCAGTTTGTATTTTGGACTATGTTGTCAATACGGTACGCGCTGCTGCCCACCTCCCGGAAACCCTTAATCGCCTCGTACGATACCCACGGGCAGACATGGGGCGGTACGAATTCTACTTTGCCGGTCGGGGCACCACGCGGCGAAACCCCCAGATAGTGAATCCTATTTCAAGCTTTTTCCATACTCCCTCGAAAGCCGATTAACTTGTTGCCTCGGGGGTTTGGAAAATAGAAAAACAATAGTTTGTGTATGCAGGAAGTATAGGTAGGACATGCAATAATCAATTTCGATCATTTATTCCAAATGAAATCATACTTATTTGCTTCTTATTTGTCAATTGTAATTTTTTTATATGTTACTTTCTATATTTGTTCCGGTCTGTCAAGCATAAGTTTGCGTTTCGGGGCTTTATAGCCACCAATGTTGAACTAATAATCGTTATGATCGCCTAAAGACGAAATCTAGGAGAACTGCTAAGTCAGTTCTCCTTTATGTCAAAACCAATATTAGGTTTTACAATCCGCATGATCCTATTATTACCTTTGCAAGTAAAGTCTGTTTTATAGAGTTATTCTATGCCTGCACCCGTATGATGAATTTGGTGAGAGCGAGATGTCTCACTTTTTAACGTCAAATTCACAGAGCTATTAATAACTAGATAAACTAAGTGTATATACTTTGTATGTAAAAAAAATAGACTTAAGAACTAGAATAGACACTCGTTCTCGAGCCAGGACTGAATGAATTAGGGCTGATAGAAGTGGTTTGCAATCCCTTTTTACACACCAAGTAGAATCACTTGCCTTGTCTAGTTATACTTAGCTCTCACTAAATTCATCATACGGGTGCTGAGTTTCGAAGTTTGGACATATTCTACACGCGTTATCTTGTATTTTTGTATGTTGTATCACATTTCGAAAGAGGCCTAGTCAAAGAGTCTTAGTTAAATATTTTCACAGCATATCCTTTTGACTCTTCCTTTAGAGTTCAATGTGACCATACGAAAAAATAACAAAGTTTTCTAGTTTCTGTTTCAAACGTGCAATAATCTTTGTATCTACATACAGGATCTGCGTGACAGCCAAGCAAATACTGACATACTGAACAAGTACCATTGTTTTGAGTTATATGACAGTGTTATTACTCGGAAATTAATTTTTGATTTGATTATACGCAATGTTTGCTTTCCGCGCCAATTATATCGGGCGATCCTGTGACTAGTTAAATGGGCTTATTGGTTATTGTGTGATTCATTGCTGCTTTTTAAGTCACTTGTGACTCTCCTTTGGGGTTGATCAGTTAATTGACCTTTTTTGAGAGAAATTTTTTTTTTAGTCATCCATAGGTTAAAATTTTGTTTTCAAATCATTATTTAAGGCCTACTTAAACGAACTTAACAATTTTATTCCTGAAATAATTAAAATAAAGTCGGAAAATCTTTTCCTGCGAAAATTTTCACTGAATTTCATCTCAGAATCATGGTCTGAAGTCACCATATCAAAATTTGCCTGGCTGTCACAAACACTCTGTATACAGGATGTTTTTTGGTCGTCAACGTTCCCGAATATTATGGAGTCTCCCCATCATCACGATCATTTTTCTCCATGGAAGCATACCTGGGAAGTGTCTGGTTCCCAAGATATTACCCAAGTAGCACAGATAGCTGAATAAATACTCACTTTTAGATCTACACACAGCTCTGGGCGTATTAAGACTCATATAAGAATACACTCGTGGTCCCTTGGCTGCATAATAGCAGTCAGTGATATTTAAACAGCTTAAGGGTAAATAAGAGCTGCATTATGGGTGACAAGTGACCTGATACATATTTATATATATCTATATGTGTATTTATATTTATTAATACTAAACAGATACACTATATTTCATATATATGTACACCTACAAGAAGACAAGCATTACACACATCATAGTCATACATTCGCAACACTATATTTAACGCACAAGCAACGCCGCGCGATATCCGTAGTTCAGCAAAACTGCTGACGGCGCCGAACGTGATCGCGCCACACCCCGCTGCTCATGCGCTGGTACCTCCAGTCGTCCGAGGACTGTGACGCAGAGTCCACGCCACCCTGTACCGCGACGACCCACATACGCGAGTGCCGCTACGCCACTGGTGGCCTATTTATATATATATATATGTGTTGTGTATGTACTTTCGTGTCTGTGAATTTTCTTCTGTCTTTGTGTACTTTCACTCTTCTCCTTCTGACTTTCTGTGTTGTGGTAATACATTCATTTACTGCTGAAACTGAAGTTTCCTTCACGCCGCCACAACCTACCTAGTGACCTCAATCATCACCACTAAACCCTTAAAACGCAAAGAGTTCTAGAAAGAGCCAAGAGCAATATAAGAAAGTACTTGTGAACTGTTATTGAGCTGACTCATTAAAGGGGCACAAGTTCTCATAATATTAAGCCATTAGACGCATAACGGGTCACCTGTGGCCCATAATATATCTTAGCGCTGAACATATTTACCGCTAAGCAGCCTTTATTTATCCATTGACACTGTCTTCATATAGCGGCAGTTTAAACGTTCACAAGATGCCTCATGGATATTTAGAGGTTCACTAGTATATCAAAATAAATGGCTTTAACTTTAACAGCTCTTTAATAAGTAATGGTTCACACGTGAAACGCTTAACAGCTCTGTAATAAGTAATGGTTCATGCGTGAAACGCTTAACAGCCCATTAATAAGTAATGGTTCACATGTGAAACACTAAGCAGTCCTTTGATAAATATAGGTTCACAAGTGAATCACTAAACATCCATTTGATAAATAACGGTTCACATAGCTGTTTAACATCAACCAAGGCTGCATACGGAGTTACATGTTCAACTCTACTTTTCTCTTGAACTGTTTTACAGTACACAGGTGAATCGCTCAACAGCCCTTTAATAAGTAATGGTCCACACGTGAAATACTTAACAGCCCTTTAATGAGTAATGGTTCACATGTGATACACTAAGCTGTCCTTTGATGAATATAGGTTCACAAGTGAATCACTAAACAGCCCTTTGATAAATAACGGTTCACATAGCTGCTTAACATCAACCACCATTTTATTGTGTTTAACCTGGAAATATTATAATTTACTTTATATTTTTTTATATATTTTGTGCATGAAATACGAACCTATTAAATTAGGTATTACTTCTTATATCGTAACAGTCTCTAATTATTTAATAGTTCTGTCCAAACTATTGAAAATTGTTGGGCCAAGATTTTAAAACACATAGCTTATTGACATCATTTATATGACGTAGATGGGTCGAGTGGCGTGCCGTTAGGTGTGTCCGACATCTTCCAAAATCCGAAATAAAGAATGCGGCATGTAGTAAACAAGCTTAATTAGGAATCACAAACACTTTCACTGTATCTACGCACAAGATTACTAGGATTCTAGCGGATAACGTAGAAACGTGGTAAGTACAAGACAGAGGCTGATTAGCACCCGTGCTTCGCTCGACAGACGCAACAAGCAAGCCCAGAATACCCTCCGGCTCAATTCAAACGACCCGGTGGTCGTTGTAAATCTACAGTGGCGCCCTCTCAGTACTCTGTCTTGTCTTTACCCAAGTGACAGCTGTCCTCAAGTCAGTGATAGCTGTCGACTTGACGTTTCTAACTTCAACGATTGAAAATAGATGGCGTTGGAGATCCGACTGTAGGATATGACATCTTGATCTCCGACACGGCCATTTTGACAACTCACGCGTCCTCGCGTGGGGTTCCTGGAAAGAAAGAGGATTTTACAAAGTAACATGTCTCACGCTCGGTCTTTCTGACCATTGGGACAGTAAAAACTTCATTTAAACGTTACTAAACCTTTATTTCAAACGAACCAATATCATCATAATCAAAATTGAAAATCATTTTACTATACCAAATTGTTACAAATTTACTTGCATACTATTAAACAAAGAAATCGACTATAATCGTCACACACAAGTTAAATAATTCCAAAACAAGGCTACAGTATACACAATCCATATAGAGTAACGTCAGTCAAGTAAGTCTAGTTGCCTCAATCTAGCAACTCTTGGAAACTTCCATCCAGCTTCCGTAAACCAGTCTAGTCACTTCCATCCAGTGACTCTTGGAAACTTCCATCCAGCTTCCGTATACCAGTCTAGTCACTTCCATCCAGTGACTCTTAAATACCTCTATCCGGTATCCGTAAACCACTCTCAATCAGTCAACTCAACATTAATTAGAACATGACGGTCCATCCCCGTCAAGTTCGCACAGATTATCATCACGGTCACATGTCAGCATGTCATTGGTAATGTCATTCGCAGGCATTCGCCTAAGTCTGTCATGTGCGTACTTATAGGTTCTATTGGAATTAAGGGCTTTAAGAACATAACGATTACCTTCAAGTACCTCCGATACCCTAAAAGGACCTCTATACTTCGGATCAATTAATCGAATTTCGAGTTCACCTGTAGTTACACGAGTTTTTGGCAAACCTGTTGTAAAATAACTGGAATATTCACCTAAAATAGTTAAAAGATCTGACTTTTTACAAGAGGGTATATCTGTGTCAACATTACTAAAGTCGTTACTGATACTAGAATCGGTTAAAACGTCACAATTTAAAACTGTCAAATTATTTTGTTTTGAAATGCTAAAATTATTTGTTGACAAGTTAATAACGAAGCCTTGACTCAATATTTCACGACCTAGCATAATATCACTACGCATATACACATCGGGTAAAACATGTAATAAAAGTTCTAAACAATAATCATTAATTTCAACATTACACAGTATTTGCTGGGTGCTGAATACACTGGTTTGACCAATTCCCGTTAGAGAGACAGTTTTAGCAATTCTTTTACCATTGAAACTTGATGCAACGCTTTCTTTTATTAGTGAACACTCAGCACCCGAATCAAAATGAAAATCATAAAATCTACCTTGATTATTAAGAGCGCCGGTCGGTGGTAAAGCGGTAAGTGCAACTATCTTTCGTGGATTCAGACGAATTTGACCTCGGCGCACCTCGAAGCCTAGGTACTCTACTTTTTCTTTCAGGAATGAGCACTTTTTAGGATTTAACGAAAATCCCTTCCCAGAAAGAACTTCTAATACTACCTTTAGTCTATCGAAAGCTTCGTCGATGTTACTGGCCACAACTAGCACGTCATCCATGTACACTACAACGTACTTGTTCACGAGATCGCCTAGAGCATGTATGAGAGCACGTTGAAACACTGCAGGAGCATTTTTCAAATCGAAGGGCATAGTAAGGTACTTATACTGACCTTCAGTTGTCACGAATGCTGTGCGCTCTATGGACTCCGACTCGATAGGGATCTGGTGAAATCCCGATGCTAAATCTAAAATTGTAAAAAAATGTCCTCCATGCAACCTAGCAATCTGTTCAGATATGAGTAGTAAAGGAAAACGGTCAGCAACGGTGTTATCGTTCAACTCCCTATAATCGACACACATTCTATCTGAACCGTCTTTTTTTTTACCAAAAGTATCGGGCTTGCGAACGGTGAAGAACTAGGTGTAATTACCTTAGCATTAAGCAGCTCGTTGATCTTGCCCCTCACAATCTGACGTTCATCTGGGGTCAGCCTGTATGGGCGACGATTTACCGTCTTGTGCGGGTCTACGAGCCGTATCTGCATAGGTTCAGTGTCAGCAGGAGAAGTAGGTGTACCGGTAATGAAACTAAGCTTGAACCGTTCTAAAATCTCAATCAACCTAGGTCTGTATTCATTACTAACGTCAGTATCTACCAAGTCAAGGTCTATAGCATTATTTGCAACTACATCACATGATTCGACTATGTTAATTTTCTCGAAACGTACTTTATCTACCGACATATGTACAGTCAAACCGATAGCTAGAATTTCACGTCCGATCATAATGTTGTATCGCAAACAATGGTCAGGTAAAACATGAAGGAGTATCTCAAAGTTAATATTGTCAATGTCAATTGTCGTTAAAATTTGCATGGTCGAGGCTATAGAAGTTTGTCCTATACCAGTCATAGAAACATTGTCATAAATTCGCTTACCACTAAATTTCAAAGCAATCGATTCTTTAACTAAGGAACACTCTGAACCTGAGTCGTAAGTAAATGGGAATGACTCACCAGAGTGACGCAGAGAACCCGAAGGCGCATTCACAATGCACACGTCTACTCGCTTTTCCTTAGCTGGACCAGTTCCAGTGCCGCCGCCGGTACCGTTGTTCCCCTCCTTGATTTTCCTCTTCGGGCAGTCGGATGCATAGTGGCCTTGTTCCCGGCAGTTGAAGCAGGTGATGCGATCGGTTCTCCCTGTAGGTTGGTTGGTCGAGTTATGGTCCCCGTGAAAGGACCTGTGTTTGGACCGGTCATCTTGCTTCTTCGAATTGGCTTTGTTGCGACATTGAAGAGATTTGTGGCCTAGTTGTCCACAATTAAAGCACTTGATGGTCACAGCAGATCCATTAGGTCGGTTTCTTTTTAGGTCGGGTCCATCACGATAAATACTTGATGAATAACTTCTCTTCAGGAACGAGACAGCCTTCAGTTCCTTTTGTAAATGGTTACGCGTCTTGATGTCAGTCGTTATAGCAATCCTCTGAACACGTGGCTCTTGTTTTGAAATATGAGCTAAGACAGTGGCTATTGCTATCTGTTCTGTAGTCAGTCCATTCCACCTTGCCATTAAGGATGTTATGAGGGTAGCGGCGTATGAGGCCAGGCACTCGTTATCTCTCGGTTTCTTGTCGTGCATACTGATGAGAAAGGAAGCAGCAGTTTCAGGACAGTCATACCTTGCTACGAAAAGCTCCTTAAAATCGGCCCACGTCATATTAGGAAACGATATTGAAGACAGCCAAGATGATGCTTCGCCCTTGAGTGCGTGGCTTAACGCGATCATCAGAGAAGATCCATGGCGATGTCGATCTGTGATACACATGTCCGCGGTCGTTATCCAAGCTCGGGCGTCGATGTCTCTTTTCTCTGGGTCGAAATCAGGAAGGCGAATAGA
This sequence comes from Carposina sasakii, assembly GCA_014607495.2. Classification (NCBI taxonomy): domain Eukaryota; kingdom Metazoa; phylum Arthropoda; class Insecta; order Lepidoptera; family Carposinidae; genus Carposina; species Carposina sasakii. The sequence continues at coordinate 5,063,088 of CP053177.1, read as the reverse complement.
GTCCGAAGATGCAGGTAGTTTTATTGCTTGCACCAACGCCAGAAAATTTTGATTTTGTTGCTCGAAGAGAAGACGCCATTTTTCTTCGCTCGAGTCACTATTTGAAGCACGTGTTTCATGTGGGTGATCCGGGTTGCATCCCACGCCTGATGACGTAGATGGGTCGAGTGGCGTGCCGTTAGGTGTGTCCGACATCTTCCAAAATCCGAAATAAAGAATGCGGCGTGTAGTAAACAAGCTTAATTAGGAATCACAAACACTTTCACTGTATCTACGCACAAGATTACTAGGATTCTAGCGGATAACGTAGAAACGTGGTAAGTACAAGACAGAGGCTGATTAGCACCCGTGCTTCGCTCGACAGACGCAACAAAAAAAGCACAGAATACCCTCCGGCTCAATTCAAACGACCCGGTGGTCGTTGTAAATCTACAGTGGCGCCCTCTCAGTACTCTGTCTTGTCTTTACCCAAGTGACAGCTGTCCTCAAGTCAGTGATAGCTGTCGACTTGACGTTTCTAACTTCAACGATTGAAAATAGATGGCGTTGGAGATCCGACTGTAGGATATGACATCTTGATCTCCGACATATATATTATTTAAAAACACAATATTTTCGTTGCGCACCAAAATTTTTTTAGATAATATACATATATAATGTCAGTAAACTTGCATTCCCAAACATTTTTCTGACACTAATAAAGAAAACCGTTCCGTTTACTTAGGTACTAATAAATATATTATGAAACGACACCGCCATTAATATGGCGTTTATGTTGTCACAAGTTACTACGGTCACTTTTCAACAATAAGTAAAATAAATATACAAAAATATTATTTTCTATAGTCACGCATCACCAACAGGCCCATTGTGATACATTACTTAGGTATTCAGCTGAATAAAGAGTAACATGGTCTCTTAACCAGTTGATATTCAGCTCTTACAACACCTGTTACCCCTTATAACTCTCTTAAATTTCTGATTCTGCGCTCTTAAGCAGCTTATGTGACATTAGAGCTGAATAATTTGTGCCTATTTAAGTGGTTTAAGGGCTGAATAAGCTCGGAATCAGCTTTTATGCAGCTTTCTTATACCACTTCAAGGGTAATTGTAGTGCAATATTCAGTTGCTATACAGCCTCTTGTGCTACTTGGGTAGGGTCCAAAGTTGAGTAAATAGCCTGCGTTTTTTTTTGCATAAATGCACATAGACGCATGTAACAACATTTACTCACGAAAAATAATTAAAATTTGATCATTTATTCATGAAAAATACTAAAAATTTCGCCCGATCAAGTAATTTTTATTTCTTTTTTAATTTACATCTTTTCCAAGCATTTATTTTGGCTTCAACTTGCTTTATTTGATGTGTAGAGTATCTATGTACCCTTCGTTAAGGGTGGCAACGAAAAAACATAGGGTGTTTGTCTCTATTCTCTATGACATATATCCACTGGCACGGGTAAACAGCAATAATAAACTCATGTCAACATGAAAACATGTACAGCTTTGATGTTTAGAATAGCGGGGTCAGCAAGCCTAGCATGACCTGCGAAACACGATATGATAAACCGATTTATCGACATTTAGCCTGTCAAAATACGATAAATATAGCCGCCATGTTGAATTTTGTATAGAACGATACGATATCGTAAGATACGATATCCACGATGCGTGGTCATGCTAGGGGGGCAGGTGAAAAAGATCAGTGACAAGTTTGCTAGTTCAATGCCTGGGGTACGTCCCTGAGTTCCTTAGTCGACTCTTACGACATGCACGGAAGGAGATGCAGCTGATGTGTTCTAGTGAAGTCCCGCAAATAGTTTATTACAATACAAAATTATAAACACTATTTTGTTATGCTTTAAAATGTTTAATTCACTGCCTTACACATGAAATCAGCAAAAGCGTGACTGGAGATTATATTTAAGTGTTCCGTATACTAATTTTAAAGTTCTTTTTAGTCATGTTAAAATAGAAATCACGTATAAGATCTATATCTACTGGTATACTGTTAAATTTCTCTTATCTCTACGTCTTATTTTTATTCTATGTAAAACTAGCAACACTTCACGATTTCGTCGACGTAAATTGTAAAAATGTTTAGGTTTTTCTATATAATGCGTCAGCCTGCTGAAATTTACTACTAAAACTATTTAAAAAAATAATTGTTTGAAAATAGGGATTTTCTGTAATAATTAATTAATGAAAAGATCGCCGTTAGCGACCGATATTGAATTACCATAAGCTCATTTACATATAAAAAACCGACTGCGTGAAAAATGTCATACCTACATACCTACCCACTGTGTCACTTTCACGACTAATACAAATCATATATTTTAATCTCAAATGCGACCAACCGTTTAGGCTCTAGAGCCAAATAAAACATACTTACATACATATACTCCAAAAACATAACCTTCCTTCTAGCGCAGTCAAGTAAAACAGTCTGTGTCAAGTGTCCACGTATATTGACCACAATAACTGAAACCTACCTAAAGTATAGATAAATAATTTAAATAAACCTGATTATGATACTTACTACACTTAGGTATTTTTAAACGGCTATTTGTAATATTTCCCTACGTAACCCTAAACCTATGTTATAGTGTTTATCTTAATATTAACTAAGGCATGAAACTATTCGTGGATTCGCGAAAACTCTAAGATCCGTTCGATATCAAACCAATTACACGATCGTCAATACTTTCATATATTTCACGTGAAAAAGTCGATTTTTCAGAAAAAAGCCCGATGCGTGACAATCGAATCAAAAACCGTGAACTCTTTTTATAAATACGCGCGCAATGTTTGAGTTTTGCTAGCAGATTTTTTGCATTCTTCTAGCGACTTGGCTGTGTAAAACGGAAGGTAAGGTTTTAATATTTATTTATGCGAGGCTTCACTAGAATACATCAGCTGCATCTTCCGTAAGTGCGAAGCTCAGAACCAAACCGGATGGCGGAGATCTATTGAGACCCTCTGCCCCATCTAGGGGACACATGAACATAAATTCAAGTAAGTCTTCCCGTGCATGTCATGAGAGTCGACTGTAAGGAAGGAAAGGTTCTCTCATGCAATGAGCTCGCAGCTGTCACTAATCTTGCAGTTCTGAATATCCCATTTCGGGAACAAAGCCAGAAACCTTATGTACCAACATTTTACAGGGTGTTTTTGGTTTTAATTAGATGGATGGTTATTAAAGAAGACGTAGAGACCTAAGAAGTGTTGGATGTACTGTGTGAGAGTGGATATGTGTGTGCTGGGAGGGAGTAACGAGATGACGGATAATAGGGATGAATGGAAGAAGCGAGATATATTGCGCGCCGACCCCAAATGAATGGGAACAGGGCAGGAAGATAATGACTGTTATTTAAGTCTGCTGCTATGTGGCATAGCAGCAGGGCCGACCCGCCCACACGGCGAACGGAGCAGTAGCTCCAGGTCGCCAAATCCTAGAGGGCGCCTAAATGGTAAAGATATAGGTATATATTATAGCAATAATTCCTTTGTCGCATCGCGTTGCTTTTGCAAGATATTAGTTTGTTTAGTAGTTCATTTCATCCGTGTTGACATCATGATAAGTTACACAGTGATCACCAACCCGCCTGCCCAGCGTGGTAACTATGGTCAAAACCTCCCTATAGCAGTCACCTTGTGGCGTGCCCTTTGCCTGGGCATTGATGAGTCAGTCAGGACATGTTACTTTATACAAGGTGTAACAGAAAGGGTATGTTAAGCGAAAAGCTATGTAAATAGCCCACTATAGAGAACCATTTCCAAAATTTGAGACTCAAAATGACATGTTTATTTTTCAAGATTGTATGAACATTACCTGAGTTGTTTAGGAATTCTCCATACTATCTGGAAAAATAAACATGTGATTTCGAGTCTGAAAATTTGTGGTTAGGTTCCTTTTGGTGGATTATTTACATAGCTTTTCGCTTAACATATTTATTACACCCCGTATAGGTAAATATTGTAGATGTGATTTTCTTAATGTTTTTCTCTTTTTGTTTCAGACCAATATGGTCTAAATGCTGTACCAATGAAAAAACCACAGGGATGTCTCGGCATACTTTTATGTAAGTACCTACATATGTAATTACTTAAGGAGATAAAACAAAAAACCTTGGCCTTATTTAACGTACGCATTAGCCGCTTTTCTTACCCAATTGCGCCAGACGGAGACAGGCGGAGGGTTATGTTTTTCGAGTACACCTATGTATGTAAGCACCTATATTTCTTTGGTACGGTTTGTCGTATTTATAGGTTGTATTTAAGACTAGTGGACGCCCGCGACTCCGTTCACGTAGACTACAGAAAAAAAAAATGTCGAAATTATACGAGATAAAAACATTTTTCCCGGATAAGAGCCTATATGTTAAGTGGGTGTCTCAATATATTCCTGACTGCATCGAAATCGGTTCGCGTTTTTTAGTTTACCGTACACAAACGCACAGACAAACCGACAAACGGACAAACAGACAAAAATCATTATTTTTGGTACTATTGCGTTGTTAAAGGTCTCCTATAATATTTTTTCTCATATATCTTCCATGTACAGACAGCGATCCCTTACATCTTCTATACATATAATAAAATTGTAACGGATCTATGTTTGTGCACGCTAATCTCAAAAACGGCTGAACCAATTTCGATGCACTTTTCAGAACTATGTTGTGACAGGTCCCACTTAACATATAGGCTACTTTCTATCCCGGGAAAAATGTTTCTATCTCGGATAATATAGACATTTTATTTTTTCTGCAGTCCACGCGGACGGAGTCGCGGGCGTCCACTAGTTTTTATTATATGTAGGTATAGAAGAAGACTATGCGATAGGTACTTTATTTCATAGCATGTAAATAATACAAAATTTTCGCTACTTTAAACAATAATAACATTGAACCAATAATATTATCATAGAAATAGAGAAAAAAAACTACACCTACTGATGCGGGTCACTATAGACTACATTACCTGCATCTCCTTGCGTGCATGTCTTGAATGCATAATTCACTATAAACTTCTATGCTGCTCTGGGAGTGAAAAAACACGTATAATACTACAGCTGCTTCTCTTCCCGGGCATACTGTACAAGTCAGTAGAGGGACAAGAGGGTCTTGGTGTTTTGTAGGCGATGGGCTGACCACCTGTCACTACTAACCAAACTTGTACATCTCAACTATACCCTCAAAATTGGTCAGAAGTGGCACCATGTGGTTCTATCGGCCCTTGGTGCTTTGCCTACCCCGTAAGGGATATAGGCGTGATTATATGTATACTGGATGAAAAAAAGACAACTTTGTTCGGTTAATACCTCTGTAGCGAGTAGCTATGCGCCAGTACTAACACCAAACAGCAAACGCAGCACCGCGCGAATCGCTCAACGAGGCATAAAAATAGTTTAAGTTATTGTCAATTCTGTTGGAAAATTATTGCCTAATAGAGAGTAAGTATATTCTTTGTCTAATATATTGCTTTTACCGAACCTTAAAAATATCTTTTATCTTCCGCAAATATTTATCCTTGTGCAGTCACATAACTCATAGGTGGACGGTAGCCCTACCATCCACTGCACCTCGTATTCTGTAACATCACGATAATTTTTTTCTATGGAAGCACCCCTGGGAAACCACGAGTTTCCAAGATATTGAGGTCCAAAGTTACATGAATATCAGCATTTTTTAAAAATAAATCCATCTGGAAACAGTTAACAAACATTTCTTTTAAACAAACCATATTAATATTTAAAAATGTTAGTTTTGTAGGTACATTTGTCAATCGAATACATTGCTTGCAATAAAAAGAGATTTTTTTTTTCAAAAAAAATTTTTTCGTTTCCCAGGGTTGGTTCCATAGAAACAAATGATCGTTACGTTGCAAAGAATACGAGGTATTAAAATAACAACGTTGTCTTTTTACATCCTATACAGGATGATTTTTGGTCGTCAACGTTTCCGAAAACTACGGAATCTCCTCATCATAACGATCATTTTTCTCCATGGAAGCATACCTGGGAAGTGTCTGGTTTCCAAAATATTAGGGTCCAAAGTTGAGTAAATAGACTGCGTTTTTCTGCATAAATGCACATAGACGCGCGTAGCAGGATTTTTTCACGAAAAATAATTAATATCTGTCTATAAAAAAATTAACATAAACACTAGACACTATAAATTTCGCACGATCAAGGAATTTAATTTTTTTTTTCAAAAAAAAAAAAAAATCCCAGCATTTTTTTTGGCATAAACTTACTTTATTTCATGTATAGAATACGTACCCTTCGTTAAAGGTGGCCACAAAAAAACACCCAGTATATGATAATTCAAATCTGTCCCCACTGTTTTAAGCGTGGCTGTAGTATATCACTTGTGATCCTTCAATTCTGGCCACCTCATGTCGGGAACAAATCTGTATGTAAATATATATATCATAATATATCTTCACATTATAAAACAAAGCCACTTGCCGCTGTCTATCCGTCCCTATGTATGCTTAGAACTTTCAAACTAGGGCACGGATTTTGATTTTAATAGAGTGATTCACGAGGAAGGTTTATAATGTATAACACTAGGGACCCGCCCCGGCTTCACACGGGTGTAATGCACTCTCACGCGAGCGAAGCCGTGGGTGGCCGCTAGTATTAGTATAAAACAAAGTTGCTTTCCAGGTTTCTGTCTGTCCCTATGTACTCGAGTATGTTTACATCTTTTAAATAAACTACGCAACGGAATTTGATGCGGTTTTATTTAAATAGACCGAGTGATTCAAGAGGAAGGTTTATATTTATAACTATGGACCAGCCCCAGCTTCGCACGTGTGTAATGATCTCTCATGCGAACGAAGCCGTGGGCGGCTGCTAGTGTACAATATAACGTAAATATAATAAAAACAATCGGTATGTTTGTCACGTGATCGTTACATTATAATTTCCGTAATAGAATTCAACCATTATAATTATTTATATATTTTATGTCAATGTTCATTTGAGACTCACGCGGAGTAGATACATAGTGGAGCTGGTGCTCTGACAACGTAACATCGATTGGTATTGACGTTCGTTTTTTGCCATTCTTGCACCTCTGGGATTGGCCCACCACTCATTCCCGCCACTGCAACTCCTGTAAGCCATCAGAGGCGATCAGAAAAATGCAAATAAAGCATTGTGTCATGGATGTTTTGTATATTTATCTATGTATTTATATACCGTTGCTTAGTACCCACGAGACAAGACCTTAGGGATCTTAAGTGTGGGACTAGGTTAATGTGTTGTGAATATATATTTATTTATTTATTTTATACATCTTTTACTTCTCTTTATTGTGTATCTTTTAACGATACACAATATACGATATAGTACTCGTACAATAGATGGCGAAATCGGTGTACGGAAAAACTTAAGTATACAGGATGTTTGTGACAGCCAGGCAAATGTTGATACCATGACTTCAGACCATGATTCTGAGGCGGAAAACACTGAAAATTTTCGCAAGAAAATTCCAAAATTTTCCGTTTTTTTTTTCATATATTCAGGAAAAAATAATTTCGTTAGTTAAATTAGGCCTTAGAAAATGACTTAAAAATAAAATTTTAACCAAAAGATGATTTTCAAAAAAAATTTCCTCAAAAAAGTTCAAATAACTGATCAACCTAATGGAGAGTAACAAGGGATCCAAAAAACAGCAATGTATCACACAATAACCAATAAGCCCATTTATTTAGTCACAGGATCACCCGATACAATTGGCACGGAGAGCAAAGATTACTGATAATCAAATCAAAAATGCATTTCCTGCGAGTTATAACACAGTCGTATAACTCAACACAATGATAGTTGTTCAGTATTTCAGTATTTGCCTGGTTGTCACTAGGGTTGCCAATAGTCCCGCGTGGCGCGGGACGTCCCGTTTTCAGGGTCTTAATAACGCGTCCCGTTTTAAGGGTCTGCGGGACGCCAAATATCCCGCTTTCCGGTGAATCTTCCCCAGTTGATAAAAAAAATCCCATCTTCAAAATTATAATCGCGAAAAGTACGTGATACCCAAATCTTGAACTTTTAATTTTCAATCAGAACACAAATCTTTAAGTTTAATATATAGGTACTTGTTATCTACTCATTCATCATCAATGTAATAACAGAATTTATAAGTAGTATTTAGTTAAATATTTTCAAATAGAAAATATTCTCATTGCTTCTCTTTACACGCTTACACAGTGGTCCGAAAACCCCGAAAAAATGGACATCTCTAGCTGATCCCGTATATCGACGTAGTTCGAAGAGAGAAACAATTCACTAGAACAAACTACCTATCAAATTGTTGATAGTTTCCGAGAAGAAAATTATTAAAGTAGCCAGTTTAAGGGGGGTAGAAAAATGAAAAAAAAATATTGTAATTTTATTAATGGAGTTTGACACAAAATTTATTTATCCCATAATATCTCATAGTATTGCGCGTATTTCAAGCTAAATTACAATAATCTATATGAAGGTGATTTAAAGAAATTTAAAAAATCTAATTTTGGTTAATTTTTTTTTTCAAGAAAAGTACACATTTTCAGCACGTAATTTTTTATACTAATAATTACTCACTATTTTGTCTATCTACAGAAATAAAATCAACACCGTACCTCGTGGATAACTGGAGATATTTGCGATTTTATATATCAGTACCTAAGTGCCTGTTAAAAACTAATAAATGTTCATTTTTCTTTGATTAATAGGATTCATTTAATTGATAGGTAGTTTGTTCTAGCGAATTGTTTCTCTCGTCGAACCTACGTCGATATACGGGATCAGCTAGAAATGTCCATTTTTTCGGGGTTTTCGGAACACTGTGGCTTACTTACTACGTACGTATCAATCATTCAATACCAATCAACCAAATACCTATTGATGGATTTATCAGACGCCATTTTAATACCATCTGATTGAATGAAGCATTGTTTTATATAAATTAAAGTAAATTATTATATTATTAATGTGGAAAACTAAAAAAAATTACAAAGGATTCAAAATAAGCAAATATTTCCGAGCTCGCTCCGCTCGCGCTGTTGCTCTTGTATAATAAAGTTTATAAGCTGACAAATACGTTGTTTTTTTATTTAAAAAATAATATATCTTTGATAGAATGTGAAAAAAATTCATCATATAAAGGATGCATGCTGACCCAATAAAACTTATTTTTTAATAAAAGTCCTCGGAAGGCGAAAAAATTTCGCACTCGCTCCGCTCGCGTTTGTCTAAGATAAGTAACAATATCATGCGAAGGACGTATGCTGACCCAATAAAAACAATGTTTTTTTAATAAAGGTCATTGGAAGAAGGTGAAAAAATTTCGAGCTCGCCCCGCTCGCGTTTATCTTAAATTGGTAAGAGTATCATACAAAGGACGTATATTGACCCAATAAAAACAATTCTTTTTTAATAAAGGTCCTTGGAAGGTGAAAAAATTTCGCGCTCGCTCCGCTCGCGTTTATATGTTTGCACTGGAAGATAAAGAGTAACAAACAAAATAGTTATCTACCTACTAACCAACTATCGGTTCAGTTAATACAAAAATATTTCAGATGCGCCACCATTGAAACCTCCATTTGCAATGGAATATCCCGTTTTTCTTTCTCTAGTCCCGCATATTTAACGCCGATGTCCCGCAAATCTGTGTATAAGAGTTGGCAACCCTAGCTGTCACCCACAACTTGTATAAAGTTTATGAGACACTAATATTAAAAAATTTTCGTGAAATATGTTAATGGTTAAGTAAATAAGATACATAAATTTAATAACTATTCTAAAAAATACACGAGCAATATATTTTCACCAATTATTTATATTAGAACTTCTACCTTACACCTACGTCAGGGTGCCATCCACCCCATACCCAAAAAAAAACACCCATTAAGTCCAAACATTATGATCAACGAAAAAAGCACTGGACTAATTTAGAACAAATAGCTTCGATCCACGCAATGAAATTAATATTGTTTGAACTACGTACCTACCTATAGTAGATAAGATATATACTTGCACTCTACTCTACTAGCGATGATTGTAATAATCATAAAGTTAGTTTTTTTTACGTAGGTTTAGTTATAATTTCAAATAATTACCTATAGATAAATAAAAATGTTAAAATTTGAAATAATCATAAATAATGGATATTACAAAATTATTAATATAGAAAATGGAAAAAATTCTTCACCCGAGTGGGAATCGAACCCACGACCACTGCAAACCGTGCCAGCCGCTATAACCACTGAGCCACCGGGTATACAGGGTGTTTTTTTTGTGGCCACCTTTAACGAAGGGTACGTACTCTATACATCAAATAAAGTAAGTTTATGCGAAAAAAAATGCTGGGAATTTTTTTTTTCAAATTTTTTTTTTTAATTACTTGATCTGGCGAAATTTAGTGTCTAGTGTTATAGTTGGTTTTTTTATAGACAGATATTAATTATTTTTCGTGAAAAAATCCTGCTACGCGCGTCTATGTGCATTTATGCAGAAAAACGCAGTCTATTTACTCAACTTTGGACCCTAATATTTTGGAAACCAGACACTTCCCAGGTATGCTTCCATGGAGAAAAATGATCGTGATGATGAGGAGATTCCGTAGTTTTCGGAAACGTTGACGACCAAAAATCACCCTGTATAATACCGGCTCGTTGCATTCAATTTTATTGTACAGTGTGCCAAAAATGGCAGTTTAGTTAGATGTAATGCGAGTAATTTGTTTCTTCAATAAAATTGAATGCAACGAGCAAACATATCATGTGAATGAGGCACTTTAGCATTTTACTAATGTCTTCGACATATCCATTATTACCCGGTATTATACAGGATGATTTTTGGTCGTCAACGTTCCCGAAAACTACGGAATCTCCTCATCATCACGATCATTTTTCTCCATGGAAGTATACCTGGGAAGTGTCTGGTTTCCAAAATTATTCCAACCAAAAGTCCAAAGTTGAGTAAATACACGGCGTTTTTCTGCATAAATGCACATTTTGGCACACTGCTATAAATTTCGCCCGAACAAGTAATTTAAAAAATATTCAAAAAAAAATTACATCGTATAAACTTACTTTATTTGATGTATAGAATAGGTACGTACCCTTCGTTAAGGGCGACAACGAAAAAAACACGCCATCCACGCTGTATAAAACATGTCATCCCGTCGCACTACATGTCCGTACCAAGACAGACGGTTACTTCGTAACTTGTCTGTGATCGACGCAACTTTCAATCTTCCTCTTACTCATCTTATCCACTTATTCCTAACTAGTGCACTGCATAAAAAACAAAATATCGAAATTAGGTATATGAGATTAAAATATTTTCCCGGGATAAAAGGTACCCTATGTGTTACTCTGATATGTAAGATTATAATTATCGTGAAGTTTCATCAAAATCGGTCCAGCGGTTTGGCCGGGACAGACAGACTTTTGCATTATGATGATGATCTCCGACCGTATTTCGGCCAAGGCGACCAATCTCTACGGAGATTGGCCAGGTACGCAGGAGATATTATAGTGCACAAGTGTGTGCGCAAACACAGATGCACTCTCTATTCCGTTACTCTCATAGTCCGATGGGACGGAAAGCCGACACGACCGGAAAGAGATCAGGCGCAGGACCAACGGTTTTACGTGCTGTCCGAGGCACGAGTTAAGTGACAATTTTGCAACATTAAAATCTGTACATGAAATAAATTCATTGGTACAGGCCCGTGACTGGGATCGAACTTACGCCTTCCGCTTGGAAGGTGCACGTCTTACCACTGGGCTATCACCGCTTTTGCATTGTAATGACGGCCGATTGGTGTAGTAGGTAGTGACCCTGCCTGCGACGCCATAGGTCCTGGGTTCGAATCCCGGTAGGTGCAAACATTGATATGATGAATATCGATATTTGTTTCCGAGTCATGGATGTTTCTATACTTATCCTATGTATTTATATACCGTTGCTTAGTACCCACGACACAAGACCTTAGGGATCTTAATGTGGGACTAGGTTAATGTGTTGTATAGTGTGTGAATATTTATTTATTTATTTATTATTATATATTATATTAGTATGGATCTTATCGATTCTTAACTCCACACATCCAGCACAACATTCGCATCTTGCTTGCATGCATTTTCAATCTTCTTCTCTATTACGGTACGGATACGACACATCATTGTGGTTCCGTATCGACACGGTATTCCGGTATTCATTAGTATGACTGAACCTTAAAGCCAATCTTCCACCGCTAACTAAACTAAATTTAAAAATGGTAAAATTCGTCATCCGAGTTAAGTGACCCGATAGCTCAGTTGGTAGAGCGATGCACGGAATGCGAGAGGTCGTGAGTTCAAATCTCAATCGGGCGAAACTTTTTTCATTTTCTTATTAATATTTTATAATAAACTAAATTTAGTTCACATAAGTTTACACAGTTTTTCATTTTATTACATTCATATTATATGCATAGTTTGTCCTGTGCCGGCGGGCCTTCACTAGAATACATCAGCTGCATCTCCTTCCGTGCATGTCGTAAGCCGACTAAGGAACTCAGAGGGCGTTCTCACAGGCGATGAATGTCACTTGTCACTGGTCATTTACATCTGTCCCCGCTATGATAAACGTAGCTGTGGGATCCCCATTAGAATCTTGCAGGTCTGGCTAAGCCGTTTCGGGAGCACGGCCGTCTCTATGTAAAATTGTGTGACCTTCTTCTAAATGAGGTATACTCGTAGCTTAGTTGTCAGTGGACAATTGGTTTTATGCCAGAAGGTTGTACATTTGTAGGTACATATTATAAAATGCCTCAACCCAATAATTTCGATACATTAAAAATAGACAAAAAGATACAAACTTAAAATACACAAAATTACTACCCACCCACACAAGGAAAAAGAAAAGGCAAAGTTACCTACCCTGTTATTAAATCTGTATTAATACTCATAAAGAGGAATTATTTTATTGTTTGTTTGCATTGAATAAACTTCGAAACTTCTGAACCGATTTGTTTTTTTTTTTACCTAAGATAACATAATAAATATTCACACACTACACAACACATTAAGATCCCTAAGGTCTTGTGTCGTGGGTACTAAGCAACGGTATATAAATACATAGATAAGTATAGAAACATCCATGACTCATCGAATAAACTAAAGATCATTTTACACCTGACTCCTCTGTGCCAAATCTGGCTCTGGCTTCTCGTTCATGAAATTGCAGTTCTGTCTACCTCTTTTTTGGAACACAAACATATGTTATGTATGATACAAAATGCAAAATAAAGACGGAAATTATGTACGAAAAGCAAGCCAAATCGAATTAGTTCCTAACTTCATTTGTTTTTTAATACTTCAGGCTTGATTTCAGACTGTAAAATTGAAATAAAAAGAGGAAAACATTTGGAAATGAGTATTTAACTTGCGGCCGCCCGCGACTTCGTCTGCGTAAACTTTAAAATTCTCGTTAGCCCCCATTCCCGCGGTAATTTCGGGAACAAAGGTAGCCTATGGTACTCCTTATTCCATCACCTATCTGCCAGTGAAAGTCCCGTCAAAGTCAGTCCAGTCGCAGACATATAGAAATATTTACAGACAAAAATTGCAAAGAACGCTTTTATCGGTTTATTATGTACCCACTTACGATGTTCTCATGTTTTTTTGGTATACATAGACATACCAAAAAAAAATATTTTAAAGATTTGTCTTTTTGCTGGTCTGTCTGTATATATTTATTTATTTCAGCCGGCACTCACATTCATTGTTTTGCAGCCTTACAGCGAAGAAAAAAAGGATCGCCAAATAGGGTGGTTGAATTTTATTTCGTCCAAATATTAACATTAAAATAAAACCTAACATAAATCACATACAAATCTAAGAACAATTTATTGAGTGAACAAAACAAAATGCAGGCATTCGAATAGAGCATTACGAGCTCATTAGTGCGCAGCTTAAAATGATTTAGGGCGCCAAAACTTGTGGTTGAAATCCAAAATGGCTGCTTTTAAAAATGGCAGCCGAAAAAGATGGCGGGAAAATTGCTTTTTATATTTCGGGTTGCGTATTTTTATTGTATTTTACCATTCATGCCCGATTTTTATTTCGTTTCTTTCATTTGAAATGCCATGAATTTTGCGGATATTAATACAGATGCGGGTTATTTAGGTAGAACTAAAAAAACAAAGTAGGTAATCGAATTAAATCCGTTGGTAAATTTTAAAAAAATCCCTGTTGCTTTTATTTTACAGTAACGTGAATTTGAATATAAAAAAAATCATATAATATTGTGGACTTAGTTTCCAAATAAACCAAATAAAATAATGTATAAAAAAAGCATTCCGCAAATGTCATGTATCTGTCAAAAGCACGCGGACATTGTGCACAGTTCAAGGGCGTTTCAGTATAATATGGTTTTCAGACGAGATTGTCAGGGTTCCTTTGTTTAGTCACTGTCTATGCTGACAATGACATGATCGGTCATTAAAAAGGTTTAAAATCATTATCGTTTCTTCCTGCACCTATCCCGTTATTTATGCAGTCGGCGACCAAAACGGTTCTCTATAAAACGCAGATTGTGTTTATGGCCAGCTGCCTGCCTGACGCAAACTCTCCTTAAGTTAAATAAAAAGGTTTAGACTTGATAACAATAATTTATTTCAATTTATACAGTTGGTTGACCACCTTGTAAAAATTAAAATGGTCAACCGACCCACATATAGTCTTAAGTAGGTACATAGTTTTAAGTTAATCATAAATATTTATAATTTTTTTAACTGTATAAATTCCGATTACTCTCATAGTCCGATGGGACGGAACCCATGACCACTGCATACCGTGCTAGTTGCTCTAACCACTGAGACCGGGTCAATTACTCGGATGACAAATTTTACTATCTCTTTTCTAAATTACATATTGGCAACGTTATTTTTCATGACCAACGGTTTTACGTGCTGTCCGAGGCACGAGTTAAGTGACAATTTTGCAACATTAAAATCTGTACATGAAATAAATTCATTGGTACAGGCCCGTGACTGGGATCGAACTTACGCCTTCCGCTTGGAAGGTGCACGTCTTACCACTGGGCTATCACCGCTTTTGCATTGTAATGACGGCCGATTGGTGTAGTAGGTAGTGACCCTGCCTGCGACGCCATAGGTCCTGGGTTCGAATCCCGGTAGGTGCAAACATTGATATGATGAATATCGATATTTGTTTCCGAGTCATGGATGTTTCTATACTTATCCTATGTATTTATATACCGTTGCTTAGTACCCACGACACAAGACCTTAGGGATCTTAATGTGGGACTAGGTTAATGTGTTGTATAGTGTGTGAATATTTATTTATTTATTTATTATTATTTATAATATTAGTATGGATCTTATCGATTCTTAACTCCACACATCCATCACAACATTCGCATCTTGCTTGCATGCATTTTCAATCTTCTTCTCTATTACGGTACGGATACGACACATCACTGTGGTTCCGTATCGACACGGTATTCCGGTATTCATTAGTATGACTGAACATTAAAGCCAATCTTCCGCCGCTAACTAAACTAAATTTAAAAATGGTAAAATTCGTCATCCGAGTTAAGTGACCCGATAGCTCAGTTGGTAGAGCGATGCACGGAATGCGAGAGGTCGTGAGTTCAAATCTCAATCGGGCGAAACTTTTTTCATTTTCTTATTAATATTTTATAATAAACTAAATTTAGTTCACATAAGTTTACACAGTTTTTCATTTTATTACATTCATATTATATGCATAGTTTGTCCTGTGCCGGCGGGCCTTCACTAGAATACATCAGCTGCATCTCCTTCCGTGCATGTCGTAAGCCGACTAAGGAACTCAGAGGGCGTTCTCACAGGCGATGAATGTAAACTTGCCACTGGTCATTTACATCTGTGCCCCCTATGATAAACGTAGATGTGGGATCCCCATTAGAATCTTGCAGGTCTGGCTAAGCCGTTTCGGGAGCACGGCCGTCTCTATGTAAAATTGTGTGACCTTCTTCTAAATGAGGTATACTCGTAGCTTAGTTGTCAGTGGACAATTGGTTTTATGCCAGAAGGTTGTACATTTGTAGGTACATATTATAAAATGCCTCAACCCAATAATTTCGATACATTAAAAATAGACAAAAAGATACAAACTTAAAATACACAAAATTACTACCCACCCACACAAGGAAAAAGAAAAGGCAAAGTTACCTACCCTGTTATTAAATCTGTATTAATACTCATAAAGAGGAATTATTTTATTGTTTGTTTACATTGAATAAACTTCGAAACTTCTGAACCGATTTGTTTTTTTTTTTACCTAAGATAATATAATAAATAAATAATAAATATTCACACACTGCACAACACATTAACCTAGTCCCACATTATGATCCCTAAGGTCTTGTGTCGTGGGTACTAAGCAACGGTATATAAATACATAGATAAGTATAGAAACATCCATGACTCATCGAATACTTAATTTAAAGATCATTTTACACCTGACTCCTCTATGCCAAATCTGGCTCTGGCTTCTCGTTCATGAAATTGCAGTTCTGTCTACCTCTTTTTTGGAACACAAACATATGTTATGTTATGTATGATACAAAATGCAAAATAAAGACGGAAATTATGTACGAAAAGCAAGCCAAATCGAATTAGTTCCTAACTTCATTTGTTTTTTAATACTTCAGGCTTGATTTCAGACTGTAAAATTGAAATAAAAAGAGGAAAACATTTGGAAATGAGCTCTTGCTTGAGAACTTGCGGCCGCCCGCGACTTCGTCTGCGTAAATTTTAAAATACTCGTTAGCTCCCATTCCTGCGGTAATTTCGGGAACAAAGGTAGCCTTATTCCATCACCTATCTGCCAGTGAAAGTCCCGTCAAAGTCAGTCCAGTCGCAGACAGATAGAAATATTTACAGACAAAAATTGCAAAGAACGCTTTTATCGGTTTATTATGTACCCACTTACGATGTTCTTACAGTACATAGGTATACCAAAAAATATATTTTAAAGATTTGTCTTTCTGCTGGTCTGTCTGTCTATATCATATGTATTTAGTCCAAATTTTATTTATCTTATTTTAATTTAATCAGCCGGCACTCACATTCATTGTTTTGCAGCCTTACAGCGAAGAAAAAAAGGATCGCCAAATAGGGTGGTTGAATTTTATTTCGTCCAAATATTAACATTAAAATAAAACCTAACATAAATCACATACAAATCTAAGAACAATTTATTGAGTGAACAAAACAAAATGCAGGCATTCGAATAGAGCATTACGAGCTCATTAGTGCGCAGCTTAAAATGATTTAGCGCGCCAAAACTTGTGGTTGAAATCCAAAATGGATGCTTTTAAAAATGGCAGCCGAAAAAGATGGCGGGAAAATTGCTTTTTATATTTCGGGTTGCGTATTTTTATTGTATTTTACCATTCATGCCCGATTTTTATTTCGTTTCTTTCATTTGAAATGCTATGAATTTTGCGGATATTAATATAGATGCGGGTTATTCAGGTAGAACTAAAAAAACAAAGTAATCGAATTAAATCCGTTGGAAAATTAATTAAAAAAATCCCTGTTGCTTTTATTTTACAGTAACGTGAATTTGAATATTTAAAAAAAAATCTATTTAGTTTACTTGTATTTTGATTTAAATGCGTGTGCAAGGTTATAGGTTATATGCACGTAAGCTGAAGAAAAAACTTGAATACCATTTCTTCATGGTCCTCGTAAATTGTTTTAATAGTTAGTTTAGATTTTAGCTAATTTTACTATGTGGACTTAGTTTCCAAATAAACCAAATAAAATAATGTATAAAAAAAAGCATTCCGCATATGTCATGTATATGTCAAAAGCACGCGGTGACATTGTGCACAGTTCAAGGGCGTTTCAGTATAATATGGTTTTCAGTGAGATTGTCAGGGTTCCTTTGTGAAAAAAACAATTAGTCAATGTTGCTTTTTTACTGTCTAGATGCTGACAATGACATGATCGGTCATTAAAAAGGTTTAAAATCATTATCGTTTCTTCCTGCACCTATCCCGTTATTTATGCAGTCGGTGCAAAATGGTTTCTATAAAACGCATATTGTGTTTATGGCCAGCTGCCTGCCTGACGCAAACTCTCCTTAAGTTAAATAAAAAGGTTTAGTTAACTTGATAACAATAATTTATTTCAATTTATACAGTTGGTTGACCACCTTGTAAAAATTAAGATGGTCAACCGACCCACCATATAGTCTTAAGGAGGTTACATACTGTATAAATTGAAATAATAATAATCGATTATTTTATATTTTGCAAATTTAGGTTTATCATAATAAAATTATTAATAATGGATAAAATTCTTTATCGAACCCACGACCAATTTTTTCTAACTGTAGGTAAATTGAATTTTAATCTCTTTTCTAAATACAATTGGCAACGTTATTCCCGATATTATTTCGGCAAACAAAGCTATATGTTTTAGCAAATTTAGGTTTTTTATAAATTTATCTTATCATAATAAAATTATTAATAAAGAAATGGAAAAAATTCTTCACCCGAGTGGGAATCGAACCCACGACCACTGCATACCGTGCTAGTTGCTCTAACCCAGTGGTTCCCAAAGTGGTCTATGTGGACCCCCAGGGGTCCACAAGGGACTCGATGGGGGTCTACGTTGGCGTAAAAAAATGGGATTTCACAATTAATTTGTATGTGTTGTAAGTATGTAGGGGGTCCACCAGAACCAGTTAACTTTTGAAAGGGGTCTATGAAAAATGAAAGTTTGGGAACCCCTGCTCTAACCACTGAGTTACCGGGTCAATTATAATACCGGGTTTATGATAATGTTTTGTTTCTTTCGGTACACATGATTGGCCCTCTATAATTGTGTTACAAATTGTGTTTAGGCTTTGCTGGAAGAAATCTTGAGGACATAAGCTCGCCTTCGTACATTCTCTGTTAAATCACTATACCGGGTGTAGATAGACAACGATGTTTTTTTTAATACCTCGTATTCTTTGTAACGTTACGATCATTTTTTTTCTATGGAAGCAACCCTGGGAAACCAGTGGTTTCCATGATATTGAGGTCCAAAAGTTAACATTAAAATTAGCATTTTTTTTACATAGGTAAATCCATCGGAATTGGTTAACAAACAATTCTTTCAATGACCACCATATGTATATATTTTTTTAACTATGTTTGTGTGTAACCTACCTACAATAAAGATTTTTTTTTTAAATAATTAATAGGCTTACGCTTGACCACAACGCGCCTGATGGTAAGCACCGTTGCAGTCTAAGATGGAGCGCGCTTGCCTAAAAGGAACCGGTTCACTCTCGACTTGAATACAAGAAAACTGACGGAACCAATGTATAAAACACTCGATACACTCTTACAATTTTCTTTCGCTGTCTATAAAAACGGTTATGAAAACTCGTACGCGGGAATGATAAACGATGTCGCATCCAAACGCCTTTTGCCGCCAAAAAAAAACCGTTATTTTCCCGCCAAAAAACCGATGCTTGGTGAAAGTGATGAATTTTACGTGAACAGTAATATATTGGGAGAAAAATCAAATATATAAGTACTCGTATGCCTGTGGGTATCGTAAAAGGTGATTACATACATACATACATAAAAATCACGCCTCTTTCACGTGGTAGGCAGAGATCACGGATCTCCATTTGCTACGATCCTGACACACCTCTTTCGCTTCATCTACTTTCATGATATTCTTCATGCACGTTCGTCGGTTTAGGGTACTCTTGACCTGACCTTTCTCTAGAATTTCACCAATTTGATCGGTGAAAGTCCGGCGAGGTTTTCCCCTTCCAACCCTTACATCCACTCTTCCGTTGTACATTTTCTTTGTCAGTCTACTTTCATCCATCCTCTCCACATGCCCAAACCATCTCAACATACCTTTCTCAATCTTCGTCACAACGTCATTTATACCACACTTCTTTCTGATCACCTAATTTCTTATTCTATCCTTCAAGGTGACTCCACATATACTTTTCAATTTAGTAAAAGGCGATTAGGGGTTTAAATTTAAATACAAATCATTTATTCGACGATTATCATATACTTTTATTTCTATAATTTACTAAAAGACGATCAACCCGCCTAGGGGCAAAACCTCCCTATAGCAGTAGCATTGTCGCGTGTTCTGGGAGGCCTACGTCCAGCAGTGAATTGCAATAGGATGATGTAAATATGTACCTATACCGTGTTTCCGATATGGAGTAGGCAGAACTGCTTGTGAGATCCCATAGTCACGCTTAGCATAACGAGTAATTGATCAGTGACAAGTTGCTAACTGATCGCCTGAGAGAATGCCCGAGTTCCTTAGTCGACTCTTATTACCAAACAACTAACAGTTGACTGTTACGACTTTTTACGAAATAATACTGATATATTCTGGCAACATAACATACATATAATCTCGCCTTTATCCCTTACGGGGTAGGCAGAGCACCAAGGGCCGATAGAACCACATGGTGCCACTTCTGACCAATTTTGAGGGTATAGTTGAGATGTACAAGTTCGGTTAGTAGTGACAGGTGGTCAGCCTATCGCCTACAAAACACCAAGACCGTCGTGTCCCTCTACTGACTTGTACAGTATGCCCGGGAAGAGAAGCAGATGTAGTATTATACGTTTTTTTTTACTCCCAGAGCAGCATAGAAGATATTCTGGTTAAGCCTCGAATATTAAAAATTGTAATTAAATTTAAGCAAAGCAGACGTCTTTACTCTCGCTGCGAATATATCGTAGGATTCGTAGTTTAAAGCGTGCCTAGTACCTTAAATTCGTAGACTTTTTTCTTATAAACTTTCGCATTTTATAACATTACACCCTTACGAAGCCGGGGTGGGTCTCCAGTTATAGATATAAACCTTCCTCTTGAATCACTCTATCTATTTAAAAAACCGCATCAAAATCCGTTGCTTAATTTCAAAGATCTAAGCATACATACATACATATAATAGGTAAGTAGTGATAGTGATATTACACTAATTTATAACATTGAAGTAGGATTATTTCCAAAAGGTTATGTTAGAAAGAAAAAAAAATTATATATTTTTTTCGCATTTAATAGCTAGTTTCTTAGTTTAGTTAAAATAACTCCGCCTAGTAACCGTCCGATAACCAATCACAAAATTCCACTTTCCTCATCCATAAATCAAAAACATAAAGAAAAGAAACAAATATTTTCAACCGAAATTCGAACGCCATTAGAATATTTTACAATAATCAAATTCAAAAAACGTCATAAAATTTTACGCAAACATCGTTCCTTCGAGTTTTATTCCTCGACGTTAAAATTAGACGACGTTTTTATAAAATATCTCTTGCAATCTTAAGTTTAAAAAAAAATCTCCGTTCGTTATTTCCATGTTACTCGTATTTCGGTCATGGCGGCCAATCTCAACACGGAGATTAGCCAACTGCGCAAGACATAACTAATGCATGCGCATTGGAATTAATACTCAAAATTAATTAGATTCATTTCATTTTTTTTAGATAATTATCTTTTTAAGGTTGGGAAAAGTCGCTAGCGAAAAGTTTGTTGAAGATCGTCCGCCATTTTGACTCTCATCTCTGATGATAGAGCCCAGTGTCATAGTGAAACTCTTTAGGAAGCTCGGAGCTTTAGATGCCCTGCGTGTCCAATACAATAACACCCTCAGGGTCTTGTTGACGCTCCCGCGTTTCTGTAGCGCGTCTGGCATGTCTGCGAATGCTGGGTTGGATGACTTCTACTCCATCATGCGCAAAAAAAGCCTGTCGGTGGTGCGGGGAGCTCCAACGAGATCCTGAGGATAATAGCAGACAGAATGGACGCGGCTCGACCGGCCCCCTTATTACCTAACTAGCAAAAGCAAAGCGATAGCGAAAATTGTACAAAAATCGCAGATTGCTTGTCAAATTCGTATTACGTAAAATGAATTTCAAAGGAACTTTGACATATTACGAATATTGTACAATCGCTTTGTTCACCGATTTACACGTAAAACGGTAATCATTATCATTATCAAGATTTTTGCTACGTTCCCGAAAACTACGGAATCTTTTACGTATTTTTCTCCATGGAAGCACCTGGGGGCGGTTCAAAATATTACCAAAGTTGAGTAAATAGACTGCGTTTTTCTGCATAAATACATAGACGCGCGTAAATTTTTTCACGAAAAATAATTAATATTGTCTATAAAAAACTAACATAATAGACACTATAAATCGCACGATCAAGGAATTTAAAAAAATTTTTCCCAGCATTTTTTTTGGCATAAACTTACTTTATTTCATGTATAGAATACGTACCCTTCGTTAAAGGTGGCCACAAAAAAACACCCTGTATAATATTTTAATTTTAATAAGTAATTTATCTATTGCAATTAACTAACATAGACATGAGATCTTGTAACACCAACAAACTATGGGCGCATTTGTCTGTCAATGAATATTTTTTATTTTATTTTATTTTTTCTAATAAATCTACTCGAGGGACGCAACCATCCCCTTGTATTTTTACAAAATCACAATAAACCGACGGCCATCTCGAATTTCAAACGGTTTCAAACTTTATTATCTCACTTAGTATTCACTTTCCCTTTGGAGAGTAAAAAAAGTAGGCATTGAATTTAAATCGATGTATTTACAATACTCGAGTAGGGGTGCCTACGATGTCGTTTTTACCAGACTGCGCCAAAAGGAGGAGCTATGTTTGTATGCACTGGCGGTCGCCCGCAATTTCGTCCACGTAAACTTTATAGCCTATGTGTTGTTCTGATGTATAAACTATCTACCTGGCAAGTTACATCAAAATGCGTTCAGCAGTTTTTACGTGAAACAGTAACAAACATCACACGCATACATCATCATCATCACAAACTATTCGGTGCTGATGCGGCTTCACTTAGAATAGGTACCTAGATCAGCTGCGTCTCCTTCCGTGCACGTCGTAAGAGTACATAAAATGTTAAACAAGAACACAGCTTAATATATCACGTGTTAAACACCCAAAAAAAAGGTATTTCTTAAGAAACCTAATCGATAAAAAAACAAAGGAAAATAACCTCCAATAAACACTAGATCGCTATTTTAATAAACATTACAATTCCAAAGTGATAAAATAAAGATAACATTTATTCAAACGGCGATAACCCTAGACGGCCCAAAATGGCGGACAGAACGTTCAAAAAGAATAAAATGGATACTTTGCAATTGTAATGTAGGCAGTTTAAAGGTTTGTTGTATTTGAGCTATTTGCCACCGAGGGTTTTGACAGGTGAAGTGTAGAGCGAATATTTTTTTTTACAATAAGCTAGGCAAACATTTAACAAACATTAAAACACGACTGTGTATTATCGAAAATCGAAAATCTACCGACCGTATTTCGGCCAAGGCGACCAATCTCTACGGAGATTAGTCAGGTACGCAGGAGATATTATAGTGTACAAGTGTGTGCGCAAACACAGATGCACTCTCTATTCCGTCACTCTCATAGTCCGATGGGACGGAAAGCCGACACGACCGGAGAGAGATCAGGCGCAGGACCAATGGTTTTACGTGCTTTCCGAGCTAAGTGACAATTTTACAACATTAAAATCTGTGCATGAAATAAATTCATTGGTACCAGGCCCGTGACTGGGATCGAACTTACGCCTCCTGCTTGGAAGGTGCACGTCTTAACCACTGGGCTATCACCGCATTACTTTAATTTAATACTGGGTATTATATTGTCCCAGTGTCACCCTCAATATTAAGACGAATCTAATTACACCTCTCCAAGCTTAAATGCGACAAACCGTTTACGCTCTAGTGCGTGTCAAACAAATAAACATACATACATACACTCAGAGGCGGCTCGTCCTAAGGAGCGCTGGTGCAGTGCACTCCCACCCACGAAGATTATATTGGCAGTCTATATTTCTCTATATTTTTAATTATCTTTCAATTCTACTATGCTTGTACAATAGTGCCTACGCGTTCGTCTCAAGTAAGTTGTAATACTAAATTTGGTACGGTTCCTAGTAGGGGAGACCGGGGATAGTTGACTATAGGGGTAGGTAGAATAACTGTCAAAAACTCATTCGGTGCTTTAAGGCAACCAGTGATGCACAAGAGTCCGTCACTGACCCTCGCTCAATCACCAAAAAGGCGACGTTGCACACACAAGTCGCTTGACAGAAGGAACGTAATATTGAAAAAGAACGCATGCTAGTAACTATTTTTGTCGTAATGTTATTTGTAATAATGCCTATTTATTCATGTATATTGATTGTTTAAGCATTTGTATCGAATGTTTGATTAATTTTTTTCTTTTATATATTATTCTATTTGATTTGGACGCAGTTTTGAGGTTATGGCCCTTGATAAAAAAATTAAAGGTGGTTCGGGGCTAGTAGACTAATAAATAATGGGGCTGGTTGACCTATATATATTATGACTATTACCAAATAACAAATACAATTTCATTAGTACACGAGATTATATTTTACTACCAAATAGTTAAAGGTTATAACAAGTTGTCTCATTTTGTTTAAAATACTTAATAAGTTAGTACTTTGTTTGTGTTTAGGTACTCGAATTGATTGTTTTATTTTTATAACTTGAATTTTATTGTGTTTAATCTGAAGTTGCGAAAAACCGTCTATTGGTTTTAATTAATAATTTTCTATACATTTTTGTGTATTTTATACTATTTCCTCGTAAATTTGGCCCTTTTAATGTCATTGTTCACTTTACCCCAGGTGAATAGTCAACCTACCCCAAGACTGGGATAAGTTGACCAGTTATTCCTTTTGTACAAAAGCTGATTTGTACTCTATACTATATCGAATAACGTGCATATTTCCAAAGCTTAATAGTCAATCTAATAACTGTACCTGTTTTTAAAATAATTAACTGTAAAAAAATAAAAATAGACACCTCTAAGCTGAAAATTGGTCAACCATCCCCGGTCTCCCCTACTATATCCAATGAGTGCAAAAGAGACACACCGATATAGGCTGGCGCGTAAAAATTTGCCTAATCTGGAGCGCCGCTCACATTAATTCGTAAACTGTAGATGTCGCTTAGACCGAGTTAGAACGCGATATGGTTGTCTTTAATGTGTTTCATTAGGTCATCTGAATTTTAATAAAAGTGAAGTTGGATCATTTTATTTAGTAAGGGAGTGAACACGCTGCGTTTCCAAATTGTAATTTAGCAGGCGCTCATATTTTAAAAAATGTGAACCCCTATAAAAAATATCACAAGCCGCCTCTGCATACACTCGAAAAACATAACCCTCCTTCTGATGCATCTGGCCTTATATGAAACTAGCGGTGGCCTATGCGTCCGCGTAAAATTTAAAATACCCGTTATTTCTATTTCCCGTTTCCGTGGGAATTTCTTAAAATTCATTCTTACTCGTATCGGATGCCTCCATCATACAAAGAACACATCTTCGATTTCCAGTTCACGTGGGAATTTCTGTCAATCCCTTCCTTTAGAATGCCTACGTCATACCTTCAAAAATTCTCTATATCAGGTCCTGCTGCATAAATGAGGTAGCTAGAACACAGCCCAACCCCCCTGACCACGCATCGGATATCGTATCGCACGATATCGTATTGTCTCTATACAAAATTCTATATGCTATATTTATCGTATTTTGACAGGCTAAATGTCGATAAATCGGTTTATCATATCGTGTTTCGCAGGTCTTGCTACTTGGGCAGCTCTCTATAATCAGCGGTATTTAAGAAGGTCATGAACGTAGAAAGAACAACGAACGCAAAGCTGTCACTGCACAGGTTGAAGCATAATCGTAATGGCGGCGCGTTGTGTATGTGTGCGTATTTTCTGGTAGGCGCCGAGCTTACTATGGTTTGTATGAGTGGGTGGATAACGCGTCAATACACATCCCTGCTACGTTACCGAGCTTACTATGAATGCTTCACTCCGTGTAGTGATAACACTCTCTCCGTTATTCTTTATACGTTCATGAAGAAGGAAATAAAAAAAACCTAAAAATACAATTAATGGCCTCTCACAAAATAAACTTAAATACAACACCTGGTTCTTATTTATAAAAGGGATTTATGTTCAAATCCCCACTGTGAATCTTAATTGCTAATTTAGCTGGTCCAATTAGTCAAAAGGAAAAACGTTTTTATTAAAATACTTGAGAATACCTACTACCAAAAATCAGAATAATCGCCTCAAAAATCCAACTAAGGGCCTATTCTTTCAATAATCTATAATATAACAATTAATCGCTAAGCGCGAAACTCGAGAACAACTGAACCGATTTCTCCAATTCTTTTTTTAGACTAGTCCTTGATGTACGAGGATTGCGGAAAGAAAAAAAATGTCCACGACTGTTTCCACGTGAAAGGGCATTACACCCGTACAAAGCCGGGGCGGTTTCCCTAGTAAGATATACATCTAGCCTATTTGATCGATAAGGTTATTGCTGTCTCTATTTTGATCAAGTTTTAAAGAAAGACATATATGACCGCAGGAAATGTGACTAGGATCGACCCTAACTAAAATAATTCTTAATATAAGTACGTAGACAATTTAAATAGCTATCGGGATGAAAAATAACGTTGCCTATATGTAATTTAGAAAAGAGATGATAAAATTCGTCATCCGAGTAATTGACCCGGTTGACACTGAGCTCAGTGGTTAGAGCAACTAGCACGGTATGCAGTGGACGTGGGTTCGATTCCCACTCGGGTGAAGAATTTTTTCCATTTCTTTATTTATAATTTTGTAATTTAAATTCCTACTTCTGTTGCTATTTATAATGCAGGGTGTATTTGAAGAGGTATGTTTATTTATTTATTTGAATAAGGCTTGCCAATAACATAAATCTGACACATTATTAAAACATTATTTGGGAAAATATTCTGTTATATATCTATGTATGTATGTCGTGGGTATCGTACGTGGCAATTAAGGGTTTCCGGGAGGTGAGCAGCAGCGCCTACCGTGTTGACAACATGCCTATAGTCGTAACTAATACTAAATAAATAAATAAACTTAATCTGTGACATAGTCTAAAACACAAACTGCGGTCACCAACCTGCCTGCCCAGCGTGGTGACTATGGGCAAATACCCCCCATGGCAGTCTTGTGGCGGGCCCTGGGGTGGACCTACGTCTGGACTGCAATAGGCTGATGATGATGATGATCTGATATGTATGCTAAACGAAATGCTATGAAAATAGCCCATATACTATAAGGAACCTATCCACAAGACTTGAAATCAAATGTTTATTTTTCAAGATTCTATGTATCATTGTTTAGTTGGAAATTATACATACTATCTGGGAAAATATAAGTGCCTACATAATGTGATTTCGAGTCTCTAGTTTTCTGGTATCTGTCGACCAATTTTGAGGGTATAGTTGAGATGTACAAGTTCGGTTAGTAGTGACAGGTGGTCAGCCCATCGCCTACAAAACACCAAGACCCTCTTGTCCCTCTACTGACTTGTACAGTACACCCGGGAAGAGAAGCAGCTGTAATATTTTTTTTTCACTCCCAGAGCAGCATAGAAGATGGAAATAACACTTACAATAAATTAACTTTTGCTTTATTACAGACATATTGTTCACCATCAGTGGAGGAGTCCCGCAAAACCAGTGGTCATTCAAATGGGTGACCAATGGAAAGTCTTTCAAACCGTCCTGGAGCATCGCCCAATCACAGGTAACCTAGGTGTACTAGGAATAACAGGATAGTATAGAATATAATATTATTTTATTGTTACAGCGGAGCCATCTATCGGACGTAGATAGAACCGAAAGTCTAGTACAAATCCTAGAACGCAATATTGAAGTTTTTTACAATAATTGCAATATATTATACATGGGCCAAATAATAACTAGTGGCCCGGTGGGGCCGGTAGTATTTCCCTTTTTATTAAGTCATCAATTGGCTTCATAACACAAAGAAGGAAAATGTTAAGCGAAATACCACGTAAATAACTGTAAAGAACCCATCTACACATTAGTTTTCAAAAGTCTAGGTATCTGAGGTTTGTTTTAGAGCTCGGCGCTATCTTATATATCCTATATACCTATAGGTCCCGCTCCGTGTGG
This sequence comes from Carposina sasakii, assembly GCA_014607495.2. Taxonomy (NCBI): domain Eukaryota; kingdom Metazoa; phylum Arthropoda; class Insecta; order Lepidoptera; family Carposinidae; genus Carposina; species Carposina sasakii. The sequence goes on along the minus strand of CP053177.1, from coordinate 5,034,982 downwards.
TTGTGAAGCATAGCTCTGAAACCAATCATAGCTCTAAACTACTTTGAAATGTTTACAACCTCTTAAAAGATTTTACACCGTCGACGTTATGTGTGTATCTTTATTACTATTTAAGGCATAGATAACTGAACAGCATTTAATACAATACTTATTATGTACTTTTAGTGCAATATACTTAATCTACCTTTTCCCATACTCTTTCAGAAGCAGACAACCCAATACCGCAACCATTACTGTCAAAACGAAGTCGCAACAGCTCACAGCAGTCGATCCAGCTACACCCAATCACTCTCGCAAGTAACCAGTACAAAAACAGCAATGGATACTATCAAAAATGTTTACATTGCTGGCTTTGATTACGAAATTTACCAAATACTGCTCGATATACAAAAGATTAGCGCCAATAATGAGGTAAACGTATATTTTTACCTATACAACAACTGGAAATATTATTATGTAGGGTGGACTATGACAAATAGATCAATATTAAGATCAATTTTAAATAGATACCATCATTGCTACTATATTAATAATGAATTATTAAATAATCCCTGTGATTGGTACTTAAATCAACTCGTTATGTTGCCGACATTAAGGAACAGCAAGAAATCCGAAAGGAAATTTATTTTCAAAGGTGATAAACTAAAAAAGAATAAATATTTAGTGTGTAACAATTGTGATTCTTTTAAAATTGAATTGCCTAAAAATATGGAAAATACTGATGAAACAAACAATTGTCTTAAGGATACAGAAGGAAAAGTAACTACAGTATATGATCAAGAAGATTCATCAAATGGACTCTTTAGTAATATTAAAATAGATAAAATAGATAATTTTAAACGCATAACTAATGGACAAGATTATAATATCAATCTTCCAAACAATGTCAATAACAATATATTTTACAATGCAGGATTAGATACGAATAATATATATGGTCATCCATCATACGCTTGTAAACCCTACAGTAATAACTTGATAACTTCGTTTCAATCAACAGTATTTACGCCAGCTTTAATATATAAACCTATACAGTCAAATGGTTATAAAGATTACGATGAAACCACAGTTAAAGATGATAAAGGAGCAATTATAAATGATAATAAAGTTACTTATGGAGAACCAACTGTTACTAGATATTACAAACCATATTTTGTTACATTACCTGGCAAAAATCCTTTTGAATTTGCAAAACAAAATATTGTATGTCCAGCAAATACGGTAAAAACTAATGACTTAAATCCAACTATAAACTATACACCAGATAAAGGAGCAATTATGGGAAATTATAAATTAACTAATGATAAATCAATAGCTCTACCTAATAATAGACATTATCTTATTAATGTGCCTGCTAAAAAATCTGTAGAATTTGCAAAACAACATATTTCTTGTCCCACAACAAAACCTTACGATTATACAGCACCCAATGTGGACGACGTAACTAAACATAACAAGCCAGAAATGTTAGGAGAATACAAAATTACTTACGGTAAGCCAACAATCTATTACAATAGCAATCCATATAATTTTAATTCACCTTCTGAAAATTATATTAATTTTAACAATCAACAAATTGATTGTCCGGCGCAAATGATGAAAACAAATACTGATGTAGTTTTCAGTTTGAATTTACCATCTAAACCAGATAAGGGAGTAATTTCAGATGACTTTAAAGCAACTTACGATAAACCAGTGTTTAATGATAATAAACCATATATTATTAACTTACCTAATGAAAAATCCAAGAAATATCCAAATCAATATATCAGTTATCCTATGAAAACTATTAACCAACATATTAATTGTCCTACAGAAAGTATGAAAGATAATGATAAACCAAAATTCCATTTAGATATAAACCCTACTTTAGATAAAGAAGAAATTATGCCTGCTACATATAATAATAAACCTTATTTAGTTAACCTACCCAGTGAAAGTTCTATGCAATTTCCAAACCAACATATTAATGTTCCTACAGAAAGTAATAATAAACCAAAACTCGATTTAGATATAAAACCTACTTTAGATAACAAACAAATTATTGGAAATTATAAAGTAACCTACGGTAAACCTACCACGTATAATAATAAATCTTATTTATTTAATCTACCCAATGAAAATTCTGTGAAATTTCCAAATCAATATATTAATTCTCCTACAGAAAAAATTAAATATAATGATAATTCAAAACTTGATTTTGATATAAATCCTTCTCTAGATAAGGAAGAAATTAATAGACCATGCCTAATTAACTTGCCTTCTGAAAACTATATGAAATTTTCAAACCGTGTTCCTGTACAAACTATTAGATATATTAAACAGTTAAATCCTGATCAAAATATAACAAGTGGACTAGATAAGGGAGAAATTTTAGAAGATTACAAAATTACTCAAGAAAAACCAACTGTCAATAATATTGAAAGACCTCATATTATTAACTTATCTATAGAGAAACCTATTAACTTTAAACACCAAAATATTTGTCCGGCAACCAGAGTAAAATCCAAGCACGGTCCAAATCCCAATATTAACTATGTACAGCATAGGGAACCTACTCTAGGCAATTATAAAATAAACTACGATAAACCAACAGTTACACATAACAATAAACCATATTTGATTAACTTACCAAGTGAAAATAATAATAAATTTGCAGATCAATATATTAGCTGGCCCACACAAACTGTAAAAATAAATGATTATCCAAGACCCACTAATAACTTTACGCCTAAGCACAATAAAGAAGCAGTATTAGAAGATAACAAAATAACTTATGATAAACCAGAAATTTATTATAATGATATTAATAAACCATACTTTGTTAATTTACCAGGTCCATACATATTCGCCAAACAACATATTTCTTATCCCAATCAATATGTTAATGACAATAATTTTGATGTAGGACTTAAATACAGCGTGGAGACAGATCCTAAACAAAATAATAATGGTGCCAAAATTTTAGTAGATAATACGAATATTAATTATGATAATATATTACCTTATAAAAACAGATACCACAACGAAGTTAATTTACAAAGTAATGACAAAACTCATATTTACTCTAACCAAAATGTGCTAATAGAAAATAACATTCCAAGTGATAATAACATTAACAACAGTGAATATGTCAAACGTTTTTACAGTGTTAATTTACCTAATAACATAGGATCAGTAATATTTTCTAATAACAATATTTTATTAAATCATCCGGGTTATGTAAAAGATGATAAATATAATAATATCAAATCTGTAAGATATCCAGATCAAAATGTTTTCGTTCAAAACAAATTAAAGTCTGAAACTGTGACTGAAAATAAATTAGATGATAATGGAAAAGTTGTTGGCGGCTCGACAGTAAAATATGGCAAACCTATTCAACACAGTTATCATATACAATTAGAAAATAAAGGAGAAGCCGTAAAATATCCCAACCAATATATCTCTATAACACAGCCATATACAAATTATTTTGGAACATACAATAATCCAACAAATGCAGGTGATTCGAAAATAGAGTCTAAGAAATTAGTTCCTCTTGTTGATAATTTCCAACCTCATAAACCATACAAATTTTCAGACCAAACTGTTTTCACCAAACCTAATTTCATACCCGATAAGTTACCAATTGATGAAAATAAAGAAATTACTTCATATAATGTAAATTTGCAACCTAATGAACCATACAAATTTTTAGACCAAACTGTTTTCACCAAACCTAATTTTATACCTGATAAGTTACTAATTGATGAAAATAAAGAAACTTCATATAATGTAAATTTGGAAGCTAACATACCTTACAAGTTTTCAAATCAAAATGTTTTTACTAACAATAATTTTATAGTGGATCAAGCTACTGCTGAAAATAAAGAATGTATAAAAGATACTCCTTACGTTGTCAGTATAGAAGCTACCAAACCATATAAATTTACGGACCAAGCTGTTTACGTTAAAAATAAATATATTGCCAATCAATTTAATGTAGCTAATGAAAATTTTACACCTACATTGTGTATACAAAATACACTTCCACAAGTTTCATTAGAAGAAACTCAGAATGTGGTATCATGCAAGGATAATAATCAAATAACTATTAATGACAAATTTTATCCTCAAAAAGGGACACAAGAATCAACAGCTTCGGAATTAAAACCATTAATAAATTACATTAATGCCAATTTATACACACGAATATTTTCATCCGATAAAATTAAAGATTGTATATTTAACAATCAAGAAATAAGCATACCTGTAGGTGATTTCGGAATAGCCAAATACGATATTTTTGACGATGATAAAAAAACTTTTACCATGCCAACTTGCAATGACAATATTGACATCAAAGCTTGGTATTCCAAATTAAAAATAGCTAAAGTTAAACTAGTTATTGAAACCACAGAGCAGGAGATTTTAAATTTCATGCCAGTAGTCAAAGATCCGAGTAAGAGCGATCCGGAGTCCATACAAAGGATAGCAAAGGAGGAAGTGACGAAATTGTACGGTGAGCCGATGGTGATAAAGGGAATTTATTCTATATGCAAGCCGTACGCATATATTTGTGATCTGAGCAACTTTTACATAACTGGTCGCTGCAGTAATTATATTCTGTGGCCCACGTTTTGTAATTGTGGATGCAGGAAATGTGGCTGTGAATGTCTTTGGAACAAGTTGAGAAATCCAATCTGGCATTGTAAATGCTTAGGCTGTAGTTGATACTTATTTTATGCCAAAAAAGTAGGCAAATAATGTAGATATGGAAATTATTTTACAAATAAATAAACGGAAATTAATTATTTTGTTATACTTAGATGTCTGTCGCTTTCTTTTGCTATAAGTACTTACAAACTTTTATTACAAATGTCACGTCTCATGGTATGGGACAAAATTATATGATTTTGTGAATAACTTTCGATTATTTATTGAATATTAATTGAATCATAATCATTACATGCCATGATGATAATAAAATTGTATTATATCAGTTTAATGCATTATGTACTTATGTTATTATTTTTATCTAGATCTCATTGTAGGTACAACACAACTTTTATTAAGTAGATAAGTACATATCTGTAAAGAACACTTTTATAGGTATGGCCTTATGTGCATGTGGTAGGATAATTTAGTAAATTATTTTTGTAAATATATGTATAACTATTTTAGAATATATTTTAAAGATGATAATTAAAATAAATTGTAAAATGTAATTTTATTTAAATAAATTATTGCGTCTATGAGTCACTTGTAACTTGAGGTAAGTGAATAAATACAAATAAAAAGTTATGATATATTATTATTATTATACAGGGTGTAAAATGTTTTTTTAATACCTCGTATTCCTTCGAAGGTTACGATCATTTTCTTCTATGGAACCAACCCTGGGAAACGACAAAAAAATTATGAAAAAATACTGTCATTTTATTGCAAGCAATGTATCGTTTGATGTTAAAAGTACAAATGTACTTACAAAACTAATATTATAACATTTTCACAAGGTACCTTTGAAAAAAATGTTTGTTAACCGATTTTAAATGGATTTATGTAAAAAAAATGATAATATTAATGTAACTTTGGACCTCAATATCTTGGAAACCCGTGGTTTCCCAGAGGTGCTTCCATAGAAGAAAATTATCGTGATATTACAAAGAATATGCGGTATTAAAAGAACAAAGCTGTCTTTTTACACCCAGTATGTTTTATATTTCTACCTACTTGCTAAGCTGCCTAGTAAGATAATCTAACAAAATAGAACCTAAGTACTTATTACACTTTTAGTCACAGTAATATTTTATAATATGTGATGTGATGATCTCCGACCGTATTTCGGCCAAGGCGACCAATCTACAGAGATTGGCCAGGTACGCAGGAGAGATTATAGTGCACAAGTGTGTGCACAAACACAGATGCACTCTCTATTCCGTTACTCTCATAGTCCGATGGGACGGAAAGCGGTGATAGCCCAGTGGTTATGACGTGCACATTCCAAGCGGGAGGCGTAGGTATGTTCGATCCCAGTCACGAGCCTGTACCAATGAATTTATTTTCATGTACAGATTTTAATGTTGCAAAATTGTCGAAAGAAAGCACGTAAAACCGTTGGTCCTACGCCTGATCTCTCTCCGGTCGTGACGGCTTTCCGTCCCATTTTTTAATATATTTAGGAACGGAACTGATTTAAAAAAATATCACGTGTGGATATCTAGAGAAACTTTAAGTTAAAAAAAAAACCTTACGTCACTACAGTGGCGCAAAAACACATAAAACAGATGATTCCACCGGAAACCGGTACTATCGTACCATTTACCCAGTTTCAAAACAATGTATTTTATGTTAGTTTGGCATTAATTATTGTCTCTATTACATTACTTGAATAAGGTACAATTATTATTATTTTTGAAATTATTATTATCACGGTAAAATATCCTATTTTATGTGTAAGTTAACAATAAATATTGACTGAATGTATGTAATTGTAAAGGCTTGTTATTAATAAAACTTAAATAAAATTTTGAGATATGTTGTGTTCTCTTTTATCATATAACGACCGATTGGTGTAGTTGGTAGTGGCCCTGCCTACGACGTCATAGGTCCTGCGCTTATTTCGCAGTTTTTCTTTATAATTAATATTATAAATTGTTTGTGTGCGACATTTTTTATTAAAAAAAGGAACAATACTTATAGTATATGTTTTATTGAAAAATGTGAAAATGACTCAAAAGCGCCTTGAACTGAATGCCAAAGGGCCAACGCGTCCTGGAACTTCTCTTTCTCAAAAATGTAAGTACACAGTTTGAAAACAATATTTAAAAAATGTGAACCCCATCAAAAATTATCACGAGCTGCCTCTGCTGGTAATAATAATAATAAATAACTTTTAAAATCAAACATAGTTATTACTACTGGTCGTGCTAACTAAAGCACACAACAAAATAATAAAAGACAAAACAATACATTTAATAATACCCCGGGACATTTCTTCACTACAATCAGCTATGCAGTTAGCAGAAAATGAATAAAAACCAGCTAAAACACCGGTTAGGTTTCTGAACCGTTAATTATAATTCAATATGGCGACCAGCAATGGCAGGTCATAAAATTAGTTCGAAAAAAACTATGCAAGCTAGTTGCAGTGGCCACTGAAAGTTAGGACACTAGAACACTACAGTTACTTGCATAGAGTGCGCATTATTTTTACTATAAAATGGACGCCCGTGACTACTTTCGCGTGGACTGCAGAAAAAAGAAATCAAATCTCGGGATGAAAAGTAATATATGACCTTTCTCAGGCTTTCTCACGCTATCTAGGTATGTACCAAATTTTATTTCAATCAGTTCAGTAGTTTTAGCGTGAAACACATACAGAGTTACTTTCGCATTTATCATGGACGAGTGATTTTCTTAACCTAAAAGAATAAGATGTGTAAGTAATGTGTTGGGTTTTAGAATTTCATAATAATTAGTGGTTTACTAATTTACTAATTTCTATAATCCTGAGGATGCCACGGTTGTTGGCGAAACATATGTAGATTATTAATCTATTTTTTGATTTTGGAATAGTGCAATGTATTGTCTTGCATGCTAGGTGCTCGGGTCTGGTTTCTCGTGGCGATTGTAGTTAGTGCAAGTGCCTGTTTTCGCAGTTATGAGTTATCAGATCCGAGGGTCAGTGGAGGGTGTAGGGCCCGGTGGTGGGCGCACCCCTAGTGAATGGAAGAATAAGATTATTTCACACCCAAGTAATTGTTGTAGACAAACACTATGTAATGAATTAATGAAGAGTATTTTTATTTTATTTCTGGGTAATTAATATAGTACCTACCAATCTTCTATTTGTAAATATGTTCTTATGTTCTAGATTTCTATGCTGCTCTGGGAGTGAAAGAAAAAATTATAATACTACAGCTGCTTCTCTTCCCGGGCATACTGTACAAGTCAGTAGAGGGACCAGAAGGTCTTGGTGTTTTGTAGGCGATGGGCTGACCACCTGTCACTACTAACCGAACTTGTACATCTCACTCAACTATGTATACCCTCAAAATTTTATTGGTACACCATGTGGTTCTATCGGCCCTTGGTGCTCTGTCTACCCCGTAAAGAATAAAGGCGTGATTATATGTATGTATGTTCTAGATTTAAACGTTTTATTCTGTATTATCCACCCAACCATATAAATTGAAATAAAACCCCATTTACATGAATAAAGTACCTAACATGAAGTCCCTACTCACAGTAGTTAACCTAGCATGCTTTATCCCGCCGCAAAATCTAAACATGCGAACGACTAGCAGGCTACCTACTATCTGATTTGACATTATAATTACTAGATGTTGCCCGCGACTTCGTCCGTATTTAACTACAGAACTATAGCCTATGTCCTTCTCCATACTCTATACTACCTATATATGTGTGCAACATTTCAAAAAGAAAATATACATAACAAACTTACTTTCGAATGTATAATATAAAGTACATAAATACAAGGCTGCCGCGTGGTGCCGGCAGAGTAGAATTCGTACCACCCCATGTCTGCCCGTGGGCATCATACGAAGCGATTAAGGGTTTCCGGGAGATGGGCAGCAGCGCCTCCCGTGTTGACAACATAGTCTAAAATACGAACTGCGGTCACCAACCCGCCTGCCCAGCGTGGTGACTATGGGCAAATACCCCCCATGGCAGTCTTGTGGCGTGCCCTGGGGGAGGCCACAGCAGTGGACTGCAATAGGCTGATGATGATGATGAATACAAGGCTGTGTTCCCGAAATGGGGTAGCTAGAATGCAGGATCAAGGACATCCCACAGCCACGTTTAAAATTAAAATACACACAGATACGATATTAAACAAAAAACGACCTATCACTACATATTATAGGTATAAAACAGTCTCTTCCCGCTGTCTGTCCCTATGTATGCTTGGATCTTTTAAACTATGCAATGTATTTTGATGCGGTTTTTTGAATAGATAGAGTGATTCAAGAGGAATGTTTATATGTATAACTAGGGATCCGCCCCGGCTTCGCACGGATGTAATGCTCTATCATGCAGACGAAGTCGTGGTCAGTCGCTAGTTGGCTATAAAAGTGACCATTCTAAATTTACAAACATAGCGTGTTACAAGCTAATACATTAGAATTACAAATTAGGTTATATCTCCACACAGCTTTTTTTAATTGAGTGTAATATTCCAAATCACGTGACGAAGTATATGTATGTTTAGTTTACGTGACATAGTAAGGTACATGTAGTTTTATGTTACAACTAGCAGCCGCCCACGACTTCGTCCGCGTGAGGGGGCGTTGTACCCGTGCGAAGCCGGGCAGGTTGTTGTATAGACTGTAGCCTTCCTTGGTAAATGGGCTATCTAACACTGAAAGAATTTTTCAAATCAGACCAGTAGTTCCTGAGATTAGCGCGTTCAAACAAACAAACAAACTCTTCAGCTTTATAATATTAGTATAGATGAACTGTAACACGATAAATGTCTTTGTACTTTCACATTTGAGGCGCGCGTTTTCACCCGAATGCATACCTACATGAGGGAGAAATCACAAGAAGAGTGCAGCTTGGGTGGGCAGCGTTTGGGAAGTTGCGTAATTACTTTGAGTCATCCTTGCCACAATGCCTCAAGACCAAACGGTGTTCGATCAGTGCGTTCTACCAGCCATGACTTACGAAGCCGAGACGTGGTGGGGCTGGCTCACCGATTGCATGTCACTCAAAGAGCTATGGAAAGAGCTCGGAATCTCGCTAATGGACAAAGTCCGAAACGAGATTATCCGGCAGAAGACCAAAGTGACAGATATAGTCTTGAAACGTAGCAGACTGAAGTGGCAGTGGACCGGTTGTTTAAATTCACATCTGTCGTAGAACCGATGGACGATGGAGTAAACGGGTTCTCGAATGGAGACCGCGCCTCCATTCCATAGCGTGCCAAATGGACCGATGACTTAATAAGGACGGCTGGTAGTGACTGGATGGCAAAAACGGGAGATCGAGCCATCTGGCGTACACTGGGGGAGGCCTACATCCAGCAGTTGACTGCAATAGGCTGACGACGATGATGATGACAAACAATGCGGCGCCAGAAGCAAATCGCTTTTGTAAAAGGAACAACAGTTAGGTTAGGTTCGTTAGGACTTACAACTATTACACGTGTTGATTGTGTCACAAAACATTATAACACGTCAGATTAAGGATAAAAAATTATGAAATTATTAATAAAGAAATGGAAAAAATTTCTCACCCGGGTGGGAATCGAACCAACGACCTCTGCATTCCGTGCCAGCGCTCTTACAACTGAGCCACCGGGTCAATTACTCGGATGACGAATTTTACCATCTCTTTTTGAAATTACATTATTGGAAACGTTATTTTTTCATCCCGATAGCTATACATAAGCCAAATCTCGGCAAACAAAGCTGAATCCCTCAGCACAATGTTTTAATGATGAAACGATCAACCATATACAGCGAAATGCTATGTAAATAGCCCACTATAGAGAACCTATTTCCAAAATTTCAGACTCAAATTCACATTTATCATTTTGAGGTTGAGGTAACCAGAGCTTCAAAATCACAAAGGAGATCAAATCGCACCTTGGAGTGGTGACCGTTGCCAAAGCAAAAGCTTTGCGATTTAATATTTTAAATTGTTTAAATTCACCTCCTTTTTTTGTTTAGTAGCGGCTTAATTTTGGGGTGCGAACATAGAAAGTAACATATAAAAAGACCATCGACAAACAAGTTGTTAATGCTTTCATGTCGAATAAGGAGATACCGAATCCCTGGAATAAATGATTTTGAATTTGAATTTGATCCTTATAGCCACGTTTTAATGAAGTTTAAATGTTAATAAATCAGTGACAAGTTCATCATAAAAGATATTCTTAGCGTTAGATGTATTCTAGTAAAACACCTTATTACACACATTCATTCAAACATGCCTACATAAAAGTACTCGTACTTCTTTAGTGTTTCTTAACCGACATCTAAAAAGAGAGGTTAATTATAAACATGGTATGTATTCATGAACGTAGAATCATTCATCTAAATGTAATATAAAATTATTAATAAAGAAAATGGAAAAAATTCTTCACCCGAGTGGGAATCGAAGCCACGACCGCTGCAAACCGTGCCAGCCGCTATAACCACTAAGCCACCGGGTCAATTAATCTAAATGTAAGTATTTCTAGTGTTTTCAAATGGTATTTAAAAAATAGCTTGATGCTTTCTCCTTTCTTCCTCGTTTATTCCTCGTTTCTTGACCCTTTTTAATGTTCAAAATAACCCTTCGAGTAATTTTAAATCGGTACCTTTCGAATGAATTATTTATTGTTAAGTAAAATGGAAGTTGAAGTGAAATCTTTTATTTAAACTTAGCTGGAACAAAGAACATACCTTCTTCTTTCCAAGAAATACAAAAATAAAATAATGTAATAATCACATAATATTATAAAAGCATAAGTTTGTTAGTGTGTTTGTTACTTCTTCACGTCTAAACAGCTGGAGCGATTTTAATCAAATTTGGTATGGAGTTAGCTGACTGACACCCTGGATTAACATATAGGCTACTTTTTATCCCGGTACCTAAAATATTTTTATCCCGGATAATTTCGACCTTTTGTGTTTTTGCAGTCCACGCGGACAGAGTCGCGGGTACAGCTAGTTATTAATATTTACTTACTTCCAAATGTCGCTTTTCACTTTGAATTGTATCCGAACGTATTACGGTCATGGCCAGAGCCGGCCCGCCCATACGGCGAACGGAGCAGGCGCTCCAGGCGCCAAATCCTAGAGGGCGCCTAAATGGTAAAGATATAGGTATATATTATTAGGAGCAAACAGGAGAGGCGCCATAATTGGATCTCGCTCCATTCTAAAATTTACTTCAGGCCGGCGCTGGTCATGGCGGCCAATCTCAACAGATATTAGCTAACCAATAACTGCGCAGGAGATATTCTTCTTCTTCTTCTTCAGCCTATAGCAGTCCACTGCTAGACGTAGGCCTCCCCCATGTCACGCTACAAGGCTACTGTCACGCGTGTTTTGCCCATAGTCACCACGCTGGGCAGGCGGATTGGTGACCGCAGTGTGATTTTCGGACTATGTTGTCATTAGATACGGGAGGCGCTGCTGCCCACCTCCCGGAAATCCTTATTCGCCTCGTACGATACACACGGGCAGGCAGGGGTGGTACAAACTCTACTCTGCCGGCACCACGCGGCTAGTGCACAAATGTATTCACTCTCTATTCCGTAATTCTCATAGTCCGATGGGACGGATAGCTGACACGACCGGAGAGAGATAAGGCGCCGGACCAACGGTTTTACGTGCTCCCCGAGGCACGAGCTAAGTGACAATTTACTACATTAAAATCCGTACATCTATTCTATCTATACTTACATATAATAAAAATGTAACAGATCGCTGTCTTTACTTGGAATATATGAGAAAAAATATTATAGGACACATTTATCAACCCAATAGTACCCAAAAGAATGATTTTTGGAATGTTTGTCGGTTCGTCTGTGCGTTTGTGCACGCTAATCTCAGAAACGCCAGTTTTTATCCCGCCCGAGAAATTATATTTATCCCGACGGCAGTCCACGTAGACGGAGTAGTTGTACATAAATAACTTTTAAAAAGTGTTATTTTTTTTTTCATTGGTTACCTATGAATTGACCTAAATAAACCAATATCTCGTTTTGAGACAAAAAATAAATTGTCACGTTAGTCATACATAACCATGGTCTCATATCTATGGTCGGATGTATTCAAGGGCATTTATTTTTAAATTAAAGATTAAAATGTATTGTACGGATAAACTAACAACTACAAATAGTAGATCTACTTCTCTTGTTATTACAACATTTCATTTTCCGAAAATTACTTTTATTTTTCTTTATATATATTTATTTATGGACGCCCGCGACTCCGTCCACATGGACTACAGAAAAAACAAAATGTCCAAATTATCCGGGATAAAAACATTTCCCCGGGATAAAAAGTAGCGTATATGTTAAGTGGCACCTGTCACAATATATTACTGAAAACTGTATCGAAATCTGTTCAGCCGTTTCTGAGATTAGCGTGCACAAACGCACAGACAAACAGCCAAAAATTCCAAAAATCAATGTTTTGGGTTATATTGCGTTGATAAAGGTCTCCTATAATCTCTATTGAGGGATCGCCCGCCACCGGGCCCTATACCCTCCGCTGACCCTCGGATCTGCCTACTCATGATCACGAACACAAGACACTACAGTCGCAACGAGAAGCCAGATCCAAGCACCTAGCATGCAACCATAAATACATAGCTGCTAATCCGAAAACCAATTAAAATTTTAATCGACATATGTTTCGCCAACACCCGTAGCATCTTCAGGATTAGTTTTCCATGTTAGTTCTATTTACCGAACCAACTAACTAACAACTAAAACCAATGTATTGCAAATCATTTTTATACCCTCAATCAAAATATAAAATACAATTCAATGTCTCCTATAATATTGTTTCTCTTATATCTTCCATGTACAGACAGCGATCAGTTACATTTTTATTATACAGGTTGATTTTTGGTCGTCAACGTTCCCGAAAACTACGGAATCTCCTCATCACCACGATGATTTTTCTTCATGGAAGCCCATGTATGTATAGATTAATTATACCTTACATTTATTTATTTCAAAAAAATGTGTCGCTCTCACGCCTAAAACGAATCTAATGATACCTCTCAAGCTGAATACATAGAAACATACACTCGACAAACATAACCCTTTACATACATATCACGCCTTTATCCCTTACGGGGTAGGCAGAGCACCAAGGGCCGATAGAACCACATGGTGCCACTTCTGACCAATTTTGAGGGTGTAGTTGAGATGTACAAGTTCGGTTAGTAGTGACAGGTGGTCAGCCCATCGCCTACAAAACACCAAGACCTCTTGTCCCTCTACTGACTTGTACAGTATGCCCGGGAAGAGAAGCAGCTGTAGTATTATAGGCTTTTTTTTTTCACTCCCAGAGCAGCATAGAAGAACCGAACCCTTTAGTCGGGTAAAAATATGCACGCAAACTAATTATTACGTAACGCGTAAAAAGGGGCTCGTTTTATAATTAAGATAAGGTAGGTATCTGTACTTGTATACTATTTATCTGAGGTCTGAGTGCCAACAGTCCAGATGGGTCAAGTAGTTTTGAAAGCCTAAGTAAAAACTTACAGAACCTCTTAAACTGACCTCTAAAACTCTATAACACAGGGTCTGATAGCCATGGGATTGTAGATATAGGAAGAAAGTAGAGGTGCCATATATGTATAACGGTTGTGTCCCTAAATTCGTAAGATCCAAGAGACACGTTTAACAAAGCGGGCGGGTGAAAGATCCACAGATTTTTTGTCTTTACAAGTGCTGGCTCATCGCCTGAGAGAACGTCCCTGAGTTCCATAGTCCACCCTTACAACATGCACGCACGGATATACAGCTGATGTATTCTAGTGAAACCCCGCATCAGCACAGGAGATTATTACATCAATAGATCAAATAAGGATATAAATATAGAGTTCGTTTCATATAGGTTAACTCCTACGCCTGATTTCGGAACTAATATTTTTTGTATTGCAGTAAACTAGCGCCATTACCAAAAATAGTTATTTTGAATGATGGCGCTAGTTGCTATGTCGAAATCAGGCATAGGAGTTATTCTAAAGAAACGGACTCCACCAGAAATACTCAGATGAGAAGACATCACTTAAAAATTACAAGATTACTTTGGTTGTTTGGTTTATCTCGAAAGAAAGGCAAAGGAAACTATGTAGCATGCAGCCTCAGAAAGTTTTTATTGTAAAATAGCTACACGGATTCGGCGGGAAAAGCTGGAAGGGAGCGGGTGTAATTTTCTTGTGAAAATCAAAATTTATTTGTGAATAGCTTGCATGTGTCCGTAAAGTGATGTTTTCTGGTAGATAAGTTATATTTTGATTACTTGTGATGTGAATCTAGTGCGTGTGCATGGTTTTATACGCAGATAAGCCGAGTAAAACTTTAGCCGGATTACGATCTCTTCATGATGATAATGATAATGATAATGATAATGATGAATGGGTGCATGTAAGTTGTTTCTGCAGTAATTTTTCATTTTGACTAACTTTACACTTGTTCTTGAGGATTTTTCCGACGTTTCCAGTCATCATCATCATTGTCATTCATCATAATTTCAGAATACATTTTACTGAACAATGATTAGGCTATATGGGCTTAGTTCCCATTGCCTTTCCTTCGGGATAAACTAAAAAAAAAAAAATATCCCGAAGGAAAGGCAAGGGGAACTAAGCCCATACAGCCTAATCATTATTTAGTAAAATGTATTCTGAATTTATGATGAATGACAATGATGATGAATGGAAACGTCGGGAAAATCCTCAAGAACAAGTGTAAAGTTAGTCAAAATGAAAATTATTGCAGAAACAACTTACATGCGCCCATGAAGAGATCGTAATCCGGCTAAAGTTTCACTCGGCTTACCTGCGTATAAAACCATGCACACGCACTATATTCACAGCACAAGTAATCAAAATATAACTTATCTACCAGAAAACATCACTTTACGGACTCATGCAAGCCATTTACAAATAATTTTTGATTTTCACAAGAAAATTACACCTGCACCCTTCCAGCTTTTCCCGCCGAATCCCCTTCGGGATAAACTCAACAAAAAAAATCATTCTCTTTTATTGGCATTTTCTCAGGCGATAAAGCTAGCAACTTGTCACGCTATGCTAAACGTGGCCGTGGGATCACGCTTGTGATCCTGCCATTCTTCCCCATTCGGGGAACACAGCCGTGTCTATATCATAATATAGTATAAAACAAAGAAGCTTCCCGCTGTCTGTATGTCCCTAGGTATGCTAAGATCTTATAAAATGCAGTTTGTTGAACAGATAGAGTGATTCAAGAGGAAGGTTTATATGTAGGTATATATACCTATACAGGATGATTTTTGGTCGTCAACGTTCCCGAAAACTACGGAATCTCCTCATCATCACGATCATTTTTCTCCATGGAAGCATGCCTGGGAAGTGTCTGGTTTCCAAAATATTAGACATTGACGCATGTAGCAAGATTTTTTCATGAGAAATAATTAATATCTGCCTATGAAAAAACTAGCATAAACACTGGACGCTATAAATTTCGCCCGATCAAGCAAAAAAATATTTAAAAAATTACATACATCGTTTCCCAGATCTTTTTTGGCTAATTTTATGTATAGAGTACGTACCCTTCGTTAAGGGTGGCAACGAAAAAACATCCTGCATAGATCAGCATTACAACCGTGCGGAGCCGGGGCGGGTCGCTAGTGTAAGTATATATAAAATACACTGCCGCCTCGTAGACATTCGAAGCTCTACAAAAACGTTTGCACTCGCCAACATTTCGCACGCTTGTTAAAACGAGTACAGACTAAGTGATAAGTTGGGATCACTGCGAACTTGTATACACCCCTTAATGAAAGTAAAAAGTAAAGGGTCGCCCTTTGTTATGTTTATTTACGTTGAGGGAATGTCAAATGGTAGGAAGTTGAGCGATCCGTGCTACAACCGGTAATTGAATGGATTAGTGTCTAAAAACTCTTATCCTGATGCAGGGCTTCACTAAAATAGATAAACTGCATCTCCTTCCGTGCATGTCGTAAGAGTCGACTAAGGTACTCAGGGAATGAAAAAGTTGTCACAATTTTAGTAGGTAGGTATTGTGCCACACACTGTTATAGTAGGTCGCTGGTGTAAATAATGTGCACATGAAATGTTTTAAATAGCTTTATTGAGCCCTAAGTAAATTAAGTTACAATTCAATGATCCACCATTGTTGGTGAAAGAAAATGGAAGGGACGCTAATTTGAATTTACCTCTAAGTTCTAAACACCATTCGGATACATATGGTGTTCCGGTAGTGAACAGGCATGGAGGAATTTTTATTTCCTCCATGTGAACAGGTATATTAAAGTTACTTTGTATAATACTTGGTGCGTGGGTATTATAATTTCCAGCCGTATTCCATCCTATTAGCACCCTCAGCCATAAGGTAGATCAACTTTACAACTTTGCTAGCGTAACATTTATAGTTCTCGATGCTTTCGAAAGTTCAAAAAAGCTGACATTTATAAAGCTCTAAATTTTGACATTTATAAAATTAGGAACGTGGCAAGGGTAACGATCGATTGGTGTCGCATGTAATGACCCTGCTTGCAAGCCATAGCTCCTGGGTTCGATTCCCGGTAAGTACTCGTACGAACATTGATATTATGATGAATATCGCAAGTTGATCAATTAGCATACTAACATAGTTAGTTTAGTTCCATTCTTTCTTTTCCCTTTTTTTTATTATCTGTGGATAAACCCCCATTGTGTTTTTCTTCTCTATGTTTCATTATGGTCGATTCGTAACACACGTAAACGTAAAACATAACATTAGTCGGGTCTATCCCTCTCCGTACTTGGCTGAGAGAGAGGGACAGGTATAACTAATTTTACGTATTGGCGGAATAATTGTGACCGACACAATAATAATAATAATAAAATTCTTTATGGCACATTTAAACCGTGTACATGGGCGAACTTAATGCTATGTAGCATTCTCTACCAGTTAACCACTATTTCTGGCGAGAAAGTGTAGAGGCCACAATAGAGGCCAGCAACATATAAAAGAAAAGAATAGAAGATAGAGTAAATTAATAAAGTTATTAAGTTAGTCATGTTAGTCATTTCTACCTTACCTGTATTTGTATACATGTACATATTGAAATAATTAAATCGAAAATTATTTATTACAAAATATAATTTATAAATACAAGCATGTAAGAGAACCACCTAATAACTTCATAATATTTTTCGCGCCAAAACGCCGGCGTCGGCCATCTTGATGCACTCAAAACAAAATGGCGTCGATAAATCTCCAGAAATCGCGGTAACATCTCCGCTCGTATATCAGAAGCAGGTGTGTTCTGCATGCATATGTGTGTTTGATGCTGATTCTCTGTCCGATTAGGTGATGAATGTTGAAATTATGACCCTTGGTCATCGGCTGACCGTTTTTTAAAGGTTTTAACTTTGCTGGCATTTTTAACCGATGTGATTGATTGCTCAATGATGATCCCCTTGTAGAAAATGCAAAATCTGGATTAAGTTCAATGGCATCTACTGTTAAAAAATGATGCATTAAATAACAATGTTTCACTACACGAAATTCATAGTAATCCGAGATCGTAGTAGATATAGTGTGTTAATAATTATTTCAATGATTTTAATGAGACAATAAATTAAATGCCTCAATCGCACCAAAGCTCGTGTCGGGATAGGCAATATGCATCCTGCATAGATATCGACTGCTTGTTTAGATAGCTACCTCCTATAATGTGGGAGAAGGAAGATATTTGCAATTTAGTAGATGCGGTATTAGATTTGAATATTCTGTTTTGCTTTACTTATTCTTTGTTGCCCATGTAGAGGTTGTAAATCCTCCTGTCAATTGACTAGGCATGGGACGTGAATTTAGTGACGTACGTGATTTTAGTGATGTACACACACACACACACACACAAAAATATGCAGGATAAATGAAGAGATGCATGTAGGTACAATGACAAGCTTATCTCTACAAGAGATCTCTTCCAGCAAGCCAAGCAAATAAAGTGAAATTTGAATTCTTTGTAAGGTTACGACCTTTTTTTTTTCCTAGGGAACCAACCCTGGGAAATGACAAAAAAAATTATGAAAAAAAATATAAATTTTATTGCAAACAATGTATTCGTTTGATGCGCAAAGTATAAATGTACCTATAAAACTAACATTATGACATGGTATCTTTGAAAAAAATGTTTGTTAACCTATTCCAGATGAATTTATGTAAAAAAAAAGGAAAATATTAATGTAACTTTGGACCTCAATATCTTGGAAACCCATGGTTTTCCAGGGTTACTCCATAGAAAAAAATGTTCGTAATATTACAAAAAATAAGAGGTATTAAAAAAAACAACAAAAAGTTGTCTTTTTACACACAGTAGATATATAGGCACAGCGAAGTACGAATTTCATGCAAAGTTGGTATCAAATGGCCCCCGCATTTTCTAACTAGCAAGAGCAATGCGATAGGAAAATGGTACAAAATTATCTTATTGCATACATGTCGCAGTAAGATAGATATAGCCGTAACATAGTTATATCCCCGTAACATAGTTATTCATTACTATCTCACAAGGAATATAGTTGTCGCCTTAAACTTAAACATGTAACCTAACACCGAAGAAATTCTTCATTCTTCTAACCTATATTGCCAGATTCGGATCCGCCGAAAAGTGAGTATAGAATATACTATATTACGGCTTTATCTATCTTACTGCGACATACACACGGTTGCGTTTCCAAAATAGGGTATCCAGATCACAAAAGCAATCATACAGTAACGTTTAGCATAACCAGAGCCAGGTGTAACATATCAGTGACGTTGCTAGCTAAGGCTCAATTTACACCGCCGCGGAATGGAACGGAAGCGAATTTTTGCAACGAAATCGTATATAGCATAATGAACTTAATATCATCAGCGTCAATTTCCAAATTCCGTTACGTCAAATCATCGGAGAGTTCTCGAGAATGCGCGGGGATTCCGCGGAAGACGCGCGACTTTTTTTTGTGGCTCGTAGTTAGTTTGTTTGTTATACACTTGACATAAAATTCATTAGGCGATGTACAAAAACTTTCATTCCGTTCCATTCCGCGGCGGTGTAAATTGAGCCTTAGTCGACTCTTACGACATGCACGGAAGGAGTTGCAGCTGCTGTATTCTGAACGCCGCATCAGCACGGGAAATTAATCTGATTTTCTATTATAAATGTTTCTTTAGGCTTACCACATCCAATTTTCCGTGAAAATGGAAGTGCAGGAAGCCAATTTACGTAGTAAGCCCTGTGCTTAGTGTCGCTTACATGCCTGGCAGATATGTTCTACGTCACTTTAGTAACGTTTTAGATTTTAAGCACTCAATTAGGTAATATAGCTAAATACCTAAGTAATTAAACAAACTTATAACGCACACTGATTAATTATTATTAATTACTAGTGGACGCCCGCGACTCCGTCCGCGTGGACTACAGAAAAAACAAAATGTCGAAATTATCCGGAATGAAAACATTTTCCCGGGATAAAAAGTAGCCTATATGTTAAGTGGGACCTGTCACAATATATTCCTGAAAACTACATCGAAATTGGTATAGCCGTTCCTGAGATTAGCGTGCACAAACGCAGACAAAAATTCCAAAAATTATTTTTTTGGGTACTAATGCGTTGATGGTCTCCTATAATATTTTTTCTCGTATATCTTCCATATACAGACAGCGATCCGTTACATTTTTATTATACTCGTATGTATAGATAATAAATACATACATAGGGACATATTATTTTAATTTATTGTGAGTAATGTGCTGATGCGCGGCTTCGCTAGAATACATCAGCTGCATCTCCTTCCGTGTATGTCGTAAGAGTCGATAAAGGAAGTCGGGCATTTTCTTAGGCGATGAACTTACAAATTGTAACTGAACTTTAACATCTTTTTACATCCTCGTTTTATAGATTGTCAGAGGCGCTATCTATGGCCACCTCTTTACCTCTCAGTGCGCCCCCTATCGGCGACTCTAAATTGAATTTTCTCCGGAAAACGATAGTAGTCTCTAGAGACCTAAGTTCCGAGGTCCGTTTACTCTTTAATATTTCATGCTTTCATGATTACAGCTCTATATTTTGGCGTGTTTTTCTCCGTATACTAGTTAGTGTGAATAGATTATGCATCTGTTGCAGCTGGGATTAAAATCACATCATTAGAAATTATCTCAGGCGATGAGATAGCAACTTGTCATTGATCGTTTACATCTGTCCCCGCTGTACTGAACGTGGCTGTGGGCTCTTGTTCATGACTCTGCAGTTCTGTCTACCCAATTTAGGTAACACAACCGTGTCACAATCGTTACCCCATTTTAGGAGCACATACGTGTATTCTATTTTAAAATTACACCGTGATATTACGAAAGAATTTAAACAATGAATAAGCTAAGCAACTCCTAAAATTAACAGATACATACATACATACATACATAATAATCACGCCTCTTTCCCTGCGTGGTAGGCAGAGATCACGGATCTCCATTTGGTACGATCCTGACACTGCCATACCCAACTTTCACTTCCATACATAAGAGTCGGCACCAAAACACCTCCATGAACAACCAGACGTGCCGCTTGCGACACTTTCTGGCTACTCATAAAAGAATTAAGTGCCCCATTCACCCGATTCCCAGCATTCACTCTCCTTGCAATATCTTTGTCATGCTTACCATCCCTTGTAAACAAAGTCAACAAATTGACAGATATTCTATAAATTTTGGTGTCAAATGTAATTTTTAGACAGTGCCAAACATTATTGTAAGTTATTAGTGAAAGTTCTATAAGTATTGTCTATAGATGCACTGCAGATACTTTATATCTGAGTCTATAATTTCTAGCCGCCCGGTCTGCACGGGGGGCAAAATTCAATAAAGCGCGGGTTTGCTATGTAATTTGCTTTCATAATTTATAGACCGAGGGGCGACTACAAATACGATTACCATGATTGATACGGAGTTGAATTAACTTGACAGCTCTAATGGAAAACGTTTTAAGTCATATTTGTTGAATAGTTTCGTGTTATAAAGGTGGGTTGGTATTTTAAAAGACATGTACCTACAGCTGAAAAGGGACCCGTTTGGCGGTTGCACGTACACGGGACTGACGGGCTCCAAATAGGGCACACAGTTCTACTTACTGTTCTTCGTTTCATGTTACTTCTAACTGTCTACTTACTTCTTTTGATCTGTATTTCTACCCTATTTCTATTGTCCTTTTCTATGTTACTTCTGTCCGTGTATGTGTAATTTTCAAATAAAAATCTATTCTATTCTATTCTATTCTATTCTATTCTACTAACGTCAACTTATAAACAACTAAAAAGCTGTAAAAAAGGAAAGAGGGCGGCTGGTAGTGGCTGGAAAAACGGGAGATCGAGTCTTGTGGCGTGCTCTGGCGGCCTACGTCCAGCAGTGGACTGCCATAGGCTGACGAAAAAGAAGAAGAATCTGTGCTGATGCGGGGCTTCACAAGAATACATCAGCTGCATCTCCTTCCGTGCATGTCGTAAGAGTCGACTAAGGTACTCAGGGGCGTTCTGTCAGGGGATAAGCTAGAATCTTGTCACTGATCTATTGTTCAACATTGGGTGTTGTCCCCGCTATACTGAAAGTGGCTGTGGGATATCTTTTGTGATCCTGCAGTTTTCGCTACCTCATTTCGGCATGAACAGCTGTGCATATATGTATGTATCGATAGAGAGAATGCCCGAGTTCCGGTATGATGAATTTGGTGAGAGCGAGATATCTCACTTTTAAACGTCAAATTCACAGAGCTATTAATAACTAGATAAACTAAGTGTACGTGCTTTGCATGTAAAAAATAGACCTAAGAATCAGGATAAACACTCGTTCTCGAGCCAGGACTGAATGAATTAGGGCTGATAGAAGTGGTTTGCAATCCCTTTTTACACGCCAAGTAAAAACACTTGCCTCGTCTAGTTATTATTTAGCTCTGTGGATTTGTCGCGTAAATGTGAGACATCTCGCTCTCACCAAAGTCATGCTACGGGCGCTGGGTTCCTTAGTCGACACGCACGGAAGGAGATGCAGCTGATGTATTCTAGTGAAGCCCCGCATCAGTACAGGATTGTTAAATACATACATACTTACGTAAAGGTCACGCCCATTATCCCCCAAGGAGGTTGGGCAAAGGTGTGCATATTACACACCCACTTTTCGTCAGTTAGCCTTATATCAAGCCGTGGTAAGTGGTGAGCTTCCATGGAGAAAAATGATCGTGATGACGAGGAGACGTAGTTTTCGCGTTGACGACCAAAAATCACCCTTATCTATATACATATAATAAAAATGTAACGGATCGCTGTCTGTACATGGAAGATATATGAGAAAAAATATTATAGGAGACCTTTATCAACGCAATAGGACCCAAAACGAACGTCGGTTTGTCTGTTTGTCTGTGCGTTTGTGCACGCTAATCTCAGAAACGGCTGAACAGATTTCGATGCAGTTTTCAGGAATATATTGTGACAGGTCCCACTTAACATACGTATAGGCTATTCCGGGAAAATATTTTTATCCCGGATAATTTCGACATTTTGTTTTTTCTGTAGTCCACGCGGACGGAGTCGCGGGCGTCCACTAGTTATAAAATAAAGATTAAAATTTATAAAAAGACCTTTGAGATAATTATCAACGTCAGACACCTGTTCCGTGCAACAATTACGCTTCTCACGGAACCCATTAAAAATAGATTAGTTGACAATAGGTACTCTAAAAGATTCAGCTCAGCCCGTGGAACCCTAATAGATTATTTACGGGGTTTTGTAAGCATTTTGACATAAATAAAACTCTTTGCTAACTTAGAAAGGATTTTAAAAGGCTCTGTCACTGTTAACGGTTGGTATTTATGGATGTTTCAGGGGGTAATTTTCAAGTAAGGTGCTTATACAGGATGATTTTTGGTCGTCAACGTTCCCGAAAACTACGGAATCTCCTCATCATCACGATCATTTTTCTCCATGGAAGCATACCTGGGAAGTGTCTGGTTTCCAAAATATTAGGGTCCAAAGTTGAGTAAATAGACTGCGTTTTTCTGCATAAATGCACATAGACGCGCGTAGCAGGATTTTTTCACGAAAAATAATTAATATCTGTCTATAAAAAAACTAACATAAACACTAGACACTATAAATTTCGCACGATCAAGGAATTTAAAAAAACATCCTGTATAATGTGAAAATTCAACATGAGAGAGTGTACTTATTTTTTATTGTACACAAGAAACTACAGTCAGCACAGAGAAATTTACTAAAGAAATGCATTAAATATTTACATAATTGTATCAGGCGCACGTCACTGTTCAGGCGTCAAAATTCAAAATCATTTATTCGACATGAAAGCATTAACAACTTGTTTGTCGATTGTCTAATTATATGTTACTTTCTATTTTCGCACCCCAAAAATGAAACCGCTACCAAACAAAAAAGGAGGTGAATTTAAACAACCCAAAAATAAATAAATCGCAAAGCTTTTGCTTTGGCAACGGTCACCACCCCAAGGTGCGATTTGTTACGGTCTGTCAGGCATAAGTTAGCGATTCGGGGCTTAATAGCCACCAACGTGGAGCTAATAAGAGTTAAGGTCGCCTAAAGACGAAATCCAGGAGAGCTGCTACACAGTTCTCCTTTATGGCAAAACCAACATTAGGTCTGACACACCGCATGATTCTACTATTACTGTTACACTATTTCAGTGAAGTGTCACTGCTTGGAAGAAGAAATAGCAAGAAAACTCCCAGCGACACAGTCAAAACTAAGTAACATATTAACAAAAGAATCTTACATTGGATAAGATATCAGATAGTAACACTTAACTCATTTAGTGTGTATAAATTCAATTATCATAACATAATTAATTTAAATTCATATAAATTACATACCCACTTACACAAAGTAAGTACAGGTCCATGTCAAATTCAAACTGTATAAATAAAAATCTAAATGTGTACACAGAGTCACTATTCGGAAGTTCAAGTTTTTTAGCTGTTAGTTTGGTAGTAGTATAATATTTAAAAAAAATGTACCTTAACAAAAAGAAAACAAAAATAAAGAATGTTACAAAAATGACCAGTGTTACAGAAAGGAAACAAAAATGAACTATTAGGGCTATTTTATCATACTCTTAATTAAACAGCATGGTATTTCAGTTTTTTTAATGATATTTTTTACTTTTTCATCTAGACTTAATCAAACCTTTAATTGTTTACTTTCTGAAATGAATTACTTATTACTTAAATGAATTGGAAGTATATTTGGTTTTATATATTTAATTTTGTAATCAGTCTTATTTGTAATTTGTACATTATTACGTACACTCGCGGAATGAAATTTAATGTAGTAGTGCAAGAATCAATTATACCATCATACCAGTACAAATCTCCTCTGTTTTAATGTAGTAGATTAAGAATATACCAAATTATATAGATAGTTAGACTTTATGTTGTATCTACAGTATAAATTCACCCTTAGTTCCTATTTGTTACCTCATTTTTGTAACGTTTTGTAACAAAATGTGTTAAGCAACGTAACCTGAAATAACAAAAAGGTTAAAAAAAGCAAGTGTTGAACGTAACCTGAAATAAAACAAAATTTTAAAATAAGCTTCATAGTTAAAATCGTATATATATTCAATTTTTGTGATAATAACACAACAATTAAATACACAAATAGTATTAAAGTAACTTATTAATAAACAAACGAGTGCAAAAAAGGAACGTTTTTTAGTTGAAAAAATCACCACATCAAACAAACACAACGGACTCAGAGAAACTGCTGAAAGAAATTGCTGGCACTACGTTATCGGCTGTTGGTGACAAACGTTGTGGAACCAGTCGAAAATTATAAAAATCTACCAATTGTCATCGTAACAAAATAGATGTACAAAAATGAAATAAATTAATGACACATAATCTGGTACCGAATAATTATTTATTTGTTAATTATTCTAAAAAATATTACACAGTATAAATAGACTAAACCATAACTGATGTTAAAAACAGCTTGAAATAAACAAATAATATATTATATTTCAAAAATAGACTCTTTTGTAACGCAGGACTCATGAGGGACAAACATATTTGTATGGGAAAAATATTAAGTTTTCAACAAAAAAGGAACATATTAAAATATAGTTGCTTAATAAATGGTTAAAACGAATGTTATTCAGTCATTGGAATATACCTTCAGCATAGTGATAATATTTTAAAATATATTCATTCACATAAAATGGCCAGAATTGAGCATGGACATGGAAATGTACAATTTTTTTGTTATATTACCCAGTAACCAGTGAACTAACCAGAAAAACTAATACTGAGGATACCACCGGTGTTGGCGAAACATATTGTTAATATTAACATTACTAATTGATATTTTCGGATTAGTAGCTATGTATATTTGCATGCTAGGTGCTTGGATCTGGCTTCTCGTTGCGACTGTGGTGTCTTGTGTTCGTGACCATGAGTCGGCAGATCCGAGGGTCAGCGGAGGGTTTAGGGTCCGATGGTGGGCTAGCCCACGATGGAAAGAAATGCATACCAATTGTCCCATAATTTTTGCAGACCAATAAGTATCAGTGTTTTCCCGAAGGAGGGTACTCAGAACTGCAAGATCATAAAAGATACCTATCATTCGGTTAATGCCTGTAATGATGGTGATAAATGAGAAATAAATAAATATCTTACAGCCACGTTTTAAATAGTGGGGACAGATGTGAATAATAAAAAAAAAAATAACAAGTGACAAGTTGCTAGCTAATCGCCTGAGAGAATACCCTGATTCCGTCGGCACGTCTACGTTTTACATAACTTTTGAAAAAGTGGTTAAAAATTACAAAACAACATCAAAAAGATATAAAAACGGTTAAAATACAGCTTGTAAGTGTACTTTAAATTTTACGATACGTTGTAAAACAAAGTTGACGGCATTAAAGTAATTTGTTTTTAAAAACTTCAAGTCAACTTCAACTACAAGTCTTTGGTATGTAATAGTGTTAGCATTTTCTATTTATTTTGAGCTAAAATGATGTGATGTAAGATGTAAATTTATGTGTAGATACCATTAAAATTACTTAAACAATATTAATTGATTTATGTGAAAGCTAGAAAAATGATAAAATTGTTTATAATTGGCTCGACAGAGTGCATTTGGAACATCTGGGAACACCGATCGTTGAGGAAGACGGACGTCTCTGTTGTCAGTATTTTCAGTTGAGTGAAATTAAATGTCATTAATAGTTCGTTGAGTATTATTTATTCTGCGACAGTAGTTTACAGATTTAAAAAAAACTCAGCCATAAATTTTTTGACATGTAAATTATAAATTGTGTCATTCCATTTGAAAAAGGGCAACATACTCAACCGGGAATCAAATTAGTGACCCCAGCCGTACGACGTAGTCCATTGCCACTCAGGCGTGGCAAACTTTATCGTGGGTACTTAAGTGAGGATTTTACTCTCTCCCTTGGGATGTTGGACTATCCTATCCTTCCTAGTCCTATTATACATACATATACAGGGTGTAACAAAAAGGGTATGTTAAGCTAAAAGCTATGTAAATAGCCCACTATAGAGATAAAATTTGAGATATTATTTTTCCAGATAAGTACGTATGGAAAATTCTTAAACATCTCAGGAATTTTCATACAATCTTAAAAAATAAACTTGTGATTTCGAGTATCAAATTTTGTGGAAAGTGAGCTATTTACATAGCGTTTCGCTTAGCATACCCTTTTTGTTACACCCTGTATTGATACATGACATGGTTATGGGCTAAAAAACTCCCTATAACGGGTTCCCTACTTGTTTTCCAAAGTGGTTTGTGGCGTGCTCTGGGGAGGTCTACGTCCAGAAATGGACTGCAATAAGCTGATCTGATGTGATGATAGGTAGTCTATAGGCTCTGTTCGCGAAATGGGGTAACCAAAATAGTTAGTAGTTGCTAGCTTATCGTTTAAGAGAATCTATTATGCGCGGGTTCCTCAAATAAACGAAATACATGCCCCGCAATAGGCGCCAGTGTGACGACCAGATGTAAAATAGAAATACAATACCTAGCTCGACAACTTTATAAGGTCATAAGATAAAGAAAATAATGCCCGTCATATGATAAAGAACTTAATATAAGTACATACATACATAAAAATCTATCTTCTATGCTGCTCTGGGAGTGAAAAAAAAACGTATAATACTACAGCTGCTTCTCTTCCCGGGCATACTGTATAAGTCAGTAGAGGGACAAGAGGGTCTTAGTGTTTTGTAAGCGATGTGCTAACCACCTGTCACTACTAACCGAACTTGTACATCTCAACTATACCCTTAGAAGTAACACCATGTGGTTCTATCTGCCCTTGGTGCTCTGCCTACCCCGTAAGGGGTAAAGACGTGATTATATGTATGTATGCAAAAGGAAGTATTTATATCAACCAATTAGCTCACATTATAACAAATGTGGCACTACCCGCGTGTTCCGCATATTATAAAAAAACATGTAATTTTTCTAAAACAGTTGGTCGTTATCCTTCTTTTGTACTTATTATATTAAATATACAGTATATTTATAATGAATAAAGCATCATAGGGAACCAATGCCCATATCATTAGATGTCCACTCAAACTTGAAATCACACTCAACCATTCAAAAAACATACTCATATACCTACTTATCTAAGAAAATAAGAAGCACAACATCACTCAGTCGAGTGACCTTAAGGTTACCACTATGAATATGAACTTGAATACCTATATATCCAGTTTCAGTACTATAACAACACGGCAATGCCTTTTTCAGCAGCAACGTAGACACATAAGTAGATAATTCGACGACCGTACTAGGTCAAGCATGATACTGTATTTTAATCCGCGGTTTAAGCTTTTAAACCTAGGTTTAAATACTAAACTTACCTATAAACACATTCTGCGATCACACCACAGGGATACTACAGCAAAATCCGGCAAAAAAACATATATTCTCACTCACAAAATCTAAAATTTTACTCTGCCATCTTGTGAATAGAAAACCACATTAAAAACCGATATAATTAACATGAAAAACACACAAACCTACGCTGAATTAATCACTGTGTACGTCAAGTATATATTTTTGTGTAATATGTTTAGTTTTTTTAGTTAAAATTTAATGTTTAAGTCACTTATTTCTCAGCGGAGGCGAACACCGTCCGCCCCGAACGCGCGATATTCACTGAAATTCGGCGTTCGATTTCGTCGAAAAGAGACGGCTGTATCGACGAAAGAGACGGCTGTTTCAGCGCAAAAGCCTTCCCCGTTTCACCGGAACTGTCATTCAGGGTTATTATTTTGTACCAAGTTTATCTACTTATTGTCTATTAATTTTATCTATTTAAATTGATGAATCTTTGTTTAGATTCGTTCAGTTTGATGTCGTGTTGTAATATTCGTATTTTATTAATATTTCGTCTTATAAATGAAATTGTATTAGGCGTTACAATTCGGAAGTTGTTGGCGAAACATACGTAGATTATTAATCTAGTTTTTGATTTCGGAAATAGTGCGATGTATTGTCTTGCATGCTAGGTGCTCGGGTCTGGTTTCTCTTGGCGATTGTAGTTAGTGCAAGTGCTTGTTTTCGCAGTTATGAGTTATCAGATCCGAGGGTCAGTGGAGGGTGTAGGGCCCGGTGGTGGGCGCCTACATAATGAATATTTCGTGTTGTATAATTTCCAAATTTGTAAAAATTTAAGATTACATACATTTACTATACCCCTGAAATGGGGTAGTATGAACTACAGGATCGTAAAGGAGATTACGCAGCCATGTTAAACATAGCAGGTGTAAAAATCAGTGACAAGTCGCTAGCTTATCACCAGAGAAAAATCCCCTGAGTTTCTAAGTCGACTCTCACGACATGCACGAAAGAAGAAAGCCTTATTAATAAACACCTTATACTTGTATACTTACCTAGATTCCACAAAAATAGTTAGATTTTCGGCGTTTCTGCAGCATTTTTGCTACGTTTTAACACTCCTAAAACGTTTTCTGGATATTTTATTATAATAATATAATAATAATATAATAATAATAATACTTTATTTGTCTTTGAGTAGGGTTATAAAAGGTCGTAACATATATCAGATAAGTACAATTGCCTTCTCAACCATGGCATGGCATGCAAATATAAAAAAAAAACACATAATAGGCATACAAAACAGGATAATTCTAAAAACAAGATCAAGACGCCAATCAACTCATGCAAATCTCAACCCTCCATCTAGGAACTCTTTTACCGTATAAAAAGTTTGATCTGCAAGCCAATTATACAGGTCATTTTTAAATTGATTCAACTGTAGCTCTTTTATTTTTTTAGGTATATTATTAAATATCTTTATGCACATGGAGTAGCAGTTCTTTTGAAAACGAACACTTCTCGGAATAATTTCTAGGACTAAGCGATTTCGATTTCTAGTGCCTCTGGAAAAAAATTGATCGGCTCGTTTAAAGTAGTCAGGGTTTTGTTTAACAAACTTTGCAGCTTCAAAAATGTACAGACATGGCAAGGTAAGAATTCTTAGGGATTTGAATAATGGTCTACATGACTCATCAGGTGCAATTCCGCAGATTGCCCGTATGCATTTCTTCTGAGCAATAAATGCTTTTTTTATGTCGGTACCATTACCCCATATAAGAAGCCCATATCGCAGAACAGATTCTACGTATGCATAGTATGCTGTAAGAGCCGTATGTCTAGTTGCAGTCCTAGTCAGTCGGTTTAATGCATAACAAAATCTATTTATTCTACTGCAAACAACTTCTGTATGTTGTTTCCAGTCTAGCTCTTGATCTAGTGTAATGCCTAAAAAGTGAACATTATTTACCTGTTTAAGTTTAGTTCCTTGGTAGATTATATTTAAATATTCTTTATTATTAAAATGTATAAAATTAGTTTTGTCAATGTTTATTTGTAAATTGTTATCTTTTAGCCAATTTATTATTGTTGTTATTACGTTACTTATGTCAATTTCGTGAGTATTTAATGTCATTTGATTATTTGTAGATACTATTACAGAGATGTCGTCAGCGTATAGTACGCTTTTATATTTAATGATGTTAGGGAGATCGTTTATGTATACTAAAAATAGAAGAGGTCCGAGCACACTACCTTGTGGGACTCCAAACCTATTTTCCCTTAAGTCGGATCTAAATTTCTGGGTTTCATTTTTTGTGTTTAGCCGTGTAACTTCGACCATCTGGGCTCTGCTGTCTAGGTAAGTTTTAATCCAGTTTAGAGCTGGGCCTCTAATACCATAATTTTCTAGTTTTTGCAAGAGTTGGTTATGGGAAACGAAGTCGAAAGCTTTACTCATGTCAAAGAAAAGAACAGTGGTGTAATTCTTTTCATTTAGGCTTTGCAGAGTTTCATTTACTAGATTAAAAGCTGCTAAAGTAACTGACTTATTTTTTTGAAACCCATATTGGTTTTTCTGTATAATATTATATTTATTGAAGAAGGTTGTTAGTTTGCCATGCATTACCTTCTCGTAAATTTTTGATAGTATAGGTATTAAAGTTATAGGACGATAGTTTCCAACATCAGTTTTTTCACCTTTTTTAAACAAAGGCTTGACTATGGATAATTTTAGTTTGTCAGGAAAGACTCCGTTGCTCATTGATAGATTTACTAAATGTGCCAGTATTAAACTTATTTGATCTTTACACGATTTAATAACCTTAGTGCACACCTCATCGTATCCTTCCGAATTTGTATTATTTAGTGTCATAATAACTTTTCTAATATTTATTTCATCAATGGGGGTAAGATAGATAGAATTTTTTATTATGTCATATTTGAAACCTTGTTTGTTACATTATAATTTGTTTTATTTGTCAAATTTATGAAATAATCGTTAAAAAAATTGGCTATTTTAATTGGGTCATTTAAAATATTTTTATTACATTTAATTTATCAATCGTTTTATTATTATATTCTGCACCTACGGTTTCCTCTTTTATAACCGTCCATGTGGCTTTGCATATATTTTTACTATTTACCATATTTATTATTAGTAATTTTTTTTGCTTTGAATATGCATTTTCTTAAAAGTTTCGAGTATACAGAATATGTGTTTTTTTCGGATTTACCTTTTTTTGTGTAGTAATTTTGCCTTAGGGTTCTACTCGTTAAGCAGCTTTTTTTGATACCACGAGATATCCAGCGTAGGTTCGGTTTAGAGTTAAGTTTTATCCTAACTACTGGGAAACATAGCTTGTATAAGAGACAGAACCACTCATAAAACATATTAAAGGCCGTATTGGGATCCGTCTCCCCATATACAGGGTAAAGGATAAGCTCGAAATATGTTTTGAACTTTTGCATATTTTCAGATGAATAGCATCTTTTAAAAATAAATGTAGTTGTAGGGATTATAGGTAATGGTTTCACTGGAAATGTTAATAATTGGGCAGTATTATGATCCGATAAGCAAAGCGGCAGGACGTAGCCGGTGGCGCTTTTCACATTGCTGATAAGATGATCTATGCATGGACTCATATCTAGTAGGTTTAGATATGTGGAGCTTGAGATTATAATTATTCAGAATGTCGTTTAGATGTTTTGTGACTGTATTGCTTACGAGTGTGTTTATATTAATGTCTCCTGCGATTATAATTTTTGTTTCGTATGTTTATATATGTATCTGTCTAGCAATAATTCCAGTCTGTCTAGAAAAAGATCAAGATGTACTTTTATAGGTGGCGGTTGAGGAGCTCTGTAAAGACAAACTACTATTGCCTTTATTTGAGGAATATTTATGGCACAAATCTCGAAGTGATAAGCAGCTGCTAATGTATCAAAAGTATTTACCACACTGAAAGGTATTCCATTTTTTACCATAATACAGGCACGGTCAAACCTCTTTTTTTATTTCTTGAGTAATTTCCAGCTAGTACATAATTACTAATATTTACATTTTTTTCCTCGTCATGTTTAATAGAAGGAGTTTCAGTGAAACACAGAACATCAGGACAGATATTTGAATCTAATTGTGACAAAGTAATCTCTAATAATTCTTTTTTGGAACACAGTCCTTGTATATTTTGGTGGAATACAGAGAAGTTCTTAACACATTTGGGAACGAAAAAATTTTGACTACGTGTTTGGGAGTAGTTTGTAGGGATTGATGAGGTGATTTTCCTGGAAGAAAATAATACGGTATTGTACCCTTTTTTAGCATTTGCATTGTGTTTGTGCTACGTTCAGTATTGGTTGCGTTATTATTTTTACTACGTTTTTGGTTATTTACAAAGGTTGATTTTATTTTTGTGTAATTATTAAGGTATGTTTTTTTGTATTGCAAGTAATCAATTTCTACATTTAATTTTGTAGCGATTTGTTTCGAAAATGAGATATTCCGAGGAGGGTTGGTCCCTAGTAGTCGATCAATATCCAAAAAAGTATAATTTTTATAATTTCCTATTACTAATCTAAGTTCCATATTAAGCTTTTTAACGTTTAGATGAGAATTTTGGTGTATGCCTAAAATGAATATTTTACATTGGGACAAGTTACAGAGGGTATTACATATATTAGAAATTAATGTGTATGGATTCTTATCATTACATCCAACTGATAGGATTATAATATCATTTTCGGACAAACTTCCTTTCAAACTAGAACAACTGCTTAGAACTTGTGAACTTGTTGCGTAAGGTTTCACCATGCCACTAATATTAAAGATATCATTCCACTTTCCAAAGCGAGATTTCACCATTCTCTCGGTTAGTCCTTGGACTTGCTCATCACCGATTATATGAATCGCAGGTTTCTTATCTAGAATTTTTTTTATATCTAGATACGTTTTAACATAATAATATAAACCCTTGTTTGAAATATAAACCACCTATAAAATTAACGTAAAACATGTGAAAGACCACATTATTTTTAAAAAGTTTAATGTTGTGTACTACGAAGTCTACGAATTTCGTAGTCATACTACGATATTTCTTCGTAGCACAAACACTATCGGTGTTCAATTCAATTCAATTTTGCGATATGGCGTCTCTCTCTCGCTTACACGGAGACTTTGCCAATGTCACGTGTACTATCGGTGTTATTTGTATATCATTCGTCTGAGGTATTATTACAAAAGAATATAAGCATCTAAGCCTAAAATTGACGGATATTCTACACATTTTGCTGTCAAATGTCATATTTAAAACGAGTCCAACTTTAGGCTATTCTTTTCTCTATGCTTTAGGCCAGTGGTTCCCAAAGTGGTCCAGGTGGACCCCCAGGGGTCCACAGGAGACTCGATAGGGGTCTACGTTAGCGTGAAAAAATGGGGGTTTACAATTAATTTGTATGTGGTGTAGGGCTGTAGGGGTCCACCAGAACCAGTTAAATTTTAAAAGGGGTCTACGAGTAAACAAAGTTTGGGAACCCCTGCTTTAGGCGCTCTTTTGTAATAACACCGTATTTGTCTTTGACTAGTATTCTTTGAATAGTATGTTTCATCGTATAGTTCCGATGGATGATGGCGCTAGTTACTATGTATATGACCACATTATCTGTGTCACTGCATACAAAAAATGTTAGTTCCGAAATCAGGCGTAGGAAATTATTCTATGAAACCGACTCATCAAAAAAAAAAAAAAAACGGAGTTTTACTATACCTTAAATTCGAATATCACCAACTTTTTATCTTTCGTTCCTCTCCATAATAACCTTTTACTGCAGCAATCATAACGCAGTTATGCAGGGTGTAACCGAAGGGGTATGTTGAGAGAGTTGCTATGAAAATATTTTTGTAATGTATTGTATTGTAAAATAAATATACATATACATACAGTTGGTGTTTTGTAGGCGATGGGCTGACCACCTGTCACTACTAACCGAACTTGTACATCTCAACTATACCCTCAAAATTGGTCAGAAGTGGCACCATGTGGTTCTATCGGCCCTTGGTGCTCTGCCTACCCCGTAATATAAATATCCCACTATAAAATACCTACCTGATACAAAAAATGCAAAGAAGTTGACTGCAATAGGAGACTCAAACATTAGGTAAGTAGATTACGAATATCTTGATATTATGTAGAAAAAATAAAGATTTCATTTCAAGTCTCTAATAATTTTTGGCGGATTTCGTTATAGTAGTTTATTTTATCATTTCGCTTAACATACCCCTACTGCTATATCTATGTATAATCATGTAATCAATACAATGTTTCAACTACATTATGAGACATTTATTTGAAATCTACTCACTTATCCATTCATGTAAAATTCTTTCTCCTGATTGACTGCATGACGGATCAACGCACAGCCAACCACTGATCGCAAAGACCTACGAGTATATAGCACATGTTATAGAAAGTGTTCGTTCATTGTATGACGTAGCCGATAAGAAAATATTTCTCGAAATTCCCGCGGAAAGGTATAAAAAGCGCATACGAAATCGTGGGCGACCGCTATTAATATTATATTCCTCCGATATCCGCCCCTTCGCAAATATGACATAATTGAATTACTTAATTTAGGTACAGATTAAAATTCAATCCAGTAACGGACTTATGCAAGGTTTTGTGTAGGTACAGTCGCGAATATTTGGAATTACGTTAGAAGCTCTGCGAATGACCAAGCTGTGGAACTCCCTGCCTGAATCCCTGTTCTCCATGAACTATAATCTTGCGGTCTTCAAGTCGAGAGTAAACCGGTTTCTTTTAGGCAAGCGCGCTCTATCTTAGACTGCAACGGTGCTTACTATCAGGCGCGTTGTGGTGAAGCATAAGCCTATTTAATATATAAAAAAAAAAGAAGCGAATATCCTTTTCAGCGCCCTGTACGAGCTTTTATAACTGCGCCCTATTTAGTCCTGCCTGGTCTGGCCATTCTTGCGCCCCCCAGAGTCTACGCCATGTGCCTGACTAATCAAATTACATACGATGAAGAAATAAATTAGTTGTGCACTTATTTCTTTAATATTCACATGAAAATAAACGCACAAAATTAACCCAACGCCAAGTTATTATGTATGCAACTGTACCTCCCTTAAAACAAGGGCGCAAACAAAAGGGAACAGGGATAGAACTACCCTTTTTATTTGGAATGACTGACAGCACAGGGGCGGACTTTGGTATGTAGATGTCGGTAATTAAAATATAGGGCTGTTACGATTTGCACACGATTTGATATTAAACTCCAGTGACTTCAATCTTCAATCGAAAACTCACTCATCACGAAATCTCGAAAATTACTTAACTTA
This sequence comes from Carposina sasakii, assembly GCA_014607495.2. NCBI lineage: Eukaryota > Metazoa > Arthropoda > Insecta > Lepidoptera > Carposinidae > Carposina > Carposina sasakii. The sequence continues at coordinate 4,999,022 of CP053177.1, read as the reverse complement.
GATTACATTATTATATTAACATAAAAGATATACCGCCAATTTCTACAGGGTGTTACAAAAAGGGTATGTTAAGCGAAAAGCTATGTAAATAGCCCACTATAGAGAACCTATCCACAAAATTTGAGACCCGAAATCACATGTTTATTTTTCCCGATAGTATGGAGAATTTTTAAATATCTCAGAAATTTTCATACAATCTTGAAAAATAAAAATGTGATTTCGAGTCTCAAATTTTGTAGATAGGTTCTCTATAGTGGGCTACTTACATAGCTTTTCGCTTAACATACCCTTTTTGTTACACCCTGTATAACTGATCTTGAGAGATTTTTTGCATATCTCAGATTTAATCTTCATTTGTTTTCATACAAAATTTCAAATTAGGAATAAAATAATCCAAGATTCTTTTTGATCTCTTGTATAGACATTGGCCGATAGATATGTAGACACGGCTGTGTTCCGAAAATGGTGTGGCCAGAACTGCAAGGTCTTAACGCAATGCCACAGGCACGTTTAGCAAGGCGGAGTCAGATGTGGGTAAATAATTTGTGTAAAGTTGCTAGCTCATCGCTTAAGAGGATGCCCGAGTTCCTTAGTCGACTCTTACGACATGCACGGAAGGAGATGCAGCTGATGTATTCTAGTGAAGCCGCGCATCAGCACAGAATCATTGTATGGTAGGTAAGTAAGTCATAGCTAGAAGACGTATTTCCCATTTAGCGATACCGCAGCGAGAGGCCATTTCTACAATTCTCACGAGAACGAGAAACAACGGGAATTCTAAGTATAGTTTACGCAGACAAAGTCGTGGACGGCCAGTATCTAAATAAATAAAATATATTTTGGGCACTCCCTAATCCGGCCCCGTAGACCTTTAGCTTCACATGTCAGAGTAAGCCAATTACAGGCGAAGTCGGGGCGCGGCGCGAGTCAGATCTCTCATTTAATTACGTCGCATACTCTTTGACGACGGGAGGATTTTAAAATTTGGTTTTATATTTACGAAGAACGCGCGCTTATTCTGTAATACCATAGAGGAATAAATACGGAGCGGCATTTACATTCGGCCATATTTTGGGTATTTCTATGTGCTGATGCGGGACTTCACTAGAATACATCATCTTCATCATCAACCTATTGCCGTCCACTGCTGGACGTAGGCCTCCCCCAGGGCACGCCACGAGACTGCCATGGGGGTATTTGCACATAGTCACCGCGCTGGGCAGGCGGGTTGGTGACCGCGGGACACGGGAACCGCTGCTGCCCACCTCCCGAAACCCATCGCCTCGTACGATACCCACAGGCAGACATGGGGTGGTACGAAATCTACTCTGCCGGCACCACGCGGCTAACAACATCAGCTGCATCTAATTCCGTGCATGTCGTAAGAGTCGACTAAGGAACTCAGGAGCGTTCCCTCAGGCGATGAGTCATTGACCCAGCTATGTTAAAGATGGCTATAAGATAGCCTTCGTGGTCCTGCAGTTCCACCTACCCCATTTCAGGAATACAGCCGAAGCCGAGCCTTGTAGAGATACGCAGCCTTATTTTGTAGCATCGGATATACGATACGACTTAGTTGGTTCGGTAGTTAGAACTAACATGGAAAACTAATCCTGATGATGCCACGGGTGTTGGCGAAACATATGTCGATTAAAAAATTTAATTGGTTTTCGGATTAGCAGCCTTAGAGATAATAGCAGCTATGTATTTATGGTTGCATGCTAGGTGCTTAGATCTGGTTTCTCATTGCGACAGTAGTGTCTTGTGTTCGTGACCATGAGTCGGCAGACCCGAGGGTCAGCGGAGGGTGTAGGGCCCGGTGGTGGGCGACCCCTCAATGACGCCTGATACAATGAAATATTTATACGAAATAGCCCTAACTACTACAAAGAACGCACATGGCCACTATTTCATGTGAACATGATAAAATTATCTTCGTATCATCACCATTTTCAGTCATGAGAAGTCCACTGCTGAATATTAACCTCCCCCAATGACCTCCACTCCATATGTGCTGTACCTTTGTATACTTATTACTCGTAGTTCCACAGACAAGTTTGTGATTAGAATAGCAAAGCCGAAGCCGCGCGATCGCGATAATTTAGAATGTGTGTGCTTGGGCATAGAGGAATAAGATGTAGACATATAGTGCTAATATTATACTAACAGTTTCGATGCACCATTAGACTTTTCGGTGCCTCACAATTCCAGTACATCTAATTCCTCTATGGCTTGGGCGAGGTGCGGGGCGCGGGAAAACGCCGAGCGCTCGTCGCGCGCACGCACACTCTTAATTATCGCGATCGCGCGGCTTCGGCCCCCTTATTAGGTACCTAACTAGCAAAAGTAAAGCGATAGCGAAAATTGTACAAAAATCGCTGATTTCTTATCAAATTCGTATTACGTAAAATGAATTTCAAAGAAACTTTGACATTTCAAAGCGAATATTGTACAATTTTCGCTATCGCTTTGCTTCGGCTTTGCAAATTAGGTAAGCAGGGGGCGGCTTTGCTATTGCTTTTACGTAATCAGGGGGCTAACCTCTTTGCAGATGTAGCCCCATGTAAGGTAAAAAAAAACTACTTTTCATTTATTACCAAAAACTTCTTTTTCACATAATCAAAATAGTTTATACTTATTTCAAACTAGAGGTTAAGTACCTAAGCTAACACATCAATAAAATTAAATTATCTATACATACTTACATTTAGGTTGCAAATCTCTCTGACTCTCTGTTTATTTTTGAAAATAGTTTTTGGAATATTCATGATTGGTAGGTATATTTAAAAATCAATAGAGATACATACTTATAACAGAAATAAAAATAATTCTGAGAAATAGGAGTAAGTACATACATTTTTCCTGCATAATAAATATTCTGTAATTTCTGTTTAACAAGTGGATTACATACACAAGTACATAAATACCTAGTAAATAATAAATAGTGGCACCATGTGGTTCTATCGGCCCTTGGTGCTCTGCCTACCCTGTACCGGATAAAGGTGCGATTGTATATATGTATGTATGTATGTAAATAATAAATAGGCTTTATCCTCCATGTAGAGTAGATATAAAAGTAATTGTATCATTAGGCTGTAGTTCATAATCTAGTTCTCCGTATAGTTCCCAATCTGTGTCATTTATTAAAACTAGGATTCCTGGACGCACTGTGTCACCCTGTAATTAAAGATATCAATTGATTAAATATACTTTTATTGTAAGTCTATGTAGGTTAGGTTTACTTATATGTAGATATGTATTATTATGTAGGTATATTGATATTATGTAGGTTTATGTAAGTATATTTATTTGGTATTGTGTACACATACAATCTACCTTTTCGCACCCAACTTTCGCTATCACAAGTGGATTGCTGGAAGAAATCTATTATAAGGATAAGCACACCTTTGTACATTGTCAATATAAAATGTTTTTCTATAAGTATAAAATGTCTGTGTACAATATAGAATTTAAAAAAAATTATTAGCATAGGTTTTGACAATATAGACACAGCTGTGTTCCCTAAATGGGGTAACCAGCCAAAGGAGATTGTACAGTGACATTAAGCATAGCGGGGACAGATGTTAATTACCAGTGACAATTTGCTAGCTTATCTCCTGAAAGAACGCCTTTAGCTGATTTTTTTTTGTTTAGTTTATCCCGAAGGAAAGGCAAGGGGAACTAAGCTCGTACAGCCATTGTCTTTAGTAAATGATTTCTGAATGTATGATAGATGATGGAGATGATGAATGGAAACTTCGGGAAAATCCTCAAAAATTATTGTAAAATTAGTCAAAATAAAAAATTATTGCAGAAACAACTTACATGAGCCCATGAAGAGATCGTATTCCGATTAAAGTTTTACTTAGCTTACCTGCATATAAAACCATGCACAAGCACTAGATTCACATCACAAGTAAACAAAATATAACTTATCTACCAGAAAACATCACTTTATGGACACATGCAAGCCATTTACAAATATATTTTGATTTTCACAAGAAAATTACACCCACTCCCTTCCGGCTTTTCCCACGGAATCACCTTTAGCAGACTTATTCTAGTGATACCATGCATACAGCAACATGGAACCTGATAAAATATTTAAATGGTATCCTAATACTCTTTTTCTTCTCCTATTGTGTTGTTGATAATTTTCAAATAAAAACAAATAAGAAAGGAATAATTTCTCAATACCGACCTGTAGGAATAGTTCCGGCCTCTCTCTTAACAGGTTGTCTTTCAGCCATACCAGGAGTTCTTTGACCGTCCATTTTTGGGCTTCAGGCTGGAACTTTTGTACTTCTGGAAGCTCGACTTCCCTTTTCTTTATTTTATCAAATAACAGTTCTGCGCCTCCGCTAAATTGAATATTTACTTTTATTGACTCTCCCATTCTGTTTAATTTGTTTCTTCGTGTAAATACGGTGTATTTATTAGTAGAATGTAATAAAAACTTGGAAATAAGGTTATCTTAGCAGGACTTTATAATTCACGCGATATTCGCGTCTGATAACTGTAATAAGATGTATTAAAACCTATAATTATGTTTTATCCATAATATAAATTCAATACCTATTAATAATATATCAGTAGGAAATAAACACAGTTTAAAAGAAATATTTGTAAACAAGGAAAATTTGGAGGTTAGTTTTTTTATTTATTGATGACAAAAAAAAACTAAGCAAAAGAATTCAGTGATCATTATGCCATCCTCTCATACTTTGATTTCACATTTTTTATGAATTCAAATCGTGAATCAGTGTTATTGTTTTAGTTTTACGTCTATTTGTGCACTTGTTAACTAAGCCAGTCCAACCCAAGCCTTTCGTCAAAAGTTCAGTCGCATTATGACCAATCCCCAAAATGTCCAAATAGCAAACTGAAATTAGTATTTTTCTCATTTGCAATATTTATCTTCCTTGCAGGAATCTTTTATCAGGAATCTACCGTTAAACATCGAAGAGGAGACTATAGCCACGTTTTACATAGCACGACCAGATGTAAAAGATCAGTGATCTGTTGCATGTTAAGGCAAGTAATAAAATAACAAACAAATAACAAAATAAATTATTTATTCAAATAATAATGCTCGATTACAAAACATTGCTTAAAAATAAATTTTATTACTTACAGTATTTATTCTAACAAGTCTAACACCATTATAAATATAAACCGATTATTTAAGAGTTGGCCACACCTGTCATTCCTGGTATATCTCTCGCTCTAGCAAATAACAGTTCTGAGGGTTAGAAAAGGATATAGCGATGGAAAAGGCGAAAGCATTGACAGATGAGGTCTTACCCCCAATTCAACGTTAGTGGTGTAAAAATACGTCGAAAATATTTAATTAATCACTTAGATCTTGATAATATCGAAAATACATCAACATTAGCTTACGTAAGAGATGGCTTAAAAATTTACCAGGTTATTAGAAAAGAACATTGCATAAGTTAAACATCAATTTAAAGACAGATATTCCATAGGTACATTTTGCTGTCAAATATCATTTTTAAAAAGTGTCTAACTTTAGACAAGGTTCTGTAATAATACCGTGCTGTTTTAAATAAACCGACAAATGTATGGTGTTATAGAAAATGATCAAATTTTTCATTAACTCTGGATTTCTTTCATAATTATCAAACTCGTAACAAAAACGGTCTAAAAACAGCCAAAATAACAAACAAAATAAATATCAGTCCAGCGGTGATTTTGTACAAAAACATCATAGTAGTAAATACATGATAAACAGAAACAATACAAAAAAGTTGTTTTTTACAAAAAAAAAAAACTTTTTGACTGGAAATGCACTTTTACAGAGAAAAATATCGAAAATATTTCGAAAACACATAAAACCGTTTACGCAAGTGTATTGAGTTAAATCTTAAAACTACAATTCCCACATAAACTTAGAATTAAAGGCCCCTAAAACCAGCTGAATATAAAATAATGTAAAAATACAATTTTAAAAAGGAGTTGCAGGCAATTTTCTATTTGTAAATATGTTTTAGATTTAAGTTTTTATTTCTGTTTTTATTTTTAAAAACAACAACGACGACATACGAAACATAGGTCTGAAACTCATTTTTAAAAATTGTACAATTACATTTAAAAAAATAAAACAACCTAAAAATATTCGAATGTATGTAAAAGCTCCTCGATACAACCTTCAAAAGTGAATAAGTAAGTAAAAAAAAGTAAACTTCTGGAATAAAAAAAAAACACGGAAGCGAAAAGCGCGAAGCTCTTGCCCCATATTATGTCTGATATCTTTAAAAATGTTTCCTTTTTTTTCTCTTATTCCCTGATCGCAAAACAAAATCACAATCGCTACAGCATCTTCCTGACCATGTAGTTGAGAATACCTCCGTTTTTGAAGTAGATCAAATCGACTTCAGTGTCGAAACGTACTTTTACTTGGAATGTAGTGCCGTTGTCCACCTGATAATTAAACATGGTCTTTATTTACTGACATATTAAAGTGCAATTTACACTACAATAGAAAAATAATGAGACATAGGCATAATGGGTAAGACATAATGGTCTATAATGAGAAAAACAATTAATAATGACATAATGAGACAAGACATTAAAATTTCTCATTATGCCTATTTCTCATTATGTCATTTATAATGAGAAATAGGCATAATGAGAAATTGACATACTGAGAAATAGGCATAATGAGAAAAATACATAATAGGTATAATTAATGATATGAGAATGACATAAATGTAACCTGTGGTGTAATCAAACCTTGGACTGCAGTTTATGTCTATGCTTTTAAAATTATATTGCGTTATTTAAATGCTAACTACAAGTAAGTACTCAAAAAAAAACTCATATTGAGAACGACATAATGGAAATTAACCATTAGGGAAAAGACATGATGGAAAATTGACATAATGGGACTGGACATAATGGGACAAAGAGGTTGGGCAGAAGTGTGCAAATTACATACCCACTTTTCACCAGTTTGCCCATTAAGTCCCACGCGATACTCGTAAGAGGTGACAACACAAATACAAAAATCTAGCGGGGCCTCGTCGGATAAATATCAGGTGAAATTGACTTTGGGTCCTAAGGTATTAGTCGAACGCACTTACACCCCCGCTTAGATGTAATCATCATCGTCATCGTCAGCCTATTGCAGTCCACTGCTGGACGTAGGCCTCCCCCAGGGCACGCCACAAGGCTACTGCCATGGGGGGTATTTGCCCATAGTCACCACGCTGGGCAGGCGGGTTGGTGACCGCAGTTTGTATTTTGGACTATGTTGTCAGCACGGGAGGCGCTGCTGCCCACCTCCCGGAAACCCTTAATCGCCTCGTACGATACCCACGGGCAGACATGGAGTGGTACGAATTCTACTCTGCCGGCACCACGCGTGTAATAGTAAAGACAACGGAATCTCTGCCTACCCCTGTGGGAAAGAGGCGTGATTTTTATGTATGTATGTACAAAACTGGAAATCACCATGGTAATCCAGATTCAAACGACACTTTCTACAGCACTTACCTCAACATCAATCAGCTGTCCAGCTCTAATATCGTCCGGTATTCTGATGCTGTAGGCCTCAGAGCCGTCCAGACCGAGGGTGGTGGCGTTTTGACCTTCCAGGAATTGCAGGGGAATCAGTCCCATGCCCACCAGGTTTGAACGGTGGATTCGTTCGAATGACTCTGCTATTACTGCTTTGATACCCTGTAAAGTAGAATACGTGTTGCTTTGCAATTGCTTTTGATTATGTATTAGTTGTAAAATATTAATAAGAAAATGAAAAAAAAAATCATCCGAGTGAGATTTGAACTCACGACCACTCGCATTCCGTGCATCGCTCTAACCAACTGAGCTATCGGGTCACTTAACTCGGATGACAAATTTTACAATCTCTTTTAAATTACGTTATTTTTTCATCCCGATAGCTATACACTAGCCAAATCATTTATTGATTAACTAGCGACCCGCCCCGGCTTCGCACGGATGCAGTGCTGATACTATAGATCTAACGCATCAAAATCCGTTCCCTAGTTTGAAAGATCTAAGCATACATAGGGACGGACAGACAGCGGCAAGCGACTTTGTTTTATAATACGTAGTGACTAGCGTCCGCCAGCAATTTCGTCCGACCATGCAGAAAATAAAACAAAATGTCGAAAAAGTCGCCTATTGCCAATACCTATAAGAATATATATACAAAGTTTCATGAGGATCGGTTGAGTAGAAAACGTAACAAACATCCCTACAATCACATTTACAATATTAGTAAGGGATAACGCTAACTTACAAGTAAGTATGGTCCTTTGGCGGCCCAGTCGCGGCTCGATCCAGATCCGTAGTCCTTTCCTACAATAGCTATCAAAGGTACGCCTTCTTCCTTGTACCTATAAACATAAATTTGATAAAAAATGTGCAAATACGCGGCTATGTTCCCGAAAATGGGGTATCCAGATCGCGAAAGAAATGCTACGTTTAGTTTGGCATTTATTAAAATTGGCTGTTAGTCAAAACGGCCGTCTCACTCAGTCAAATTTCCGTTTAGTCCGATCCTCAACTAATGGAATGGTCCAATTTCCCATTTGGTCCAATATATCAATTTCGTCAAAAAATCCCATTTGGCCCAGCATTCCCATTTGGTCACATATTCCCATTTGGTAACATATTCCCATTTGGTCCAAAATTGCCACTTGGTCACATTCCCATTTGGTCAAATATTCCCATTCCAATATTATTTATATAAACAACATCTTACCTCTCTGCCGCATCGAATATGTCCATAACATCGCCGCTCGGCACGTGTCTGGTGCGCGGTCCGGGCGCCGCCATCTTGTTGACGATGCGAATGTTCGCGAACGTACCGCGAGACATCACGTCGTCGTTGCCGCGACGCGAGCCGTACGAGTTGAATTCGCGTGGTGTCAGGCTGAAGAAATACAGTTTATTAGTGACGTCCGTTTTGAAATTAAATTAAATTATTATTTATTTGCTCAAAACATGGTGCATTAAAGTTATTATTATTATATTATTACATTATTACATCAGAGACATGTTTCGTCAAAAAATGTAGCATGCTAATACTTTAATTACAATATCAACATACATGAGGGATACAGCTTTGTTTACCGAGATTTGGCTAGTGTACGGCTATTCAAATTCGTCATCCGAGTTAAGTGACCCGATAGCTCAGTTGGTTAGAGCGATGCACGGAATGCGAGAGGTCGTGAGTTCAAATCTCAGTCGGGTAAAAAAAATTTTCATTTTCTTATTAAGTCACACCCATTATCCCCCAAAGGAGGTTGGGCAGAAAAGTGCAAATTACACACCTACTAGCCTATTAAATCTCACGTGGTAAGGCTTTGCCTAACTTCCTTATTACTGTGTAATGTTGTTAATAAACTTGTTTTGACTCGATTTTCACCCGCCTGCACCAGAAGGAGAGCTATGTTTCTCGAGTGTATGTATGTATTTTTTTTTTGAAACGCTCTAGAGCAGGGGTTTTCCAAACTTATTTTGTCTACTGCCCACTCCATAAATAAATAAATAAAATAAAAATCATTTATTTCAGACCGAGATCCATAACAATAAAATTGTGTTCTAATAAATGAAATAATTAAAAATTGAATTGAATTAAAAATTAAAATTATATGCCATTAAAATTATAAATAAAATTAGATAATAAATTTTTTGGGAATAAATTAGAGAGAACTTTAGAGAGAGAACTTTGAGAATAAATTATTAAATTATTAGATAGAAATGGATAAAAATTCCTCACCCGGGTGGGAATCGAACCCCCCTCACGCGGAAGAATTCCGTGCGGCTGCTAGTAACTACCGGGAATCAATTACTCATTAATAAGTTATTTTTAGCGCCCCCCATTTTTTCACCTACTATACAGGTAACAAAAGGGATTTTTGGTCGTCAAAAAAGCTATGTAAATCAGCCCACTATAGAGAACCTATTTCCAAAATTTCAGACTCAAATTCACATTTTTTTTTTCCAGATAGTATGAAGAATTCCGAAATGTCCATACAATCTTGAAAAATAAAAATGTGATGTCGAGTCTCAAACTTTGGAAATAGGATTTTTTTTTGGGCTATTTACATATTTCGCTATATACATACCCTTTCTGTTACACCCTGTATAACTCTCCAAGCCTCTACACAACGCCCTAATTTTTTCTTTGAGTCTTTTGCCGCCCCCCTTAAGGCCTGCAGCGCCCATAAGGAGGCGTTATCGCCCACTTTGAGAAAGGCTGCTCTAGAGCCTGAATGGGTTGTCCGCATTTGAGTTTAAGGGGTATCACTAGATTTGTTTAATGGCTAATTTCAATACTGCACAAGTAGCATGACCTGCGAAACACGACATGATAAACCGATTTATCGACATTTAGCCTGTCAAAATTACGATAAATATAGCCGCCATGTAGAATTTTGTATAGAAACGATACGATATCATACGATACGATATCCACGATGCGTGGTCATGCTAGGGGGGGGGGGGGCTGGAGATCGAAAGGATATCGCAGTCGGATTTTTTCAATACGTAAACTACGTGTCCGGCGCAGGCGGGTAAAAATAAAATCTAAATAAGTTTATTCACCATATTTCACAGTAATACGAAAGTAGACTTAAGAGGATAACTGGTGAAAAGCGGGTGTGTGATTTGCACACTTCTGCTCAACCTCCTAATAATAGGTGGGATAATAGGCATGACTAATATGTATGTATTGTTTGCCTAACTTACAGAACTTATTTTGATTTGATTATTTATTTTTCAGCTGGCAACACTCACCCCCTGTTGGCAAGATATCTGGCCGCGGGCGAGTTTCTAGCGATAGATCCGGCGGGCGAGATGTGGTCAGTCGTCACTGAGTCGCCCAGTAGGAGGAGGAAACGCGCACCTTCTATACTCTTTATTGGAGGCAACTCCTGCAAATAAAGATTACTTAAATATAAATACACATATCTAAAATTGGACATGAAGTTGCCTCTACAGGGTGTAACAGAAAGGGTATATTAAGCGAAAAGCTATGTAAATAGCCCATTATTTTTTTTAATTTTTTTTTTCTTTACACTAAGATCCCTAAGGTCTTGTGTCGTGGGTACTAAGCAACGATATATAAATACATAGATAAGTATATAAACATCCATGACTCGGAAACAAACATCGATATTCATCAACAATGTTTGCACCTACCGGGATTCGAACCCAGGACCTATGGTGTCGCAGGCAGGGCCACTACCAACTACACCAATCGGCCGTCAAATTATGGAGACCCTATTTCCAAAATTTGAGACTCGAGATCACATGTTTATTTTTCAAGATTGTATAAACATTCCTGAGTTGTTTCGGAATTCTCCATGCTATTTGGAAAAATGAACATGTGATTTCGAGTCTGAAATTTTGTGGGTAGGTTCTTTTTAGCGGGCTACTTACATAGCTCTTCGCTTTACATACCCCTTTTGTTACACCCTGTATACTCTTTATTCGTGGCAACTCCTGAAGGTTTTAAAAAACAGATACGAACGGAAGGAAATTCGTTGTTGCAGGAATTCTACTCATTATTACCCGTTCCCATGAAATTTTCCCGTGCTGTTGCAGTGCTTCACTAGACCATAGAGGAGTAAGATGTCATAGAGTGCTAATGTCATACTAACAGTTTAGATGCACCATTAGATTTTTCGGTGCCTCACAATTCCAGTCCTTGACACTTAGATTCTACTAGTGTAATGTATAATAATGTACTACATTAATGATGTATTGTAACGTATAGTAATGCAATCTAAGTGTCAAGGACTGGAATTGTGAGGCGCCGAAAAGTCTAATGGTGCATCGAAACAGTTAGTATGACATTAGCACTCTATGTCTACATCTTATTACTCTATGACTAGACTACATCAGATGCATTGATTCATATCTAGCTATCTATGACTCTGTGACAAGCATACAGGAGAACAAAAGCTAAGACAGCGATTGATATAGAAAAACTATTAGCTTAGTTTACCTACAGAGGTCCTTACAAAAAGTTCCAAAAATAATAACAGAGTAATATATACCTATATATATATAGCTGCTTCTCTTCCCGGACATACTGTACAAGTCAGTAGAGGGACAAGAGGGTCTTGGTGTTTTGTAGGCGATGGGCTGACCACCTGTCACTACTAACCGAACTTGTACATCTCAACTATACCCTCAAAATTGGTCAGAAGTGGCACCATGTGGTTCTATCGGCCCTTGGTGCTCTGCCTACTCCGTAAGGGATAAAGGCGTGATTATATGTATGTAATATATACCTTAGTCATTCCATCGAAGAACGGCGGTCGTTTGATATAAGTGCTGTTAACGTCCCAGCCATATTGCTTGCCTTTGGGTACGTCCAGTGCTTGCCACGACGGTGAGCCTAGCTCGATCATCGAATATACCTGGGATAACACAAAATCAAAGGTTATACAGGATTTTTTATATCTTTATTTTAAAAAGAGGCTTTTATTTATTAACAAATATGCCAGCCTCATCGTAACCTAAGCTAAAATTGTTCAGGGTATATAACAAATAAGGTATGTTAATCAAAAAACCCCCTACAGTAGTAGCTTTGTGGCGTGCCCTGGGGGAAGCAGCAGTCCAGCAGTGGACTGTTATAGGCTGATATAATATGTACAGTGTGTAACAAAAGGTGTATGTTAAGCGAAATGCTATGAAAATAGTCCATAATAGAGAACCTATTTACAAAATTTGAGACTCGAAATCACATGTTTATTTTTCCAGATAGTATGGAGAATTAATTCCCAAACAACTCAGAAATTTTCATACAGTCTTGACAAATAATCATGTGATTTCAATCGCAAATACAGAATGTTTTTTCGTTGCCACCCTTAACGAAGGGTACGTTCTCTATATCAAGTTTAAAAAAATGCTGGGAAACTATATAATTTTTTTTTTTTATTAATTATTTGATCCGGCGAAATTTATAATGTCTAGTGTTTATGCTAGTTTGTTCATAGACAATAATTAATTATTTCTCGTGAAAAAATCTTGCTACACGCGTCTATGTGCATTTATGCAGAAAAACGCGGTCTATTTACTCAACTTTGGACCCTAATACCTTGGGAACCAGACACTTCCCAGGTATGCTTCCATGGAGAAAAATGATCGTGATGATGAGATTCCGTAGTTTTCGGGAACGTTGACCACCAAAAAACATCCTGTGTAGTTAGGTTCTCTATAGTGGGCTATATAATTTAAATTTTCTAGAAGAGTAAATGATGCAACAAAATGTAACAAAAAAGACGAATTCAGATTCCTTAGGATAAATCGCTTAATACATGGTATACTGGGTAAACACGAAAGAAAATATCTCTGTAATTAAATACTGCATTCGTTTCTTTGCAGAACCAAACACTGACTAATGCGGTAGACATGGGTAACTCCGGACACAACTATATCCTCGGATATATATCCAGAGGTGGATATGAATCAACTCCTTCACTTTAAAGAAAGTTACCATATCCTACATCCGACCCACTCCGACCTACCGAATAATGCCGAAGATAAGAATAAGTGAGCGAGACGGAATGCGAACGCGCCGGAACGCGCGGTATATGTAACGACATTACACGAGTATATACGAATACTCACGAGCGACAGGCATGCCGTTTAGTTCGTTGCAATGTTTGTTTTGAAATATTTGTTTTCGTAATTATAATTTTCAAAATTTCTATTCATTCCGTTTTATATTTGATCTTAAGTATTTTGTTTTTAATGTAAATAAAAGCTGTTTGGATTTGGAATAATTTTTAGGACAATAGTTTTAGTGTACCTATTTAGTGATTTTTAAATACGCCTATCAGATATTCTAATTCTTATTTGGATAGATTATCCCAATCATATCTCGGTTCGCTTAATCTCTTCATTCCCGGATATGTACGCGAAGTTGGATCTGTTAAAAGGACACCTACAACAACCTAACCAAACCAATCCCAGTCATATCTCGCTTCACTTAATCTCTTCGTTCCCGGATATCCCGGAGTTGGATATGTTAAAAGGATATATATCCTTAGTCGCAGTGATATGCTACATGTTCAATCCTTTCCCGGATATGATTAGCCCATGCCTATAATGCGGGGCGGCTTCACTAGAATACATCAGCTGCATCTCCTTCCGTGCATGTCGTAAGAGTCAACTAAGGAACTCGGCCCCCTGATTACATAAAATTAGCGATTAGCATATTTCGCGCGGTGGTCGCGCCGAAGATGCGTGATCTGTCAAAAAAAAATCGTATTACCTAAGCCGTATCGTTCTCTAATCGTTTGCTAAATTTTTGCTAGAACACTAGCGCAAAAGACATTTTTTTTTTGTTTAGTTTATCCCGAAGGAAAGGCAAGGGGAACTAAGCCCATACAGCCATTGTCTTTAGTAAATGATTTCTGAATTAATGAGGGATGATAATGATGATGATGAATGGAAACGTCGGGAAAATCCTCAAGAACAAGTGTAAAGTTAGTCAAAATGAAAATAATTACAGAAACAACTTACATGGGCCCATGAAGAGATCGTATTCCGGCTAAAGTTTTACTCAGCTTACCTGCGTATAAAACCATGCACACGCACTTGACTAGATTCACATCACAAGTAATCAAAATATAACTAATCTACCAGAAAACATCACTTTACGGACACATGCAAGCAATTTACAAATAATTTTTGATTTTCACAAGAAAATTACACCTGCACCCGCTCCCTTCCAAATATGACCAGCCTCATCGATCTTTAACCTAAGCTAAAATTGTTCAGGGTATATAACAAATAAGGTATGTTAATCAAAAAACCCCTGTCAAATGTATGGGGCAAAGACGATTTTATCGCTTTGCGTCTGCTTGATTGCTTTGGCTCTGCTATTGCTCTTAGCTAATACGATTTTGGATATTTAAATGCTATCGCTTTGCTTTTGCAAATTAGGTAATCAGGGGACGGGGCATTTTGTCAGGCGATGAGCTAGCAACTTGTCACTGACCTTTTTACATCCAGCCTCGCCATGTTGAAAGTCAAAGAATGTCCTTCATGATCCTGCAGTCCTTGGTAACAGTCGTGTATATTTACATACCTATTTATGTATGTATAATCTATACATATAATAAAAATGTAACGGATCGCTGTCTGTACATGGAAGATATATGAGAAAAAATATTATAGGAGACCTTTATCAACGCTATAGTACCCAAAACAATTATATTTTTGAACATTTTGTCTGTTTGTCTGTGCGTTTGTGCACGCTAATCTCAGAAACGGCTGAACCGATTTCGATGCAGTTTTCAGGAATATATTGTGACAGGTCCCACTTAACATATAGGCTACTTTTTATCCCGGGAAAATGTTTTTATCCCGGATAATTTCGACATTTTGTTTTTTCTGTAGTCCACGCGGACGGAGTCGCGGGCGTCCACTAGTAGAGAATATGAATACACACCTCTTTGAACATGTTAGGAATGACATGTTTGTGTTCTACTTCTTGAATTTCAGCTCTCGTCGGCCAAATATCTCGTAAGAACACCGCGCTGCCATCTGCACGCTTACCTACAAACAAATATTGTATTTGTACAATAAAACTATTAAATTATTTAAATCAGAGACATGTTTCGCCAAAAAATGTGACATGTAAATATTTAAATTTATTCAATAACAATGTTATAAAATTTATTATTATCTATATATACTAATGATATGAAGCTGAAGAGTTTGTTTGTTTGAACGCGCTAATCTCAGGAACTACTGATTCGATTTGAAAAATTCTTTCAGTGTTAGATAGCCCATTTATCGAGCAAGGCTATAAGCTATAGCAAGCGCGCCCTGACTTCGCACGGATGCAATACCCCGGTATATACCCCAGTATATACAGTGCAACCTCGATTTAACAAATCTGAAGTATATATCAATTAATTCATCAAACTGAGGTTTGTTATGTTGAGGTTAGGAGGGCTAAAATTCGTTATAAAGAGGTAAAAGCGTGTCTTGACCTGTCGCGACTTGAATCAGATACTATGAGAGTAAGAGTTGTACATTAGTGGGAACTTTATATAGGGATGTAACAAAAATGGTATGTTAAGCGAAAAGCTAAGTAAATAGCCCACCGTAGAGAACCTATCTACAAAATTTGAGACTCGAAATCACATGTTTATTTTTCAAGATTGTATGAACATTCCAGAGTTGTTTAGAAATTCATACTATTTGAAAAAATAAACTTGTGATTTCGAGTCTGAAATTTTGTAGGTAGGTTCCTTTTAGTGGGCTATTTACATAGCTTTTCGCTTAACATACCCCTTTTGTTACACCCTGTATAAAGGTTTTGGGTTAACAAAATTTGTTAATTAGAGCTTATAATGAGGTTGTTCACAAAAAATGTTCGCATTGTAAAGGTATATTTAACATTGACTCTTATGGACAATTCAAAGGGATAACCGCAGAATTTGTTAAATAGAGGAAATCGTTATATTGAGTTATGTTATACAGGATGATTTTTGGTCAGATTTTTGGTCGTCAACGTTTCCGAAAACTACGGAATCTCCTCATCATCACGATCATTTTTCTCCATGGAAGCATACCTGGGAAGTGTTTGGTTTCCAAAATATTAGGGTCCAAAGTTGAGTAAATAGACTGCGTTTTTCTGCATAAATGCACATAGACGCGCGTAGCAAGATTTTTTCACGAGAAATAATTAATATCTGTCTATAAAAAAACTAACATAAACACTAGACACTATAAATTTCGCCAGATCAAGTAATAAAATAAAAAATTCCCAGCATTTTTTTTGGCATAAACTTACTTTATTTGATGTATAGAGTACGTACCTTTCGTTAAAGGTGGCCACAAAAAAACATCCTGTATTAAGGTTGCATTGTGTGTGTAACCCTATTATCTTACCAAGCGGCTGAGTTTCAAAGTCGATATCAACAGTCCCAGCCAACGCATAAGCGATGACCAGCAGTGGGCTAGCCAGGTAGTTGGCTCGTGTGTTGGGATGGATGCGACCCTCGAAGTTACGGTTGCCCGAGAGAACGCCGCAGCAAACTAGCTCGTTCTGGAAATGTATCCGTTTCGTTGTAATTATAAACAATCTACTTCATGGACCTCTAATCCGCCCCCTGATTACCTCATTTGCTATAGCAAAGCGATAGCGAAAATTGCACAATATTCGCCTTGAAATGTCAAAGTTCGTTTGAAATTCATTTTACGTAATACGAATTTGACAAGCAATCAGCGATTTTGTACAATTTTCGCTATCGCTCTGCTTTTGCTAGTTAGGTAATAAGGGGGCGATCTGATATAACGTAACCGATGGTTATGTTTTTGTTCAAATTCAAATTCAAATTGGTTTATTTTTATTATTTTATGTACTTAATTAAGTAATTTAAGTATGACAAAATGTTTGTTATTTTGTAAAATAATAAAAATAAATCAATTTGAATTTGAACAAAAACATAATACAGGGTAAAAAAAAACTAGCAAAAAACAACTCGTCATTTTGCACAATTTATGAAAATCAGATAGATTAAATGTTCGGGAAAACCTCCTCAGTGCTAAAAATAGAAAGACGTCACGGTGACGCGACGTCTTTCTATTTAAATTTACTTGCTCTACGACTCTCGTCAATGAACTGGGTATTTATTTAATTTATATTCTATTCTTTATTGTACACAGACATTTTATATGGAAAAACATTTTACATTGACAATGTACAAAGGCGTGCTTATCCCTATAAGAGATTTCTTCCAGCAAACCACTTGTGATAGCGAAAGTTGGGTGAAAAAGGTAGATTGTATGTGTACACAATACCAAATAAATATACTTACATAAACCTACATAATATCTATATACCTACATAATTATACATATCTACATATAATAAACCTAACCTACATAGACTTACAATAAAAGTATCTTACAATAATATAATAACCGACAGACCTACTAAGGAAGAGAAAGGTAGTATGCCTTTACTTGTCTCTTAAAGATGTCAATTGTAGGACAATCACTTTTCTTCTTTCTTTTTTATAATTTCTTGATTATAGCGCTTTAAATTGAAACTACAGTCTATTTATTAGCCCTCGGCGCCCACTATAAGTGTTTAAGATGTTTAAGAGTCGATTTTCCCAAACGTCAGACAGCCTATCTGAAGAATAAAGTTGATGGTGTCTTTCTCTAAAACTCGATCATAATAGAGACAGCATCAACTTTATACCTCTGATAGGCTATCTGACGTTTGGAAAAATCGGCCTTTAATCGTATCGTAAGTATAACATGGATCTGTAACAAAAAAAAAATAACGTTGCCAATAATGTAATTTAAAAAGAGATGATAAAATTCGTCATCCGAGTAATTGACCCGGTAGCTCAGCTCAGGTTCGAGTCCCACTAGGGTGAAGAATTTTTTCATTTCTTTATTAATACTATATTTTTTTTAAATTGTCATGAAATGAATGAAACACATTAAAGACAACCATATTGCGTTTTAACTCGGAATAAGTGACATCTGGTGGCCGCATACGCACACTACGAATTAATGTTACAAAGAGCTGACCAATCACATAACCGAGCCCTCCGCTTCAGAGATCGGTTGTGTATGGTTGCGGCACAGACCACCCTCAAGCGGAAAAGTCTATTTTGTATCGCACCCAACTTATATAATAAATAGTCTAAGGTCATAAGAGAGAGTGACCAAGAATTTTTTAAACGTAGGGTTGAAGCATTTTTAATAGGAAAATGTTATTTTACGATTCATGAATATTTAAACGACATTCTTTGACACCGTATAATTTGTAACAATTATCCATTTATCTTGTTGTGACTATTGTTATATGATTATCTAATTCTCAGATTATTATTATGTAGGTATTTGGTTAATTGACATTTTTGCATGCAACTTTGACAATTATATTATAAATTTTAATTTAATTTGGACATTCTCAAAAAATTTGTATGCCAAATAGGCGGATCACAGAAGAGCTATGTATTTATTTAACAACTGTAATAACCTGTGCATCACAAATAAACTATTTAATTTTATTTGATGTGGCGCTCCAGATAAGGCAAATTTTCATACGAAAACTTCTGTTTCACGCGCCGGCCTATGTCGGTATGTCTCTTTCGCACTCATTGAATACAGTACTAGGAATCGTACCAAATTTCGTTTCATTGGAGCGCGATCGCTAGCGCTCCACTCGATACATAAGATTACAACTTACTTGAGACGAACACGTAGACACTATTGTATAAACATAATAGAATTGAAAGATAATTATAAATATAGATTGCCTATGTAATCTTCGTGGGTGGGAGTGCACTGCACCAGCGCTCCTTAGAACGAGCCGCCAGTGTGTACAAGACAATAAACTATAAACTTTATTTGCGAAAACCTTACTGTGTACCTACAATAAAGAATAAAAATCCCTTTCACATACCTTCTCAATAGTGTTGGCAATGTTGTCGTCGATGGGTCCCGAGTTGCCGATACAAGTCATACACCCGTAACCGACGATATCGAAACCTAGCTTCTCTAGATACGGGACTACGCCTGACTCCTGTTTTAAATATATAATATTAATTAGCACATTGCACACAAGTTCATGATTACATACATACATATAAGATGTATATGCCCCACCGGGCCACTAGTTATTGTTTAGCCCAGTGGTTCCCAAAGTGGTCCAGGTGGACCCCCATGGGTCCACAGGAGACTCGATGGGGGTCTACGTTGGCGTGAAAAAATGAGGGTTCACATTTAATTTGTATGTGATGTGGGCCTGTAGGGGGTCCAGGGGGTCCACCAGAACCAGATAACTTTTGAATGGGGTCTATGAGGAATAAAAGTTCGGGAATCCCTGGTTTAGCCCATGTAAAATAATTTTTGATCCGTCCCACTACCTCATATGAAACGTGGGACAAAAAACATTTTTTTCCGGTCTGTCACCCTGGGCGACAAAATATGGTGACAGATCGGAATACTCCCTTTAGAGTCGTTGTTACGTTCAGAAACCTAGGATATTGCATGGAAAATGCATGCATGCATCCACGAACAGTAATATGATAACAATAATTATAACCAATTCTTCTATGCTTCTCTGGGAGTGAAAAAAAAACGTATAATACTACAGCTGCTTCTCTTCCCGGGCATACTGTACAAGTTAGTAGAGGGACAAGAGGGTCTTGGTGTTTTGTAGGCGATGGGCTGACCACCTGTCACTACTAACCGAACTTGTACATCTCAACTATACCCTCAAAATTGGTCAGAAGTGGCACCATGTGGTTCTATCGGCCCTTGGTGCTCTGCCTACCCCGTAAGGGATAAAGGCGTGATTATATGTATGTATGTAATTATAACTTAATACCAGAACTCCTTCGAGATCCTTCAGCTATAGATATATAATTCCATCGTACCTTAAGATAGTATGTGACGACTCCAGAACCCGGCGACAATGATGTTTTGATATAAGGTAGTACTTTAAGTCCGTTCTCAACCGCCTTTTTGGCTAGAAGACCTGAGAAATAAGAAAACTCCCATATAACGATCCATTTGACGGCCGATTGTTGTAGTAGTTAGTGCCCATGCCTGCGACGCCATAGGTCCTGGGTTCGAATCCCGGTAGGTGCAAACATAACATATACAGGGATGTCCCGGAAGTCGACGTCAAGCCGGAAACGGGAGATAGGCCAAGTCATAATAGTTATCAGATTTTTTTTTTATCTAAGTTATGTACTTTATAAATTATAGCTGCTAATCCGATTGGTTTTCGGATTAGCAGCTATGTATTTATGGTTGCATGCTAGGTGCTTGGATCTGGCTTCTCGTTGCGACTGTAGTGTCTTGTGTTCGTGATCATGAGTAGGCAGATCCGAGGGTCAGCGGAGGGTATAGGGCCCGGTGGCGGGCGATCCCTCAATAGAGGTTTGAACTTCCGAATAGTGACGCCTGATACAATTCAAAATTTCTTTTTTATTCTGTAATCCTGAAAAGTGCTTCTGTAAACTTGTTGCCTAAAATTCAAAGCCAGCTGCTCCAGTTTGGAAGAAAATGTCACGTTTTGTCCAACCAACTATTTAAAACTAATACTTCGCCCAACCTTAACTATCAGTAGGTACTGAAAAAAAATGTACATAATTTAGATTTTTTTTTAATTTTTGTGATTACTATTATGACTTGGCCTATATCCCGTTTCCAGCTTGACGTCGACTTCCGGGACATCCTGTCTATATGATGAATATCGATGTTTGTTTCAGAGTCATGGATGTTTCTATACTTATCTATGTATTTATATACCGTTGCTTAGTACCCACGACACAAGACCTTAGGGATCTTAATGTGGGACTAGGTAAATGTGTTGTGAAGTGTGTGAATACATTTATATTTTATTTATTTATTTACGTGTATTTAACTTTGACAGTTTGACAGCTATCGCCTGAGAGAACGCCCCCGAGTTCCTTAGTCGACTCTTACGACATGCACGGAAGGAGATGCAGCTCATGTATTCTAGTGAAGCCTCGCATCTTAATACTATAAAGCTCGCCTAAATATTCTCCAACTAAAAAGGTCTACGACAGCATGTCTGTCTTATTAACTGACTAAATTACATTTTTCTGGGCAAAATTCTCACGGGAACGGGTAAACGGAAATTCCATTATTAAGGTACACATTTTTTTTTTCAAATATAAAATAAACATAAAACTTTTTCTTCACATGTGTTTACGATGACGTAGCCAAATTACAAAAAAAAAAAAAACAACCTTAAAATTTATTTATTTTTGCTCAATAATTCCCAGAAAATAAATCCCACAATTGAGTATCATTTGCTAATGAATGAGTTACAGCTAATGATAAATAAATAGCTAGATTATCAAAGGTCACATTTCTACACTAACGACCGAATAGATTATATTAATTATGTAGTGACATGTTTAACCCCCGTAACAAGAGCGAGTGTTATACGTTTAAGAATATATGTTCACATACTCCCGTGACTGGAATAAGCTATTTAATATAGAGCTTTGTTTACCGAGATTTGGCTAGTACATAGCTATCGGGGTGAAAAAATAACGTTGCACAAAAAAATTAATTTACTATGGGTGCGCCCACCACCGGGCCCTACACCCTCCACTGACCCTCGGATCTGATAACTCATAATTGCGACAACAGGCACTTGCACTAACTACGGTGGTGGGCGCACCCATAGTAAATGTTTGAACTTCCGAATTGTAACGCCTAATACAATTTCATTCAAAAACGTAATGTAAAAAGAGATGGTAAAATTCGTCATCCGAGTCATAGAGGAATAACTGTAGACATAGAGTGCTAATGTCATACTAACTGTTTCGATGCACCATTAGACTTTTCGGTGCCTCACAATTCCAGTCCTTGACACTTAGATGGCATTACTATACGTTACAATAGATTAGTAATGTAGTACATTACTATACATTACACTAATAGAATCTAAGTGTCAAGGACTGGAATTGTGAGGCACCGAAAAGTCTAATGGTGCATCGAAACAGCTAGTATAACATTAGCACTCTATGACATCTTATTCCTCTATGTCCGAGTTAATTGACCCGATAGCTCAGTTGGTTAGAGCGAAAGCACGGAAAGCCGTGAGTTCAAATCTCACTCGGGTGAAAAAAAAAATCGATTCTTTTTAAATAATTTTTATAATATTTAATATTTACTTAGGTATTATAATACGAGTATTTCAACTAATGCATCTCAGTCGATGAGCTAGCAACTTGTCACTGATCTTTTACATCTGTCCCCGCTGTGCTAAACGTGCCTGAGGGATCTCATTAATGATCCTGCAGTTCTAGCTACCCCGCTTCACGAACATATCCGTGTGTATATACTGGTTGTAAAAAGACAACTTTGTTCTTTTAATACCTCGTATTCTTTGTAACATCACGATCATTTTTTTCTATGGAAGCACCCCTGGGAAACCACCATAAATCCACCTGAAATCGGTTAACAAATATTTTTTCAAATATACCATGTCATAATGTTAGGTTTGTAGGTACATTTGTACTTTGCACATCAAACGAATACATTGCTTGCAATAAAATGACAGTATTTTTTCATAATTTTTTGTCGTTTCCCAGGGTTGGTTCCATAGGAGAAAATGATCGTAACCTTACAAAGAATACGAGGTATTAAAAAAAACATTGTTGCCTTTTTACACCCAGTATGTATGTATGTAGACCGCCCTGCCAGATGGACCGATGACTTAAAGAGGACGGGTGGTTGTCACTAGATAACGAAAACGGAAGATCGAGCCATGTGACGTGCCCTGGGGGAGGCCTACGTCCAGCAGTGGACTGCAATAGACTGATCTGATGTAGTGTTTCAAGAAGTTCTACGAAAACCAAGCAAGAATATGCCGATCTGTCTCCCTATTTTGTCCCTCTAGAACAGGGGTTCCCAAACTTATTTTGTCTACTGCCCACTTTGAGAATAAATTATTTTTTAGCGCCCCCATTTTTACACCTACTTAAAAACTACTATAACTCCCCAAGCGCATTCACTATTTGATACACTCTCCTGTCTTGTTATCAACTATATCGCTATATCAGCTATATATAATATATAATATCTATATATTAGGTTTAGAGTACAAATACACAAAAACAATACAGCCTATTATAATCCTATAAGTAGAATGACTCGGCAATATAACGAATTGGCGAAGGTTAACAATGAACTTGATATATTTGTTCCCAGATTGAGGCAATATATCACAATTCTTAGGGACATCCTCAATGTTGCTGTCCCACGATCATAGATTTTAAGTATCCGTTCAATATAACAACGGTAAATATTTATAGGTAATTAAGCTTTGTCCTCATTTGTAAAATTATTATTTTGTCTTCTTTTACTTTTCTTGTGCGCACATGTATTTGCGTTACAATTTAGATCGTGTTTTTATAATTTGTATAGTTTAAGTTGCATGGAATTGTAATGTGTAGTGTGTGAGAAATAAATAAATAAATAAATAAGCCTCTACACAACGCCCCAATTTTTTTCCGGGTCTCTTACCGCCCCCCTTTATCGCCCACTTTGGGAAAGGCTGCTCTAGAGTGACAGATCAGAAAAGAACTGAAATGGATGTTTGATCCGTCCCACTATTAGTATGAGAAGTGGAACAAATCAAACATTTTTTCCTATATTTTTCCGGTCTGTCACCCTTGAAGGACATATTATGTATGTATTGCTGTTTATTGGCGAAACACCCCCTCCCTCCTATGGCAGTAGCCTTGTGGCGTGCCCTGGGAAAGACCTACGTCCAGTAATGATTAACTCTATTCCACCACCTCACCTGCGCCCAGCATAACGCTAGGATTGGACGTGTTGGTGCACGACGTAATAGCTGCTATGATGACGGATCCATGGGTGATGGAGTAGGTCTGTCCGTCCGAGAATGTGAAGCTCCCTGATGCGGTCAACTGGGAGGGAGGCACTGCATAGCCTTTGAAGCCAACCTGGTGGAGGAACAATAGCTGATGTTACTAGCGCCCGCCGTATTTTATTATTTCTACAGCGTGTAACAGAAAGGGTTGAGAACCTATTTCCAAAATTTGAGACTCGAAATCACATGTTTATTCTCCAAGATTTTATGACCATTACTGAGTTGTTTGGAAATTCTCCAAACGTATCTGGAAAAATAGACATGTCATTTCGAGTCTAAAATTTTGTGGATAGGTTCCTTTTAGTGGGTTATTTAGATAGCTTTTCGCTTAACATACCCTTTCTGTTACACCCTTTATATAAGTTTCTATATAAAGAAAGAAGCTTTACTATGGAACCAACTCCGAAAACGTGAAAAACGTCAGCTGTTCCATACAAACTTTAATACCTACTAAAATGTATGGTACCCACAGCTGATTATTATGATATTAGCTAAGGCCGCACTACGGTCCGTCAGTGCGGCCGCTTCCATTAATTCCCTTTACTCACAAAATGAGACGGTTATAAACCGCGGCGGTTTTGTCGTAGTGCAGCCTTAGACTAAAAATCGACAGTTTTTAATAAGGTACTATGATCTAGACCAGGGGTTCCCAAAGTGGTCCAGATGGACCCCCAGGGGTCCACAGGAGACTCGATGGGGGTCTACGTTGACGTGAAAAAACGTTGGTTTACAATGAATTCGTATGTGGTGTAGGCCTGCTGGGGGTCCGCCAGAACCAGTTAACTTTTGAAAGGGGTCTATGACAAAAAAAAGTGTGGGAACCCCTGATCTAGAGTGCGTTTCACCGTATAGCTCCTATTGATGACGGAGCTCATTACTATGTGTATTATCAAGAAGTAGTGCAGGACCACATTCAGCATAGTCGGGCAATGTGAAAGATCACTGACAAGTTGCCAACTCATCGCCTGAGAGAACGTCCCCGAGTTCCTTAGTCAACTCTTACGACATGCACGGAACGAGATACAGCTGATGTATTCTGGTGAAGCACGTAACATATGGAAACAAACTTTGAGCACCAATTGGTGTAGCTGATAGTGACCCTGCCTGCGACAACATAGGTCCAGAGGGATAAGCAAGATAGAGATACCTCTCGATAGTCCGTAACGCTATCGTCAAACTGTCAAATCACATAGATTTTGCTAGAGAGTCGCTAGCGTTACGCCGCGTAAAAAGGTTCGTGGTTACCCCACTGGTTTCGAATCCCGGCAGGTGCAATCATTGGTATGATGGGTATCGATGTTTTTTCCGAGTCATGGATGTTTCTATACTTATCTATGTATTTATATACCGTTTCTTAGTACCCACGACACAAGACCTTAGGGATGTTAATGTGGGACTAGGTTGATATGTTGTGAAATGTGTGACCTATTTAAAAAAACAAATGAGCGCACACACATCGCGGAAACTGTAAAACAATAAGCGACATATAGATACGTGATTACAAAGCGATATGCAAACTATACCTACCTCGTATAAGCATAAGACCTTGAAGTGTCAGCAAGAATACATATATACATACATACTATATGTATACTGTGGGTTTGCTTGGACAATTCTAAATTTAACAAGGTTTAGGTACATCATTTGATTGCGAGGTACATCTTCTTCAGCCTATTGCAGTCCACTGCTTGACGTAGGCCTCACCTATGGCACGCCACAAGGCTACTGCCACAGGGGGGTTTTGCCCATAGTCACCACGCTGGGCAAGCGGGTTGGTGACCGCAGTGTGATTTTCGGACTATGTTGTCAGTACGGGAGGCGCTGCTGCCCACCTGCCCGTGGGCATCGTACGAGGTGATTAAGGGTTTCCAGCACGCGTGTAATGAATTTGGTGAGAGCGAGATATCTCACTTTTAAACATCAAATCCACTGAGCTAAGTAATAACTAGATAAGGCAAGTGTTTCTACTTGGTGTGTAAAAAGGGATTGCAAACCACTTCTATCAGCCCTAATTCATTCTTCCATAGGTTAAAATTTTGTTTTTAAGTCATTACTTAAGGCCTACTTAAACGAACCACACTACATTTTTCCTGATTTTTTTTAAAAAAGTCGTAAAATTTTGGAATTTTCCTGTGAAAATTTTCACTGGTTTCCATCTCAGAATCATGGTCTGAAGTCACCATATCAATATTTGCCCGGCTGTCACAAACACCCTGTATACCTACACGCGGCTGTGCTCCCGAAATCGGGTAGCTAGAACTGCAAGATCACAAGGGAGAAACCATAGCCACGTTTAGCATAGAATCCTGAGGATGCCACGGTTGTTGGCGAAACATATGTAGATTATTTATCTAGTTTTTTATTTCGGCATAGTGCAATGTCGGCATAGTCTTGCATGCTAGGTGCTCGGGTCTGGTTTCTCGTGGCGATTGTAGTTAGTGCAAGTGCCTGTTTTCGCAGTTATGAGTCATCAGATCCGAGGGTCAGTGGAGGGTGTAGGGCACGGTGATGGGCGCACCCATAGTGAATGTTTGAACTTCCGAATTGTAACGCCTAATACAATTTCATTCACAGAATAGATGTTGGTGTTCAGTGACAAGTTGCTTGCTCATCGCCTGGGAGAATACCCGAGTTCCTCAGTCGACTCGTTAACTGATTCTACCACGTCATAGTCCCGGAAATACGGAACGGAAGTTACTCCTTATCAGGTAAGCACCCTTATCTATGAGAATAAGAACTTATATGAACACGTCATTATATATTTCTCTAGAATTACGTCACTAAAGCTGTCTAAGCTCACATTATGAGAAAAACTAATGCATTGTTTTGTGATGGAATTTCGGTATGAATCATAGAGATGTGGTTCTTTTTAAAAAGTTTTAGAGGAGCATAGAAGTATTTCGACGGAAAATACGGCCGATTGGTGTAGTAGGTAGCCCTGCCTGCGACGCCGTAGATCCTGTGTTCGAATCCCGATAGGTGCAAACAGTGATATGATGAATATCGATAATTGTATCCGAGTCATGGATGTTTCTATACTTATCTGTATTGCTTAGTACCCACGACACTATACCTTAGGGATCTTAGTGTGGGACTAGGTTAATATGTTGTGAAGTGTGTGAATATTTATTTTATTTGAGTAAAATATAATATCACCATGAAGAGGTACGTACTTGCTGAAAACTACTGAAGCTAAAAACGTGATATTTGTACCGTGGCTTCCTTTTACGACGCATAGGGCCACTAAGAAATTATTTCACGTATTTCCCACGGGAACGGGGAATCATGAGAATTTTAAAGTTCACGCAAACGAAGTACATAGTGAGCTTAATATAATAAAAAAAAAACTCGACAGCGTAAATATTTGAACCCAGTGTCACTACGACGAATCTAATGACACCTCTCAAGCTCACTGATGTTCGTTCAGTAAAAATGGTCAAACCTTCGTTAGTTAATTATATCATCTAACTAAATGCTTGACTGCAAGAGCGGTCCGTGTATGTTGATCACTTGGTAACTGCTCGAGCAGTACGTATATGGCGGGCCTGAGGCTCTTTGTTTTGATAAATCACCTACTCGTAGGTATACCATTGCAGTTTCTTTTTATTATATTTTAATAGTATATACATACAATCAGGGCCGATAGAACCACATGGTGCCACTTCTGACCAATTTTGAGGGTATAGTTGAGATGTACAAGTTCGGTTAGTAGTGACAGGTGGTCAGCCCATCACCTACAATACACCAAGACCGTCTTGTCCCTCTACTGACTTGTACAGTATGCCCGGGAAGAGAAGCAGCTGTAGTATTATACGTTTTTATTTTAATAGTGCTACTGGGAATTTCTTTTGGCCCGCTACGGTTGCGAAAAGTACTAAACTTGGCCCTTCACAAAATTATGTTGGACACCCCTGCTCCAGAGCGTACTAAAGAAATTTACCCACATACACTCGAAAAACATTAACCCTTCTTTTGGCGCAGTTGGATAATAAGCACAGACAAACAGACATTACAACATTGTTTTTACATACACAAAAGAAAGACTCAGGAACTAAATACGCTGACTCGACACATCTTTGTGCACGTACTATGTTGATATAAAGAAAATTATGTAGCACATATACCGTTTAGTATATCTTTTAGTGTTGGTGTTGTATAGTAGGTATAGTGATATGTGTACAGATATATCGGAAAGAGTGATGTTTTTTAATATTGCCCGTAAGTAGTAAGTACCTATTATACAGGGGGGTAACAAAAAGGGTATGTTAAGCGAAAAGCTACGTAAACAACTCATTGTAGAGAACCTATCCACAAAATTTGAGACTCGAAATCACATGTTTATTTTTTCCGATAGTATAGAGAATTTTTAAATATCTCAGGAATTTTCATACAATCTTAAAAAATAAACATGTGATTTCGAGTCTCAAATTTTGTGGATAGGTTCTCTAGAGTGGGCTATTTACGTAGCTTTTCGCTTAACATACCCTTTTTGTTACATCCTGTAGAACCATGTATACGAGTAGATGGATCATCATCTTCCTGCCCTGTTCCCATTTATTTAGGGTCGGCGCAATATGTTATTTTCTTCCATTCATCTCTATTATCCGTCATCTTATTTCTCACTCCCAGTACACGCATATCCTCTCTCACACAGTCCATCCGACACTTCTTTGGTCTACCTCTTCCTTTATATCCATCCACACTCATGTACAACGCTCTCGCGCACAGACGGTTACTTCGGAATCATAGATAGATGGAAAGAACTCTTTATTACATGCATATAAACACGGCTGTGTTCCCCAAATGGGGTAGCGAGAAGTGTAGGATCATAACGGAGACCTCACAGTCACGTTTAGTACAGCCAGAAACGTAAATGATCAGTGACAAGTTGCTAGCTCATCGCCTGAGAGATCGCCCCCGAGTTCCTTAGTCGACTCTTACGACATGCACGGAGGGAGATGCAGCTGATGTATTCTAGTGAAACAGCCGAAATTTCAGACGTGGAGTTAATTTTTCAAGATTGTTTGAATATTTCTGAGTTGTTTAGGAATTCTCCGTGAAATCCGTAAAAATAAACTTCTGGTTTCGAGTCTCAAATTTTCCACAGGGCTAGGTACATACTCTATACATCAAATAAAGTTTATGCCAAAAAAAGAGCTGGGAAACGATGTAAATTTTTTTGAATTTTTTTTTATTACTTGGTCGGGCGAAATTTATAGTGTCCAGTGTTTATGCTAGTTTTTTTTTATAGATAGATATTAATTATTTCTCGTGAAAAAATCTTGCTACACGCGTCAATGTGCATTTATGCAGAAAAACGCCGTCTATTTACTCAACTTTGGACCCTAATATCTTGGAAACCAGACACTTCCCAGGTATGCTTCCATGGAGAAAAATGATCGTGATGGTGAGGAGAATCCGTAGTTTTCGAGAACGTTGACGATCAAAAATCAATTAACAAAATCGCGTAAATAAATCTAGTTCTGATACCAAAGTCCGGCTAACTTAATATCAAGAATCACTCATCGTTGAAGATATTTTAACTTAATCATCAATAACAAACGACCTCAATTAACTAATTATGTCATTTACAAATCAATTTCGCAGCAGCATTGTAATTATTGTAAGTATTCCGAGAACTACATATATAATAGTAACAAATTCGATACGAGTAGGTTTTTCGAAACATTGACCACCAAATATACCTGTACTGATGCGCGGCTTCACTAGAATACTCGTACATTAACTGCATCTCCTTCCGTGCATGTCGTAAGAGTCGACTGAGTAACTCAGTGGCAATCTCTCAGGCGATAAGCCAGCAACTTGTCACTGTAATTTGCCGACTTCATTGATCTCCTTTATGATACTGCAGTTTTTGCTACACCATTTCGTGTGTATTTACCGGTATTGTTACAGAAATTAGGCTTATTTTATTTTATTTTTATTAGAGACTAGTGGACGCCCGCGACTCCGTCCGCGTGGACTACAGAAAAAACAAAATGTCGAAATTATCCGGGATAAAAACATTTTCCCGGGATAAAAAGTAGCCTATATGTTAAGTCGCAGTAACCACACTCACAATAGGCTTGCTATAGGATTTTAAAGGATGATTTTTTTAGGATTTTACTCCTGAAAACATATTAAACATGTTTTATTTTTTAAACAAGTGGCCCGAAGTTGAATTTCAGCCAGATAAATATCAATTCATTTAATGTATGTAGGTATTTAATTTAATAAAATTTAATGACGACCGATTGGTGCAGTTGGTAGTGAACCTGCCTGCGACGCCATAGGTCCTGGGTTCGAATCCAGCCGGGCTAGCACGACCACGATAAGTAGATAACGATAAAGGATTTCGTATCGTAACTATACCACCATAATTATCGATTTTGCGAACATGACCAATGGAACGATACGTTACGTTAAGATGTATCCCGTGTTATGATACGATAAGGCGCGAGATAAGTTAAACAAATGTTTCTAGAGTAAAAAATATTTTTTTCTTTTTTTTTCAATTGTCGTTCATTCTTTTTTTTTCTTTTTTTCCTTTTTGACATCAGCCGGGCTAGCACGACCACGATAAGTAGATATACGATAAAGGATTTCGTATCGTATCTCTACCACCATAATTATCGATTTCGCGAATATGACCAATGGAACGATACGTTACGTTAAGATTTATCCCGTGTTATGATACGATAAGGCGCGAGATAAGTTAAACAAATGTTTCTAGAGTAAAAAATATTTTTTTATTTTTTTTCAATTGTCGTTCATTCTTTTTTTTTCTTTTTTTCCTTTTTGACATTAACTGCTCTAACATGACCAGAGAAAGACGATACGATAAACCTATTTATCGACTAGCTGTCAAAATACGATAGATATTAGCCGCCATGTTGAATGTTATCGATACCAATTACTAATCATTTAATTTTACCTTTGACCTACCTATGTAAACTAAAAACGATTAAACTAAAACACTAAATTAAAAATATTAAGTTTGGAGCATATCACTGAAAACCTATTGAACCAAAGAATATAATAGGTATTTTCAATTTCTCTAACCTATCTACGCTTATCGCGTACTACAATGTTCATCGATAACAATATCTTGAATTGATGTCAAAATTCGATATTTTTAACATCAAAATACGGTCATGTTCGGCGCTATCGATAGTAACCTATTGACATGCTCGCATTTTATCTATCATATCGTATCGTGCCGTGTAACGTTACCGGCATGATTATGTTCGCTGTATCGATAAAATTTCAACATGGCGGCTATATTTATCGTATTTTGACAGCTAGGTATCGATAACTTGACTTATCATATCGTGTATCGTTGGCCGTGCTAGCCGGGCTGGTAGGTGCAGACATTGATATGATGAATATCGATGTTTGTTTCCGAGTCATGGATGTTTATATACTTATCTATGTATTTAATTTCATAACCTGCATATGCTGAGCTGAGGCCATTTCACAACATTTAAATGTTTTCGTAGTATATTTTTTACTGTTTTAATTTTAAATAACTAGTGATAAGGAATTAACTAAGTTATTGTTTGCCTAATGTTGTAAATAAATTTATTTTGATTTGATTATAAACGCGAAAGTTTGTAAGTATGAATGGATGGATGTTCGTTACTCTTTCACGTAAAAACGGTTGGAGCGATTTTGATAAAATTGAGTATGGAGTTAGCCGACGCCCTGGATTAACACATAGGCTAATTTTATCCCGGAAAAATATATTTTTATCGCGGATAATTTCGACATTTTGTTTCTGCTGCAGTTCACGCAGACGAAGTCGCGGGCGTCCGCTAGTATAGACATAATGCACACACACAGCTCTATTCCCGAAACGTTTTAGCATATGTAGCATATAGCAGGCATGTAAAAGATTACAGACAATTCGCTAGCTTTTCGCCTGAGAAAGTGCAAGATTCCTTAGTCGACTCTTACGACATGCACGGAAGGAGATGCAGCTGATGTATTCTAGTGAAGCCCGCTAATTATAGCTTACTATCGATTAATCAATTACAGATATATATAACTGTTATATACATTAACACACCTATTATATATATATATTAACCACATAGATACGTACTATCTGAGGCAAACCACAAAATAACCGAAATGCGGTATATAAGAGAGATATTGATAGATATATCATCAATACCGATATAGAACTGTACAATAGTCAGTGAGTGTTTTAAATACAGGTTGTTTTTTCGTTGCCACCCTTAACGAAGGGTACGTACTCTATACATCAAATAAAGTAAGTTTATGCCAAAAAAAATGCTGGGAAAATATGTAATTTATTTTGATTTTTTTATTTTATTACTTAATTGATCGAAATTTATAGTGTCCAGTGTTTATAGTAGTTTTTTTATAGACAGATATTAATTATTTCTCGTGAAAAATCTTGCTACACGCGTCAATGTGCATTTATGTATAAAAACGCAGTCTATTTACTCAACTTTGGGCCCTAATATCTTGGAAACCAGACACTTCCCAGGTATGCTTGCACGGAGAACAATGATTTCGAGTAGTTTTCGAGAACGTTGACGACCAAAAATCACCCTGTATATCCAATCAATACATAGTGTAACAAAAGGAGTATCTAAAGCGAAAAAACCCATCATAGAAAGCATTATGTCGAGACTCGAGATCAGATAATTATTTATCCAAGATTGTTGAAGAAGTTTATTCCTGAGAAGCTTAAATAGAACTCGGGAATTCTCTCTGGCAATAACTTTTTTTTTATTTATTATTATTATCTCTGTTTAAATTCTCGGGACTACAGAGTCCCGGTCCTTTGAGAGGCGTGCATCGGGCCGTGGCCAAGATGTAGAGGCCCTTTTTAGAGAACTTTAATATGGTGTGGGATACACATGGCGGATACCATCGCCGACCGCACAATAAGATACACCCGGCGATGGTCCCCGCCATGTGCAAGACTATTGGCGTGCAGATCTATGTCATGCGATGGAAACAAAGGTCATGGGCTATGAGGCTGAATATTGGGTGGGGTTGGGTAACTGGGCTATTGAAGGAGACTAACGGACGCCTGCCATTACAACCAAGTCTCATAATTGTTTGGTGGCAGGCGGTGACTCGCCGACTCATTTCATGGGCCCCCTGAAACGGCCGCACGCACGGAGCGACAAAGGGGGCAACATTTGGTGAGCGGCTAGGGTGGAGGGGTGCCCCTGGACTTTAAACCGAAGCCAACTCGCCACTTACTGACGGGCACGTCCACCCTCGAGCTGTCATAGCTCTCGCGACTCCACTATGCCCGGCCGGCGAAGGCAAGGCAGAGGTGGGGGAACTGTTCCTCGTCAGATCTCACTCCGGCGCCGGAGATGAGGAACAGGGTCTTCCCCCGGGAGTACTTCAGGTCCGTGGGAACGCCACCTCCCAACAGCTCGCCACAAGCTGCCCTGCGGGCTTATTATTATTATTATTATGCCCTTTTTTATTATTATTTTTCTTATTTTTTTTACATTTTTAAACATGAATATAATACATATAAAAGTATGAAATAAACATATAAAAAAACAGCGTTACGCCTGCAGCGGGAGTAAGTTCCATGCTACTGGCGGTTAGGGTCCCAGAGAGAGAAACCTCCTCACGATGCGTGCCGTGTCGAGGAGCCTTCTGTATCTGACTCCCGATCCAGCTGCCTAGCGAGAGTCTCTTGAGGTGTTGGTCAAGGCCCAAATAGTATGGAGGATTCCTAAATAACTCAAGAATGTTCATGCAATCTTGAAAAATAAACATGTGATTTCGAGTCTCAAATGTTGAAAATAGGTTCTCTATACTGGGCTATTTACATAGCTTTTGGCTTAACATACCCTTTCTGTTACACCCTGAAGTGAACATGAGTATTGATGAAGTGACCAGACATCAATCGACAGTCAGAGCATTTGGTGACGTAGCTTATGAGTAAGGTGACGTCATAAAGCTGCGCTCACTAAATATTCTTACTGTTGATATACACGAACGATAGCTATTCCTCGTTGTTATGGTGAGTATTAAAATAAGTCTTGTGCTGATGCGGGGCTTCACTAGAATACATCAGCTGCATCTCCTTCCGTGCTAGTCGTACGAGTCGACCAAGGAACTCAGGGGCGTTCTCGCAGACAAAATGTCATTTCATTTAAAAGAAAGTTATTAAGTACATATTGCATATTTAAAAAAAGTTATTTTCAAAATTGTTATACGGTCACCAATCCGCCTGCCCAGCGTGGTGACCATGGGCAAATACCCCCCATGGCAGTCTTGTGGCGTACACTGGGAGAGGCCTACGTACAGCAGTGGACTGAAAATAGGCTGATGATGATGATGGGCTAGCAACTTGTCGTTTTTTTACATCTAGGTACGCTATGTTAAACGGGGCTGTCATATATATATATATATATATATATACATATATAGTTATTGTCAACCGTTTGTTTCCCGAACAGGGTGTAACAAAAAGGGTATAATAAACACTGGATTTCGAGGTTCAAATTTTGGAAATAGGTTCTCTATAGTGGGCTACTTACATAGCTTCGAAAAAATGTTTAGTTTAGTTAGGAGGTATTGTCACTTTCACTCACAAAATTTAATTGAGAATGCTTAGTGCATATTACAAACATTCGTAGCAACCACAGCCGGTGAAAAAGCCTTAGGGCCTAAACTCAGGGCAAACTTTTGGTCCCTAAAAATATATTGTTAGCTAACCTTTCCTTACTAATGTTATAAATGCAAAGGTGTATCTGTGTCTGTCTGTCTGTCTGTCTGTCTGGCTTACACGTCAAAACTACTGAACCAAATGAAATGAAATTTGGTACACAGGTAGTCTAGAGCCTGAGAAAGAACATAGGCTACTTTTTACCCCGAGAAAATATATTTATCCCGGATAATTTCGATATTTTCTTTTTTCTGCAGTCCACTAGTTTTATGATAATTAATTAATAATAATAATAATAAGCCCGCAGGGCAGCTTGTGGCGAGCTGTTGGGAGGTAGCGTTCCCACGGACCTGAAGTACTCCCGGGGGAAGACCCTGTTCCTCATCTCCGGCGCCGGAGTGAAGTCTGACGAGGAACAGTTCCCCCACCTCTGCCTTGCCTTCGCCGGCCGGGCAGAGTGGAGTCGCGAGAGCTATGACAGCTCGAGGGTGGACGTGCCCGTCAGTAAGTGGCGAGTTGGCTTCGGTTTAAAGTCCAGGGGCACCCCTCCACCCTAGCCGCTCACCAAATGTTGCCCCCTTTGTCGCTCCGTGCGTGCGGCCGTTTCAGGGGGCCCATGAAATGAGTCGGCGAGTCACCGCCTGCCACCAAACAATTATGAGACTTAGTTGTAATGGCAGGCGTCCGTTAGTTTCCTTCAATAGCCCAGTTGACCAACCCCACCCAACATTCAGCCCCATAGCCCATGACCTTTGTTTCCATCGCATGACATAGATCTGCACTCCAATAGTCTTGCACA
Organism: Carposina sasakii; assembly: GCA_014607495.2. Lineage (NCBI taxonomy): Eukaryota > Metazoa > Arthropoda > Insecta > Lepidoptera > Carposinidae > Carposina > Carposina sasakii. The sequence goes on along the minus strand of CP053177.1, from coordinate 4,963,121 downwards.
TGGCGGGGACCATCGTCGGGTGTATCATATTGTGCGGTCAGCGATGGTATCCGCCATGTGTATCCCACACCATATTAAAGTTCTCTAAAAAGGGCCTCTACATCTTGGCCACGGCCCGATGCACGCCTCTCAAAGGACCGGGACTCTGTAGTCCCGAGAATTTAAACAATAATAATAATAATAATATGTCTTTATTTTCTCACCACAATGTTGCATCTTAAATTACACGGCAATATTAGGCATATTGTTATTTTCAACAAGTTAGCACACTGTGGAGAGACTGGAGCCTAAGCTAGGCTTAAAGCCTGTATTTCAGGTCACCAGGTCTCAACTCTTATAGATACAAATAACAATAACAATTTGTCTATGTGTCATCCTGTCTTTTTTATCAATCAAGTAAATAATAAGTTTACATTTCAAGATCGTGGTTAGTTGTGTGAGACAAAGCCTATTTAAATATTTTTTGATCGTGTTTCCCCGTTCAACAATAACTAAAATTCCCAGTTAATATTGAGTGTAGCAAACAATTAACAAATCACATCTTTAAGGGTCCGTCTTAATCACCTAGAAATTGTACCTTTACTAATTACCGCGCTGTATAAAAGCTCCGAACGCAGTCATACCGTTATCAGTTCAGTTTTGGTTTTCGACGTGAGTACACGTCAGTATCATCTTCTATTTCAAGTGATACTTTAGTGATTGTCTTGTGAGGAAAGCTCTGCGTCATTTCGGATTTATTTAGAGGTATGTGTGTTTTTTTTTACATTTTAACTTAAGTTGTACGAAATTTAACATGTTTTGAATTTTTTTTTTCATGTCAAATTCCGTTGCAATTGCAGTTAAGCAATACAAAATTTGTAAGCGATACTTTAAAGTTTAATGTATATACGTAATCAGACGTCATGATTACATTTTTATAATATTCGTTCAGTAGTAAAGTGTTTTTAAATAGCCTTAGGTAAATTTGTAATTTTACTAGAGTCCACTTGTAGTATGCAAATAGAGATTTACATTTTAAAGATGCATGACAGTTCTTCCTCTATGTAAAAAGCAAGACTTCTAAGTTTCTTAGTAGCTTAAAAACCTTACCACGAGAGTTGCATAAGCTTCTTCGTATATATATTTATTTTTTGACTGTATGTATATATGTATATTTTGATCGCGAACATTCGCTATCATTCTATCGGTAGATACGTTGTCTAATTCTATCACTGGTAGAATGATTCGACCTGTTCGCGATTGACGCAGCAATACGTCGCCAGAATAACGAACATCAATGTCTAGCGATTTTATATTGTCTACCTTGTCATCATCGTCATCATTATGACAGCCCTGGAAAGTCCACTGGACATTGGCCTCCCCCGACAACCTCCATACCGACCGGTCGGAAGCAGCCTGCATCCAACCGACGCCCTATATCTACCTTGTACTATAAATCATTAAATTGTGTACTCATTTCCTGTGCTGTTCATCGTTTTAATACATAAAATCTTAGATGAATTACGACTACGTTTTGTGACAGCGCTCAAAAAATGGCACTACAAATAGTTGCTCAAATGAATGGCATTTAGCTCAAATCTATTGTCATAAATCGATACAAGCAAAGTCGAGTCCTATGGTAACTACATAAGATTCAAGTTTGAAAATGTGGTATAATGCAATTATTACGTTTGTTTATATTCACTCGTGCCAGATTTTATAAATATATAGGTAACTACATAAATTATTAGATATAAGTAGAATAATTGTGTGTATTATATTTCTACTAACATTAGTAGTCATGTCACTTAGTAGACATGTTTTTATTTCTGTCACTGCGAGTATGATTACTATATTACTATATATACATTGTTTTATATCTAGTCTATTCCAGTTCTATTTATAGTGTCGGGGACTATAATTATAATTTAAATTAACTAATGCTGTTACGAGTGTATAAGAAAACATAGACGACTATACAGTATTAGTTAAAATTCTGTTAATTCTATGTTTTAGTGTCCTGTGGGTTTGATCTAGCGAGTTGTCAAAAGTCTATTTTATCAATTTCATCTTTTTAAAATATAAATGGCTCCGTCGACTACATCAACTGACAGACGTAGCAATGACACATTCTAGTTGACAGTGCTGTCATTCTGTCACTGGATGCGTGATAGCTACTGCTGTCAGATTGTTTACACCGAAGAAAGAAATATCAAAAGTCGAGAATATAACATGTGCATAACATAATTTTCTGTGTTGATGCGGGGCTTCACTAGAATACAACAGCTGCATCTCCTTCCGTGCATGTCGTAAGAGTCGACTAAGGAACTCAGGGACGTTCTCTCAGGCGATGAGCTAGCAACTTGTCACGGATCATTAAAATCTATCTGTGTAAATGTGGCTATGGGATCACTAATATGATTCTGCAGTGCTGGCTACCCCATTTCGGCAACACAGCCGCGTATATACACGCGTATATATACGCAGTGTTTCGTATCGATAAATAAGTGAGTGGACTGTTTAATTTTATGAATTCTGGTTTACATTCAAAATATAATACAATGTATAATAATAATAACCAATTATGAGACGCGTGCGTGCGGCCTGGGTTTTTGCTAACACCAAGATCAAGAAAGGGGCGAGAGCGCAGGCGCAAGGGGCGGCCGTGTGTCCAGCTTCCTGAAGCGTTGACAGGCTCCCGGGGACCCCAGAATTCATATAATTACACAGTCCACTTATTTATCGATACGAAACACATATAAACATAGTTTTGTGAACACTCATTGTTCAATTTCTCAGTAGATATGTATAATATTCTATCACTGGGGAAATGAAAATGCTTGAACACCTATGACAAATCACCATTTAGGTTTGCTGGAAGAAATCTCTTTTACAAATAAGCATGAATTTAGATTTAGACATGTTAAAAACTTTAATTTATTACATTATATTATTTATATATTGGCTTCCCCGTTTCGGGAGTACAGCGGTGTCTATCTATAATGTATGTATATTTTTTTGTATAAATTTGAGACATTTCGGAATAAAATTTACCGACAGTCGTAGCTGTCACAGCCTTTAGTCGACAGTGATGTCATTCTGTCACTGGGTGTGTGATAGCTGCCGTTGTCAGATTGTATCATCTTGAAAAAATGACAGCAAATTCAAGTATCGAAAAATACGAACAGCTAAAAGATACTATATGTTCACATACTATCACTGGGAATAAGCAAGCTTATGTTCACTAAACATATGATTATCTTCATAAAAGAAGCACCAAAATATCTGACAGTTGTAGCAATTACTGCCTTCAGTTGACAGTACTGTCATTCTGTCACTGGGTGTGTGATAGCTGCCGCTGTCAGATTTTAAATGAAGAAACAACAGTACGGACGATGAGCAATAAATAATGAGAGAGAAGCCAGAAAATATATATCTACGTGGTTGATGTCAATTTTGTCGAAAAGCACACAAATATCTGACAATCGTAGCAATTACAACCTTCAGTTGACAGTAATGAAATTCTGTCACTGGGTGTGTGATAGCTGCCGCTGTCAGTTTGTATTCACCAAAGAAAATTACAACAATTCTATCATTTATCAACTTAAGAAAGGAGACAGAAGATACAGGAGTTTTTTAAATAAAAACATAGAGTATAACTCAGTCAGTAGATATGTTTTTGAATACTATCACTGGGAGAGTTATGCGCTGTGTTTTTACCCAACTGCGCCAGAAGATTATGTAAGTATATGTCTTTGGCATGATCTAAAACCTAAACAGCTTGTCCCGTTTCAGTTATTATTAGGATAGAGGCATAAGGTTTCAAGCCCTTCATTTATTCTTTCAATGTATGTATAAGACATCTCAACAACATCCATAATCTGACAATCTTAGCAGTCACATCCTCAGTTAACAGTACTGTTATCCTGTCACTGGGTATGTGATAGCTACAGTTGTCAGTTTGCATCACCGAAATTGAAAATGACATAAGAAGAACTCCAAATATATACAACAATCGTTATCTATGTGCCAAACACTTTTATAGTGGGTCGACTCGCTAGTGTAAATAATATTCACATGAAATTTTTTTAGATGGCTATATTGAGCCAAAGTAAATTAAATTACATTTAATGGTCCATGTGGGTAGCAAAAATGTCATCAAATATGAAATTGTTCTAATTAATTTCAAGGTTACAGAAATAATATTTCATTAATGTAAATGTGTACGAAACTGACAGTCTTAGCACTCACACTTCTCAGTTGACAGTGCTGTCATTCTGTCACTGGGTGTGTGATAGCTACTGCTGTCAGTTTGCATCTTCAGAAGCACCGGAAACTGTCAGATTACTACGCAAAAGGATCGCACGAGAACTCATCTGTAATAACTGTCAAGGGTAACTGTCACAGCCTTTAGTTGACAGTGCTGTCATTCTGTCACTGGGCGTGTGATAGCTACAGTTGTCAGTTTATAATTCTCCATAACAATGTTTGTCTCTACCGGAAATCGAACCAGGATTTTCGGATTATAAGGTAGGCAACAACGAGTCTAATACTTAATTAAAAATATAGGGTCAGCAGATTTTAATTATACAGGTGTATTTTCGTTACCATCCTTAACGAAGGGTACGTACTCTTTACATCAAATATAGTAAGTTTATGCCAAAAAAAATGCTGGGAAACAATGTATTTTTTTTTTTTTTTTGATTACTTGATCGAGCGAAATTTATAGTGTCCAGTGTTTATGCTAGTTTTTTCATAGACAGATAATTATTTCTCGTGAAAAAATCTTGTTACGTGCGTCTATGTGCGTTTATGCAGAAAAACGCAGTCTATTTACTCAACTTTGGACCCTAATATCTTGGGAACCAAACACTTCCCAGGTATGCTTCCATGGAGAAAAATGATCGTGATGATGAGGAGATTCCGTGGTTTTCGGAAACGTTGACGACCAAAAAACATCCTGTATAAGGATGTGTTTCCAAAATGCGGTAACCAGAACGACAAGATCACGAAGTATTCTACGAATCACATACAAAAGATCGGCATCAAGTTGCAAACTCATCGCCTGAGAGAACGCCCCCGAGTTCCTTAGTCGACTCTTACGACATGCACGGAAGGAGATGCAGCTGATGTATTCTAGTGAAGCCTATCAACAGAGAAGATTTAATTTTTTCAGGTCATATTTAGAAAACTGTCAATAATAGTATTACGACAACCAGTTGACAGTTTCTGTCAATCTGCCACTGGGTGTTATGATGCTCCTGTTGTCAGATTACAACTTCCTAACCAAGATGACTTTGACACAAGATGACGTCACGATCTATCTGCGATACGATAAGCAATCTATGGAACTATGAAATAAGCTTGGGACACCTACATGAAGATTGTATTTCAGTGAACATCGGAAAATGTAGTTTAGTTTGTGAAAATGTAGCATAATGAAGCAAATTTTGAACAACAAATGGAGCAACTTGTCAACAAATGAAGCAACATGTGAACAAATTAAGCAAATTGTGAACAAATTAAGCAAATTGTGAACAAACAAAGCAACATGTGAACAAAGAATGAAGCAGTTTACGAAGAAATAAAATGCAGTTTTGAACACTCGTTTTCACTCTCTCAGTAGATATGTTTGACATTCTATCACTGGGAGATTGTTGACACTTGTTTAAAATGCATATCATGTTAAAATCAACTTTATAAAGATGCTATGATTCATGTAAGTAGACTCATATATTTGTAACTAGTGGACGACAGCTACTCTGTCCGCGTGGACTGCAGAAAAAACAAAATGCCGAAATTGTCCGGGATAAAAACCTTTCCTTGGATAAAAAGTAGTTTATATGTTAAGTGGGACTTGTCACAATATACATATTCCTGAAAACTGCATCCAAATCGGTTCAGCCGTTTCTGAGATTAGCGCGCACAAACAAACATACAGAAAAAATGGAAAAACATGGTTTTCGGTTCTCTTGCGGATATAAAGGCCGCCCAGTATATATATATTTTTTTTCTATATTTTCTATGTACAGAAATCGATCCGTTACAATTTTATTATATGTATAGATAGATGACATTGTTTAGATATTTCAAGAATAGTTAAAAATATATACGGTCGAATTGAAAAACCTCCTACTTTTAAAAAGTCAGTTAGATATCGTTTTGGCTTATATTTGTAGGTTTTCACTTAACATACCCCTATTTTTACACCGTGTATATGCTATTTACATCCCATACACCCCCTCGATATTACGCTACCCTTACCTTGTTAGTGAGGCACTCCCGGAAGTCGTCCTTCATGACAGACACCGCCACTCGATCCTGCGGTCGTTTCGGACCGCTGACCGACGTTACTACCGTCGATAGGTCTAGTTCCACTATCTGAAAACATGGTGTACACATTTTTGGATCATTCCAATCTGTCTTCCTGTTTTGTCACGATCGGGAAAAGAAATCCGCGTGAGTGTAATCCAAGATGCTATAGATGACGCAATTTAAAAATACACATTTAAATTACATTGAACGAACGAATGAACGGATGAAGAATGAATATTGACCTGTGAGAAGACCGGATCCTGCGCAGGATTGTCGTAATCTCTGAACTGGTTTGTTGCGCGGAGATACGCTTCAATGATATCTGTCTTTTCAGTGGAACGATCTGTAAAAATGTTATATTTATTACTCTAATGGAGTCATGGATGTTTCTATACTTATCTATGTATTTATATACCGTTGCTTAGTACCCACGACACAAGACCTTAGGGATCTTAGTGTGGGACCAGGTTAATGTGTTGTGAAGTGTGTGAATGTGCATATTACTATTCATTTAAAAGAAACCACTTTTACTATGGGACTAGACATGAGCGACGGGTAAATACCTATCGGGGAAAAACCCGGGTAATTCCCATTCAGGTAAATATCCGGGTAAAAATCCCAATTTGCGCGTATTTTCGTCTCTCTCGATCAACTCTGAAATCGTGAAAAATTCTGCTCTTCCATACAAAGTTGAACATCTACTGCAATAAATGCAACAAATTGTAATTATGGTTTTTTTTTTTGGAGTACGTATGTATATTTCTGATATCATTAGATTTTCTTATATTAAATAGGCTTACGCTTGACCACAACGCGCCTGATGGTAAGCACCGTTGCAGTCTAAGATGGAGCGCGCTTGACTAAAAGAAACCGGTTCACTCTCGACTTAAAGACGCAAGATTATAGTTCATGGGGAGCAGGGAGTTACACAGCTTGGCCGTTCGCACTATGAATGTAGAAACAAAACGCTTAGTACGAGTTTTCGGAACTTCAGCTGTGAACCGATGTCGCCCTGACGTTTCCCTGGTCGTCCGGTGGTAGAAGGGTGCTGGGGGAATTAGTTCGTGAAGTCCCAACGTACACTCCCCGAAATGTAATCTGTAGAATACCGAGACTTGGAACTTTACGTCGATGCTCATTGCGTTGTCGATGCGATTGTTAAAAAAATCTGCTGTTCCATACATTTTAGTGCAGTAATTATTCTAGATTGTATGGAACAGCTGTTTTTTTTTTTCACTATTTTGGAGTTGGTCCCATAGTGTAAATTGTTGCTTTTTACCTACCTAGTTTCGTGTCAAAAGATAATCACTAAATTTGAAGAGACCTTATACAGGGTTAATTTTTAGACATCAATAACCTCTCAAGACTAGGTAGCTACCATCATAAACAACAACATTTGTTCTACGAGTTTTGATAATTTGTCACATTTTACTTTCGTACAAAAATAAATATCAATTTAATATTACCTCTGAATGTTCTTAAGTCTGTACATAATAGTGAGGCGCGCGCGATCGCGGGCGTCAACCTTTTCGTATACCTACGAATGGAACATAGACTTACAAATGTCTCGACAGTACAATAAAAGCTTGGAATATCATTTTTAATTAATGTATTGAGTTATGATAAAACTCGTAGAACAAATGTTATTGTTTACGATTTTAGCTATCTAGTCCTGCGAGGTTATTGATGTTTTAAAATTAACCGTGTATTTGTATGTGTAAAATACTCACTGGTCTGCCACAAATATTCAAGCGAGCGCACGTCAACAGGGAAGTGGGCAACCGTCGCGCCGAATTCCGGGCACATGTTTGCCACAGTCGCGCGGTCGGCTATACTTAGCGCTCGCACGCCCGGACCGAAAAACTCCACGAATTTACCGACAACGCCCAGGGATCGAAGGTGCTGGGGAAAAAACAATATATATATATTATCAAATATAAATTTTTCGAGTGTACATACAGGTGGATTTTTGGTCGTCAACATTCTCGAAAACTACAGAATCCCCTCATCATCACGATCATTTTTCTCCATGGAAGCGTACCTGGGAAGTGTCTGGTTTCCAAAATATTAGGGTCCAAAGTTGAGTAAATAGACTGCGTTTTTCTGCATAAATGCACATAGACGCGCGTAGCAGGATTTTTTCACGAGAAATAATTAATATCTGTCTATGAAAAAAATAGCATAAACACTAGACACTATAAATTTCACCCGATCAAGTAATAAAAAAAATTAAAAAAAATTTTTACATTGTTTCCCAGCATTTTTTTGGCATAAATTAATTTATTTGATGTATAGAGTACGTAACCTTGGTTCAAGGTGGCAACGAAAAAACATCCTGTAAATTATAATTATTTTTACCCGCTGAGCCAGGGTTATGTCTTTCGAATGCATGTATAGGTATGTAATTTTGTATGTATGTATGTATGTATAGCTTCTACCCCAAGACATTAGCCAAACCTATCCATTTCCAACTCAGATCGAAAGCTACTTAGCCAATATGGGCGTTTACCTTAAAACGTAATCGTCAATACTAAGTCAGTAGAAGTGGCCAGGGGACTGATGTCCCTTTAAACAACTCTACAGGGTGTTTTTTTGTGGCCACCTTTAACGAAGGGTACGTATTCTATACATGAAATAAAGTAAGTTTATGCCAAAAAAAATGCTGGGAATAAAAATTTTTTTTTTTTGAAAATTTTTTTTAAATTCCTTGATCGTGCGAAATTTATAGTGTCTAGTGTTTATGTTAGTTTTTTTATAGACAGATATTAATTAGGAATTTTTTCCATTTCTTTATTAATAATTTTATAATATATAATATCTTGACAAAGATAAAAACACTTCTCCATAATATAATCCGTTAGGATATGGTTGATCGTTTCATCATTAAAACATTGTGCTGAGGGATTCAGCTTTGTTTGCCGAGATTTGGCTTATGTATAGCTATCGGGATGAAAAATAACGTTTCCAATAATGTAATTTCAAAAAGAGATGGTAAAATTCGTCACCCGAGTAATTGACCCGGTGGCTCAGTGGTAAGAGCGCTGGCACGGAATGCAGAGGTCGTGGGTTCGATTCCCACCCGGGTGAGGAATTTTTTCCATTTCTTTATTAATAATTTTATAAGATATTAATTATTTTTCGTGAAAAAATCCTGCTACGCGCGTCTATGTGCATTTATGCAGAAAAACGCAGTCTATTTACTCAACTTTGGACCCTAATATTTTGGAAACCAGACACTTCCCAGGTATGCTTCCATGGAGAAAAATGATCGTGATGATGAGGAGATTCCGCAGTTTTCGGGAACGTTGACGACCAAAAATCATCCTGTATATTGCACTATATACTGGGTGTAAAAAGACAACTTTGTTCTTTTAATCTATACATAGTATAAAATGAAGTTGCGAAGGGCGCCCAAAATGTGTTTGTTACCTAGGATCTCAAAAACTACTATATCAATAGCTATGCGGTTTTCAATAATGGAAAGAAGACATTCCAGGGATTCTATAGGTGTATAATTTAGGTGTACCTACTTAAGAAATTATTAGAGTAATCGTAACAGTTTTCAGACGGACGGAAGAAAAACGAGCTTTTTGGAGGCTTGCATTGCGTGCGCTGCTGAAATAACTCAAAATACAGAATAACAATGTATGGGGGAATTATTCTTCTCAAAAAGTTCTATAAAAAAGTCTGCGATAGCATATGTCTATCCTTTAAGGTTTAGCCACAATAACGATTTTAGTGGTGTTCAAGTTTAATTTACGAAATATCTTATTTTTCAATTACTCGATGTTCCTACCGACATAGACCAATAAACATAAAACAAAATGCATATCAAATTAAAGCTGATAAAATGAGGATTCCGAATATATACATATCATAACACTTTTATGTTAATATTAATACACAAGATGCATTTACAATGCCGAGGGCAGAGATGGCGGCGGCGGCGGCTGCCTTCCGTCGTTGTATCAGTCGGTCGGTCCGCATAGCACGACAGTGGCGGCGAGTGGCGGCGCGCGGCGGCGGCGACGGCGGTGGTGGGGGGGGCCCATGTTGAGGTGCGCGACCCGAACGGGCAGACACGTGATAGTCCGGGAGGTAGCGTTGCATTTTTGATGGTGATTTTAGGCCGATCGATTTTGAGTGCAATTGATAGTTTAGATGAGGACATCAATTGAATTGAGCGTCAGCAGGCGCACTCAGGGTGGGGCGAGTGGGGAGAGAATGTCAAAAAAAAATCCAAAAATTATTTCTGTTCGTCCGAAAATTTGCACATCAGTAGTTTTAACAATAATAATAATTATAGAAACCGTCAGCTGTGAAGAAAATGGCGGGTTGTACGTCAGCAGGTTATATATACCTATATTAAAAATCATTATTTTCATTTCATTTCCGGTCGAATGAAACTGATACAGGTTATTCTTTATGCTATAAAAATGATAAAAAAAAGCCTCAGCAGATCTATCGATAGGGGTAAAATCGTCAGCAAGGTTAATGCATACTCGGATTGAATACCTGCTCGGCACATATAATCCCCTTGCTGACGATTTTACCCCTATCGATAGATCTGCTGATGCTTTTTTTTATCATTTTTATAGCATAAAGAATAACCTGTATCAGTTTCATTCGACCGGAAATGAAATGAAAATAATTATTTTTAATATAGGTATATATAACCTGCTGACGTACAACCCGCCATTTTCTTCACAGCTGACGGTTTCTATAATTATTATTATTGTTAAAACTACTGATGTGCAAATTTTCGGACGAACAGAAATAATTTTTGGATTTATTTTTTTTGACATACTTGAAATTCTCTCCCCACCCTTACTGGAGCTGCTGACGTTCGAGTTACTCAATGACTATCCATGAAAAGTACGTTATGACATTAATCAATCGACCAGAAATTATTTTGTAAAATGCAACGCTACCTCCCGGACTATGAGGGCAGACAACGTTGACGGTTGTGTCGAATTATAAAATTTTCAGTGCGGCGCGGCGCGGCGCTTCGTTTCAAGTTTACAATTGATTTTTAAAATTTAATTTATGTTGATTTTTAAAATTTAATTTATGTGATTCATTTTAAATAATAATAATTTTGTACAAAGAAACCTTGAATAGGTAAAAAATAGGTAGTTAAGTTTCGGTTAAAATAAATAAGTAGGTACTTAGGTATAAGAAAGGTCTTTTCATTACTTACTGTAAATATTGATGTTAAAAATTTAATTATCTAATTAAAAAGTAAATAGATATAATATGTAGGTATGTATAGGTAGGTACTGTCAAAACATCGCATTCTTTATTGAAAATTACCTACCGGTAATTTATTAGTTTTCCGTAATTAATAAAGAACCTAGGTCTGTCCATCTGTCAGATATAATAATTGGCAACTTATTAAAGCCGTACTGTATTAAATCATTATACTTTGCCTATGTACGAAGTATCTTAGAGTATGCTAGCTGCATATGGACACCTCAATATAGAAAATACATAGATCAGATAGAACATATTCAAATTCAATTCATACGTTTTCTAAATTATAAACAAAAAAAGTACTTTAAAACCTATGAAGATACATGCACACATAACAACTTATTGACGCTGGAGCAAAGAAGAATGGTGCTCGATTCTATGTTTCTATATGATGTCCTTCATGGCAGGCTTGTTAGTCCTTCTCTTCTAAAAAATATTCAATTTTGTACACCAAGACGTCGCACAAGACATACTCCTCTATTCTCGGTCTCGCTGACAAATACAAATTATGCCAGAAATGCCATCTTTCCCCGCATTTTGTCTGTTTACAATAAACAATTCAAAACTATTGATATCTTTAATCTTAGTAGGAATAGTTTCAAGTGTCATCTTGTAAAATCTTTTGTTCGTTGAGACTTATTTTGTATTTTTAATGCCATATACCAGCCTGTATACATTGGTTCTCATTCTCATCATGATCCCAAAATTGCATATACTTTCTAGCTGTCGCGTCCAGTGATGGTAATATGTGTTGGTGGTAAATAATATTATATTCGTTTTGCCTTATCACATCAAATATATAGGTAATCAATTGACCTAGGTGTAGTGTTTTTATTTTTAAGTTAAGGAATAGTAAGTCATTTTACTTTGTTATTAATCTCTTTGCTGAGGCGGTTCCTCACTCATACGAATTGTTTGATGCTTTGAAATATTTATACTTTGAAAAAACAAGTCCACATTGTATGGGTGGGAAGCTGTCTTTGCCCCTGTTTCTAAACGTACCACTTTAACACAGAAATATTGTGAAAACCTATTCTTGGCCTAATTATAAATTAAATTTACCTGTAATTATTATAAAATGTAAATGCTGTTGGTTTTCCTAATAAAGAAAATAAAAAAATAAAAAATAAAATTATCACTTTGAATTGGAAGGAGTTTCTATTTTCATAACTACAGCTGTAAAAGTCGAATATCCGAGCGAAGCCGGAACCGCGGGCTGCTAGTACCTCATATTCTTTGTAACATCACGATCATTTATTTCTATGGAAGCACCCCTGGGAAACCACGGGTTTCCAAGATATTGAGGTCCAAAGTTACATTAATATTATAATTTTTTTACATAAACCCATTTGAAATCGGATAACATAAAAAAAAGAAATATACCATGTCAAAATGTTAGTTTTGTAGGTACATTTGTACTTTGCGCATCAAACGAATACATTGCTTGCAATAAAATTACAGTATTTTTTTCATAATTTTTTTGTCGTTTCTCAGGGTTGGTTCCATAGAAGAAAATGGTCGTAACAAAGAATACAAGGTATTAAAAAAACATAATTGCCTTTTTACACCCTGTATATTAGGGCAACCCATCCAATTCCAAACCATACCGAAAGCCGCTTAACTAACCATAGTAATCGTCAGTACCAGATCAGAAGTGGCTAGGGGACTGACCTCCCCAATAATAGTCCACCAATTTAGACTAACCCATCTATTTCCAAACCATAAAACATCTGTTAAAGAGATTGCTTCCAGTAAACTCAACAACATGCTTACCTTAGTGATTGTCAGCACAAGATCAGTAGAAGTGGCCAGGGGACTGAGTTCCCCACTAAGCTTGTATCCGACCACTTTAGGTAGCAACATACTGATTGCTTGCCCAAGCATCACTGCTTCTGCTTCTATGCCTGTTAAAATATAATAAAAATAGTTTAGTGGATAGAAATTAATCTAAATATTAGTTTTCTTTTTCATTATTATCGGCCATGACAAGTCCACTGCTGAACATAGGCCTCCCACAGCAACCTCAATTCCGACCGGTCGGAAGCGGCCTGCATCCAACCGATACCCGAGACCTTGGCCAGGTCGTCCATCCATCTCGCGGGATGTTTGAGTTAATAATTTTGAGAAATTCTCTCTTATCTGGTGCCTACGTCATATAAAAAACACACCCTCCAATTTTCAGGTGTCTAAATTTCAATACTAGAAATAAAAAAGTCTCGGATTATTATACAGGATGTTTTTTGGTCGTCAACGTTCCCGAAAACTACGGAATCTCCTCATCATCACTATCATTTTACTCCGTGGAAGCATACCTGGGAAGTGTCTGGTTCCCAAGATATTAGGGTACAAAGTTGAGTAAATAGACTGCGTTTTTCTGCATAAATGCACATAGACGCGCGTAGCAAGATTTTTTCACGAGAAATATCAATATCTTTCTATTTTAAAAAAATTGCATAAACACTGGACATTATAAATTTCGCCCAACCAAATAATTTAAAAAAAAAATTAAAAAAATTACATCGTTTTCCAGCATAAACTTACTTTATTTGATGTACAGAGTACGTACCCTTCATTAATGGTAGCAACGAAAAAACACCTGTATTTCTGGGCGTAACTACATTCACACGACTGTGTTCCCATAAAGCGGGATAGCCAGCACTGCAGGATCACGAAGGATATCGACAGTCATGTTTTGCATAGCGGGGACAGATGGTAACGATCAGTGACTAGTTGCTAGCTCATCGCCTGAGAGAATGTCAAGAGTTTCTTAGTCGACTTTTACGACATGCACGGAAGGAGACGCATTTGACGCCCACCTTATAATGTACTTAACGCCCACCCAATGATTTACGCCATCTCTATAATGTTCTTACCGCCCACTCTATAATATACTTGCCAGTTTGTTATGAACTTGCCGCCCACTGTATAATGTACTTGACGCCCACTCGCCATCCGATCGTGCCCACCTTGTAATGTACTTACTTGTCGCCCTACAGAATAGAATATAATAGAATACGAAGCCCTACATTACGTAGTAGATATGATGAATATCGATGTTTGTTTCCGAGTCGTGGTTTTTTTGTATTTATACAGGGTGTAACAGAAAGGGTATGTTAAACGAAAAGCTATGTAAATAGCCCACTATAGAGAACCTATTTCCAAAATATGAGACTCGAAATCAAATTATTAGTTTTTAAGATTGTATGGTCATTTCTGAGTTGTTTCGGAATTCTCCATACCATCTGGAAAAATAAACATGTTATTTCGAGTCTGAAATTTTGTGGGTAGGTTCCTTTTAGTGGGCTATTTACATAGCTTTTCGCTTAACATACCCCTTTCGTTACACCCTGTATACTGTAGCTTCGTACCCACGAAACAAGACCTTATGGATCTTAGTGTGGGACCTAGTTAATGTGTTGTGAACTATGCGTGTATACACATCGATTTGATTCGATACACTCGCCGCCCAGACTATAATGTCCTTAACGCCCACCCCGTTATACACTTACCGCCCACTCCCCATCCGACCACGCCCAGCCCGTTAATCATGGTGGTGTGACTGTCCGTGCCCACGACCGAGTCGGGGTGAAGGATCCCTGATGAGAACACCACGCGGGCTAGGTACTCCAGGTTCACCTGTTATATATAGAAAGAAAGAAAGAAAGAAAACGTTTATTTTTCGCCACACACACACATAAAAAATTACAATCTAAAATATATAAAGTGGGTATAATACCGTAATCACTGCATTTAGGTACTATACATCAAAACATTATACACATATATACATATACATATATACATACACATATTATAAGTATATTAAAAATAACATAAAAATACCAAAAGTGATCAAAAGTAGACAATATAAAAGTGCGACGAAAAATTGGTCGCCACTCAGCATATATACATACATCATTTATTTATGCTTATTCTAAATTCTATGCTGCTATGGGAGTGAAAAAAAAACGTACAATCACATTATTTATTTATTATTACTTTATAAAATTATTAATAAAGAAATGGAAAAAATTCCTCACCCGGGTGGGAATCGAACCCACGACCTCTGCATTCCGCGTGCCAGCGCTCTCACCACTGAGCCACCGGGTCAATTAATCGGATGACGAATTTTACCATCTCTTTTCTAAATTACATATTGGCAACGTTATTTTTATTATTATTATTACTTTATAAAAACCCTTTATAAAAAGACCCGGTGGCTTAGTGGTTATAGCGGCTGGCACGGTTTGCAGTGGTCGTGGGTTCGATTCCCACTCGGGTGAAGAGTTTTTTCCATTTTCTTAGATAATAATTTTATAATACTTTATAAAACTTCTTGCGCCGTTTGACTGTAGTAGCCATGAGTAGTACTATGATCTAAGCAGTGGTTCTCAAAGTGATCCAGGTGGACCCCCACGAGTAGTAAACCACTAATTATTATGAAACTCTTAAACCTGTGGGCGCACCCATAGTGAATGTTTGAACTTCCGAATTGTAAATTGTAATACAATTTCATTTACCAAATCCTTGGCAATATGAGTTTAGATTAATTTTTAACATGAGACTCCTTCTTCTTCAGCCTATTGCAGTCCACTGCTGCACGTAGGCCTCCCCCAGAGCACGTCAAAAGGCTACTGCGATAGGGTGGTTTTGCCCATAGTCACCACGCTGGGCAGGCGGGTTGGTGATAATCTATTATAAAGATAACGGTTCAAGTTTCTTACCTGGTGCACGATACCGGATCCCGGTGGAACTATCAGCATATTGTCGAAGGCTTGCGCGCCCCACTGGAAAAGATCACATAAAATTAATATAATGCTTCTATACTGCTCTGGAAGTGAAAAAAGGCGTATAATACTACAGCTGCTCCTCTTCCTGGGCATACTGTACAAGTCAGTAGAGGGACAAGAGGGTCTTGGTGTTTTGTAGGCGATGGGCTGACCACCTGTCACTACTAACCGAACTTGTACATCTCAACTATACCCTCAAAATTGGTCAGAAGTGGCACCATGTGGTTCTATAGGCCCTTGGTGCTCCGCCTACCCCGTAAGGGATAAAGGCGTGATTTTATGTATGTACTAGTGGACGCCCGCGACTCCATCCGCGTGGACTACAGAAAAAACAAAATGTCGAAATTATCCGGGATAAAAACATTTTCCCGGGATAAAAAGTAGCCTATATGTTAAGTGGGACCTGTCACACAATACTCGTATATTCCTGAAAACTGCATTGAAATCGGTTCAGCCGTTTCTGAGATTAGCGTGCACAAACGCACAGACAAACCGACAAAAATTCCAAAAATCAATGTTTTGGGTTCTATTGCGTTGATAAAGGTCTCCTATAATATTTTTTCTCATATATCTTCCATCTACAGACAGCGATCCGTTACATTTTTATTATATGTATAGAATAGATTTTACCTTCAGAAACTGGAATCTCTCCTTGTTTCTTTCGAACTCCAGTTCCTGGTTTTTACTGAGCGCGTCGGGCCTGAAAAACAAACCAAGTTTTTATTAAGCTATGCAGGCCGCTTCCGATCGGTCGGAATGGAGGTTGTTGGGTTAGGTTAGGTCAAGGCTGAAAATGATGATGATGATGATGATGATGATGATGACTTTACTTACTTAGCCGCGTGGTGCCGGCAGAGTAGAGTTTGTACCACCCCTGCCTGCCCGTGGGTATCGTACGAGGCGATTAAGGGTTTCCGGGAGGTGGGCAGCAGCGCCTCCCGTACTGACAACATAGTCCGAAAATCACACTGCGGTCACCAACCCGCCTGCCCAGCGTGGTGACTATGGACAAACCCCCCTGTGGCAGTAGCCTTGTGGCGTGCCCTGGGGGAGGCCTACGTCCAGCAGTGGGCTGCAATAGGCTGAAGAAGAAGAAGACTTTACTTACATTCTAGCAAAGTCCACTTGCACGGAGTGATCAATAACCAGGTCGGCCGGGCAGATCGGGTTGATCTTGTTCTCGTCTCCGCCCAGGGTTTTGACGGCGTCTCTCATGGCAGCGAAGTCTACTACTGCGGGCACTCCAGTCAGATCCTGTAAGAGAATACACACATATACATCAAATACAGTAAGTTTATGGCAAAAAACAATCCTGGTAAACGATTTTATAGTCATTTATTTTTAACCTCGATCGCGCACAATATATGGTTTATTGATAGCATTTTTCTTTTCGGGAAAAATGTTGGTTACATGCGCCTAAAAAGCATCTACAAATAGAAATGCTTACTGATAACTCAAATTTGGACCTTTACATCGTGGAAACCAGACACTACCCTGGTATGCTTCCAAGGAGAAAAATGTTTGTATTCCGAAACGTCGACACCAAAAAAACAGCCTGTATGTCCCGAAATGGGGTAGATAGCCAGAATTGCAGGATCATAAAGGAGATCGTAGCCACGTTAAGTGTAGCGGGGTCAGATGTAAATGAACAGTGACAAGTTGCTAGCTCATCGCCTGAGAGAACGTCCCCGAGTTCCTTAGTCGGTGTATGTTCATAAATACTCATCCGAAATCAGACATTTTCGTATATAGGTACATGTTTCTTAGGCAATGTCATTCCTTTTCCTAAGAACACATTACATAGTTACTTACTAAAGTTATGTTGAATACATAGATACATATAATCACGCCATTATCCCTTACGGGGTAGGCAGAGCACCAAGGGCCGATAGAACCACATGGTGCCACTTCTGACCAATTTTGAGGGTATAGTTGAGATGTACAAGTTCGGTTAGTAGTGACAGGCGGTCAGCCCATCGCCTACAAAACACCAAGACCCTCTTGTCCCTCTACTGACTTGTACAGTATGTCCGGGAAGAGAAGCAGCTGTAGTATTATACTTTTTTTTCACTCCCAGAGCAGCATAGAAGTATTATGTTGAATATTTTAGAGAAAAAGTAGTAGAAGCCATAAAAAACATTGTATTCGGCTGTAACTTAAGATAAATAGATCATGGCGAGAACCTTGAATGATTTAAAACACGGTAAAATATTAGGTAACACGGTAATATCTTGTCCAAAGTAACATTCGTAGAAAAACCGGTATATATTCGTGTTGGGAGGTGTGTTATACACGTCACTGCATAATTTAAATAAATTACATAAGTTATACATATATAATTTATCTACAACGATTAATGCCTAGCAGTAGCCTATAGTTAAAGGCATGTACATACATACATATATATAATTACGCCTTTATCCTTTACGGGGTAGGCAGAGCACCAAGGGCCGATAGAACCACATGGTGCCACTTCTGACCAATTTTGAGGGTATAGTTGAGATGTACAAGTTCGGTTAGTAGTGACAGGTGGTCAGCCCGTCGCCTACAAAACACCAAGACCCTCTTGTCCCTCTACTGACTTGTACAGTATGCCCGGGAAGAGAAGCAGCTATAGCAGCATAGAAGAAATATGCCTAAACAATATTGTAGTAAGAGTCGACTAAGGGACCCAGAGGCGTTCTATCAAGCACGCTCTAGAGCAGTGGTTCCCAAAGTGGCGCGGGTGGACCCCCAGGGGTCCACAGGAGACTCGATGGGGGTCTATGTTGGCGTGAAAAAATGGGGTTTCACAATTAATTCGTATGTGTTGTAGGCCTGTAGTGGTCCACCAGAACGAGTTAACTCTTGAAAGGGGTTTATGAGAAAAAAGTTTAGCAACCCCTGCTCTAGAGCTTAAACGGCTTGTCGCATTTGATTTTAAGAGGCGTCATTAGATTCGTCATAGTCGTGAGTGACACTGGATCAAAAATTTTATGCAGATGGGTTTTTCCTCATTAAGTACGAACCTTTTTACGCGGCGTGACGCTAGCGACTCGCTAGCAAAATCTATGTGATTTCACAGTTGGACGATAGCGTTACGGACTATCGAGAAGGTTCGTGTTTACCCCTCTGAACATGTAATATAATATCACATTACATCCCCTACACAGTGAACACCCAACTTAATACTGTTAGCGCCCCGGGGCAGTGTTAATTGAGAAGTCCCAGCATTAGACGCATGCGCGATGGCTTTGACGCGTGTCTTACAGCTGACTGTTGCGGTCCTTTAATATTCAGCATCTTTAACAGCTGGCAACATTTACTTGCGGCCAAATTGGAACAGGCAACCCTATACCATAATAATCAGAAAAAAAAATAGTTTTTTTTTTTATATACATATAATTGAAAAAACATATGAGCGTAGAAACGTCTTAAAATCATACACGTTTAAAGCGGGTTGCCAGGTACTTGCGGCCAAATGTGAAATGGCAACCCTGGTTTTTCGCAATCTCTACAAACAGTTCTGTCAAGTGAATCATACTTTATTTAAAAAAACATGTGAGCTTAATTTGTCGGCAAAATATATTTTTTGAAAATTCCAATGAAAATACTTGCGGCCATATTTTGATAGGCAACCCAGTGGATATATATTATCTTAATCGTAAATGTTTGTAATAATAAGGTTTTATTCTATAAACAGATGAGCGTAGTAAACTTGCGGTGGGATCTCATACTATATTTACCTGCAAAATAACCCGGGCGGGTTTAAAAGCGATCTCGACCCCACCCTCTGCGTTCTGATTGGTCTCCCACTCCAGCACATTGTTGACATCTTTCTCTAACACCTGGAAGTTGTCGCAGTTTCGCACGCATGACTCCAGGAGTACTCTGATGCTGAATGGCAGACGATCTGTGAAGGAGATTAGATATACGAGTATGTACTTCTAAGTACCTGTGCTCCATTTAGTACGTTCCAAATATACTTCTTTCGTTCACTATGGGTGCGCCCACCACCGGGCCCTACACCCTCCACTGACCCTCGGATCTGATAACTCATAACTGCGAAAACAAGCACTTGCCCTACCTACAATCGCCACGAGAAACCAGGGTTTTAGAGTTTTATAATAATTAGTGATTTACTAATTTCTATAATCCTGAGGATGCCACGGTTGTTGGCGAAACATATGTAGATTATTTATCTAGTTTTTTATTTCGGAATAGTACAATAGGTATTGTCTTGCATGCTAGGTGCTCGGGTCTGGTTTCTCGTGGCGATTGTAGTTAGGGCAAGTGCCTGTTTTCGCAGTTATGAGTTATCAGATCCGAGGGTCAGTGGAGGGTGTAGTACCCGGTGGTGGGCGCACCCATAGTGAATGTTTGAACTTCCGAATTGTAACGCCTAATACAATTTCATTTATACCTCTTTCGCCTCATCCACATTCATTAAATTTCCGCATGTACGGGTTATCCTTAACATAGATATCCTGTGCTGATACGGGGCTGCACTAGAACACATCAGCTGCATCTCCTTCCGTGCATGTCGTAAGAGTCGACTAAGAAACTTAGGGGCGTTCTCTCAGACGATGAGCTAGCAACTTGACACTGACCCTGATCTTTAACATCTGACCCTGATCTTAAACATCTGACCCTGCTAAGCGTGACTGTGGTGTGGGGTCTACTTAATGAAATTGCAGTTCTAGGTACCTCACTTTAGGAGCACAGCCTAAGTAGATAGACAGGTTACTGTTTTTTCGTTGCCACCCTTAATGAAGGGTACGTACTCTATACATCAAATAAAGTAAGTTTATGCCAATAAAATGCTGGGAAACATTTTTTTAATTTACTTGATCGGATGAAATTTATAGTGTCCAGTGTTTATACTAGCTTTTTCATAGACAGATATTAATTATTTCTCGTGAAAAATCTTGCTACACGCGTCAATGTGCATTTAAACAGAAAAACGCAGTCTATTTACTCAACTTTGGACCCTAATATCTTGGGAACCATACACTTCCCAGGTATGCTTCCATGGAGAAAAATGATCGTGATGACGAGGAGATTCCGTAGTTTTAGGGAACGTTGACGACCAAAAATCATCCTGTAGACACGGCTGTGTAGCGAGAACGGTAGGATGATAATAGCCTACGCAGACGACGTACTTTTCTACGTGGGGGAGGAAAATACGCCGAGGATTTACCGCGGACAACCACGGACCATACGCGGACTCAACGCACACGGTGTGCGATCATTTCATAGATGAGAACAACTATAGAGGAATAGAGAACCAACTCGGTTATTTCCTGTCACATCACTTACGTTATTTAAAGCTCCATCCCTTTTCTGGGTTCCGAAACTCTGATATTACATTATGGATATATTATAGAAAATAGATACATACACATTAGCTGTACTAATAACTAAATAAACGCAATCTTGAAAAATAAACATGTGATTTCGAGTCTCGAAATAGGTTCTCGAAAGAGGGCTAATTTACATAGCTTTTCACTTAACATACCCTTTCTGTTACACCCTTTGTAGGTACCAACGGAAATATCAAAGTTTCGGAACCCAGAATAGAGACGGTGCTTCAAATGACGTAAGTGAGGTGACACAAAATAAACGAGTTGGCTCCCTTAGTAGCACAAGTTTTTCGAGGACTAACGCGTACTTTTGTCCGCTGCGGTCCCTGCATGTCCGCGGGTATTCGACGGACTTAAATACGCGGTACTTTGCGTTGCTCGATACATTTGTAAGCGTTCTATTTTATTGACGGAGCGCGCTTTTTAGTCCGTGTCTGCATAGACTATGAGGGAGATCCTATAGACACGTTTAGCGTAGTGACAAGTTGCTAGCTCATCGCCTGAGAGAACGCCCGAGTTCCTTAGTCAACCACTAGCGACATCTAGTTTAATATACATAATTAAAAGTATTCTGCTCCTCATCACGAGAAATCCCTTGATTTTTATCAAAAATCATAAACTTTGTTAACTTAAAATAATTATAATGATATGTTTATATAATATAAACAGATATGAAATACTAAATTATGCACATTACTACAACTACAATTAAAAATTGAGATTATCTATTTAATAGCGACCCTGACCTTTTCTTTTCGTAATAAGAATGTATTTACAAACTTTGATAAAATTATAGTAAAAGATAGAGACAGGTCACAAAGATTTTATTCTCAATGTAGAGATCATGTGCTTGTGCGCAGTTTCACTAGAATACATCAGCTGCATCTCCGTCCGTGCATGTCGTAAGAGTCGACTAAGGAACTCGGGGGCGTTCCCTCGGGCGATGAGCTAGCAACTTGTCACTTACGGATGCTATGCTAAGCATGGGTTTAAAAAATTTCATTCACGATTCTGCAGTTCTGGGCGGGTATTTCGTCGGTTGGCACCACAAGCCGTTGACGCCGCGGTGTCAACTGCACAAGGACCTTTTTTTAATTGCGCAATGGACACCGTGGCGTCATATAATAGTCTATGGTGGTGTCAAGCGACCAATAAGTCTTTTGGACTTCGTCGTTTGACACCATGATTCTAAAGTGAAGATTTTAAAATAAAGATATCAAGCCTTTTGTTTATTCCAACCTTTTCAGTAAACTTCCTAAAATTTTCTACTGACGAGTACAGAAATAACATTTCTTATTTTTATTCTTGCTTGTGGTCTTAATCATTGAAAAATCTGTACGTTAGGACCATGGTGTCAAACGACGAAGTCCAAAAGACTTATTGGTCGATTGACACCACGAAGTCCATCGCGCAATTCAAAAAAACGTCCTTGTGCAGTTGACACCGCGGTGCCAACGGCTCGTGGTGTCAACCGACGAAATACCCTTCTGGGGGGGTCTACCCCATTTTAGGAACGCAGCCGTGTGTATATACAGGGTGTAACAAAAAGGGTATGTTAAGCGAAAAGCTATGTAAATAGCCCACTGTAGAGAACCTATCCACAAAATTTGAGACGCTGTATATGTATGTATATATGATGTAACATAATAAACACTATCTACCTACGAATAAGAACATCAAAACACGGTTTTAATTTATTCCTACGTAAAAACTACAGCGACAAGTTCGTATTTTGTAATACCTCAGTAGTCAGAATCCAAAGTTCACGTTAAAATGAAAGGGAGTCTTGTTTTTATTTAAAAAGCAAAGGTAGGTTAGACATAAGTATATGGCAGTTAAGTAACATTTTTGCAACATTAAAATCTGTACACGAAATAAATTCATTGGTACAGGCCCGTGACTGGGATCGAACTTACGCCCTCCGCTTGGAAGGTGCACGTCTTAACCACTGGGCCATCACCGCATATCTCATAGTCCCATCGGACTATATGAGTGCACCAGGTCTCTTTTGAAAACCAGCGCTGCTTGAATGGTAGCCATATCCTCAAGCAGCATTCAGCTGAAAGGGGACCTGATTGGCAGTTACACATATGCATGCACGGTAGGGGACTGACTAAGCGTATCCCATACTTCTTTGTATCGTCTTTATGTATTTGTCATTTGCCTGTACCTTCTTACTGTTATAATCTCATTGTTGTCTTATATTATATTTTTTCTATTATTTTCTTGATTTGTGTTGTCTGTATATGTGTATAGGTACATGCCAAAAGTCAAATAAACGATCTATCTATCTATCTATAATATCTCCTGCGTACCTGACCAATCTCTGTAGAGATTGGTCGCCTTGACCGAAATACGGTGGGAGATCATCATCATATGGCAGTTACACGTATGCATGCACGGTGGGAGATTGACTAAGCGCATTCCATACTTCTTTGTATCTCCTCTATGTATTATATTTGTCAGTTGTCTGCGCCTTCTTATTGTTATATATATGTAATTTCATTATTGTCATCTCCTTTTTTTTTTCTTTTTGACTTGTGGTGTCTGTTTTTTTTTTTTTTTTTAACACAACACATTAACCTAGTCCCACATTAAGATCCCTAAGGTCTTGTGTCGTGGGTACTAAGCAACGGTATATAAATACATAGATAAGTATAGAAACATCCATGACTCGGAAACAAAGATCGATATTCATCATATCAATGTTTGCACCTACCGGGATTCGAACCCAGGACCTATGGCGTCGCAGGCAGGGTCACTACCTACTAGACCAATCGGCCGTATGTGTATATGTACTCGTATGTATATAAGCCAAAAGCCAAATAAACTATATTCTATTCTATCCATCACATTCGCTGCCGGCAGATTTTCTAAGCATACCAATATCACATCAACGCCTAGTGCCAGGACGCAAATAAGAGTCGGCGGCACCTCTAGAAAGCCACAATGACGCAAATACGTAGTCGGTGGCAGTGAATGTGGCTATGGTTTCCTAGGATAGCGGCGCCGTCATATAGCGGTAACTTTCACATAAGTAAGATCAGCTGTTTGAACTGATATCCACACCCTTAGAAAATGTGTCGGCAGCGAATGTGTCTGTATTTCATCACGCGTAGTTATTTACAGTCCGTTTCATATCAGATTCCTACGTCATACAAAGAACATACCCTCCCAAGTTTCAAGTCCCTATCAGCCGTATAAAATAGTGGACGCCCGCGACTTCGTCATCGTGGAGTGCAAAAAAAAACAAAATGTTGAAATTATCCGGGATAAAAATATTTTCCCGGGATAAAAAGTAGCCTATGTGTTAATCCAGGGTGTCAGCTAACTCCATAACAAATTTTATTAAAATCGTTCCGGCCGTTTTTACGTGAAAGAGTAACAAACATTCATCCATCCATCCATCCATACACACAAACTTTCGCGTTTATAATATTGGTAGGACGTAACATAATTTTTTGAACTAGGTTTAAAACTCTAGTGATAGCTCAATGGTTATTGTACCCGAGGAATGTTGGCGTCAGACAGGCAGCCGGCCGTAAAACAAACGTCAAATCCATATTGCGCCAGAAATAATGGGTTAAGGGCATGAAGGCTTAAGAAATTAAAAACCTTACCATATTTAGGTCCAAGTCCGGCCAGGTCGTAATACTTGTATGTCTTGCCGTTAATGTCGATCGTCTTCAACAGGTGGCGGTAGGGGTTGAGGGTAGCTGCAATAGGAGGGGATGATTAGCTTTTACATTTAGGTGCCTTTCTACCATACATATACAAGATGTTTTTTCGTTGCCACCCTTAACGAAGGCTACGTACTCTGTAGGTACATCAAATAAAGTAAGTTTATGGCAAAAAAAAATCTGGGAAAATATGAAATTATTTTTGAAAAAAATTATTATTACTTGATCGGGCAAAATTTATAGTGTCCAGTGTTTGTGCTAGTTTTTTTCATAGACAGATATTAATTATCTCGCGTGATAAAATCTTGCTACACGCGTCAATGTGCACTTATGCAGAAAAACGCAGTCTATTTACTCAACTTTGGACCCTAGTCACGCGTCACTAACAGGCCCATTGTGATACATTACTTAGGTATTCAGCTGAATACCCTTTCTGAATACTCTTTAGTAACATGGTCTCTTAACCAGTTGATATTCAGCTCTTACAACACCTGTTACCCCTTGTAACTCTCTTAAATTTCTGATTTTGCGCTCTTAAGCAGCTTATGTGACATTAGAGCTGAACAATTTGTGCCCATTTAAGTGGTTTAAGGGCTGAATAAGCTCGGAATCAGCTTTTATGCAGCTTTCTTATACCACTTCAAGGGTAATTGTAGTCCAATATTCAGTTGCTATACAGCCTCTTGTGCTACTTGGGTAATATCTTGGGAACCCGACACTTCCCAGGTGTACTTCCATGAAGAAAAATGAGCGTGATGATGAGATTCCGTAGTTTTCGGGAACGTTGACGACCAAAAAATACCCTGTATATGCTATGCCATTTCACATTAATACTACTACAACTAAATTACAAAGTAGATTAATGTCTACAAGTCTAAGTACCTAACTATGAAATAAAATGCTAATTTAGAAATCCATCCCTGAGACTCCATTTCATCGATTTAGAATTAGGTATTCTAAATCGACGCTCCATTTATGTAACTTAATATGATAACAAAATTCTTGATTGCACTATTAAAAATGTTATACAATTACAGTAATACCCCGCTTTACGCGAGGGATACGTTTCGGAAAAAATCGCGTTAACTGAAATTCGCGTATATCAAGGTTTATGATTAAACATATTCAAAATTTAATCTTTGCCATAGAACAAAGTCATAGTACGGGGAATCCTCAGTTCTTCAATCAGAATGTTCAGAGGACGCGAGGATTCCCGCGACCAAAGGGGAGTTAATGACTAAATTATATTTATACACATTCTTTCGCATTATGCGAAGCATATAAACGTGAATTTTAAAATTCGCGTTATAGTGAAACCGCGCATAACGGGGTCGCGTAAAGTGGGGTATTACTGTAGGTAAAATTTATGCTACATCCTTTTCCATTTAACCAGTGTTGTTGGATAAAAATTTGAGGGTAGTATTTATAAAAATGACAAGAGACAGCAAAATGTCTGTCTTTAGGCAATAGGGTCGATTCTGGCAGTCACACTTAAACCTAAACCTAATCTTAGTCAGGTCTATCTCTCTCCGTCCTTAACATAGATGCCTGAGAGAGAAAAGGACAGGTAGGACTAATTTTATGTTTAGGTTTAAGTGTGACTGCTGGAATCGACCACAATCTCTCAGCTTAAACAATGTTTAATTATTTAGAATTGCTGTAATAACATATCAAAGTAAACCAAGAACAACAAGCCTAGCATGACCTGCGAAACATGATATGATAAACCGATTTGTCGACATTTAGCCTGTCAAAGACGATAAATACAGCCTCCATGTTGAATTTTGTATAGAGACAATACGATATCATACGATACGATGCGTGGTCATGCTAGGGGGGCATGACACAAAGCAACACACTTAAGAAATTCAGGTACCCAATATCAATGAAAAAATCATATTCACCCACAACTATAAAGTGATGCAATGAATTCTTATTTATTTTAATAAAATATAATACACCATGAAGTTTACAATATTTATTTTTATTTTATTTACAGAAATCAAATCAAAATATTACTAAGATTTAATATTTAATAAAGGCTTTATTAATATCTGTACCTATTAATAAACAATTTATATTGACAACAATACCCAAAATATAAAATATTACGTTTATAAAATAAGATTGCATTTTTCCCCATAGTAATTTGAGACGGTTGTCTATTATGATGACGTCAAAGTCTTTGCCATTTTAGTAGGAGCAAACGGAGCGTTTCAAATACATTTAGCTGGCTCGTATTTTTTAATTTCTGTAAATCCAAAACGGTTAAAGTTAGATATGCCATTCCAAGGGCAAACTTTATTCATTTTTTATGTAGAATATAAAAATTAAATAAATAATTTCATTCATATACCCTATTGGATCTCGCTCCATTCTAAAATTTACTTCGGGCCGGCGCTGTGTTTAGGTATGATAGTAGCTAATTGTTCAGTAAAAAGTGAAAATATTTAGTAGGTATTGAAGAAACCAATAGGGGAGATGGCTCAATACATCAATTTACATGTCCACCAGCTATATGGGTACCTTACGATCTCGACCTTCATATCTAGAGGTCCAATAGTCATAGAGAACGTCAATAAATTAAATAAACATTAATATGGTCAAAGGTTAATAACGAAACTACATAGAAAACTCGGTGGAAATCACGCGTGGAAATGTTGATAAAACTTTTTAAATGAGCCTCCGTATAGTTTTTGAACCTTTAAAATACATTTTACAGTAGTTTGCCAGTATTTATGAGATAAAAATTAGTTTGCAAGTGCTTCTTTAGATAACATTTTTAAAGTTAGTAAAATATAAATAATACTCACCCGCCATGGTGCTGTGTGGTAAAGTCACGTAGCCGGCGAAACGAGGTTTTAGGCACGCGCAAATCGCGCGATTGTTTCTTCAGTATGTAGGTATGTACAGCTAAAAATAAATATAATTTTGTGATAAAAGTAGGCACGACGACCAGCCAGCACAACAGGTGAACTGTCAATGTCAAAAATTACGATTAGAAAAAGGGAAGTGACATTTGGTATTTTGGTACTCGGGCACTCGAATTATTCGATACCCAATAAAATAATAATCTAAAATCAGCATTCATTGGACTCCATTTAACTCCAATCAAGTTCCATGAAATGTTGAAACGTTGAAACAATTAAGAAGTGTCACATCGCAGATCGTTAAAGTTGGGGTTAGCAAATCTCATTAGATTCTACCTGACTGGCACTGCTCGACCGGACATCACTAGTTTCCCCGGAAGTCAATCAAAGGATTCGGCGGGAAAAGCTGGAAGGGTGCAGGTGTAATTTTCTTGTGAAAATCAAAAATTGTTTGTAAATGGCTTGCATATGTCCGTAGAGTGATGTTTTCTTGTATATAAGTTATATTTTGATTACTTGTGATGTGAATCTAGTGCGTGTGCATGGTTTTATACGCAGGTAAGCCGAGTAAAACTTTAGCCGGATTACGATCTCTTCATGGGCGCATGTAAGTTGTTTCTGCAATAATTTTTTATTTTGACTAACTTTACACTTGTTCTTGAGGATTTTCCCGACGTTTCCATTCATCACCATCATCATTATCATCCCATAAATTCAGGAATCATTTACTAAAGAAAATGGCTGTATGGGCTTAGTTCCCCTTGCCTTTCCTTCGGGATAAACTAAAAAAAAAAAAAAAAAAAAGTCAATCAAAGTCCCTTGTCATTAGTTGTCATTGTCATACTTGTCATATGTACTACAAAAAAATGTACATAATTATTTTCTTTCCAGGATTTTGTTTGAAGTGATTTTGTTTTTCTTTTGTGCTTTCTATATGTAATTTAAATTGATTAATAATAATTAAAAGAGACACAGACACGCTCATTCATTTGTTTCTGTTAATACTTTAGGTAACTATGCAGTTTGTTTTTTGTTATTATTAGTGACAACAAAGACTCGGTTAATAAACAAGTAGGTGAGCCCCCCGCCTCCTTTGTGTACAAATACATCTACTGACTATCATTTCAACTGCTTATTAGATGCTCAGTTAGCCTGAGTTAAATGTACTTAACTCTAAAAAAATTGGTAGGTAGGTACTTTAAATATGTCTTGTCCACCCATTATCTACCTATGTATATAAACAGACCTTACTACCTACATTAGAATAAATACACATAACTGATAAGTCCAAAATATTTATCTAATCCCTTATCTTCAGAGTTGCAATATTGTTAGTTAACAAAACAAAATAAGTAACTAATAATTTTATAGAAGGTTTACTTCTTGATGTTGAATAAGTATGTGCTTATTAAAAATTAATAGGTACTCAACTGTTTTATACTGTCTATACTTAGTTCTCAAGAATCTTTCTAGTTAGTTTATAATACAAGACCTTACAGATCTTACTGTGGGACTAGATAAATGTGTTGTGAAGCGTGTGACTATTTCGGCTGTCCCAAAATAAAACACTGAATATGCCATTTTTGTGAAAATACTGTTTATCCCAATTTTGGATGTTCTGTGTTAATATCTTCCGTTTATGGCGTATTCTGTGTTTTTGGACCTTGGTATCTTTGCCATTTTAACCATTTTCAAAAAACGGATTTTTGATTTAGGTACGGTTGCACACAGAACATCCAAAATTGGGATAAACAGTATTTTCACAAAAATGGCATATTCAGTGTTTTATTTTGGGACAGCCGATTTATATATATTTATTTTTCCAGCATGTCGTGGCTGGGACGGAAAACTGCCTTGGCCCTAACCATGGTGGCTACAGGCTCCCTGAACACACTGAGTACCAAGTGGGCTGACCAGGTCAATGCAAAGAACTCTGCGGGCGAGATTGTACAGTTCAACCATCCGTTCTTACAGGTTAGTGATGGATGTTAATAGAAGAATGAAGGTATAGGTTCCTGGTAGGTTTTAATTAAATTCTTGCAGAATTTAATTATTTTTATATTGTACTACTTTTTATATCACCTACTTTTCATTTACTTAATTTGTACCCTGATTGTCTTATTTCATTGTTGCTATTGTATCTGTGTGTGTGTGTAATCTATTTGTACATATAATAAAAATATAACGGATCGCTGTCTGTACATGGAAGATGTATGAGAAAAAATACTAAAGGGGACCTTTATCAACAACTTTATTAGTACCCCAAAGAATGATTTTTGGAATTTTTGTCTGTTTGTCTATGCGTTTGTGCACGCTAATCTCCGAAATGGCTGAACCGATTTCGATGCAGTATTCAGGAATATATTGTGACAGGTCCCACTTAATATAAAGGCTACTTTTTAACCCAGGAAAATGTTTTTATCCTGGATAATTTCGACATTTTGTTTTTTCTGTAGTCCACGCGGACGAAGTCGCGGGCGTCCACTATCCTTAAATAAAAACCTATTCTATTCTATATAATAGTCTCTGAGAATGTTGATATATGTTAAAATATAGTACATTTTTGGCTGCCACACTTAAACCTAAACTTAAAATTAGTCATATTTGTCCCTCTCCATTCATGTAAATGGCTAAGACAGAAGGTGACAGGTAAGACTAACTTTAGGTTTGAATGTGACAGTCAGAATTGACCATAATTAATTTAAATTATTAATTTAAAATTCATTTCATGTGTTTACTTAAGTTTAATTTTGTAAGAACAAAGATATTTTTTTCTATACTATTAATACTGTATATTAAATTATTTCAATTATGTATTATGCTCATTGGTATTATGTATATTTATTTTTAATGTATGTGTCTCCATTACAGTCGGCAGCCATGTTTGTTGGTGAGATGCTCTGCCTGCTAACATTCAAGCTGTTGCTATGGCGACGGAGACGGCGTGATGGGGAGGTCGAGGCGGGGGGGTTGACGGCCGGCAACCAGAACTTTAACCCGCTACTGTTGCTACCTGCAGGGATGTTGGACTTGGTAATATATACATACATACAGGATGATTTTTGGTCGTCAACGTTCCCGAAAACTACGGAATCTCCTCATCATCACGATCATTTTTCTCCATGGAAGCATACCTGGGAAGTGTCTGGTTTCCAAAATATTAGGGTCCAAAGTTGAGTAAATAGACTGCGTTTTTCTGCATAAATGCACATAGACGCGCGTAGCAAGATTTTTTCACGAGAAATAATTAATATCTGTCTATAAAAAAACTAGCATAAACACTAGACACTATAAATTTCGCCAGATCAAGTAATTTAAAAAATTTGAAAAAAAAAAAATCCCAGCATTTTTTTTGGCATAAACTTACTTTATTTGATGTATAGAGTACGTACCCTTCGTTAAAGGTGGCCACAAAAAAACATCCTGTATAGTCACGCCCATAATCCCCCAAAGAGGTTGGGCAGAAGTGTGCAAATTACACACCCACTTTCCACCAGTTAGCCTATCAAGCCCACGTGGTAAGGGGTGTGCCTACCGCCGCTTTTCGGGCATAAATACAACAATCTAGGGACCGGTAACAAATCCAGTAGGAAATGTTTCCGTGCCAAGTTATAAGCTATTTAGCGTCAGAGCCTCGTCCGTTAAATAGCAGGGTGCAACACGGACAGGTGAGGTTGACTTTAGGTCCTAACATATTAGTCGAACCCACTTACACCCTAAAGGATATACAGGGTGTGACATAAGGTATTTTACGCGAGAACCAGTTACCTTTTGACTTCAGTAACGTGGAAACTTTCTGAGATTACCTACTTGTCCAAAAATGCTCCAAACAAACGGCCAATTTATCATGTTACATTTGTGTAGCTTATATGTGTGTTACCTCATTTGGATGAACGTAATGAATGTCGATTAACAATAATAAACTACTCAAAACAATAGGGCCCACCTAGTTTTCTTGCATTAATTTCAAAACACTTACAATTATTCAGTTTAAAATTTAGAAAAGAGATGGTAAAATTCGTCATCTGAGTAATTGACCCGGTGGCTCAGTGGTGAGAGCGCTGGCACGCGGAATGCAGAGGTCGTGGGTTCGATTCCCACCCGGGTGAGGAATTTTTTCCATTTCTTTATTAATAATTTTATAACAGTTTAAAATTGTTAAAGTTAGCGTTAGAAACACTTGTAAGGACCCATAAACATGTCAATTATGCATTTAGATGCTTAACTCATGGTGTGATATCCGCGCGCAATGTATTTTTTAACAAATTTGTAGATAGTTATGTGGTGGACCCTATTTTATTTTGAATAGTTTAATATTGAAAGTAAAGGTACCAATTAGTAGCAATAAGGTACAAATTTTTTAAGCTATCTGGGTAGATATTTCTTACAATGGTCTCGCGGTCCTGATGCTCCGAAAAAGATTATTTAGAACGTACTAAATGGAGATTCATGGTCTGCCTACCCCTATGGGACATAGGCGTGAATTTATGTAATATGTACGTAAAAATAATTTTATTTTCATTTCCCAGGTGGGCACCTCAATAATGTACGTCGGCCTAACATTAACGTACGCGAGCAGTTTCCAAATGTTCCGAGGCGCGGTCGTTGTGTTTGTCGCTGCGTTGTCTGCTACCTTTTTACAGCGGCAACTGAAACGGACTGAAGTGCTGGGCATTGGTGAGATATATTATTTTTATACGGAATAATATAATTTATTTTATTTCTAGACACTTTGCTGGTTTGTGTGATATTGTAAAATTATTGGTTCGGTAGATAGAACTAACATGGAAAACTAATCCTGATGATGCCACGGGTGTTGGCGAAACATATGTCGATTAAAATTTTAATTGGTTTTCGGATTAGCAGCTATGTATTTATGGTTGCATGCTAGGTGCTTGGATCTGGCTTCTCGTTGCGACTGTAGTGTCTTGTGTTCGTGATCATGAGTAGGCAGATCCGAGGGTCAGCGGAGGGTATAGGGCCCGGTGGCGGGCGATCCCTCAATAGAAACTTATTTTTGTTTATCGTACTGTTAGACCTATTGACATTTTTCTTTCTAAAATAATATAAGGTCCACCAAAAAGTAGTAAACCAAACGTCAGATGGCATTTATCTATATGTACATCTATTCTATACATGTTATAAAAATGTAACGGGTCGCTGTCTGTACATGGAAGATATATGAGAAAAAATATTATAGGAGGCCTTTATCAACGCAATAGTACCCAAAAGAATGATTTTTGGAATTTTTCTCTGTTTATCTGTGTGTATGTGCACGCTAATCTCAGAAAGGGCTGAACCGATTTCGATTCAGTTTTCAGGAATATATTGTGACAGGTCCAACTTAACATATAGGCTACTTTTTTTATCCCAGGAAAATGTTTTATCCCGGGAAAATGTTTTCATCCCGAGATAATGTTTTTATCCCGGATAATTTCGACATTTTGTTTTTTTCTGTAGTCCACGCGGACGGAGTCGCGGGCGTCTACTAGTGAAGAATAAAGTCGATGTTGTCTTTCTCTAAAACCTGATCATAACAGAGACAGCATCAACTCTATTCTTCTGATAGGTTATCTGACGTTTAGAAAAATTTTTCTACACGTCGCCATATCAATATTTGTCTGACTGTCACAAGCACCCTGTACATGGGACAATTTTTTTTCTTACAGCATTAGTACTAATTGGTTTAGCAGTAGTCGGTGGGGCGGATGCCTTAGCCGGCAACGCTGATGACCCTCGCGGTAGAAACGCCGTTATAACGGGGGACTTATTGATAGTACTGGCTCAAGTCGTCACCGCTGCCCAGATGGTGTATGAGGAGAAATATGTCGCTGGTAAGTTGTAGAGACGTAGTTTTATTTCATTTTAGAATTTATCCAATGCTCAGATAGCCTATCACTGCATAATATTATAAAATGAAGTCGCTTCCCGCAGTCTGTCTCTATGCTTAGATGTTTAAAATTACGCAACGGATTTTGATGCGGTTTTTTTTTAAATAGCGAGAGATTGATTCAAGATACCCGCCCCGGCTTCGCGTGTATTCCTTTCTCGCGAACGAAGTTTATTTAAAACTAGTGGACCCGACAGACGTTGTCCTGTCCTTAATACAAACGTTCTCAAGTAAGCTGTCTGGACCGTTATAAAAATTACCTAGTTGACCGAATTGTGAATCTAAACCATTCCCGAACCCACTTGAACACATACAAAAAATTCATCGAAATCGGTCCAGCCGTTTAGAAGGAGTTCAATTACAAACACACGAACAGAAGATTTATATATGTAAAGATTGGTAGTCCATAAAACTTGCTTTATTAACCATACCTAAATGAATACCCTCCATAACCTCAGGACTAAACATCTTCAAAAACAGGAGGAGATTTCTCAATTCTTTTTTTTTTTATATTTTTTTTTTTGTTTGAATACGACTAACTTCGTCATTTATGAACCGATTTTGACGATTCTTTTTTTGTAAGCTTTTTAATATCCATCTCCCCTAACTGCAGGGTTAAACATCCCCTCCCTGCAAGCGGTAGGCTGGGAGGGTGTGTGGGGTTTCAGCGCGCTGGCGATATTGTTAGTGATATTCTACTGGGTGCCCGCACCGCCGCACTTCGCACACAACCCGAGGGGCGTGGTGGAAGATGCGGTGGATGGACTCGTGCAGATTGGTGAGTGAAATGCAGCTAGGTTTGTGTGCGACTGGTTGGGAATTTAGAATAGTTCGATCTGTCACCCTATTTTATCCCCGTATATTTTTATCTTATTTTTCCGAACTGTCAACCTAAAGGGATAAATTAGGGTTACAGATAGGAACAAATGTTTTATTTGTCCCCCTTTACTAATAGTGGTACAGTTCAAACTTTTTTATTATTATTTTCCTAGAAGTTGACGGATCGGAATATTCCAAGAATTTTAGTTAAAGGGTCTATTTTTGCGGGCACGGGATAAATATTGTAAAAGTTTATGGTTAAATATTTTGTAATATATGTGTATAAGATATGAAGATATCACAGTATTATCATTAAGTAGGTAAGTTAGGGAGCTCGTTGATGTGTAAAATAAAGGGTACATATTTTCTCATGTTAGGGGGTAAATATATTTTTAATTTATATAAAATATGAAATATCAGATGTGACTTCTAAATGACTACATTAGATAATAAACCTTATTTCCCCCTCCACAGGCTCCAGTTTCGCCCTGCAAGTAGCATTATTAGCCAGTGTGATTTCTATTGCGGTGTTCAACTTTGCTGGCATAAGCGTAACTAAGGAAATGTCGGCCACTACGAGAATGGTCCTCGATTCTGTCAGGTAAATGCAGATTTTTTATTAGGCAGATAGTTCTGACATCGACTGCGGTGGTAGCACAATGGTTAAGACGTGCTTTTCAGTCGGAAGACGTGAGTTCGATCCCAGTCACGGACCTGTACCACTGAATTTATTTTATGTACGGATTTTAATATACACTTAGCTATACTCGTGGAGGGTTGACGTCAGGCAGGCAGCCGTCCGTAAAACTCGCCAATTCTTTAGCAATATGAGTTTCGAAAGAAATTAATTACCTACCTGTATAACCTCATTAATGAAATGGTATAAGGGCTTGAAAATGATGAGATAGTTCTGAGATCATGGCCGATCGGTGTAGTTTTTTTTATGCGCAATTTTTTTTTTTTTTTTTGGAAATTGTGGATATCCTTTTATTTTGGACCAATTGCGAATTTGTTATTTGTTTTAACATTGCACCAATCGCGCATAAACAGACACCACTTATCAACGTATGAATAAGGCATAACCTATTTTTTCAGGACGGTGGTAATATGGGCAGTTTCCCTCGGTGTGCGTTGGCAAACATTCCGCTGGGCACATTTAGGCGGATTCGCCCTTCTTATAACTGGCACTGTTGTTTACAACGGTATCCTCAGCCGGAGTCACCCTGAGGAACCTCTGATAGTTACTGAGGAAAATGAGGAGGAAGGAGATGCGTAGAATTTTTTTTTAGAAAATATAGTGATTGCGGCTGTGGCATCTCCTTTAGGATCCTGCAGTTCTGGCCTACCTCGTTTTGGGTATATACAGGATGTTTTTTCGTCGTCACCCTTATCGAAGGGTACGTACTCTATACATCAAGTAAAGTAAGTTTATGCCAAAAAAATGCTGGGAAACGATGTAATTTTTTTTTATTACTTGATCGGGCGAAATTTATAGTGTCCTGTGTTTATGCTAGTTTTTTCATAGACAGATATTAATTATTTTATGTGAAAAAATCTCGCTACGCGCGACTATGTGCATGCATGCAGAAAAACACAGTCTATTTACTCAACTTTGGACCCTAATATTTTGGGAGCCAGACACTTCCCAGGTATGCTTCCATGGAGAAAAATTATCGTGATGATGAGGAGATTCCGTAGTTTTCGGGAACGTTGACGATCACAAACACCCTGTATGTATTAACGACTCCACAGTTAGTTTGTTCCTGCAATAATGGCCCACACCAGCTGGGACTAGAGATTGTGGGCTTGGATCAAAAACCCTTTTCCCAACAATGGGACACTCAAAAAATTGTGATAAACTAGCCCACACTTTTCTTGTTCCTACTATGGTGGCCCATTCTTGTTGGGACTTCTAGGGGATCGGGAGGCCTTTTCCCAGCAGTGGGACCTGGTGTAGGCTAATAAAAAATTGCGATAATAAACTAGCTGACACCGGTAAATATAAATATATTTTTTTAATATCAAATCATAAAAAAAAAAACAAATAATCTAGTTTGGGTCACTCTTATCAATATGGGTATTATATAGCTTATTACCAAAGTAGGTACTGAATATAGAATAAAAATTTCATATATTTTTTAAGCCACTTCAGAGGTTAGCCCCACACTGTAACACGATTATACCTATAAGTAAAATAAACCAAAATTTATTTTCCATTTTTAAAATGTGTAGGTTTAAGACAAAATGTATGATTTAGACAGAGACATGATATCCCACTTGCATCAACTTTTTAATTGTCGAATGAATTTCAAATTACTCAAGGTACAAGGTAGGTGCGTCTCTTACTGTTTATACAAAAAAAAGCAAAACAGCATGAAAATTAAACTTAAGTCCTAATCCTTTGTTTTCGTTATCTCTCACACGCTACGCCTGCTCAAGTCATATTTGAACATAGGTTTAATGCGTAATTGTGTTTAATGTGTATAGCTTGTCCAATAAGTCTTGCAATTGAACTAAAATTGTACATTCTTTAACATGAGATACTATCCACGGCTTCTTAGACAGATAATAGCTATTTATAAACCTTTATTATCTGTTTTGACAAATGTTATTTGCTCAATGTGCCTTGTATAAAAAATATTTCATTTAAGACTGATTTTCCCAATGGATAAAGTTGATGATGCTGTCTCTATCTTGATCATGAAGAAGGTGTAAAAGGGGAGGTGGGACTATGAACTGAGTCGTGTGGCAATCGTGAGGCCATGACGTCATGATAGGGGCGGAGCTTCAGGGCCAGTGT
Organism: Carposina sasakii; assembly: GCA_014607495.2. Lineage (NCBI taxonomy): Eukaryota > Metazoa > Arthropoda > Insecta > Lepidoptera > Carposinidae > Carposina > Carposina sasakii. Next base: position 4,925,383 of record CP053177.1, on the reverse strand, counting down.
AACGCAGTAGCTGTAACCGCACGCTAATGCAAGTAGTTTGGCTAGTCACTACAAGGTGGTTTCTATGTAAATGGGCAGGGCTACAGTGTTCAATGCTCCCCTCGTCCCATACTTCATCCCCGCTCACCGGCACACTATTTTACACACTTAGCCGCTGCTCCTCTTTTATTTCTTCTTCATGATCTTCATCAATTCTTAGAGGAAAACAGCATCAACTTTATCCTTCTGATAGGCTATGTAACCATTGGAAAAATCGGCACTTATATTATTTAAATTTATATCCACTATTGTATAATGATAAGAAATGTGATTCTCTAACTAAACTATATTTAAATGAATAAAATGGTATATCATATACGAAAATATTTTATTTAACATAAGAACCTAATCTCCTAGTGTTAACTAGTAGTCTAAACTAAGTCTGATCTGTCCCCTTTCGACTTACAAATTTGGGGGACAGGTTAAACTTTACCTATCTGTCCCCCTAAGAAGACAAAACAGGGTGAAAGATGGGAATAGATCCTATTATTATTAGACGTCATCATATATTTTTATTGATTTCAATAAAAATCCGCTAGCCACTATAAAATGATAGTTTTCCCGTTTAATTAAAATACAAAACAAAGTGATAAATATCTAGTTATTAACGCAACGCGTTAGAGAGAAATATTAAATGTAAAATAAATTAATTCTTGTGGAAAACTTGTTAAATTAAATAATTTTTCATGACTTTTTCTCAATTCCTGCAGCTTTTGGTTTTTCGCCGAGGGCTGTGAAGTAAATTATGATATTACGAGTAAAATATGCGTAATTAATTATTACTTACATTAGGAGTACGTATAAATATGGCTCGTCTAGACGGAGCACTTCTGTTTTTCCAGATCAAATTAAATATATATTTGCCTTCTAGATTAGTCTAGCCTACTATGAAGGAGGTACGATGAGGTGGTTACTTGTCGCAGATTTTTTACTTTTTGTTATCAGCTTCAAGAGATAAGTACGCCTTCGTACATTTTTATTTTATTTAATTTTTTTATTTTACTTTATTTTTATAAAATTTACTTTTTGACTTAATAAATACTGTTTGTGTACAGTAAAGTATAAGAATAAGAAATAGGCAAGTAGGTACATACATAACTAGAGTTAAAAAAGTAGTTGTAAAGTTAAGAGTTTTTGTTCTAAACCTCTGTAGTAAATCTGTGTTTATTTTATAAATTTTGTGGTGAGAAATAAAGAAGCAGGTAAATGTTTTTATTGTTTAGATAACACTCACGTAGCATAACTCCTTGCTCCCAGAAGTACGTCTTAATAAAAGACTGATCACGCTTCGCCGCTTCATCTCTTAGATTGGACTTGAGGGAACTGCGCAGGGTGCGGGCGGCTATATTAGAGTAGTTCACGTAACTGTAACATTTAATGTGACATGTAAAAGGCATCGATGGCCAAGCTTAAGTGGAAATGCTTGGACAATGTAACAACGTTTCGCATCGACGTTCGTTGTCGTAACACTCCACAAGTAGCGGTCGGAATGTTTCATGCGACTTGACAAACGCGCGAAAATGAAGGTATTCGATATTGAAGCAAAATGTAACGGTGTCAATAATAGCAGCAAATTGTGGACACCGTTAGCCTTAACTACGACTAGGAATTAATATTTAAATTTTAACTAAATATATGATGTTACAAGAAATGAGTAGGTATGAGGAAGTTTGAAAGTTGCGCCGATCACAGATACGAGTAATTTACGAAGTAACCGTCTGTCTTGGTACGGGCATGTAAAGCGACGGGATGAAAGGCATATTTTATTTACAAAGAGCGTTGTGCATGAGTGTGGATGGATATAAAGGAAGAGGTAGACCAAAGTCTAAGTGTTGGATGGACTGTGTGAGGGAGGATATGCGTGTACTGGGAGTGAGCAATGAGATGACGGATAATAGGGATAAATGGAAGAAAAGAACATATTGCGCCGACCCCAAATAAATAGGAACCGGACAGGAAGATGATGATGTGATGTTACAACAAAGTGTTACAATACTTTACTTGAGTCCTGCCATTCTCCAAGTGCTCATTCTGAAAGAATAACTTTGGGATTTTTTGACCTCTTAGTGATATTTTATTATTTTCTTCATATAATAACTAAATTTTAATTAAATATACTTTCTTAACTTTGACTCTTAGATAACTTTGACTACATTATTTTGTTTGAAATTGGCGTCAAATATATTTTTTTAGGAACTAATTCTAATTAGGAAATAAATTCCGAGTACTATAGGGAACTTCCGGTAATGCATGCACTTAACGTGCGTATCCGTTGCTGCTACTAACCATGTCACATGTAATTTAAAAATAATACGTGATTAAAACTTTGAGACCCTCTGACTTGTTGCTAACTTCATGTTGTTTGACTGTGATGGCTTGTCAAAAAAAATCAAAAAATCCGTTGAGCGTAAGGTTGTTTTCATGTCTTGTTTTATTTTATACTAATTAGTAAATTAAGTTAAGTGATCATGACGACTTTTGATTTAAATACCTTCACTGCAGCGTTGAACAATTCAAATAGTATACCAAGTGGTGTGGATTTCTCGGGAAAGTCACTAAAACTTAATAATGAAAATGATGGTAATTATTGTGTTTATTACTACAAATTCTGTTTTAACTATATATTAGCTCTATAAAACACATCAACTGTAAATAAAGAAGTTTTAATTTATAATTAAAGCTTGTAAACAATTAAAAACATGTATCACAACATAACCTCTTCAGGCGGGTTTTTATTACAAAATAATTTAACTATAATAACAATTAAATCGTCGGTCAATCGACGGAGCCATACTACGAAAGATTGAATTGAATAACAATTAATTTTACTTGTTATTCTACGATATACACCAATTTAAACACAAACTAACATGCATATTGTACATATTTTAGCAAAGCCTATTGTAGATGCAATAAATGCATGCCCTGATCTACATTACTTGACACTTACGGGGAACACGTTGGGCGTGGAAGCTGCTCAGGCAATAGCCAAGGCGCTGGAACATCATCCAGAGCTGAAAATAGCTCGGTTCTCTGATATGTTCACGGGTCGAATGAAAACTGAAATACCTCCTGCTTTGGTAAGTCTTATCAAATGGAAATAATGTATACATATACGTCCAGCAGTGGACTGCAATAGTCTGATGATGATTATGATGATACACTAGGCTGTATTCCCAAAATGGTTTAGCCAGAGCTGCAAGATCATGAATTTACTATATTTAGAGGATCTATTGATCCTGCAGCCAAAGTGGAATCTGTTTATTGTGACTCCTACCTACCTACAGCTTATAATGACCCAATTACACAACAAACTTTGGTTTCCATATAAAATTCTTTGTAAAAAGTCTGTTATAATGACTTCGTTCACAGTGACATGTCGCTTATTATGACCATTTTTATTTAGTTTTAACAATGAACAGTCGCAATATTGATTGATTGGGTGTTTTTCCGCCAGACAACACAAACACGATACCCCCGTACTAGATGACAAAATAACAATAAGAAATTATTTATTCATCATTTACAAATGTATGTCATTTAGTGGAAAAACACCCAATCTCAGCAATTGATACTTGAATTTAGAAATTCATTGGGTGTTTTTCCACTTTCCGCTTGATCTACACAAGTACATATATAAATCAAAATGATTTGTATGACCTCAGCTTATTATGACATGTTCGTCAATTCCCTTCAATTTCATTTTAAAAGGATTCCACTGTATTAGTAACAAGTTGCTACCTTATCCATCATCATAGAGTAGACCTTAGTCAACTATTACAACATGCAAAAAATGCAGATGATGTATTCTAATGAAGGTCAGCATCAGAGACGTGAAAAGTGCACAAATTGAAAACACATATAATGCTTTAATCAGTCCATTTTGATATGTAACTAACATGGATATCTATTTGAAATTATACAATGGGATGGATAATAGATAAAAGAACCTCCTACATAGCCATAACATACAGCATTCACATAAATAAAATACAGGATAAATAAAAATTAAATACAAAAATTCTGCACCCACATTTAGCAATAAATACCTAAATTTCCATCTCTTAGAGTGCCCTGGGTGACGGTATGATAGCCGCTGGAGCCCGTCTCTCGGAGTTGGACCTCAGTGATAACGCATTCGGTCCCATCGGAGTGGAGGGACTTGCCAAGTTGTTGCAGAGCGATGTGTGCTCACAACTGCAGGTTAGTTGCTGTTTTAGATTGTACATTGAACTTATTTGTCTGGTTGGTTGATGAAGAAATCTCTTGAAGAGATAAGATCACAACCATACAAAGAAATCGGATATAATTTGATCATTGTACTTTTATTTATATACTTTTAAATTATTTAATTTATATTAATGTGTGTACAAATAAAGCATAAGAATATTTTACATGTGATTTTTTACTAGGCAGTATGAATGAAATTGTTACAATTCATAAGTTCAAACATTCACTATGGGTGCGCCTATATTATTAATCTAGTTTTTGATTTCGGAAATAGTGCTATGTTATATAGAGGGTGTAACAAAAAGGGTATGTTAAGCGAAAAGCTATGTAAATAGCCCACTGCAGAGAACCTGTTCACAAAATTTGAAACCCGAAATCACATGTTTATTTTTCCCGTTAGTATTGAGAATTTTTAAATATCTCAGAAATTTTCATACAATCTTGAAAAATAAAAATGTGATTTCGAGTCTCAAATTTTGTAGATAGGTTCTCTATAGTGGGCTATTTACATAGCTTTTCACTTAACATACCCTTTTTGTTACAACCTGTATATCTTGCATGCTAGGTGCTCGGGTCTGGTTTCTCGTGGCGATTGTAGGTAGTGCAAGTACCTGTTTTCGCAGTTATGAGTTATCAGATCCGAGGGTCAGTGGAGGGTGTAAGGCCCGGTGGTGGGCGCACCCATAATATTTAGGAAGTATAATACAAAAAGTTAATTGTAATGCAAAATGCAAATACATATGTAAGTACACTAAATTACAGGAAAACTATAGTAAAAAGAACAATGTTTTTTTAATATCTCGTATTCTTTGTAAGGTTACAATCGTTTTCAATATCTTGGAAACCCATAGCTTCCCAGGGGTACTTCCGTAGTAAAGAATGATCGTGATGTTACAAAAAATACGAGGTATTAAAAGAAGAAAGTTGTCTTTTTACACCCTGTATACATAAATAATTATACTGAAGTATGTAGGTAAATCGCTTCACAAGCAAATAACTTGTTGTTTACGCGAATGATTCCCACGATCGGAACGTTTGGCTGAATAAGGGTTTTTTATTATAATGATATCTGTACTGTGTTAATTTAAGTTGATTCAATATAGAACCACCGAACCATCAACATGACTTTTCTTTGAATGTCTACTCAACTATACTCTACTCGATCTACAATCGCAGCCACCATCCTTCATGGCGACCCTATGCCATACCAGCCATCAATTTCGCTTGGAACAAAGAACCTAAATATATCACGAAGACCTTTAAAAAAAGCTGAAGATGGGAAAAACGTACTCCAAAGAAGCAGTCGTAATCGCCCAAAATGCTAATGGTAAAGCATCTGCCAACGCAGACATGGAGCAGGCTCACCAATCCAGCTACATTGTTGAGACCCTTCTGATCGTCGCTGTCACCTTAATCATTGCAGCTGTAGTCTTTTACATGTTCAAGAAATGCCGCAAGAGTGCCATCAAAACTTTGAGAAGAGAATTGAACGCAATTTCTATTGAAAATCTTGCACGCCCGTCTAACTAACCAATAAGAAGGAAGAAGAGAGGTGACCAGGGATAGCCCGGTCCACATCAAGAGGTGTCCAGGGATAACCCGGCCCACTTCAAGAGGTGTCCAGGGATAGCCCGGCCCAAATCAAGCAGATGACACGCTGCCGTTCCAGCCCGCCACGTGCCGCGTGCCCCTGACCGCCGCCGCCGCCTCGCCGAGCCAAGCTGAGGAGTTGGAATCCACCGTGTTCGTCGACGTTTTCGCCCTACGTATCCTTGGAATACATCATATAAGTAGATAAGTAATTTAGTTTTATTTTATGGATAAATTATAAATAAGTATGTTTAGGTTATGTCGTTGCAAGAATTAAATAATGTGTACAAATGCTTAAAGGATATTAAAGAATATTTAATTAAAATTGGACCAGCTCGTAGAGAAAGTTCCGAGACTGCCCAAAACAAATTTAAAGAGGCTAATGATCTATATTCTCGTTTGGAGTGTATTTCGTCTGGTATTAAACTAAAGATAGAGAATTCTGAGATAAGCAATGACAGTTTGCCAGTAGTTAATAAATGCATAGAGGATATACATATTTTATATAATAAAATTTTAAGTTTATTTAGCATATCTGAAGAATTTGAGGATAGTGTACAAGACAGGGCTACCAATTTTGACTTAAAAACGGCTTTAGCCTTATTGCCAATAATATCTTCTCATGAAAGTGTGATTATTCAATTAATAGACAGTATTCAACTTTATAGTGGTATGCTTAATAACGAAGGGAATAAACAATTAATTAATTTTGTTTTAAAGACTAGAATTTCGAGTAGTGCTAAGCTTAGATTAAAGCCTAGTTATTCGACCCTCGAGCACTTGATCCAAGATATGCGAACGCATTTATTACAAAAAAAATCTGCCGTCGCTATTCAATCGCAACTTAATTCTACCAATCAAGGTCGTAGATCAATAGAAAAGTTCGGATCTGAATTAGAACAATTATTTGTAAACTTGACAATTGCGCAAGCTGATAATGATGATAAGAAATTTGACGTACTTCGTCCATTAAATGAAAAAATGGCGATTAAACGTTTTGCAGACGGATTGACAGATTCTCGTTTGAGTATTATTATCGCTTCGCGCCAGTTCCAGTCTCTTCCCGAGGCTATTCAGACCGCTCTAGATGAAAGTTTATCGTCGAAAGAAGAACAGGTGATGAATGTTAGGCCCCACCGCGGATACGGAAACGCCAACAGACGTCAGTTTGATAACAGACGTAACGCCACGAATAATTCACGAAATAATTATTATGGTCACACATCTCGACAAGGTTCTAATAATAATAGGACTTTCTATAACTCTTATAGGGCGCCCGCTATGAGATCTCGATATTCACGAGGTAGTAACCGTGGAAGATACCAACGGGGTACGACGCGTGCCCAGTTCGGCCCGTCCCATCCGAACATAAACCAAGTACACGCTGTCACTCGAGTACATCCTGAGCAAATTGAGAACATAGAACGCACTCAATCTGCACCTAATAGCGAATTTTTTCGTCCCCTTAATTAATAAACATTTTATTTTAAATTTTAACATAAATAGTGTAGTACACTTAGAGTTAGGAATAGGTAAACAAGTAAGTTTATTAGTAGATAGTGGACGCCCGCGACTCCGTCCGCGTGGACTACAGAAAAAATAAAAAGTAGCCTATATGTTAAGTGTAAAAAGTAGCCTATATGTTATCGCGGTTGTCGTAAAAAATTAATTCACGTTTGTCCCCTTCCCGTGGGAATTTCGGGAAATCCGTTCCCAGTGCTTCCTCGGGGTCCCAAATAAACATATATGCTCAACTTCAGATTCACATGTTTAACCGTTTTCGTAAAAAATAAATAATTCCCGTTGGTCTCCTTCCCGTGGGAATTTCGGGAAATCCGTTCTAGTGTTTCCTCGCAGTCCCTAATGAACATATATGCCCAATTTCAGCTTCATATGTATAGCGGTTTTCGTAAAAACTATGAATTCCCGTTTGTCCCCTTCCCGTGGGAATTTCGGGAAATCCGTTTTTAGTCCTCCCTCGCTGTCCCCAATGAACATATATGCCCGATTTCAGCTTCATATGTATAGCGGTTTTCGTAAAAACTATGAATTCCCGTTTGTCCCCTTCCCGTGGGAATTTCGGGAAATCCGTTTTTAGTCCTCCCTCGCTGTCCCCAATGAACATATATGCCCGATTTCAGCTTCATATGTATAGCGGTTTTCGTAAAAAATATAGAATTCCCGTTGGTCGCCTTCCCGTGGGAATATCGGGAAATTCTTATAGCCTATGTTCATCCAGGTCCAATAAGGATACTAACGGTGAAAGAATTTTTGAAATCGGTCCAGTAGTTTTTGAGCCTATTCATTACAACCAAACAAACAAAGTTTTCCTCTTTATAATATTAGTGTAGATTAGTGTAGATAGCGGTGCAAGTATTTGCGTTATGAAATATGAGTGGTTACTCGACCACCAGGAATACTTTAAAGAATTACGTAATTATAAGTTAACAATAAAAGGTGTTAGCGGTAAATTAGTTTCAGAGGGATATATTTACTTAGATTTAAAATGTAAGGGCATTATTTTTAAAGAAAAGTTTTATATTTTTAAGAATCTTTCATGTCTTGCTGACGGAATTTTAGGTGAGAATTTTTTCCGGCACTATAATGCCGTAATTAACTATGAAACGAATACTTTAAGTTTATCTAATCAGGGATCCATAGTTTATTTAAATATAGGTAGTAATAGAGATAGGTACACTCATATGATACCCGCACGATGCGAAGTTATAAAATACATACCTTGCAATTCACGCGGAGATAGCGTAGTTTTAGCACAGGAAATAAAGGAAGGAGTTTTTATAGCAGGAATGATTTCTAAGCCTTCTAAAAATAATATCCCATTGAGAATTTTAAATACAACAAATTATGATATCGAGATAGATTTTTCAAGTTTAAATGTACAGTCTATAAATAACTTTGAAGTGGCTCATCTAAAAAAAGAGAGCACGTCAGTAAATAGAGTTAAAACTTTATTCGAATTACTCGATTTAAATTATTTAAATAGAGAGGAAAGATTAAGCATAGAACAAATTTGTGCAAAATACGCCGATATTTTCCACCTACCAGGTGACTCGTTATCAGTCACAAATGTAACAGAGCATAGTATCGTTTTAAAGGACAATGTGACCCCTGTATATGTAAAACCATATAGGGTCCCACAGTCTTTAAAATGTGAAATAAATAAACAGATTAAAGAAATGCTAGATAACGACATTATAGAGGAAACCGTTTCGGAATGGTCCAGCCCAGTTCTACTAGTCCCCAAAAAAGCAGATAAATCAAATCAAAAGAAATGGAGATTAGTTATTGATTACCGGCAATTAAATAATAGAATACAGGATGACAAATTTCCCTTACCCAATATTACTGAGATTTTAGACTCTTTATCTGGAAGTATTTATTTCTCTAAATTAGATCTTTCACAATCGTACTATCAATTATCTTTGAATCCAAATTCACGAAAATATACATCTTTTAGCCTGAATAAATTGTATCAGCTTTCTTTAGATAGCGAATCTCGAAAATACACAACGTTTACAGCAGACAAACAATACCAAATGAAACGGTGTCCAATGGGACTTAAGACTAGTGCCAGTGTTTTTTCTAGGCTAATGACCATAGCAATGGCAGGCCTTAATTATCAAAAATGTTTTATTTATTTAGACGACTGCATCGTAATAGGAAGAAACATAGAAAATCACAACAGAAATCTTATCGATGTACTTAATCGACTTAAAAAAGTTAATCTCAAGTTAAATCCTACCAAGTGTGAATTTCTCCGTAAAGAAATAATTTACTTAGGCCACAAAATTACTGAGAACGGTATTTTCCCAGATCCGAGTAAAATTGATACCATACGTAATTACCCAAGACCGAGTTGTGCTGACGACGTAAAACGCTTTGTCGCATTTGCCAACTATTACCGACGGTTTATATCAAGTTTCGCCGATATTGTATTTCCGATGAATCGGTTGTGTAAAAAAGGTATATTATTTGAGTGGACAAACGAATGCGAAACATCATTTAACAAATTAAAATATGCTCTTATGAACCCACCCGTACTAGATTATCCTGATTTTTCCGAAAACAATATGTTTAAATTACAAACAGATGCGTCCAAATTAGGTCTAGGAGCAATATTGTCAAACGGTAATGGAAAAGTAGTAGCTTATGCAAGTAGAAGCTTAAAACCCGCCGAAACCAGATACCCTATAATTGAGTTAGAGTTATTGGCCATAGTATGGGCAGTTCGTCATTTTCGCCCTTATTTGTATGGTAGAAAATTTAAAATTTATTCGGACCATAGGCCACTCGTCTATTTATTTAGTTTAAAGGATCCATCAAGTCGTTTAACTAAATTTAGGCTATACTTAGAAGAGTACGACTTTGATGTGGAATATGTCCCAGGGCGAAATAATGCAGCCGCAGATGCGTTAAGCCGACTTCCGGTGACGTCAACAGATTTGAAAGATATGCACGAGCAAGTAGTATCGGTTTTGACTAGAGCTCAAAGGAAACAGCTAGATGCTTATATAAATAACCGACAGACAGACAAAATTTCTTCAGTTTGCGGGCCTGATCAACCTGCGACTGCGGAAATATTAAAAAGACCTAATGTCGTAGTAGAGTTACGTTTTCTAGACAATCGTAATGAAACTTTTAAGTATGACTCGAAAGTCGTTGTATCAAACGCAAAATATTGCACATATGTCCCTTCGCGGTCAACGATATTTCTTCATTCTCGATCGTTATCATCCCCAGAGGAGCTAGCGAGAGATCTAGAAAAATTGTGCGTACATCTATACTAATATTATAAAGCTGAAGAGTTTGTTTGTTTGTTTGTTTGTTTGTTTGATTGAACGCGCTAATCTCCGGAACTACTGGGTCGAATTAAAAAATTCTTTTTGTGTTGGATAGTCCATTTATCGAGGAAGGCTTTAGGCTATATATCATCACAGTGCGACCAATAGGGACGAAGAATAAGAGGAAAATGTGGAAAAAACGGGGAAAATTATTCAACTTTGGAGACTTCCGTTGCGTGCGCTGCGTAAACGGTTCAAGTTATCCAAAAAATATGTATGAAAGAATAAAATGACGTAGAAATGATATGAAAGAAAAAATTGAAGGTCTAGACTGCCTGATGCAGAACCCTTAGCAGCCCAGCTAAACTTTGAGAGATATGAAAATACCGTCTTAGGAAAAGTTGCTCAGCATGATAAGCACTTTCTAATAACGTAATAAAATTGAAGGTCTAGATAACCTGATGCAGAACCCTTAACAGCCCAGCTAAATTTTGAGAGATATGAAAATACCGTTTTAGGAAAAGTTATTCAACATTTTAAAAGAATTCAATTCCCTGTTAAGTTATCTTTTGCTGTAACAATTAATAAATCACAGGGGCAAACGTTTAAACACGTTGGAATTGACTTACGTCAAGACTGCTTTTCACACGGCCAATTATATGTCGCGTTGTCAAGATCGGGTTGCGGAGAAAATCAGTATGTTCTTCTGCCACAAGAAAATAAAACAAAAAATATAATTTACGCAGAAGTACTTTAAAATATTTTATTCTGTTTGTTGACGCGGACGAATATATAATATTATAAAGCTGAAGAGTTTGTTTGTTTGTTTGATTGAACGCGCTAATCTCCGGAACTACTGGGTCGAATTAAAAAATTCTTTTTGTGTTGGATAGTCCATTTATCGAGGAAGGCTTTAGGCTATATATCATCACAGTGCGACCAATAGGGACGAAGAATAAGAGGAAAATGTGGAAAAAACGGGGAAAATTATTCAACTTTGGAGACTTCCGTTGCGTGCGCTGCGTAAACGGTTCAGTTATCCAAAAAATATGTATGAAAGAATAAAATGACGTAGAAATGATATGAAAGAAAAAAATTGAAGGTCTAGACTGCCTGATGCAGAACCCTTAGCAGCCCAGCTAAACTTTGAGAGATATGAAAATACCGTCTTAGGAAAAGTTGCTCAGCATGATAAGCACTTTCTAATAACGTAATAAAATTGAAGGTCTAGATAACCTGATGCAGAACCCTTAACAGCCCAGCTAAATTTTGAGAGATATGAAAATACCGTCTTAGGAAAAGTTATTCAACATTTTAAAATAATTCAATTCCCTGTTAAGTTATCTTTTACTGTAACAATTAATAAATCACAGGGGCAAACGTTTAAACACGTTGGAATTGACTTACGTCAAGACTGCTTTTCACACGGCCAATTATATGTCGCGTTGTCAAGATCGGGTTGCGGAGAAAATCAGTATGTTCTTCTGCCACAAGAAAATAAAACAAAAAATATAATTTACGCAGAAGTACTTTAAAATATTTTATTCTGTTTGTTGACGCGGACGAAGTCGCGGGCAACAGCTAGTTTAAATATAAAGGAATTACTTATAACTAAAAATAAGAGTAACAATAAATATATTACATGTTTACTGCGCAGTATAAACAAATGTAAAATAAAATCGCCCCGAATTTTAATTATTAAAGATTTAAAGAGAATAATGGACAAGGAGGAAATAATTACGATTTTGAATGATTTTCACCTCTTGCCCACAAGTGGACATGCAGGTATAAATAGAATGATAAATAACATAAAAAAGTATTATTTCTGGCCAGGAATGTCGAGTGACATATATAATTATGTCAAAAGATGTAAAAGTTGTCAAATACAAAAGTCGACTAATAAACACGTTAGAGAACCTTTAACAATAACGTCAACCGCTAACTCAGCGTTTGAACGTATAAGCTTAGATATTATGGGCCCCTTAGAGATAGATAATCATAATTATAAGTATATTTTAACTATCCAGTGCGACCTTAGCAAATTCGTTGAGGCATATCCCTTACCACGAAAAGATAGCGAAACTGTAGCCAGATCTTTGGTGAATAATTTCATACTACGTTACGGCGTACCGAGACAGTTCATAAGCGACAAGGGAACTGAATTTACATCGTCCATCATGTCTGAAGTTTGTAAATTACTAAACATAGAAAAAATTCATTCAACCCCGTATCACCATGAAACGTTAGGAGGTATAGAGAACACACACAAACATCTCGGCGCACATCTCAGGATTCAGTGCGAAAATAATAAATCTGATTGGAGCGATTGGGTTCCTTTTGGTGTTTTTCGTTTAATACTAGCGTACACTCACAAACAAAATATACTCCATACGAATTAGTTTTTGGAAATGTCTGTAATTTACCAAGTAATTTATCAGGACAAATCGACCCTTTATACAACTTTGATGATTATCCAAAAGAACTTAAGTACCGTTTACAAAAAGCGCAACAAGACGCTAGACAGAATTTATTACGATATAAAAATCTAAGAAAAATTAACTATGATAAGAAAAATAACAATGTAAAGTATAAACCAGGAGATTTAATTTTGATTAAAAACCAAACTGGTCATAAATTAGATTGTTTATATAAAGGACCATATACAGTCATTGAAGACTTGTCTCCAAATGTCAAAGTACGTAAACAAAAAACAGAAATTGTAATACCTACATAAAAATAATACTAAGTTATTTTACGATTAAAAAAAAAAAGTTTTATTTCCATCATAATGTACTGTTACAATAAGTTAGTATAACTTAGATAGCCAACGTTACGTTCGCAAACTTTTTTTTTTCTATCAAAGGGAAGGCCACCTACCCTTTACTTTTCGGGGGAGGTGAAGTATGTAGGTAAATCGCTTCACAAGCAAATAACTTGTTGTTTACGCGAATGATTCCCACGATCGGAACGTTTGGCTGAATAAGGGTTTTTATTATAATGATATCTGTACTGTGTTAATTTAAGTTGATTCAATATAGAACCACCGAACCATCAACATGACTTTTCTTTGAATGTCTACTCAACTATACTCTACTCGATCTACAATCGCAGCCACCATCCTTCAATCTATTCACGATAAATTCAACTCTTCGAACTTACTTATTGAGGGTAAAAAGATTCCAGTATATATTTCAGAAAATCTCTCTCCGAAAACGAAAAGATTACTCTTTCTGGCGCGCGATTTTGCTGTTTCTCATAAGTACAAACACTGCTGGTCTTCATTTGGAAGGGTGCTCCTACGTAAGGAAGATGGATCCCCGCCACTGCATATTGTCTCAGAGTCAACTCTAGCAGACCTGATCAAGAAATATTGACTATACTGTGGCAATGTTACTTCTTTTTTGCATGCAATACTTTTTCGATTGTCTTTATGTATGACCTATTTCCATATATTAATTCCATTATCACTTACACACCATATAACACACAACACATTCAGAAGCTCACCCGTCTACGTCAACCAATTAATATATACAATTCGATAGTAGAAATAACCTTCTACAGAGTATTGACACTGATGTCTCAGTTGCAGACTCATTTCTATGTGATGCAAAAGACTGTAAAAATCTCTTAGAAAGTTCAAATAAATGTTTTACTGTAATTACCCAAAATATATGCAGTATAGGGTGTAACTTTGAACAAATAATGATGCTACTCTCCGACATGCACATTGATGTCGACTTTATTGTCTTGACGGAATGTTGGCTTCCATGCAACCCGATCATGCCGAAACTTGAAGGATATATCAGTTACTCTTCCACAAATCCCCATAATAAGAATGACGGTGTAGTAATTTATGGAAGAGAAAATATTCCAGTATCAGTAACGGAAACTTCAATTCTGGATGCAAGCTGCCTGCTAATAAAACACGCATCTATAGCAATTTTAGCCATATACCGCTCACCCTCTTTCATACACACAGATAAATTTATAAATTCTCTAAACACTGCACTAGAAAACCTCGAGATGTTTAAAAACGTTATGATAGTTGGGGATATAAACATTGATATTTGTCCCGGAAATAATGACAAAGGCTCCTCGGAGTATTTAAATATAACTGCTTTTCATGGCCTCCTACCTGCCCATACCTTCACAACCCGCAAAAATACATGCTTGGACCACATTATGCTCCGCTCAGTGTATCCAGCGATATCTTTGGTACTTAAATCGACAATTACAGATCATAGGGCAGTCCTAGTTTCGCTCAACCTGGATACTAAAAGGACCCATGAAGTGGCCAAGACGACTATAATAAATTATAAATATCTTGAGTCGCAGTGTGCAAGCATGGACTTTGATTTCGTAAATCAAGACACTAACCCAAATGAAATTGCAAGTGTCCTAGTTTCCTCGTTCCAAAACCTTCTAAAAGCGAGTTCCACTTTAAAATCATTTCCTAACCGCAGGAGAATTATTAAGCCGTGGATCACACAGGGTCTGCTAAAATGCATGCGAAACCGTGACATACTTTACAAGAAACATCGAGCAGCCCCCAATAATCCCACTACAAAAATAACCTACACAAGGTACAGAAATTACTGCAATACATTAATAAAGAAGAGAAAAAGAGAATACGATAAAGAACAGATAACTAAAGCAGGTAAGGACAGTAAAAAGTTGTGGAAGGCGATTAGGAACATCTCTAACACGACCAAGGCAAAATGTACTTCCTCTGATCTTTTGGCTTGCCTCTCTACACCCGAAGAGTCGATAAACATGGTTAATGATTTTTTTAGCAATGTTGGAAAATGTCTTGCTGATAAAATCGTCAATGTTGACCAAGGTACAGGCAGGGGCCATATACCTGAAAAGTTAAACGCTATCAACTCTCTTGTGCTGCTTGATACAGATGAGAAAGAAGTGGAGGGGTTGATGTTGGATCTTAAGGATGATTGCGCCGTTGGATGGGATGGCATATCAAATAAGTTCCTCAAAGTTTGTAGAAAATATGTTATTCCGCCTCTTACCAAACTATTTAATAAATGTCTGGCACATGGAGTTTTTCCTGAAGTATTCAAGCATTCTCTGATTCATCCGATTCATAAGGCTGGGGACAGAGGTTGTGTCAACAATTATAGACCAATATCAATCTTGACTTCCCTCTCTAAAATTTTCGAAAAAATAATTAACATTCGCCTCGTAAATTATTTAGAAAAAAATGGTCTGCTTTCATGCAACCAGTTCGGATTTAGACGGAGTAGGTCTCCTGAAAATGCGGTTCAAAGCTTAACAAATTATGTAGTCTCCCGCCTTGATAAAGGTTATAAGCCCCTGTGCATCTTTCTTGATCTTGCCAAAGCTTTTGACACTGTCTCTGTTCCAATCCTTGTTGGCAAACTGGAGAGGAATGGTATTAGGGGAAACCAACTCAAACTCCTAGTGGACTATCTCTCAAATAGAACCCAAAGTACCCTAGTATCAAAATATGAAAGTAAATATAGGCAAGTCACCTATGGAGTCCCTCAGGGCAGTGTGATTGGTCCAACGCTGTTCTTGGTCTACATTGACGATCTCTGCTCTCTTAAACTGCCCCATGGCCACATTATCACTTTCGCTGACGACACAGCTTTGCTATTCTCAGCCACTAATTGGGAAGCAACATATAAATATGCACAGGAGGGATTCGATTCAGTGAACAGGTGGCTTCGTCAGCACCTTCTAACATTAAATACTGATAAAACTAAATATATTCGATTTTCAATGCGAAATACATCTTGGCAACAATTTTCTGCCCCCATATTTGCTCACGGCTGTACCCAAGATTCAAAATCTTGTATCTGCCCACCCATTGAATCAGTTACTGACATAAAATATCTTGGTATTACCTTAGATAATACCCTGAGCTTTAGAACCCACATTGACGTATTATGTTCTAGGATCCGAAAGCTGATATATGTTTTTAAAAAGGTACGATATGCGTGTGACTTCACTTTGCGCAAACAGATCTACCTTGCACTTGCGCAGTCAATACTATCATACTGTATTACTACATGGGGAGGTGCACCAAAAACCACATTAAAGCCACTTGAAGTAGCTCAACGAGCTATACTTAAAATAAGCAATTCGCTTAAATATCTAACCCCCACGACCATAGTATACCAACATTGTGGAGTACTGACTGTGCGACAAATCTATATTCTAAGAGCTGTCCTCGCTCAACATAAAGAGTATACCCCGAACTTAGCTGCAAGTGCTCGACGTAAATACACCGTCTTCAACACATTAGCTACGAGACGAGGCTACACGCAGGGGTTCTTTTGTTTCTTAGGGGGCTTCCTCTACAACCGTGTTAATGAGTCACAACATATTCACCAGCTGAAAGGTTCTGACTGTAAAAAAACTGTCACAGACTGGTTGCTGACTATGGACTATAATGAGACTGAATTACTATTGCACATTCACCACTAATATATTTCTACGCTACCATAACGGACATTTTATTCGATCATACACACCCTCTCACACACACTCATTCACGTTCACTTCTACCCATAGAGAGGTTCTACACTTCACATTAGTATTAACTATCTTAACTTCTAGTTTTTAGCGATTATATACCTATACGTTAGTTTTTCTTTCAAAATTGATTTTTTGTGAAAGATCTTTAGTTCTTGCATTAAATCATTTGCATATTATATAATATCATTTTGTAAAGCAGCTTCAGGGAGAAGAACCTGGTATCCTGTACTACAGGCCTCTAAATGCCTACCTCAGGTACCAGTTTCTTGCATAATGTAAAGAGATATTATAAAGCCTAATTGCATAGTTGTGTAACATTGTGTGAGAAAGAAAAATAAATGCTATTATTATTATTATTATTATTATTCAATACAATCGGGTAGCCAGAACTTTTTTTTATATAATAAATAAATATTCACACACTTCACAACACATTGACCTAGTCCCACACTAAGATACCTAAGATCTTGTGTCGTGGGTACTAAGCAACATTATATAAATACATAGTTAATTATAAAAACATCCATGACTCGGAAACAAACATCGATATTCATCACATCAATGTTTGCACCTACCGGGATTCGAACCCAGGACCTATGGCGTCGTAGGCAGGGCCACTACCAACTACACCAATCGGCCGTCGAACTACAGGGTCACAAAGGGAATCCTACAGCTATGTATATATTTAGCATAGCAGGAACAGATGACAGGTTTCAAAAACAAGGAATCACATATTTATTTTAAAAACTATTTACCACAGGAGCTGCGTCTAAACAACAATGGTCTGGGCATCACCGGGGGCCGGCTGCTAGCGAAGGCTCTCTCAGCCAACCCCATTAGACTGAAGGTGTTCATCGCAGGACGTAACCGCCTGGAGAATGACGGTGCTATCGCCTTGGCTAAGGTGTTTCAGGTAATTACACGTGGCTTTTTGAAATTTTATATTGGTTCAATAAAGAAATAAAACTGAAATGGGCCTATGTGTACCGCAGATCATGTACGTAGGCCTTAAGGCACGCCACAAGGCTACTGTCATAGGGGTTTTAGGCCATAATCACCACGCTAGGAAGGCGCATTGAAGACCACAGTGTGATTTTCTAGTGATGTTGTTGACAACATAAGCTATATTTAGTGGCGTAGCTAGGTAACTAGGGGCCATGGGGCAAATAAAAAAAATGGGGCCCCACTGCTATCCCAACTGATTAGATTTTGAGGAATAATAATTTTTTCCTCGTATTTACCACATAACTCAAGTAAGTTGTCTATTAATTTTTGAAAATTTAAAGCTCTACCAGAGAATTTCACAGTAAGGATTCGAGGGCACTGCCCTGCCTAGCCCCTAGGTAGCTACACCACTGGCTATATTATGTACTATAAATTAGCAATTTATCTATTTAAACAATTTCAGGAGATGGGATCCCTAGAAGAGCTAGCCATGCCACAGAACGGTATCTACCACCCCGGCATCACGGCTCTCTCTGCTGCCTTCAAACAGAACCTCAACCTGCGCAGTTTGAACCTTAATGATAACACGGTCACACATAAGGGGGCCGGGGCGTTTGCTGAAGCTTTGTCCAGGTAAGGGTATAAATAAATAAATAATAAATATAAATAAATATTCACACACCACACAACACATTAACCTAGTCCCACACTAAGATCCCTAAGGTCTTGTGTCGTGGGTACTAAGCAACGGTATACATATAAATACACATAGATAAGTATAGAAATATCCCCATGACTCGGAAACAAACATCGATATTCATCATATCAATGCTTGCACCTACCGGGATTCGAACCCAGGACATACAAATTTCAATGTCTCAGAAGCAGTGATAGTAAAAATTTGCAGTATACTTGTACGATATAGGTAGGGTTGCCAACTCTTATACACAGAATTGCGCGATAGTCGGGTTAAATTTCTAATAAAAAACTAAGTAAATATATATATTTTTTTTTCTTCAGATTAAAGAAACTTAAATGTATAAACTTTGGCGATTGTCTACTGAAGAGTAAAGGCGCGAAGATATTGGCTCAAGCATTTAAAGATAACTCTATTTTATTAGAGGTAAGCATTATTTTTCAATTTCAATTTTATCTTCCTTTTGATCTTTAGAATTTTCTTTATTATGTATTATGTAAAAAAACAAAATGAAATCTCAAAATGAATCGAAATTATCCGGGATAAAAATATTTTCCCGGGATAATGAATAGGGTCGTTTACGGTTTTCTTATTTGTATTTATATCGAAAGATCATAAAATAAGAGAAACATTTGCGAAAGAAAAACTTCGCTAGCGTGAAAACTTTCCGGGATATAACAATTTCAAAATCACAATTTTAGACTTGCCAAAATACGCTCCATACAAACGGCTACCACGACGTGACGTCACTCTATCAGTAACTTGTACGCGCGTAAAAGAACTTTTGTTCTACAGCTATATTAAATGTTGCGTTTATAAATATGTTCACAAAACAAAAGTTGCTGTAAATGATGCAGATCATGGTCATGTGATGTAGTAATTTTTTCACATTTGAAAAATGGACTTGCCCACTTAACTTTGAAGGCTTATTACTACCTCATTTGGACACTCAATCAAATTGTAATTTTACAGATAGGTATGATTTCGATGATTTATTCTTGTGCGAGCAAGTCGCACATGTTATAGTGTCAGCAGTTTTATTATATCGGCGTTTACTTATAAATAACAATGTTTTTTACAATAAATCAGTTCACGTTCAAACCTTGTCTGTTGTGTTTATTTATACTTCTACTACATCAAGATTTCTTCTCATCTATATCTAAGACAAGCAGTCAAATGTACTAGTCAGCAAGGGCTCGTACATTTTATGGTCCTTCGAGCTTTGGTTTGGTGCTCTTTGTTTTTCCTTGCGTGTGGCTGCGAATCGGCTCACTGGCCTTCCACAAGCGGACCTCCCCAGCTGAGTTGAGAAGTCGCATAAGGTCACACGTTTGGGATACAGAGGTACTAAACAGGAACCAACTATACAAGAAAAGCAAGCAAGTTTGAACACAAGGGACGTGGAGAACTCATATATTCAAGCAACAAGGCTATCGATTACTCTCAAGAAACAAGGATCCTGATATTTATTACGCAACAAGGCGAATATAATTTAATTTTAGAACGACAAGGTTCTATTTTACGCAAGACATCAAGTGAAAACACTCTGCAGAGCATCAAGATTTTAGAAGATCATCAAGATTTTTTTTTTCAAAAGCATCAAGGCTTTCCTCAAGCTTCTTTTACTTTCTTATAGAGCAACAAGGCTTTTCTTCTCAATTATTTTAAGCATCAAGGCTTACTCTATTAGTAGGGCAACAAGGCTTCTATTGACTTCAACCGTAAATTAACTACCCATCAATCATGGATACTATCGAGATAGAAGATATTCTCCAAAACCAACAAACGACGATGAACGCCATCCAACAACATTGGACAAACTTTAAGAAAGATGGTGCAGAGCGCAAGACAGCCGATTATATCAAGCGAAAATTAGAAACTTTGGAACTTTACTGGGCAGAATTTCAGAAAAATCATCAAGTACTACTCGAGCACGGAGACCAAACACATGATTATTTTTCCCAAAATCTTTATGAAGAAACGCGCAAATTTTATTATAAAGTCAAGGAAGCTATTACCAAGGCTAATACACTGGTAAAACCTTCAAAATTGCAGTTCCCGAGCACAAGCGATTCTAAAGTAGCATCTCCCAACATTCCGCCAGGAACACCTCAGCCGACGTACAGCGAGAGAACTCAAATAACATCAAAACAAGAAGAGCTATTCCGTAAACAAACTAGTAACTTCAAAGCCTTTTCACATACACTAAATAACTTAGATCATCAGGAAATGACGGAAAAATGGGAATTCGAGGATGCACTAAGAAAAATTGAGTCCCGTTGGTCGGCCATCGACTCTTTACATTGGGAAATGGACTGCGAAATAAATGAAAGAAACGAAGAATATGAAAAATATTTTTCTCAACATGAAAGACAATACAATCTTATCAAGAAGAAAATCAACAGTCAACTATGGTCAATGGCACACCGCGAACAAGCTACACCCAAACTAGACATCCCCATCTTTAACGGGAGCTACCAACAATGGGTCTCGTTCAAAGATTTATTTACGGAAGCTATACATGGCAACCCTTGTTTATCCAACGCACAGAAGATGCAATTTCTAAAAAGTAAAATTAGAGGAGAACCTGAACGCCTGATACAGCACCTACCTATCAGCACTGAAAACTACATCACGTGTTGGGATATCCTGAATCATCGCTACAATAACAAAAAACTCATTTTCACAACACATTTAAATACCCTTATGGCTATTCCGGTAATACAGCAAGCTACGTCAAATCATATCAAGAGAATACATGACGTCACCATTGAATGCTTGAACGGTATCAAGAATTTAGGAGTAAACATTGAAACCTGGGATCCGATTTTGGTTCATCTTCTCACACAAAAAATGGACGCTGAAACACATAGCGACTATATGACGTCACTAAAACAACCGAGAGAACTGCCATCACTCAAAGATTTTCTGGACTTTTTGGAAACGAAGTTTACAACTATGGAGTCATCAAGGCGCAAGCAAGAGACGTCTCAACAAAAATCAAGCTTCAATCAACCATTATCGTCGGGTCTACAAAAATCATCCCAAACTAGACAATTTTACGCCGCAAACAAGGCAACGTCAAATAAAGTCTGGCAACAAGGAAACAAAATTAATTGCTTATAATATATATATATAATTATAATTAATTTTTGTAAACAGTTCAGGGAAATGCCCCCCGCACTCAAACGGAAGACGATTGCGAAACTCAATTATTGTATTAATTGCCTTTATAATCATAATGGATCATCTTGCACGTCAAATAAGCGATGTCGTGAGTGCGAAGGTCAGCACAATACACTACTTCACGATGTTTACAAACAAAATACAACCGGATATGCTGCAACAACGGAACGACATCATGCGACGAACCACGTGACTCAAGAACGTGACGACACATCAGTACTTTTGGCCACAGCTCTTATCGATGTCCGAGGGGTTGATGGCACCCTTAGAACCATGCGAGCCCTTATAGATCAAGGCTCACAAATTACATTAATAACAGAGAATGCAGCTCAATATCTCAAGTTAAACCCGGAGAATTGGAAGACCTTTGTCGCAAATAGAGTGCGTAAGGTCACACAAGAAATTCCCGCACAGTGTTGGAGTTATGTGAAATCAGCCGACAACCCAGCTGATTGTGCCAGCCGCGGAATGTTGCCAACAGCATTAGCAGCACATTGTCTGTGGTGGCAAGGACCTCAATGGCTAAATACATTCGAAACCAAAGAAAATGTTACACAAAAGTATTCAACAATTCAAGAAATGAAGAAACCAAAATTAGTAATTGTTGCGACCCACAATCCAGAATCAGAAGATATCATTTTAAATTTGATATCCAAGTACAGCTCACTCAGCAAGGTCATACGCGTACTTGCCTGGATACGACGCGCCTGTAATAAACAAAATAAAGAAACAAGATCGTACCTAACTCTATTGGAATTACGTCAAGCAAAAACACTTATAGTAAAAAAGGTACAAGGAAGAGTATTCGAGGAAGAAATTTGCAAACTTAAGGATAACCACAAGATTTCTAATAAAAGCAAGATCTTAAATTTAAATCCATTCCTAGATCAAGAGGGAATTTTACGAGTGGGAGGTCGCTTACGAAACGCCCACATCGATTACGAAATGAAAAATCCTATTATTTTGCCACATGACGGACATTTGACCGAGTTAATAATTAATCAAGCACATACAAATACCTATCACGGTGGATCTCGGATTACACTGGCCTTTGTACGACGAAACTATTGGGTAATCGGCGGAAATCGTGCCACTAAGAAATTAGTTCATCGTTGTGTCACATGTAAAAGACACAAACCGATCATGCAGCATCAAATCATGGGAGATTTACCACAAACAAGAGTGAACAAATCTCGCCCCTTTGAACACACCGGCATCGACTTTACAGGACATGTGTTGATAAAGAGCAATAAAGGGCGTGGAGTAAAAACTACCAAAGGATATGTGGCAGTCTTTGTGTGCATGGTTACGAAGGCTGTCCACCTAGAGCTTGTCTCGGATCTAACCACCTCGGCCTTGATCGCAGCAATACGTAGGATGTCTGCGAGGCGAGGCAAGCCACGTCACATTTACAGTGATAATGGGAGGAACTTTATTGGCGCAAGTAATGTATTTGAAAAAGAATATCAAGATCTGCTTCAAACATTGGGTGACGAATTCTTCACTGAAATTTCCGAAATGCAAATCGACTGGCACTTCAACGCTCCAGCTTGGCCCTCAGCCGGGGGTTTGTGGGAGGCTGCCGTCAAAAGTTTGAAATTTCATCTGAAAAGGGTAATCGGTGAACAACGACTTACTTATGAAGAATTCATCACTTTATTATCCCAAATCGAAAGCTGCCTTAACTCAAGACCCTTATGCACATTGTCTGAAGATCCTAACGACTTGGATTTTTTGACTCCTGCGCACTTCTTAACGGGAGGTCCTATACTCACACTTATTGAAACCGAACGAGATGCTAGAACGCGTTGGCAAATGACGCAAAAAATTCTACATGACATATGGAAACGATGGCAATCAGAGTACTTAGTACAACTCAATAGCAGGAGCAAATGGAAACAGCCCCAGCCCAATATGAAAATAAACGATGTTGTCATAATACATGATGAGAACTTACCGCCCGGCAAGTGGGCATTGGGCAGAGTTGTAGAACTACACCCTGGCAAGGACGGCCACGTGCGAGTAGTGACCCTCAAAACAAGGAGCGGTTATTTAAAGAGACCCATCGTAAAATTATCTTTGCTTCTGGACAATCATGAATCGTCCAACCTTGTAGTGGAAGATGAAAAAATCGACAAGGACACCCGTAAAACAAGAAGGGGAAGATTTAATTTTTCATCACTAGTCGCCGCACTAATGTTATTTTTAACACTCGTGGGTAATGGATACTGTTATAATGTAACAGAATTTCGAGACAATCAAGGTCTCTATTTTGACAAAAGGGGAATGGCACGGCTGTTTAAGGACGAATGGAAACTCGTCATTTATTACAATATGGAACCGTATTGGCTGACGAATAAGGCATACAATGAATACATAGAATCGTTACAAACAACGTGTGACGCAATCAAGGTACAATCACACTGCGATATAGTATTACACCAATTACGTCACGGTTCCTCGGAACTAACCTACTACAATCAGCTGTTGCTTAGCCAGCATGCTAGCCTTCCCGATAGACAGCGCCAGCGCCGAGGCCTTATCAACGGTGTAGGCTACCTCGCTAACCGCCTATTCGGCGTACTTGATGAGAGTTTCGCGGAACAGTACCGCAAAGATATCGCAATACTTCAAGAAAACCAAAAACACATTGGTTCACTTTGGAATAATCAAACCTCGATTATAGAAGCAGAATTCAACCTCCTAAAACGTACCGAGCAAGTCATTAACAAAGAATACAAGATGTTAAATCGCCATATGAATCACTTGGAAACATCCCTAGCAACCCTAAAAAATGAGATCGAGAAAACCAGTATAATGAATGATTTCAACACTGGAGCAATCGTAGCGAACAATATTATGAATAGTTTAAAAGGAATGCAAAATGTGTTATTGGACACCGTCACTGACGTATATCAAGGACGCTTCAACCTGCATATACTTACACCAAAGCAACTCGCCGATGAATTGAGTATCATTTCTAGTAAATTAAATAAGGATGTATCTTTACCGATTGATAACACCCATACAGATTTACGCAAGATCTATAACTTATTGCAAGTTAAGACAAGAATGATGAAAGATGTCCTACTATTCGAAATAAAAATACCGCTAGTGTGGCGTGAAACCTACGAATTTATGAAGATCATACCCATATTTAAGAGACAACAAGACAAAATGATTAGTATTGCTCCTGTATCGGAATATATGTTCATCAATATCAAGAAAAATTCATATATTCCACTATCGGGGAACGACGTACAGACGTGCATGGCATTCAACGAAGTTTACTACTGCGATGTGCAAAAACCAGAGTACCAGATAAATGATCATAATTTCCTTTGTGAAACGGAAAAAGAGGAGTGTCAAACAGTTATCAAACCCTGCAATAACAATTGGATTGAATTAAAGGAACACAATACGTATATGTATTTCTGTTGTAAACAATGCCACGTGAGACTCATATGCGACGATCAAGTAACGGCGCTTCAGCTGACCCGTACAGGCGTAATGCATACAGGTCAAGGTTGTATCGTTAAAACAACCAACTTTACGATTTCTCCCTACAAATCACACCAGAGTGAAATCACCCTCCAGCCAGAAACATATATACCGAAGATGTCTCCCTTGAATCACTTGTTCAATATATCGATACCCAGCATGTCATCGACTGAAAACCAGGCAGAAGACTTAGAAAAACAAATTAGTAAAGTCGGTAAAAGCATTCAACGCCTAAAGCATGAAGAATTTACTGTTGAGAAGATGTCATATCACGATGTACACCACTATGCAATGATTTATGTGATGATGTCAGTGGTGATTGTGACTGTAGCAGTCGTAGGAGTCCGTCGAGCGAAGTGCTCTCGCTGCTCATGGCGCCCGCAGCACGCGCCGCCCGCCGCCGAGCAGCCCCAGCAGCCGGCCGCCGCCACACGCCCCGCGCCACCGCCCCCGCGCGCGTCCCTTCCGTTCTCATCGCGTCAAGCTTTTGATTATTGACATAATAACATTTAATATTATTTAGATGTAATCTAAAGATGAAGTGTTAATTTAATTATTATTTAATGTTTCTTAAGATTTTTTATTTTAATTTTTTATCTCTCGCTCATCTCGCGGCCCGGAATATGTACGAGCAAGTCGCACATGTTATAGTGTCAGCAGTTTTATTATATCGGCGTTTACTTATAAATAACAATGTTTTTTACAATAAATCAGTTCACGTTCAAACCTTGTCTGTTGTGTTTATTTATACTTCTACTACATCAAGATTTCTTCTCATCTATATCTAAGACAAGCAGTCAAATGTACTAGTCAGCAAGGGCTCGTACAATTCTGATAAGCATAAAATGTCATTAAAATTTAACCATACGATGTTTTGTAGCCTATGTGTTAAGCTTGATATGTAAGCTATACTATTTAATTATTATTTAATGTTTCTTAAGATTTTTTATTTTAATTTTTTATCTCTCGCTCATCTCGCGGCCCGGAATATGTACGAGCAAGTCGCACATGTTATAGTGTCAGCAGTTTTATTATATCGGCGTTTACTTATAAATAACAATGTTTTTTACAATAAATCAGTTCACGTTCAAACCTTGTCTGTTGTGTTTATTTATACTTCTACTACATCAAGATTTCTTCTCATCTATATCTAAGACAAGCAGTCAAATGTACTAGTCAGCAAGGGCTCGTACAATTCTGATAAGCATAAAATGTCATTAAAATTTAACCATACGATGTTTTGTAGCCTATGTGTTAAGCTTGATATGTAAGCTATACAGGATGATTTTTGGTCGTCAACGTTCCCGAAAACTACGGAATCTCCTCATCATCACAATCATTTTTCTCCATGGAAGCATACCTGGGAAGTGTCTGGTTTCCAAAATATTAGGGTCCAAAGTTGAGTAAATAGACTGCGTTTTTCTGCATAAATGCACATAGACGCGCGTAGCAGGATTTTTTCACGAAAAATAATAAAATAATTAATAACACCTATTTTTCCAGTCAGTGGACCTCAGTCACAATGAAATAGGTCACGAGGCGTGTGCAGACATTGTTGATGCCCTCACTGCATTACCGGATAGCAGAGATAGACTCGCCAGGGTTGTTCTAGCAGGTATGTATTTATAGCAGAGATAGACTCGCCAGGGTTGTTCTAGCAGGTATGTATTTATAGCAGAGATAGACTCGCCAGGGTTGTTCTAGCAGGTATGTATTTATAGCAGAGATAGACTCGCCAGGGTTGTTCTAGCAGGTATGTATTTATAGCAGAGATAGACTCGCCAGGGTTGTTCTAGCAGGTATGTATTTATAGCAGAGATAGACTCGCCAGGGTTGTTCTAGCAGGTATGTATTTATAGCAGAGATAGACTCGCCAGGGTTGTTAGACTCGCCAGGGTTGTTCTAGCAGGTATGTATTTATCTATCAAGCGGGGGCGAAAATTCGATCGCAGTATTTAAATTTATTTTATTTATTTCTACATAACTCGCAATAGTTCGTGCCAACAGTGTATACATAGACCATTACTGGTTTTTCTGAACACTGCCGTCATCCCTCTTCAAGCACAAATAAACCCAAATCTATAAATAAAAAGCTACAACACACCTACTTATTCTGCATCTAACATTACAATTCAATATAACTACTATCCACCGAGCGAGACGCACCATACAGACCCGCGATGAGGGTACTTGTGAAAAATTTAACATTATGGATTTGAATAGAGTAACACTTCCTTTATTTTTCCCAAATACGTGGGGGACGTTGTAATATGCGGTGAATACTTGTAGCAAGGTATTTACTTCATGTACCGATTTTAATGTTGTATAGAAAAGTCACTGAAGAACTACAGTCCAATACAGATCCTAGAAAGCGATATCGAAGTTTCTCACAATTATTGCCAGTGGTGAAATTGGAATTTACCGGACGTGATCGTCCTTGGTGCAAAAATACGCTTCGGGTAGCGGGCCTTGGGGCAAATCTCCGTGCCCGGGCTGAATTCTCGGCACGCGGCACGCGCCGGTAACTTAAGTGGCCCTTAAAGGGGGCCACAGTTCGCGAAAGAAGAGGAAGGAGAAGGAAAGGAAGGAAGGGAAGGAAGTGCTGACTGTGCTCGAATTGATACCGACCTATCGGGCCACTAGTTATTGTTTGGCCCATGTATATGTATATATCCAATCATTGTAATAAACTTCGATATCGCGTTCTAGGATTTGTATTGGACAGTAGTTCTGTCTTGCCTCCGATAGATGTCTGCGGTAAAGTTGTAAAATTCCTGCGCCTGATCTTTCTCCGGTCGTGTCGGCTTTCCGTCCCATCGGACTATGAGAGTGAAGGAATAGAGAGTGCATCTGTGTTTGCGCACACACTTGTGATGTTATAGTCTATAACATCTCCGGTCCATATTTATTTATTTATTCACACAAATTTTTATTTATTTTAATCAGAAACAGTACATAAACATATTAAAAATATTGTTTTTTCTTTTTTATTTCTTAAGCTACGCCTCCTGATTACCTAATTTGCAATAGCAAAGCCGAAGCAAAGCGATAGCGAAAATTGTACAATATTCGCCTTGAAATGTCAAAGTTCCCTTGAAATTCATTTTACGTAATACGAATTTGACAAGCAATCGGCGATTTTGGTACAATTTTCGCTATCGCTCTGCTTTTGCTAGTTAGGTAATAAGGGGGACCTTACCCGCTTCGGTGTGCCTTTGGGCAAAGGC
The DNA here is from genome assembly GCA_014607495.2 of Carposina sasakii. Classification (NCBI taxonomy): domain Eukaryota; kingdom Metazoa; phylum Arthropoda; class Insecta; order Lepidoptera; family Carposinidae; genus Carposina; species Carposina sasakii. The sequence goes on along the minus strand of CP053177.1, from coordinate 4,896,647 downwards.
CTTCCACACAAATGATCCATATCTTTATTTTTAGTCTGTTTGAAGCCACTGGTCACTGTTTTTTTTTTTTGTTATGTCAGGTAACAGTTTGGGCACGTCTGTGAATAAGAAGTCTATGAAGGACAAACTCGGCGCGTGCGCAGAGCTTAGCGACGGAGAGGGGAGCGATGATGAATGTGAGTACATTACACGATATACATACATACATGTGGGAAAGAGAACAGATATATAAGAGTGAGACAGAGAAATGAGGAGTGAGCGAGGGAGGAAAAATGGCGGAAGACGGCAGGAATAAGATTTTCTTTCGCCATCCTACATACATACAGGGTGTAAGTGGCAACCAAGCAAGTAGAGTACATTTCTCACTGTTTCTATAATTATCTATACCTACTTAATAATTATTGAAATACATACAAATAAATGGCCAAATGCGAATTGGACGAAAAGCGAACTTGTAATTGTTATTACCATTGGGGGTCATCCATAAATTACGTCACACGAATTTCATGATTTTTTGCCCCTCCCCTCCCCGTCCTTGTCACAGCTGGTCACATTTGTGAGAAATAGTGTGAGGTCACATTTAGCTTTTTTGCAAATTTACATTTAGAGATTATTGGATGAAAATGTGACGTCACGAAATTTAGGACCCCTCCCACCCCCTTGTCACACAATGTCACAGTTTGACGACACCCTACCTCCCGCTTAACCTGTGACGTAATAATTATATGGATGGCCCCTTGGACCAATCGCGCCTAAACTACTTTACAAGCCTACAGTTCCACTTACTAGGTTTACTAATTTACTGATTTCTATAATCCTGAGGATGCCACGGTTGTTGGCGAAACATATGTAGATTATTTATCTAGTTTTTTATTTCGGAATAGTGCGATGTATTGTCTTGCATGCTAGGTGCTCGGGTCTGGTTTCTCGTGTCGATTGTAGTTAGTGCAAGTGCCTGTTTTCGCAGTTATGAGTTATCAGATCCGAGGGTCAGTGGAGGGTGTAGGGCCCGGTGGTGGGCGCACCCATAGTTAATGTTTGAACTTCCAAACTGTAACGCCTGATACAATTTCATTTATAATACAGGACCTTAATAAATAATAATGATTTCTTAATTCCAGATGTGACAGATTCAGAAGAAGAGGAAGAACAATCCGAGAATGAAGCATCAAACGAATACAGTGACAACAGTGAGGGAGAAAACACACGCGAATTGGACACGCTTATAGAACAGACCTTGCAAATGGACAACTCGGGTAAATACATATACATACATACATATAATCACGCCTTTATCCCTTACGGGGTAGGCAGAGCACCAAGGGCCTATAGAACCACATGGTGCCACTTCTGACCAATTTTGAGGGTATAGTTGAGATGTACAAGTTCGGTTAGTAGTGACAGGTGGTCAGCCCATCGCCTACAAAACACCAAGACCCTCTTGTCCCTCTACTGACTTGTACAGTATGCCCGGGAAGAGAGGCAGCTGTAGTATTATACGTTTTAATTTCACTCGCACTTTTTATACTTATCTATATATTTATATACCGTTGCTTAGTACCCACGACACAAGACCTTAGGGATCTTAGTGTGGGACTAGGTTAATGTGTTGTGAAGTGTGTGATAATTTATTTTTATTTGTTTCAGGTGTAGAGGAAGTGCTAACAGATGTCGGCAAATTCCTGGAAGTAGGTTCCGTCGAGTGTTTGGAGAAACTAGGAGAGGATGCCGCCGATGTTATAGACACACATCTACAGGTAAATATAACCATGATTCTGGGCCGGAAAACACTGAAAATTTTCACAGAAAAATTATCCGACATATTTTACATATTTTCAGGAAACAAATAGTTTGGTTCTTTTAATTAGGCCTTAGATAATGACAAATAAAATTTTGCCCCAAAAGACGATTTTCAAAAAAAAAAGTTCAAATAACTGAACAACCCTAATGTAGAGTCACAGGTAATCCTAAAAACAGCAATGTGTCACACAATATCCAATAAGCCCATTTAATTAGTCACAGGATCGCCCGATACAATTGGCGCGGAGAGCAAAGATTACTGATAATCAAATCAAAAATATGTTTCCTGCAAGTAATCACCAGAGGTCGGAATTAGGTAGAGTCATTTATGTACTTGCACTGATTTCATACAGCGAAAGAATAAAGTGGATATGCCTCAAATTCCGGTATTAATTTTAAAGAGCAGAAATTTTATGTTAATTATCTTTGTTTTATTTGTCTATCTCTGAGGGTTTTATTATTATTTATTTGTAATATTGTTGGCCACACGGGATTGTCCATTAGAAATCCTGGGAAGGTCCACATTAATATCAACATTTCGATGCAAGTACATAAATGACTCTACCTAATTCCGACCTCTGGTAATGACACTATTGTACAACTCAACAGAATGGTACTTGTTCAGAATTTCAGCATTTGCCTAGCTGTCACCCACAGCCTGTATGTATGTTATCAGCCTATTGCAATCCACTGCTGGATGTAGGCCTCCCCCAGGACACGCCACAAGGCTACTACCACAGGGGGGTTTGTCCATAGTCACCACACTAGGCAAGCGGGTTGGTGACCCATTATTTCATGCTTTTTCAGGCAATAAAAGACCCATTAGACTTTATCCAAGCATACGTAGACGCCACACTCCTAGTATCCGGTATATCGGATAATAGTGAGACAGCGTCGAAAACAGCGTGCCGTCTCTATCGCACACTTATCGAGAGAACGGGACAGATGCATGCGGTGCAGTGGGCGTTGGCCGATTGTATGTTGAGAGGACTCAGCTTGATTAAGGTTGGTATTATGAGTCATTGACTCACTTAAATCTCACTCAAGTTTGTTAAGTGTTCTAGTATTTATTGATTCTGGTTTTTCTAGGGCGCGTTCGTAACTAGATAACATAACTTTCAAAACTTAGATGGAATGGTATGGTATGGTAGAACGGGCTTGTTTCCGCAGCTCGACGTCTGTGCGCCTATTTTGCGTAAGGGTGGTGTGCTCTCTACTCGAGCCAGCCTATCTCCTCCAGGAATCTACCTTAGATGGAATTATTACTATACTGCGATTTTTAATTATGTAGAGTAAAATGAGATTTGGAGAGTTACCACTTTAGCGAAATAAAAAAAATTGTGTTACTCCAAAATTATCGATTGATCGTTTCGATTAATTTCATGTAGCTATATTTCTGTTATAGTTAATGTTCAGAGGTCGGCTAACGTCTGAATTCCGAACTAAACGTACCAAATCGATGAGGCTAAAAATATGTTAGATAAAACAGCTATATTTCAAACTATATTTTATCGATTTATGTGTTTTATTGTTAATTTCATTAAATAAAAGAACATTTTTAGACATTAAGTTTGTTTGTATATATCTAAATAGATTACATACATACATATAATCACGTCTTTATCCCTTACGGGGTAGGCAGATCACAAAGGGCCGATATAACCACATGGTGCCACTTCTGACCAATTTTGAGGGTATAGTTGAGATGTACAAGTTCGGTTAGTAGTGACAGGTGGTCAGCCCATCGCCTACAAAACACCAAGACCCTCTTGTCCCTCTACTGACTTGTACAGTATGCCCGGGAAGAGAAGCAGCTGTAGCATTATACGTTTTTGTTTTCACTCCCAGAGCAGCATAGAAGAATAGATTAATGACAACATTAAAAACAAACAAAGTCAATTGTAGCTCTCATTTTACTCTACATAGTTAAAAATCGGACTATACATTAATCTCAATATATAGCACGGCAATTAGAAGCTCAAATGTATGGCCGAGCATCTATTTGTCGTGGTAATCAAGTTTAAATATTTTGTCTAAAACACTTAGACAGATGTAACAAAATGGGTAGGTATGTTAAACGGAAAACTATGAAATTAGCCCACTATTAAGAGTATGAACATTCCCGAGTTGTTTAGAAGTTCTCCATACAATCAGGACAAAAGCCTTTCGCTTAACATACACCTTCTATTACACCATGTGCAGGTTTATTCGTGGCACTTTTTGATTTAATATACTCATATTTTCACATCACTGAATATTGTTATTTTCTTTTCCAGTCTGAAAACAAAGCCTACAAAGTGCGATGGAACCTAGCGCCCTGCTTTACCCTGCTATCAAAAGTATTACCCGAGCCATACTTTCCATCGGCACTCAAAGACACACTCACCTACTTCATACAAAGTAAAATGGCGTCACTTCCGGTGGGCGTGGCCGAAGAATTGAAGAAACAGCGTGTTATACAATAAATTTCGATTGGTTTATTTAATCTGTGTTATTTTTTAACGTCCTTATACTGATGTGGAGTTTCAATTGAATACATCAGCTGCATCTCGTAAGTTGACTAAGGAATTTATAGGCGTTCTCTCAGGCGATGAGCAAGTAACTATAATATAGCAAGATTCAGATCGTTTAGGTGAAAAGCGCAAAATGACAAGCGATCGCAAATCTATGGATGGATCAATGGAGAAAAAAACCGAATCTTTGACATTGTGCGCCTTTGACTATGTGCGCTTTTGACGATTTGCGATCGCTTGTCATTTTGCGCTTTTGATCTCATGCGCGTAAACGGATTCAGATGTATTGCCGTCTCCGTGGCTCATAAATATAGAGAGGTCATTGTACGCTATCCTTTGTGATCTGCGATTGTGATTGCAAAAATCTCAATTGCTTGCGGCTCATGATGAGATTTTAGAATTAAGAAAGGTCATACAAGATAGGCAAACTGCACAGACTGTTAGTCTTTATGAGGAGCTAGTATCTGACGCCCCTAACCTGGTAACTGCTGCAAGCCAATGTGCACCCAAGACCATCATAGATCTAACTTGTGATGAATCAATTAACAGCACAAATAATCATGATCATTCTTGCAGCAAGAACAAGGTTAAAAAATACTGTAAATTAAATAGATTTATTAAAAAGACTCAAAAAATAGTGGGTAAAAATAAATTATTCATAAAAAATGTAAAATATAATAGAGAAAGAATCAGTTTGCTTGATGAGATTGATTCTCTTTCAGCGGCATCAAGAAGCACAACAACTGAGTATGAGACCATTATTCACCAACTACAGGAGGAATTAAGTAGTCTACAAGTCTCTTTAGACTACATTACCAACAAATATAATAGCTCACAAAATGAAATACGGGAGCACACTCTGGCAATGACGGAGTTGATTGATCTCTGTAATTATAATGAACAGAGGTTTGAATCACTTACAAGGTCCAGCACTTTGTCATGCTCATGCAATATACCTACACTGAATGTGCAGTCGGAGAGTGGTTCCGTTTTGTCTACACCGGTGAAAAACAGTCTCTCACCAAGTAATAATAATAATGAAAACTATTGTATTTCCAATTCTGAGGACACTCGGTCTCAGCCTCAAATGGTGATATTCTCTGACAGCATAGGTAAGGGTTTAGGTCAGCTTATCAACCAATTTCAATGCCCATCAGGATCAGTATTAAACTACTGCATGCCTGATGCTCCTTTAAACTACATATTAAACAAAATAAAATTGTATAAATTTTCCATAAATACAACTCTTGTACTACTGATTGGCAACAGGAAAGGTTTGAATTGTAGGGCAGATGTGGATAAATTGTATCAAGTTTTAAATAACATTAAAGTTCACAAAGTAATTTTGTTTACACTGCCCTACAGTAATGGTTGGCCACAGGCAGAAAATACTCATAGATATAGATTAAATAAATTGATGTCAACAGTGGCATACTATTGTCCAAATATTACATTACTGGACATCAATTTATCAATGAAATGTTCATACATGAGTAAACATAAATATTGTTTATCTAATTATAATTTAAGACAGGTAGCAAATATGCTACATAATCGCATGTCTATTCCAGCCATAAATTTGGCTCCTCTAGATAGTTTTTTAACTTCTCAATATGTTGGGAAAAATATTATCACTTTGGATTCTAATCCAAAAAACTAACCATTAAGACAACAGAGGTCAGCTCTTGCAAAAATAATATTGCAGACAATAAATGTAAAAGTAAACTAAATATGAATATTGTACACCAAAATATTCAAGGCTTGCCATTAAAGGAGCTAGAAGTTGAGTTGTTCATGACTTGTTATGACATTGACATTTTTTGTATTACTGAACACTGGTTACAGGATCATCAACTCATGTTCAACTTCAATAACCACCACATAGTAAGCTCCTATAATAGGGTTAACTTCATAAGAGGAGGCTCTTTAATATTAGTAAACAAAAACCTTAAATGTAAGGAAAGAAAAGACATTGTGAGTCTCTCAGTTGAAAGAGAAACCGAACTAGCTTGTGTTGAGGTTGAACAATTCATAGTTGTTAGTGTATACAGCCCCCCATGTGCTAATTATGACCGCTTTTCGATTACAATGGAGGAAGTTTTATCTAAAGTCATAAATTCTGGCAAAGAAATTATCATATGCGGAGACTTCAATACGGACATATTAGTAGGGTCTTCTGCCAGCTTGAGATTTTTAAATTTATTTCAATCTTTTAACTTATGTAATTTGTTTTGTGAACCAACAAGAATTACGGACACTACTGCTACATGTTTAGATAATATTTTTACAAATATAAAACCCGAATACAGTAAATTAATAGACAATTTTGACTCAGATCACAGGGGACAGTTAGCCTCTTTTCCAGTCAAGTCACATAAGGTAACAAAACAAAAGATAACTTATGTGCCAATTACATCTAATCGAATGGAATCATTTAGGGGCAAGGTTACGGGAAGATTACAAGACTTGCACTACAATGAAAATCCCAACATATTGTATAGCTCGATATTTAGTCTCATATTAACTGAGTTTAATAAAGTATTTTTAACAAAATCTATTACTATAAGTAATCGTTTAGTTTTTAGCGAGTGGGCCACACCTGGCATATATAAGAGCAGAGAACGTTTATATAATCTTTATAGCGAAAAAACGTTTAACCACAGCTCAGCCTTCAAGGAGTATGTCAAACAGTATTCTAAGTTATTTAAACGTGTTTGTAACAACGCAAAATCAAATTTTGTAAAAAATAAAATTAAACAATCTACCGATAAGATTAAAACCACTTGGAATATAATTAACAGTGAGACCGGAAGAAATGCCGTTCGAGATTCCAGCTTTAGCTTAGTGATTGATGGAGTTAACATAAAATCTCACTCTGAGGTAGCCGCAGCTTTCCAAAACTTCTTTGACAGTATACCTCATTCAGCAACAAAAGACCTTAACTCGTCCCCTGAGGTCGCTGCATCTTTGCTCAAAAACAGTGTAACAGCATGTGAGAGGGATTTTGCATTTTCCTATGTTAACTACAAATATATAATTAAAACTTTTAAATCCATCTACTCCAAAAAAACCGCTGACCTATGGGGCCTATCGGTGAAAACGTTAGGTTCAATAATAGATGTAATAAGTACTCCGCTAGCAAGCGTTTTTAATAATTGTATAGACAAAGGAGTCTTTCCTGATTTAATGAAACATAGTAAAGTTATTCCGTTGTTCAAGTCAGGAGAATCTTCTGATCCAGGTAATTTTCGCCCGATATCAGTACTCCCAACAATCAGTAAAATCTTTGAAAAACTAATTTTAGAACAATTGTCCAGGCACTTCGATAATAACAACCTTTTTAGCAATAAGCAGTATGGCTTCACCAAGGGGCGGTCTACTATCGACGCGGGAGTTGAGTTGTTAAGACACATTGTCGACGCTTGGGAGGAGTCACATGACGCACTGGGAGTGTTCTGTGACTTGTCAAAAGCGTTTGATTGTGTCCACCATGAAATTTTAATTCGAAAATTAGAACATTATGGTATACGGGGTGGGGCCCTCTATCTTCTGATGTCCTATTTGAACGATAGGATTCAGAAGGTAGATGTGAACGGAAAACGATCACCGGGATCGCGCGTCACAATAGGTGTCCCACAAGGTTCAATCCTTGGTCCGTTTCTTTTCCGTATTTATATAAATGATTTGCCATACTTTGTAGGTAATGAGCATGAAATAGTATTGTTTGCAGATGACACCTCCTTACTTTTTAAAGTAAAGAGGCAGCTCATCGTATATGACGTGGTGAACAGTGCTCTCTCTAAAGTGTTATATTGGTTTAGTAATAATAATCTTGTTCTTAATAGTAGGAAAACGAAATTAATAAAATTTTCTACTCCCAACGTGAAACAAGTTAGATCTGATGTTTACATAGGCGACGAGAGACTGGATCAAGTGGATTCGACTGTTTTCTTGGGCATAACTTTGGATGCCAAATTACAATGGGGTCCTCACATTGAAAAACTAAGTAAGAAACTCAGTTCTGCAGCCTATGCAGTTAAGAGAATTCGTCTACTGACAGATGTCGAGACTGCTAGAATTGTTTATTTTAGCTATTTCCATAGTATAATGACATACGGTATTTTATTATGGGGAAGCGCAGCTGATTGGGAGTCAATATTTATCTTACAAAAAAGAGCTGTCCGTGCAATTCTAAACTTAGGGTCCAGGGTCACATTACGTGAGAAATTTAAAGAATTGAATATAATGACTTTAGCTTCGAATTATATTTATGAAAATTTATTATACGTTCATAAGAATTTAGATAAATTTAATAAAATGTCTGATGTGCACAAAATAAATACAAGAGGTAAGAACAGACTTGTTGCTCATGTGTCCCGTCTCCGCAAAGTCAGTAAATCATTCATGGGTCAATGTATACTTTTCTACAACAAGCTTCCAGATACACTCAAAGGGCTACCTATCTGTAAATTTAAAAATATTGTGAAGAAAAAACTTTGCATGAAAGAATATTATACAGTATTAGAATATTTAAATGATAGCGAGCCATGGAAGTGAATTGTTCTAGCATCCCCAAGTTACGCAATCTATGTTTTACTTTTATATTTAGCTTAGTAGGTATAGTTAATATGTGTTGGTGAATGTGACCAGAAGCGCTATAGTGTATCATGCGTGACTTCTTCATTCTAATGTTATTACCAGCTATAGGTATTATATATTTAAGTTCTGAATGACACGTTAGCTCTTCTATTCACATTTTACCGTCGACTTGTACTATTGTACACAAATATATATCTTTTTTATATTTTATAGTTTAGTAGATACTTATTTGACATTGACTTGTACTCTGTGTACACATTTTATTTTTATTTATACAATTTAAATTTGACATGGACCTGTACTTACTTTGTGTAAGTGGGTATGTAATTTATATGAATTTAAATTAATTATGTTATGATAATTGAATTTATACACACTAAATGAGTTAAGTGTTACTATCTGATATCTTATCCAATGTAAGATTCTTTTGTTAATATGTTACTTAGTTTTGACTGTGTCGCTGGGAGTTTTCTTGCTATTTCTTCTTTCAAGCAGTGACACTTCACTGAGATAGTGTAACAGTAATAGTATAATCATGCGGTGTGTCAGACCTAATGTTTGTTTTGCCATAAAGGAGAACTGTGTAGCAGCTCTTCTGGATTTCATCTTTAGGCGACCTTAACTCTTATTCTCCACGTTGGTGGCTATTAGCCCCGAATCGCTAACTTATGCCTGACAGACCGTAACAAATCGCACCTTGGGATGGTGACCGTTGCCAAAGCAAAAGCTTTGCGATTTATTTATTTTTGGGTTGTTTAAATTCACCTCCTTTTTTGTTTGGTAGCGGTTTCATTTTTGGGATGCGAACATAGAAAGTAACATATAATTAGACAATCAACAAACAAGTGTTAATGCTTTCATGTTGAATAAATGATTTTGAATTTGAATTTGAATTTGATCCCTGACCATACATCTATAAAAATAATATATCTATAAAAACGAAAGAAATAATAAACAAGAAATCTAGTATATACAAAAACAGTTTAATTATTCAAAAGCACTACATCTAAATACAAAATATGTAATCACAGACTATACTCTACAATAAACGTTCTTATTTCTTTGGGAGTTAAATTTATTATCGACCCGGAATCGCCTGGCCTATTCGCTTTTCCCTTATCAAAATCAACCTCATTATAAGCGCCATATGCTTTGTTGAAGTTGGTGAAAAAGTTATTTGCTTTACTCCAGTCCCATTTAGTATAATCTTTCAACCAAATATTACCTGATAACGTTGTCTCTTTCATCGATACAATTTTAATAGTCTTGAACAGATCAGCGACATCTATCGAAATATTAGGCTGATCAGAAATGTCGTTATTCAAATAATTCTCGAATCGAATTAGCAATCTCGATTCATACCACGGTTCTAAAGTTAGCAAATGCACGCCTTCAGGCAAATTTTTATTTAAACCGCTGAATTTATTCTTTAATTTCACCCAATCACTGACACTTAACACATTAGCATTGGACACAAAAACTCTAGGCCTCAAACTGTATGCAACAACATTTTTAGCAACATTCCTATTCTCATCTTTCTTATTTTTCTTTGTAACAAACACCCTATTCTGTCCCCTAGCTACCAAACCTTGTTTGTTAGCGACTTCGTTCAATGCCTCGCCTACACCAAAAGCATCATCATGTAGCAATCTCCTATGAAGCATTAACTCTACCTCACCATCAGCCAATGATGTGCCACCATGGGATCTATCAGTTAAAACTGTAAATACATCAGAATCATCATTTATAGTTATAACATTGGTCACTGGATAATAATTCCCAGGTATTGGCTCAGCTAATGTAACATTCCATTGTGGTCTCTCATTCAGTTTACGTTTCAACATCTGTCGACCATTAGAGTCTGTGTAAAATTCGCCATTACTACGTATATTTGTCTCGTATCGTACCACAAACTCTTTGCCAACACCGTCCTCAATAGGTATCGGCCCAACAATCCAATCGGTGTCATACGTTAAAGTTTCTTCATATAACCTAACGGAATACGCAACGTTATGTGATAAATTAACTCTAAATTCTTTGAATACAGGGCCTGTTTTAACTTCAATATTTTGCCGGGTCACGGCAAAAGGTTTAGTCGCATTTGGACGGAAAATGTAAGCGCCAGAAGAACGGTTGGCAGGATTGACGTTGTTGCCAACACAACCAGGGTAATAGTAGAATTTGACGGAGATAGTAAGGTAGTTTTGATCGCTGTTGACGAGGGTAGTAGTGATCTCTCCAGTGGTGTTGTTAATTCGGACTCTGAATCGCTGGAAGAAAAATCATGTTAAGTACACTGAATTACTATATGTACTGCGATTTTTAATTATGTAGAGTAAAATGACATTTGGAGAGTTACCACTTTAGCGAAATAAAAAAAAATAGTGTTACTCCAAAATCACTCGAAATTATCGATTTATCTTTTCGATTAATTTCATGTAGCTATATTTCTGTTATAGTTAATGTTCAGAGGTCGGCTAATATCTGAGTTTCGAACTAAACGTTTTTGTATTTACATACCTGATTCTCCAAGAACGTGTCTTCAGTTATCTGTTGTTCCACCACCGCCGTTCCATCAGACATCATCCTCAACTCATCCTCTTTAAACCTTTCATACATCGCTTTCTTCTCCATTCTATCATTCTCCACTTTCTTCTTTGACTCTTTTATTATCTTCTCCAACTGTAGAACGCTTTCATTAAAATCATTATCCTTGTCCTTTAAAATATTTAAATCGACATCTTTTTCTGTTGTAAAACCTATAGTTGTCGTATCTGAAGGTGGTATGATTATAACAACATCGCTGACTTTACTTTTAGGTTCGTTTATTTTATCTTGCGGTTCGTTAATTTCATCTTGCGGTTCGTTAATTTCATCTTGTGATTCGTTAATTTTATCTTGTGGTTTTTGTAAAACTGCTAAACGTTCATTTAAATCGTTATTTATTAACGGTTCTTTGTCATGAACTATATCTATATCTGGGTCCTCTTTGATTTCTCTCCAGTAATCATCTAAGCTTATATATGCATTTTTCTTTTGTATTTCCCGTATATTACGGTTGTGTACTGATGTCTTTTTTATATAGAAGTTTTTGTAACCCAATGCGGGTAGGTAGGCTATAAAAACTAACTCGTGTGTAGCTTTGGATTCTCTTGTTGGTATCTTTAAAACTGCATTTGGTAGTTCTACTAGTTGGGATACTATTACTTCTCCTGAAATATAATTAAAATAAACAGATATCCGAAAAGCGACAGTAGGCTCACCCTTAACACGTGGGACTTAATAGGTGAAAAGTAGGTGTGTAATTGCACACTTCTGCCCAACTTCTTTGGGGGGTAATGGGCGTGACTATATATATATGTAAATATCCTCACACTTCCTGTGTTGATGCGGGGCTTCACTAGAATACATCAGCTGCATCTCCTTCCGTGCATGTCGTAAGAGTCGACTAAGGAACTCGGGGACGTTCTCTCAGGCGATGGCCTGGACGTAGGCCTCCCCCAGGACACGCCACAAGGCTACTACCACAGGGGGGTTTGTCCATAGTAACCACGCTGGGCAGGCGGGTTGGTGACCGCAGTGTGATTTTCGGGCTATGTTGTCAACTTGTCACTGATAAACGTGATTGATTGTATGTGATACTACAGTCGGGTAAGCACGAATCTTTTTACGCGGCGTAACGCTAGCGACTCACTAGCATAATCTATGTGATTTGACATTTCGACGATAGCGTTACGGACTATCGACAGGTCCGCGCTTACACCTCTGTTCTAATACTGCCGTGTGTATATTATGTATGTATGAAAGACATATAGTATATTATACATACCATTGGGAGCATAAACGTCGTAAGTACCAGCCTGTACTGGAATTGATATAGGCTCATCTAAAGACCAGCCTACGGGGTTGTAAACCGTTACCTGAAATGCAAAATATAATCAGAGGTGTGATCAATGAGGGATTTTCTGACAACTTAAAAAATCTCGATAGATGGCGTTAACTACATTTCTGCCCCGAAGGATGAGAGCCACCTATCGTATGCAAGACAGAACCAGAGTCCAATACAAAAACTAGAACGCAATAGCGAAGTCTCTCACAATTATTGGAATACATACATGGGCCGAACAATAACTAGTGGCCCGGTGGGGCCAGAGGCGCTTCCCTTTTCCCTCTCCCCACACGACATTATAATACCTAGTTCCTATGAACGTAGACTGTACACTTGCAAACAACTAATTTAATTTTTTTTAAACTAATTTGACAGCTTACATGTGAGTATATTGGAAGAAATCCCTTTGAGAGATACCCTCGCTATGTAGGTAATTCACACACACACGTCAGCCTATTGCAGTCCACTGCTGGACGTAGGCCTCCCCCAGGGCAAGCCACAAAGCTACTACATTATTTTAAGCTATTAATGTACAAATGAAAGATATTTCTGTCGTCCGTAATGTTACCCAATAATTGTAATACATAGTAACTACCGTATGTATACTGGCCTGTGTGTTTATAAATAAATATATCCAAAAAAAACACGTATAATACTACATCTGCTGCTCTTCCCGGGCATACTGTACAAGTCAGTAGAGGGACAAGAGGGTCTTGATGATTTGTAGGCGATGGGCTGACCACCTGTCACTACTAACCGAACTTGTACATCTCAACTACACCCTCAAACTTGGTCAGAAGTGGCACCATGTGGTTCTATCGGCCCTTGGTGCTCTGCCTACCCCGTAAGGGATAAAGGCGTGATTATATGTATGTATGTATATAGCTATATAATTCCCTTAAAACGTTCTAGATCTGTGTGTAAAATAAAATATAGATAAAAAACTTACAACAAAACTATCGCTGTCTTCAGAAGTGGGACAACTCGACTCGTTAAAGCGACATCTATCGAAGCTCAGGATAGACGGTTTGAGGGCGTCGCCTTGCATTAGCTTACTGACGGAATAAACATTAAGAGCATTATTTCTTTATCACGACCGGTTTGCTGGAAGAAATCTCTCTAACTACCACGCCTTTGCAAATGTTTTTAAACTTTATTTGAGACTAGTGGACGCCCGCGACTCCGTCCGTGTGGACTACAGAAAAAAAAACAAAATATCGAAATTATCCGGGATAAAAAGTAGCCTATATGTTAAGTGGGACCTGTCACAATATATTCCTGAAAACTACATCGAAATCGGTTCAGCCGTTTCTGAGATTAGCGTGCACAAACGCACAGTCAAACAGACAAACCGACAAAAATTCCAAAAATCATTGTTTTGGGTACTATTGCGTTGATAAAGGTATTCTATAATATTTTTTCTTATATATATCTTCCGTGTACAGACAGCGATCCGTTACATTTTTATTATATGTATAGATAATTTTACTATTTAGGTGTGTACAATTAAGCATAAGTATAAAATCAATCTATGTACAGCTTGGCAAAAGAGTTTTGACGTGGTGACAGGTGGTACTAAATATTTTGCTTTATGGAAACACCACTTCTTTGTCGAATAGGACAATTGTTACGCTTGTGTCATAAGCTAGCCACAATATTGTAACTATTTCATACGTTTACTCCCTATATTTTGCTGAGTAACTATGAAAAAAATGAGCATATGAAATGTTGGGGCGCCCTCATTTTTTCCATACTCTTTTTTTGCCGGGCTGTACAACACACTTTTTTTAAACAGCGCCACCTAGTATCTAGTAGATACACTACGCAGTACAATGGCATGAGGTTGAGGTATTCGTAATATTGCTAGAGCGAAAATTTTTTTTGTTTACATTTCCCGCACACTTAAAAGCTTGTCTCTGTTATGTTTACTAATGACATTTGACAGTAAAATGTGTGAAATATCTGTCAAATTCAAATTATTGTGAAACATGTGTGTAATGGTAAAAACACGACTAAGGTGCATGCCATTGTCGGCAAAATAAAAGACTAACTAAAGCAAACTAACACCAACTTCACCTTATTTTGTGCAACTAAAGTATTTTGAATTTGAAGGTCTCGTATCATGGATTCTAAACAATACACAGTGTGCGAGTTTTTTTTTTGTCCACCTACTTGAAAGCCTGCCTCGGTATGACCATTGCATCTTCAATGGCGGCATTTAACATCCTTTCGTAATCATGTGTCACGTGTTGTTTCTCCGTGCCGGTGATCGCGTCGTGGTGCTGCATCACTCCTGCAATAGGCATATGACACTGGGTGACGTCATCGCGGGTTTTGCTGGTATTTAATATATTAAAGCGGGTGTAAGGAAAGGGGTATGTCAAGCGATATGCTATGTAAATTGCCCACTATATGGAACCTATTAACAAATGGAGAAATTCCCAGACAACTCTTATACAATTATACAATTTTGAAAGATAAACATGCGATTTCTAGTCTAAATTTTTTGGATAGATTCTTATATGGGATATTTTTAATAGAATTTTGCTTAACATACCCCTTTGTTTTTTTTTTGTATTCATTACAAAAAACGTGCGGTTCTTATTTCATGAGAGGTTACTTGACTAACTATATGTGCTTTTCATAAGATTCTAACAAGTTTAAAAAGTTGCATTCTTAAGATCACAGATGGCGTTGTTTGAGAGAATAGTGTTTTGTTACAGCGACATCTATTGTGTGACAATTATGTTCTACATATTTCCATAGCTTTTATTATTTTATTTTAAGGAATCAAATTAGTTACTTACCCATAGCACTCTTCAATTCGTCCAGTACGAACATATTGTGTTCATTCAAATCTGCCCACGCTTGCAACTGTTTCGCTGTCTAAACACAAAAACATAGAATAAATAAAAATAAACACAGAGATGTGTAGAAGTATTTCAAAGATTACAGCTTAACTCTTTCCGTCACGCTTTTAGATTAAGAATATTTTTAACATATGTATGTAAGTTTTAGCATTATTAACAATAAAAAAATCATATAAAGTAGGAAAAAAAATTATTTATTAAGGTTTTCGAAAAATGAGGTGGTTAGTGCCACTAACCACCATGACTATTGATACAAACTATTAATGATAATTTACACATTTCGATGTGAATACACTGCAAAAAACTTAAGAGTAGTAGTATTTTCATGTAAATATATACAAAACAGATAAATGAGAATAAAGTTAATAAAAAACATTGAAGATAAAAGCTTACTTACTTACCTGTTTTTTTTTTTATAAAACACGCAATTAAAATTACGTAAGTGCAATATTCAATTCAACTAAATTGAGTTGTCATTCTATCATTTGGCGGTATATTCGGTCGTATCTTGTCAAGCATGAATCGAACTTTTATGATAGTTCAACCGATTATAAGTAGATGGCATAGATTTTAATTAAAAAATTCAGAAATAGGTGGTTAGTGACACTAACCACCAAGACTGAAAGAGTTAAAGAACAACCTATTCGAGGTGGATTTGAATTTTGAACAAATTAAAACATACACCCGGGTTCCCAAAGTGGGGTAAACTGCAAGAACATACAAGGAGATCGCAAAACCGTGTTTAGCGTAGCACAGCTGAGACAGTGATCAGTTGCTAGCTTGTAATCATTTTCCTATATTATACTAGTGTTTGCCCGTACATTCGAACCAATGACTTCTACCTCATGAAGCACGCTTCAGTAACTACTTACATACCTGTAGATAGTTGTTCCCCTCCCTCTCAAAGTATTTAGTAGTCGGCCGAGAAGAGAAGTAGCCAGTCCAGTAGGCGGTCGAGTCACTCGCGTAAGGAAAGAAATCGTCCTGCTTCGTTGGTAAAATTGGACTGGGGAAAAGATGGAACTTACTCAGTAATAAGTATGCTGGGTGTAAAAAGACAACTTTGTTCTTTTGATACCTCGTATTCTTTGTAACATCACGATCATTTTTTCTATGGAAGCACCCCTGGGAAACCACGGGTTTCCAAGATATTGAGGTCCTAAGTTGCATTAATATTATCATTATTTTTTTACATAAATCCATCTGAAATCGGTTAAAAAACATTTTTTTCAAAGATACCATGTTATAATGTTAGTTTTGTAGGTACATTTGTACTTTGCGCATCAAACGAATACATTGCTTTCAATAAAATGACAGTATTTTTTCATGTTAATTTTTTGACGTGAAACGTCTTTAAAATCGCGCCGACACATACGGGTACCAGGTTTAAAAACTGGACCGTAACGAAAAGGTCTATATCATCGTACCTTAATAATTAAAAAACTATTAGTCTTAGAAACAAAAATGTGGTGTAAATATTTCACTCATATAGTCAGCTCGCTGTTATGACATTGAGTTCGTGTCGGGGTCAAGCGGGGCGGCGGGGGAGGGATACTGCGATAACTGTGCGAAACCGGCGCTCATGCTTGTTTCTATTCAGTGTAACTCGTGACTCCGACTTTATAGCGTGGTGATTCTTTCGTGTGTTTGTCAAGTTTATTTGAACCGATTGATTTATACAAAAATAAGTGTAATTTGGACAGTATTTATATCTATACTAATATTATAAAGCTGAAGAGTTTGTTTGTTTGTTTGTTTGAACGCGCTAATCTCAGGAACTACTGGTCTGATTTGAAAAATTCTTTCAGTGTTAGATAGCCCATTTACCAAGGAAGGCTACAGTCTATACAACAACCTGCCCGGCTTCGCACGGGTACAACGCCCCCTCACGCGGACGAAGTCGTGGGCGGCTGCTATTTAAAATAACCAGAAAGTGACAATAAATATATAAACATTTGCTATGTATTTTATGTTTCTATTACGTACCTGTTCTTTTTTTATTAAAATACTTAAAACAGCGTCCATCTTGTTTTCATTTCAATCTTTTACTTTAAAAGCGATTCGCTAACATAGACGTTTCACGTTAAAACCAACGGCCGTGTGCCCCGACACAGCCCCACCCGCTTTTTTTGTCGTTTCCCAGGGTTGGTTCCATAGAAGAAAATGATCGTAACCTTACAAAGAATACGAGGTACTTATTAAAAAAAAAACATTGTTATCTTTTTACACCCTGTATAGTAGGTAAGTAGTAGTAGTAAAACATAGTAAGTACTTAGGTAAGACTTATTGGGTATTATACACACTGCTGTGTCCCTAACACGGGGGTAGCCAAAATGGCAGGATCATAAAAGAGATCTAACCGCCACATTTGGCATAGCCGACTGGTAAAAGACCAATGACAAATTACTAGCCCATCGCCTGAAGGAAAGCCCCTGAGTTCCTTAGTCGACTCTTACGACATGCACGGAAGGAGATGCAGCTGATGTATTCTAGTGAAGCCGCGCATCAGCACAGAAGAAGCATCAGCATTAAGCTTATTTAGCTATAACAATAACCAAATTGATTTTTTTTTCATTGTACATTCCCCTTTTGTTACAACCTGTATAGTAGATAGATAAACATTTCTTACTTAGCATCCTTAACTGCTTTCAAGTAACAGTCCGGCGTGGAATAAAATAATTTTATATCGAGACCATCTTTAGCAGCCTTGAGGTTTCCATATCTGAAATATTAATAAAATACATATTTAACTATTTATGCCTATGTCAATTTTATATCAAGACTGTCAAAAATGAACGCCATGTTTATTTAAAAACGAAAACGTTGGAATAGTAAAGCATATATCACACATCTAACATTAAAATATGTATTTATGTATCGCAAGGTATAATCCGTTGAATATAGTAGCAATTTCTAAACACGATCACATGCAACAGAAACCAGCACCGGTATGATAAATTTGGTTAGAGCGAGATGTCTCACTTTTAAACGTCAAATCCACAGAGCTAAGTAATAACTAGACAAGGCAAGTGTTTCTACTTGGTGTGTAAAAAGGGATTGCAAACCACTTTTATCAGCCCCAAGTCATTCAGTCCTAGCTCTAGAACGAGTGTCTATTCTAATTCTTAAGTCTATTTTTACATGCACTTAGTTTATCTAGTTATTAATAGCTCTGTGAATTTGACGTTTAAAAGTGAGACATCTCGCTCTCACCAAATTCATCATACGCGTGCAGATCCGAACACTTAGCATGCAATAATAGTTGCAATTCCGCACCCACTTATTATGATGCTAATGAACAAGTTTAGGGACTATGTAATTGGGCTAAAACTAGAATAGCTCCCATGTCTGCCCGTGGATATCGTAAGATTAAGGTTGGAGGTGGGCAGCAGCGCCTCCCGTGTTGACAACATAGTCCGAAAATCACACTGCGGTCACCAACCTGCCTGCCCAGCGTGGTGGTGGCAAACCCCCCTGTGGCAGTAGCTTTGTAGCGTGCCCTGGGCATAGAGGAATAAGATGTCATAGAGTGCTAATGTCCTACATCAGTAATATGGTAGGTACATTACAGTAATACAATCTAAAGGCCAAGGTCTGGAATTGTGAGGTACCGGAAAGTCTAAAGGTGCATCGACGCAGTTAGTAGGACATTGGCATTCTATGCCCTGGGGGGGAGACTTACGTCCAGCAGTGGACATCATACATTAATTAGCTATCAGACACTCACGTAATCAATTTATCCAGATTCTTGTACCACATGGTGGCATCCTGGTAGGTGAAGTCTCCTCCCATAGTGATTATTACATTATTAGTTCTATAGTGCTTCGCTTGGTTTTGTACGTAAGTTAGGAAATTTGATATCTGAAACGGTTGTCCGTTATTCAATTTTAAGGTTAAACAAAACTTGTTCTAAAGCGGGGCTTCACTAGAATACATTGGCTGCATCTCCTTCCGTATGTTGTTTTAGTCGACCAAGGAACTCAGGGACGTTCTCTCAGGCGATGAGCTAGCAACTTGTCACAGATTTTTTTTACATCTGTTCCCGCTATTCTAAACGTGGCTCAACGGAGGATCTCCTTTGTGATACTTGAATTCTGATTACAGTCGTGTATTCATAACATCCCAAATATAAAAACTGATCTGAGGAT
Source organism: Carposina sasakii (assembly GCA_014607495.2). NCBI lineage: Eukaryota > Metazoa > Arthropoda > Insecta > Lepidoptera > Carposinidae > Carposina > Carposina sasakii. Next base: position 4,876,828 of record CP053177.1, on the reverse strand, counting down.
TTAATTTTCACTCGTGTATGTCGTTAAAATACAGATGGCGCTGATTGAGAGCATACTATTATGATAACAACGCCATCTCTCGATTATTTGCGTCAACACAGTGTAAAAACTTAAGTGAATCATAGCGAGAGCTAACGACTTGTCACAAATGTGTGAAATTTGCAATATTTAAGTTATGTTAAAATGTATAGGTAGATATGCGTAAATAATGTATATTTCTTTTTATTCCATAGGAGTACCTAACATTAGTAGAATGATTTAGTTAGTGGATTTATCGTAATTTCGCACGATTATTAATAAAAAAAAATAAAAAAAATAAATATTCACACACTTCACAACACATTGACCTAGTCCCACACTAAGATCCCTAAGGTCTTGTGTCGTGGTTACTAAGCAACGGTATATAAATAGATAGATAAGTATATAAACATCCATGACTCGGAAACAAACATCGATATTCATCATATCAATGTTTGCACCTACCGGGATTCGAACCCTGGACCTATGGCGCCGCAGGCAGGGCCACTACCAGCTACACCAATCGGCCGTCTAATAATACAACATAATAATAAAATATTCTTCTATGCTGCTCTGCGAGTGAAAAAAAAACTTATAATACTACAGCGGTTCTATTCCCGGGCATACTGTACAAGTCAGTAGAGGGACAAGAGGGTCTTGGTGTTTTGTAGGCGATGGGCTGACCACCTGTTACTACTAACCGAACTTGTACATCTCAACTATACCCTCAAAATTGGTCAGAAGTGGCACCATGTGGTTCTATCGGCCCTTGGTGCTCTGTCTACCCCGTAAGGGATAAAGGAGTGATTATATGTATATGTAATAAAATATTAAAGTATTAATATGGTAAACATTTTGAAACATGGTACGTTGATACGACTTCTCTTGAGGTAACCAAATTTAAATTTTTGTTTAAACCTTGTAGACAAAAACCTGGATAATATATTTTTTTATATAAATACGTGGTAAGGTAAGGTCGTCTTTTTAGTGGGAAGGAACAAAATGCCAGTCTGACAGAGGAATATAATGCAAATAGGTAAGTATGTAGCGTATGTAGCAGAGCCAACTACCGAACACAAGACATGATAAATTATAATTATTTCAACTAGCGAGTACAACCCCACGTATTTTAAATATTGAATTGTGCAAAAACACACTTAAACATATTTCAAAATGCAAACACATGCAAAAACATAAGCAAAACCCCTTCATATGCCCAAAAATGCATTCAACCAAGATGAATCAAGCCCCTGGTCTTTAAAATCTTGTTAAAAAAACTACTTACTCAATCAACTTATCCAGATTTTTAAACCACATTAGTGCGTCTTGATATTGAAAGTCATCCCCCATTGTGACGAGTATGTTATTAGTAGAATACGCTCGGGACATATTTCGAGCTTTCTCGATAAATGCTGTTACCTAGGAATAGTAACGTTTGTTACTCTAACAGGAATAATAACGAGATTTTTATAGGATTAGTTACGTGTAGACGTCAGCTTTGGAAAATTACTTGGATTCGGCAAAATAGTATGAAGATCTGGTTTTTTATTAAAATTTGTCGATAAAATTATTTCTTGACTCCTTCTGACCTCCCACGTGTGTGTTAAAAAGTTAACTTTGTTTGCCCCCTATATACTGATATTCATGCTCATTTAGGTACCTCATAAGTATGCCATTATTATGTATAAGTACACAAACAAATTTGCCCTTACCTACTCGTCAACTTTGGTCAATATTTAATTTTATGCCCATTTAGGTACTTTTAACCAATATCCATGCCCACTACGTACAAAAAATTTTAGTTAAAGAAAGAAAGAAAACGTTTATTTTTCATGCTCATTCAATCATCAAGCCCACATACGCTAACTCTAAGTTTAAGCCAAAATTGTGAATTATTAAGTATGATTTCGTGTCAAATAAATCATCGGATTCAATAATTCCTTAGGTTAAAAGACAATTTCGCCAATGCTCATGCTGACTTACTGAATAAGTTTGTCCAGATTTTTGTACCACATCGCGGCATCTTGGTACTGAAAGTCTTCGCCCATTGTGATCAGAATATTGTTGGTGATGTACCCTTTTGACATGTTACGGCATATCTCGAGGAATTTGGACACCTTTGGACATATTATTGTCATAGGACATATTGTGATAATACACAGGTATGGCACATGGTTGTGTTTACAAAATACTAGCCACATTTAGTAGCGCGGTCAAATGTCATAGATCAGTGTGTCTTTAATTGATATGACTTTAATTCCCATTAAATAAAAAATGAAATGAGGAGCCAATTTCGAAAGACTCCGACTTAACGACAAAAGAAGTATGATCTATGATAATACATTTATAAAGATATTATAATCTAAATCATCAATCATGGTTCAATCGTCAGGCCTGTCATGATTCATAACAAAATAAAATATTAATTTTTCCGAGTCCAAGTAATATTGCAAAATTTCATTTAGACTGTCATTGTGTAAGTTGAAATTAATAAAAACACTAACAAAATGCATTCTCTAATGTAGGTACTCCTGTGATATACAAGTACAAACAAAATCATTAAAAAAAACTCTCAAAATGTATGTAAATATATTACACAAATATCTTTGTCAAAGTACCTTATATTGCAAAATTTAAACGAGGTTAATATACACAACAGTCTATAGATGGCACTTATTGAAAATATAATACACTTTAATAGAACAGCGCCATCTATGATACATAGTTAGCAACTCACCCGCTCGTCAACGTTGAACATAGGCGAATCGGGATCGTCTATGATTGGCTCATCGCTGCAGAGTACATCGAAACAGAAACCAGGCGGCGGCGAGTATGTATTGTAGAGGACGCCAGTGAAAATGTCTGAGGCTTTGCCTGAAAAAAAAAAACATAATCTTAATGACAGCTGTCATTATATTTGTCGCCAATAGATGGCAGAACATGTTAGTTAGTGTACTGAACAATTTCAGTTGTTCCTAATAGATTTCACTGTTGAATTTTCAAATGAACTCTGAAATTGGCGCATTGTGGGAGTTATAAAAATTCCATATTTATGTATGTTTAGACACATAATGACACATTGTTGCCTCGTTTATTTATTTAAGTCTCACCAAGGTCATCGTCTCCCCTCCACAGCATTTCCATGGTCTTCTCATGAAGTCGCCGAGACTTATCTTGGTAATCTATGCGGCCGAGAAAAAGGCCGTCGTATCTACAAAGGTAGGAGTAACGTTAAATGTAGAAGAACAAAAGAAGATTTTTTTTTGCACCAGAATATTTATATCTGCAAAGATAAGGGCAATATAAGCAGATTCTTATTGCTAGATGTTAGTTTTACTATCACTAATCCATACCCCATAGCAGCGAGTAGAGACGCGAATTCGCGCGAATGTCCGAACGGATCGATCTGCCATCCTACTCGAGGCATTCCGCACGGACCGAACGTCTGATTCAATTTGCTGAAATCATAACATATTATAAAAAAAAGTTACTTCCCGCTGTCTGTCTATCCCTATGTATGCTTAGATCTTATAAACTACGCTACGGATTTTGATGAGGTTTTTTTTTAAAAAGACAGTGATTCAAGAGAAAGCTTTATATGTAATTATATATCATCATTATATTGCATTGTAGCTTTTTACCCGACTACCCGTACTAAGCCGGGGCGGGTCGCTAGTACATAAATAAATAGACATAGCAAATCGTGCCTGTAAAGCCTTTGATCTTGCGTCTCAATTTCTTGAATTGATTTCCGTCTGTCGGTTTGTAAGGGAATCATTAGAAACAAAGTTTACCCGAATTTTCATCAAAATAAAGTTACGTTCATGCATACATAATTATTATACAATGTGTTTCTAAAATGGCATAGCCATAGTTACAGGATCACAAAAGACATACAGCTTTACACAATTACACATATCAAAAGTAAATGTAGATGATAGATGGATGACTAAATTGCATGAAAGTACATTGGAAGTGTACCTAAATAAAAGTGGGAGCCTCGCTAAATACTAAGATCGCTTAACCGACTCTAATGAAATTTTCTGCGTAAGTATAAAACGATTAAAGGTAGTTCAATGATGCTTAGAATTCAAATTTATATTTAGTGCAATCTGGTCACAACCAGGAAAGTTGCTGAAAGGCCACTGGTAGTAAATACGTTACCTCAGTCCCCAAGTGAACTGGTCGACAGTGGAGTGATAATGCGCGGCCGCCTCGTCGTTCATGCTCCACGCGCCGCCCACGAACTGCAGCCGACCCTCGCGGACGAGTGTGTGGACCTGCCAAATATTGTGTATCAGCGCCATCTACAATCAAGTGGCGTGAACTACTAGCGCATGGCAGCTGATGACAAAAAAATTAGGTGCGAGTGCGGATCTGGGTACGGACGGACATGGGTGTCAGTGTCATCTACATTTCAGTGGACTGAACTACTAGCGCATTGTAAGCGATGATTGTATAAACTGTAGGCGGCCGTTTCGAATGAGAGTGCAAACCTGCGGGACAGCGCCATCTACGTGCAAAAGGGGAAAACTACTAACGTGAGGCAGCTAATGATTAAAGAGTGCGTTTAACCAAATAGTTCCTTTGAGTGTTGGTGCTAGATAGTGATATGTATGACTAAAATGTCATTCTATAAAATGGACTCTAGAAACTTCAGCCTACCCTTTCAAACAAGAGAGACCTGCGACACATATGTATCAGCGCCATCTACTTTCGAGTGGGGCGAACTACTAGCGCATGGCAACTAATGATGAAAAACTAGAGGAGGACCCTTCGATCGAGAGTACCGACCTGCGGGATACATGGGTATCAGCGCGATCTACATTCATTGTCATTTAAATCCGTTCTAATAATCTTCGATTTTCATAATATTGAATAATATGAAATACAAGATCACCTACCTTCTCTCGCACAGACACGCTCTGTGCCATCCACCATTTCCAAAAGAAAGCTGTCTCCACGTACATAAACCTGAAACAGTTACAATGCTCGTACCTATTACGTAACAGCAAAATTCCAAGGAATTTGATATTTCTGAAATAAATAAACATTCACACACTTCACAATACAACAACCCAATCCCACACTAACATCCCTACTTGTGTCGTGGGTACTAGGCGACGGTATATAAATCAGGGTTCGAAATTATCAAGGTAAATATTTTTTTGGATCATTATCTTATTATCCGATAATTATCCTAGCTGATTTGGCAATTAACTTCTTGAAATTTTCTTTATTTACTATAACAACATTTATCTCAAAGAGGGTCTCAGTTTGGCATTATTAAATGATAATACAATTTAAATGAGAAAAATACAATATAATCAGAGTTTATTTTTATGGCGTCAATAAAAGTAAGGAAGTACGTATAAAAAGAAAAATTCCTGAAAATCACACTTCTCTTGTCAGTCAAAGCTTTTTTGTCTAGCGCGTTTGGATATGTAAATAAACTTAGATTATTTTAGTGTTTGATTTTTATAATTATCAAAGATAATTATCAAGGTATATTTATCAAGATAATTATCGTGATAATTATCATAATTCGAACCCTGATATAACAAACTTCGATATGCATCATATCAATGTTTGCATCTACGGGGATTCGAACCCAGTACCTATGGCGTCGCATTGACACTACCAACTACGAGTAGGTACACTAATCGGCCGTCCAATCAAATGATTATTTATTTTCTCAACACGGGGTACAATACAATTACTGAATAATAAATAATAAATGCTTTCTACTCTTTGCTACTCTTACAAACTCGTTTTCATATCGTAACCTACTCAATACTACGGGTAGCTAGACTAGAGGGGTCATCTCACCTTCGTTTCGGGTCCTCCCATAGTTCTTTAACTACTGAATCTATAATATACTGCACACCGGCCAATTGGATGTTATTTCTGCCTGAAAAATGGGCATAGATTAATAAAAAACATAATACTTATTGACAACACAACTTAAAACAATAACACAGTACTAAAATTAATATAAGTACCCTAAAATATATTAAACGAGCTCATTCCTATTTTGTACTATACTCTTATACCTATAGGTACTATATCAACACAATTTCTCTAAGTATTTTGCTACGCCTATCAATACGTGTTTTATTTTATACTAGTGGACGCCCGCGACTCCGTCCGCGTGGACTACAGAAAAAACAAAATGTCGAAATGATCCGGGATAAAAACCTTTTCTCGTGATAAAAAGTACGTGTCACAATATATTCCTGATAACTGCATCGAAATCGATTCAGCCGTTTCTGAGATTAGCGTGCACAAACGCACAGACAAACAGACAGAAATTCCAAAAATCATCGTTTTGGGTACTATTGCGTCGATAAAGGTCTCCTATAATATTTTTTCTCATATATCTTCCATGTACTAATCTAAACATGACAGCGATCAGTTACATTTTTATTATATGTATAGATGTAATGTAGTTTTAACGCCATCTATTATCAATAGTTAGCCAACAACTTACTTTACTTGTAGTCTATACGTATACTGTCTATTCAAAGTAGGAGTGCGTTTTACTAAATAGTTCTTTTGTATGATGGCGCTAGTTACTATGTACATAGCTACATAGAATAAGGAATGTATACAAAAATTTTAGTTCCAAAATCAGGCATAGGAGTTATATTATAAAATGGACTCGATCGAAGTTTACCATTACAACTTGCTCCGTGCCATCGTCTATTGCAACCGATGCACCCTGCAAATACATATAATCACGCCTTTATCCCTTACGGGGTAGGCAGAGCACCAAGGGCCGATAGAACCACATGGTGCCACTTCTGACCAATTTTGAGGGTATAGTTGAGACAAGTGCACCCTGCAAATGAGGCTCTTTATTTCTTTTTCAAGAAAGACTAGGTAGAGTACGTTTCAGCGTATGGTTTCGATGGATGATGGCGCTAGTTACTATGTGTACACATTATCTGTGTCACTGCATACAAAAAATGTTAGTCCTGAAATCAGGAATAACAACCATTCTATGAAGCGGACAACAGGCTTCTAGCAAACTACTTAGCAGAAATCGTGACGTCAAAAAACCCACAAAAATATCAAAGGTATATTTATTATTTGCAAAACAAGAATGCTGACTAAAACTGTCTCGATTTTCCTACGGGGTGTAACAGAGTCTATTTTCATGGCATTTAATTTAACACCCCTTCTTTTACACCCTGTATAATATAGGAATATTCTCATCTGTCACCTATTTTGTCCCCTTAAGGTGACAGATCGGAAATAAAAAAAAAATATCTGTCCCACTATTAGTACTCGTATAGTATGAAAAGTGGGACAGATCAAACAAAATAGGGTGACAGATCGGAATATTCCATAATGTATTATAATGGTCGATTCTGACCGACACACTTAAACGCTTACTCAATCTTAGTCAGACAGGTCTATCCCTCTCCATTCTTAAGATAAATGGCCGAGAGAAAGGGACAGGTACGACTAATTTTACGGTCGGAATCGCCCATATAAGCACCTTACTTAACAACACATTCTTTAAAATTCCAGTAATTTTAAAAATACATTTCAGATGACTTACTTCCATAATAATACTGGTCTACGGTCTTCAGCCAACCAACATCGTCATGTGTGTGAGGTACAATGTGGACGTTCAGTACCCCGGTTTCAGCTGAAACGCAACTCTGAAAAAATACAGTAAACTCATGAACGTATAAAGAATAACGGACAGAGTGTTGTGACTACACAGAGTGAAGCATTCGTAGTAAGCTCGGCAACGATATTCAATGGAGCAGGGATGTGTATCGACGCGTTATCCACCCACACATACAAACCACAGTAAACTCGGCGCCTACTGGAAAATACACACACATGCCCAACGCGCCGCCATTTCGGTACTTCAATATGTGTAGTGACAGCATTACGTCAGTTGTTCTTTAGATCGTTCATGAGTAAACTCTACAGGGTGTAACAGAAAGGGTATGTTAAGCGAAAAGCTATGTAAATAGCCCACTGTAGAGAACCTATTTCCAAAATTTGAGACCCGAAATCACATTTTTATTTTTCAAGATTGTATGAAAATTCCTGAGATATTTAAAAATTCTCCATACTATCGGGAAAAATAAACATGTGATTTCGGGTCTCAAATTTTGTGGATAGGTTCTCTACAGTGGGCTATTTACATAGATTTTCGCTTAACATACCCTTTTTGTTACACCCTGTATACTCATCTTATACATCGGTCTGGCTCGTTTCTTTGATCAACGCGTTCATATAATTCGCTCATAGCTCATGAGTCTGAGTCTATGAGTATTACACTAGGCCATTAGCTTATTGCAGTCCACTGCTGGACGTAGGCCTTCCTCAGGACACGTCACAAGGCTACTGCCATAGGGGGGTTTTGTTCATTGTCACCACGCAGGGCAGTCGGGTTGGTGACCGCAGTGTTTTCGGACTTTGTTGTCAACACGAGTGGCGTTGCTGCCCACCACCCGGAAACTCTCACCTCTTACCTACTATACCCACGGGCAGACATGGAGTGTTGCTATTCTAGTCTGTCGACACTAAAATGTATAAAAGAACAAGTTATGCCAGTAACTCCAGCCGTAGCCGCTAATGGCAAAAACGTGAAAATGGCACCGTGGCTTCCTTTTGAAACGTAAAGGTCAACTAAAAAAGGATTTCACGAAATTCCCGAGGGAATGAGACATATAATTGTACACGGAAGAAATCGTGGGCGGCCGCTAGTAGCAAATAGTAGATATAAAGCCAATGCTCCTTTTATGTAAACAATATAATGTAGATAACCTTTTACCCCCAATAACAGATGATAGTTCAAGCAGACAAATAGAAGCACATAGGTACACTTCACACATAATAATTATTTATCATACATCGATAAAGTAACTATACAAATGTAAACAATCATACATACATACATATAATCACGCCTTTATCCCTTACGGGGTAGGCAGAGCACCAACGGCCGATAGAACCACATGGTGCCACTTCTGACCAATTATGAGGGTATAGTTGAGATGTACAAGTTCGGTTAGTAGTGACAGGTGGTCAGCCCATCGCATACAAAACACCAAGACCCTCTTGTCCCTCTACTGACTTGTACAGTATGCCCGGGAAGAGAGGCAGCTGTAGTATTATACGTTTTTTTTTACTCCCAGAGCAGCATAGAAGAAACAATCAAAGTACTATATTTCCCGCTTCGTCCGTAAGAATATTAACATACATATAATTAGTAAGTACCTACATAGGTATACACAAGAGGTACTCAGATCATAAAAAATGTAAATGAGTGACAAGCTTCTAGCTTATCATCTGAGAGAATGGCAGAGCTTTTAGTCGACTCTTACGACATGCACAGAAGGAAATGCAGCTGATGTATCCCCAATCAAACAAATCGGTGACGAACGCATTATCAATCCTATCAAGCAAGAAGTAACGTTAAGTTTTCTAAGGTAGGTACAGAGATAGATATTGGATTTAAACCAGTTTTTAACCCAGTTCACGCTAACGCGTAACGGACTCACAGTAAAGATTCGGCGGGAAAAGCTGGAAGGGTGCAGGTGTAATTTTCTTGTGAAAATCAAAAATTATTTGTAAATAGCTTGCATGTGTCCGTAAAGTGATGTTTTCTGGTAGATAAGTTATATTTTGATTGCTTGTGATGTGAATCTAGTGCGTGTGCATGGTTTTATACGCAGGTAAGCTGAGTAAAACTTTAGCCGGATTACGATCTCTTCATGGGCGCATGTAAGTTGTTTCTGCGATTATTTTTCATTTTGACTAACTTTACACTTGTTCTTGAGGATTTTCCTGACGTTTCATCATAAATCATTTACTAAAGACAATGGCTGTATGGGCTTAGTTCCCCTTGCCTTTCCTTCGGGATAAACTAGAAGAGAAGCTTGACTCACAGGAAAGGGAACGGAAAACGATATACTCCTAGTTGTAATAAGTAGGTACAGCCGATAGGTACATGATATGTGTCGACCGCGAGTTTTTCCGGAATTATCTTTTTTTCAGCTATACGTGGTGTAACAAAAGGGGTATGTTAGCGAAAAGATATGTAAATAGCCCACTAAAAGGAACCTACCGACAAAATTTCAGACTCGAAATCACACGTTTTATTTTTCCAGATAGTATGGAGAATTCCGAAACAACTCAGGAATGTTCATACAATCTTGAAAAGTAAACATGTGATTTCGAGTGTCAAATTTTGGAAATAGGTTCTCTATAGTGGGCTATTTACATAGCTTTTCGCTTAACATACCCTTTCTGTTACATCCTGTATACAAGTGATAGCCAGGCAAATAACCATGTTTCTAAAGTGAAAACCATAGCAAAATAGAATAGAATTAAGTATTAAAGCCGTGCTGTCATTCTCCACAGCTGACATTAAGCCTATGTTAGACATTAGCTGTGCACTTCCTCAGTGTGAATGACAGCCAGGTAGGCCTCCTCCAAATCCCACTCTCTAGATTGTTGTATTTGTGCCCGAATACCGGCGATAGGCTCACCCCTTACCACACGTGGGACTTAATAGGGTAACTGGAGAAAAGTGGGCATGTAATTTGCACATTTCTGCCCTACCTCTTTGAGGTATAATGGGCGTGATTATATGTATGTATGTATGAAATGCCGCATTTTACAGAAGGGGATTACGTACATCATATCCACATTGAGACCCTCTAATGGGGGGGATGTCGTCAATGGGCACGGAGCTGATGGTCCTCATGAGGCAGAGGACCAGAGCCCAGAGCAGCATCATTACCTGAAACCAATTACAGTAAGTTATAAGTACATTCGACGACCGATTGGTGTAGTGGTAGTGGCCCTGCCTGCGACGCCATAGGTCCTGGATTCGAATGCCGGTAGGTGCAAACATTTATATGATGAATATCAATGTTTATTTTCGAGTCATGGATGTTTCTATACTTATCTATGTATTTATATACCGTTGTTTAGTACCCACGACACAAGACCTTAGGTATCTTAATGTGGGACTAGGTTAATGTGTTGTGAAGTGTGTGAATATTTATTTATTTATTTATATTAACAATTTATATGCCAAATAAGCGGATCCTGTACCTAACTATTTAAAAACTGCAATTACCTGTGTAACACATATACGTAGACTGTAGGGGTGGTGAAAAAGGAAGCGCTTCTGGCCCCACTGGGCTACTAGTTAGTTGTTATTGGACTATATTCATAGCATTTCGGTTAACATACCTCCTTAATTACACCCTGTATACAAGGGCGTAACCATGGAGAGGAAATAAAAGAGTAGTAACGGCAATTTTCATACAAAAATAGTGTGCCGCGGAGCGGGGATGAAGTATGGGACGAGGGAGCATTGAATACTGTAGCCCTGCCCATTTACATAGAAACCACCTATTAGTGACTAGTCAAACTACTTGCATAAGCGTGTGGTTACAGCTACACTGGCGCTGAAGTCTTAATCATAAGCACGTTGGGAAATAAATAAATAAATACTGTTGCGGCCAGCTCCCGTTTCAGCGGGTCCGGCCGGGGAAAGGATCCCCGGGGTGACGAACGCGGTGGGCCCGGGGCGTAACTCCCAAACCCGCGCTGGTCGCGTCCGCCTCGCGCACCCTTCACCCGTGTGCGCAGCTCCGATAACAGCCGCGTCGTCGTCGCGTACTAAATACGCGCCGGTCACCCTATTGTATGTTGTTGTCAAACCCCTGTATGTTGTTGTCGTACGCGGGAGTGAGAGAGACAAAACACACTTTTCTTCCAAACTGCGGGCAAGAGGTCAGTCTTCAGGCAGTCTTCAGTGGCTTCTCTTGTTCCTATTTTGCTTCCTTTTCACTTTTCTTCTTATTTTTCTTCTTAGGAACTCGCCTCGGATTGAACACACAAAATCCGTGCGACTTACAAATATGTCGACGGTTCACCCTTACCGTCTGGAACGCGGTAGAAATTCTCTACGATTTCTTCTAACATTTTATCTAGTTTGTCCCTTGACTGACCTCTTTTGCGCCCTATATTTATTTCAAATCAAACTTTACATACATATGTTATACATCGTTAAAAAGGTCTTAATTAGCTCCATCTAATTATATAAGAATCTTATTTCTAAGTTTAAACAATAAAAAGTTGTCAAAGGAGAAAGGTCAAAAATCTTACAAATTTTACCAACTTGCTAAGTTTAGCCCTTAATAAAATCTAATTTACATAATCTATATACATGAATTATATATCACTAGAAAGGGCATAAACTGAACTCTAATAAGAAATAATCAGATTCATTCTAATTGGAATATTCTCGAAGCTACTGTGAGCACAAGTTCAAAATCTTAATAAACTATGAAACCGCAAATATCTACTAAAGTAATTATTCAATTTACTTAAAAATACTCTTAATGTGCTCAGAATAGCTACCTACACCTAATAAAACTCGAAGGGATAAGAAATAAGTCAGACACAAAACAACCCTACCTAGTACAAACTTAATGCTAGCGCTATACCTAACATGTATTGCAAACTCTTTATTCAAACATCAACCTTATCTATATGTACATAACATCGAATCATTCAATTTGGGTAGGTTTCATGTCTTCGTCGCCGACATTCTCCCCCTCGTGCAGAGCACCAACTCCCGGCTCCGGCGACGACTCCACCGGCACCACCAGGATGATTTTCGAATGCGGGCGACGCAGTACTCCTCCGGGCGTCGCGACATCGACGACTCTCGTTCTCCCATCAGGTCCAGGGTAGACTTGGGTGATTCTTCCTTTCGGCCAGGTGCAGCGTGGTAGTGTGTGATCCACCACCAGCACGATGTCTCCACAACGCAGGTCCCTTGTTGCTGCTCGTCCATCAATCTTCCTGGGCAGCAACGTCGGCAGGTACTCCTTGATCCACCTGCTCCAGAAGTGGTCGACCATGCGTTGTGTGCTCTTCCATGTGCTCCGTCCTGCCATATCTTGATCGGTGAAGGCGCCCACCCTAGGCGCTCCGCAGGATCTCCCAATCAGGAAATGATTGGGAGTGAGAGCTTCTTCACTGGCGTTCTCGTCCAAGTCTGTCAAGGGTCTTGAGTTGACGATATGTTCTGCTTCTACCAGCAGCGTGTGTAGTACTTCTTCTCTCGGGGTCTTCTCGTTCAGGGTCGCTGCAAGGGCTGTTTTCACGGAACGGACCATTCTTTCCCAGGCTCCGCCCATGTTCGGTGCGCCTGGTGGTATGAATTTCCACCGGACGCCAATCTTCTCTGCTTCGGTCGCTAGAGTGTCTTCTTTCTTCAATTCTTCTATGGCCTCTTGCAGTTCTCTCTTCGCCCCGACGAAGTTGGTCCCGTTGTCGCTAAACAACACGCTGGGCATTCCTCTTCGTGCAGCCATTCGTCGGAGAGCCAGTATCATTGAGTCGGTTGATAGAGAGGTAGCCAACTCAATGTGTACCGCTCTTGTGGTGAGGCATGTGAATAGAGCCCCCCACCTCTTCTCATGTCTTCTTCCGATCGTCACAATCATTGGGCCGAAGTAGTCCACCGCAGCACACGTAAAGGGGTGTGCTCCATGTCGCAGTCGTTCTTCTGGCAGATCTCCCGTCGGCACCGGTTGTGGTATCGTCTTCTTGACCCTGCACCATTGACAGTGATGCAGAGTCCATTTAACCGCAGATCGTAGTCCCAGAATCCAGTACCGCTGTCTTAACTCGTTGATGACCGTCGCGTGGTTCCCATGGTTGAACCTCTCGTGGTAGTGCTGGATCAGCAACTTCGTGACGTAATTCTTCCCATCCAATACAACTGGTCTTTTGAAGTTGCGATCAATGTTCTGTGCCGCGTCGATTCTTCCTCGTAGATGTAGTAGACCATTCTCTTCTATGACATCCAACTTCTTCAATTTACTACTTCTGTCTAGAGGTTTCGATCTTCGCAGGCAGGTCATCTCCTCTTCAAAACAATCTCTCTGGCTTCTTTGTAGTAGAAGCTTTTCTGCTTGCTCTAAGTACGTAGCTTCTAGAGGTATGAAGCGACGTACTTCTTTGCTCTTCTTCACGGTAACTGGTCTTGCAGGGACATTCTTCTTCCTGTTGACTTTCCACGAGGTGTCGTCTTTTTCTCTCTTCCTCGCAGCGTGGACTCGATTCTTCTTTCTGCACATGTCAATGAACTGCAAAACTCTGGCAGTTGCTCTCCATAATCTTGTCCAGCTGGAGAACCTCAGTGGATCAGGAGTCATCATCTTCGGGCCAGCGATTGCAGCAACTACTGCATTCTTTTCTTCCCCAGTAGGCTTCGTCTTGAAGGATCTGGGAGCTGGCCATTCTTCCTCTTTTCTCTGAAGAAACTCGGGGCCTGTGAACCATCTGTGCGCCTGGTTGAAGTTCTCAGGAATCTCTCGCGTCGCATCATCTGCCGGATTTTGTGCCGTGGGAATCCAACGCCACTCTTGAGGCTTCGTTGTCTCTTCTATTTCCGCCAGGCGATGTGCGACGTAAGGCTTGAATGTCCTGGGGTCCGACTTAATCCAGGACAGTACAGTGCTGGAGTCGGTCCAGAAGATCTTCCTCTTCGTCTTCAGGTCTAACTCCTTCTCGACTGAGTGAGCCAATCTGCTTCCCAGTAACGCCGCCTGCAGCTCCAGCCGAGGAATCGATATCGGCTTCAGCGGCGTCACCCTCGCCTTTCCAGCCAACAGAGACACCAGTATCTTGCCATCTTCATTCTTCGTACGCCAATACACGGCGGCGGCGTATGCTGTCTCGCTGGCATCTGTGAAGACGTGCAGCTCCCCCTCAGTGTTGGTCGGAGATATGCATCTTGGAATATGCAGATCTCGCAGCAGCTGTAGGTTCTTCATATACTTCTTCCAGGTTTCACAGGCTTCTTCAGTTATCTCTTCATCCCATCCAACCCCGCTTCTCCAGACATCTTGCATCAGTTTCTTCCCTTGTATCAGTACTGGAGAGACTAATCCCATGGGGTCGAATGTTGACATGATCGCGCTGGTGATTTCTCTCTTCGTCGGAGTTCTGGCCTCGTTAATAACATCTTCTGGAGTGTTCCGCAGACTCGTTCTAAACCCCAATGCATCTTCTTTGATGAACCAACGAAGTCCCAGAGTCTTCTCTTCATGACCCAGCGTGATTTCAGTCTTCATTTCTTCGGTCTTCATGTCAGCAAGAACTTCTGGATGGTTTGAAGCCCAACCGCGCAGTTCAAACCCAGCCTTCAGATGAACGGTATCCACTTCTTTGGCAATCTTCTTTGCTGCTTCAACCGTGGCGAAACTCTGCAAGTAGTCATCCATATAATGATTTCGCACGATCGCTCTTGCTGCCTCAGGATACTCTTCTTTATGTTCTGCTGCATTCCGATTCTTAATATAGATAGCCGTACTGGGAGAGGATGCCGCACCGAAGATGACTGACTTCATTCTGTATTTCTTCGGAGATCCCTCTTGTCCTTGGCCCCTCCACAGGAATCTCAAGCTATCTCGATCTTCATCTCGTATTCTTATTTGCAGGAACATTTCCTTGATGTCTGCTACTACTGCGATGTGACTCTGCCGAAACCTCAAAAGAACTCCAAACAGTGACTGCAACAAGTCTGGTCCCGGCAGCAGTGCATCGTTGAGACTCTTTCCTTGGACCTTGGCGGCAGCATCAAAGACAATCCTCATCTTCTTCTTCGTCGGATGCGTTACGGCGAAGTGCGGGAGATACCATTCTCTATCTGATGTACATTCTTCTGGTGCTTCTTCCGCGTAGTCATTCTCGAGAAGATGATTGATTTGCCGCTCATATTCTTTCTTCATGTCGATGTCCTTGTCTAGCTTCTTCTCAATATTCTTCAATCTGTTCTCAGCAGATTTGTAGCTAGCAGGCATCCTTTCATCTTCTGTCTTCCATAGAAGTCCTGTTTCGAAGCGACCTCCTTCAATGCGACGACTTGTCTTCTCCAGTGTCTGCAGGGCCTTGGCTTCAATATCCATACTCGGGCGACGAGGCTGTATCCCCAGCGACTCAATACTGAAATGCTCCTTGATAATCTTCTCCATGTGGTCATCTTCTTCTCCAGCCAGCTGCGCACAGTTGATGAAGTGCACTGGCTTCGACTCTCCTCCATCGGTGCCATGCAGTACCCAACCTAATTCAGTGAGGGAGGCGATGGGTTGGTTCTTCTTTCCCCTCCTGATGGCTCTTGACACGATGAGGTGCCAGTTGTCTTGCCCAATCAACAACTGTGGTGGATCTTCATTGTAGTGCAGCTGGTCTGCCATCTTCTTCAGATGTGAGCATTCTTCTATCCTAGACTTCTTGACGTATTGAGGCGCGAGGTCCATCTTGTCAATTGTTCGAACCTCGTTCAATCTCTTCTTGCCCTCTTGATGAACTCCTCGTATCTCCATAGACAGCCTTTGAGAGTTCTTCTTCATAATAGTCTTCCCGCCGACAGTGGATATCGCCAAAGTCTCTTCCGGTCCTGACGCTCCAATCTTCTCTGCCACTGCTGAGTCTAACAGTGATACGGTAGACCCTTCATCCAGTAGCGCCAGGACCTTCTCCGAACCCCTGGGACCATACAACTCCACAGGGATGATCTTCAGGAAGGCTCTTGCTGTACTCGCAGTGTTGACCGGCAGCATGACGTGATTGGAGACCTCTTGGACGTCTTCTTCTTCTTCTTTCTCCGGCTGCTGCTGTCTCTTCTCTGTATTGTGCAGCAGTTGATGATGAAGACGCTTGCAGATCTTGCATGGAGGTCTCTTGCAGGTTTCCTTCCGATGAGGACTATGCAGACACTTGAAGCATAGCCTGGACTTCTTCACAATATCCCATCTCTCTTGCACCGAAGACTCCTTGAAGCGTCGACATTCATACAGCCGGTGCTCCCCTCGGCAAGCTGGACACTTCATCTTCTCAGCCCGCGTTGGTTCTACTCGTTGCTCCGGCGGCCTTGGCTTCTCCGTAGTCTGATGCGTGAAGTGTTGCTTCAGGCCAAATCTTCTCGGCGTTTCAGGTGCTGCATATGCTCCACATCTATCAGCTTCTCGGTCTAGGAACCTGGACATCAACACCAGGTCCGGCTCTTCATTGTCTTCATGTTCAGCGGCGAAGTCGTACCATCTAAACTTCATGATAGGACCCATCTTCTCTTCGATGGCCTTCTTCATCTCTGGCGAATACAGGAAATGTATCTTCTTCAGATTCTTGATCGTCGCAACCCCATTACTGACGATGCTGGCGAATAAGCATACATCCCTCGCAGTATCCATGATCTTCGGTAATGCCTTCATTCTTTCCAGTTCGTGCATCACCAAAGCATCTGGTCTTCCAAATCTTCTACGCAACGCATCGATGATTTCTTCAGGTGCAGAATCAGAATACAAAATATTCTTGATCGCCTCTCTTGCTGCCCCCTTCAGCGCTCTTCTCAGCCGCGCCATATTCTGAGTGCTTGAGAAGAGTGGTGCAGTATCTTCATATACTCTCTTGAAGGCCAGCCATTCCGCGCTGTTTCCCTCGAAGGCAGGTAACTCGTGCATATAACTGGGTGGCGGTGCTGGACTTCTCACTGGACTGGACTCCATCGCCATCTTGATAGCTCCAGCCAACTCGCTGACTCGGTACCCTGAAGACTCGTGCGGCCTTGCGTCGATGGCTGGAAGAGCTTCCTTCATCGGCTCCCCCTCCTTTTTTTCAACGTCCATCGTCGCTCGGACCCATTCTTGCACGTGCGCCGTTCTGTCTTCAGGCTCCTCGTCTTCTGATCTGGACTCGTCCTCTTCATCTTCATATTGGATACGAGCCAGTCTTGCTTCTGCCAATTTTGCTTCAGCCTCTATCTTCATTAACTTTAGACGTGCCAGTTCCTCACGCGCCTCAAGCTCCTTCTTCCGGGAGCGCTTCGACTTGGCGAGCGAGGGTGCCTTCACTGGAACCAAGGTGAGTGCTGAAGAGCTCTTCTTCTTCGGGTGTTCTTCTGTACCAGCGGCACTGGCCATCGTGCCAGAGCCTGTCGTCTTCGTCCCGGCGGAATCCATAGTCGACGTTCCTGTGGTGCCCGAAGTCGCTTCAGAAGAAGTCGTTCCCGAAGTCATCTCTGATGATGTTCTATCCTCTTCTTGTGCCGAAGACCTTCCGTATTGCGATCTGGTGACCGGCATCTTCTGCGCTGATATCTTCTCTTGTCCGAAGGATCCGGCTCGAAGGACCATCTGTTGCGGCCAGCTCCCGTTTCAGCGGGTCCGGCCGGGGAAAGGATCCCCGGGGTGACGAACGCGGTGGGCCCGGGGCGTAACTCCCAAACCCGCGCTGGTCGCGTCCGCCTCGCGCACCCTTCACCCGTGTGCGCAGCTCCGATAACAGCCGCGTCGTCGTCGCGTACTAAATACGCGCCGGTCACCCTATTGTATGTTGTTGTCAAACCCCTGTATGTTGTTGTCGTACGCGGGAGTGAGAGAGACAAAACACACTTTTCTTCCAAACTGCGGGCAAGAGGTCAGTCTTCAGGCAGTCTTCAGTGGCTTCTCTTGTTCCTATTTTGCTTCCTTTTCACTTTTCTTCTTATTTTTCTTCTTAGGAACTCGCCTCGGATTGAACACACAAAATCCGTGCGACTTACAAATATGTCGACGGTTCACCCTTACCGTCTGGAACGCGGTAGAAATTCTCTACGATTTCTTCTAA
This sequence comes from Carposina sasakii, assembly GCA_014607495.2. Classification (NCBI taxonomy): domain Eukaryota; kingdom Metazoa; phylum Arthropoda; class Insecta; order Lepidoptera; family Carposinidae; genus Carposina; species Carposina sasakii. The sequence goes on along the minus strand of CP053177.1, from coordinate 4,858,141 downwards.
CATTTTATCTAGTTTGTCCCTTGACTGACCTCTTTTGCGCCCTATATTTATTTCAAATCAAACTTTACATACATATGTTATACATCGTTAAAAAGGTCTTAATTAGCTCCATCTAATTATATAAGAATCTTATTTCTAAGTTTAAACAATAAAAAGTTGTCAAAGGAGAAAGGTCAAAAATCTTACAAATTTTACCAACTTGCTAAGTTTAGCCCTTAATAAAATCTAATTTACATAATCTATATACATGAATTATATATCACTAGAAAGGGCATAAACTGAACTCTAATAAGAAATAATCAGATTCATTCTAATTGGAATATTCTCGAAGCTACTGTGAGCACAAGTTCAAAATCTTAATAAACTATGAAACCGCAAATATCTACTAAAGTAATTATTCAATTTACTTAAAAATACTCTTAATGTGCTCAGAATAGCTACCTACACCTAATAAAACTCGAAGGGATAAGAAATAAGTCAGACACAAAACAACCCTACCTAGTACAAACTTAATGCTAGCGCTATACCTAACATGTATTGCAAACTCTTTATTCAAACATCAACCTTATCTATATGTACATAACATCGAATCATTCAATTTGGGTAGGTTTCATGTCTTCGTCGCCGACAAATACATCTTTGAGATCAAGGTATCGTCCTATTTACATTTATCTTAAGTACCTAAAGTAGGTATTTATCTAAAGTGGCTATCATTCTATTCTACATGACATATTATGCAAGTGTGCCCTTAACAACAGACCATATGTAGGTAGCTACATATACCTATATCTGTATTGAGACATCACTAGAATACATCAGCTGCATCTCCGTCCGTGCATGTTGACTCGACTAGAAACTCAGAAGTGTTCTCTCAGGCGATAAGTTTGCAGCTTGTTAGTGATCTTTTACATCTGCTACGATCCCTGTTTTGCTGAACGTCGCTGAAGGATGTCCTTCGTGATTCAATATACATATTAAAACAGTTTTATAGCCGTGAATTAATCCAATAAAATATAGATACACGGCACGGCTTTGTTCCCAAAATGGGGTAGCATGAACTGCAGGACCATAAGCAGTGGCGTAGCTACCTAGGGGCTAGGCTGGGCAGTGCACCGGGGCTCTTAGGCTCATCCTTACCGTAAATTCCTAGGCAGAGCTTGAATTTTCAAAAAGTAATAGACAACTAAAGGTATGATTCCGAGGTAAGCAACATTGCTGCCGCAGCAATACTAGTCCGCATACATTGTCTACAGGTTTATATGAGAGTATATTCCGAGCAAAACACGAAAAAAAAAATTCCGCTCGCTCCGCTCGCGCATCTACTATGGTTCTTTCAGTTTTCAATGATGGGGCTCGTAAAATCAAAAAAATCTTGGTAATGTCTACTCGATTATAACCTATCTCATGTTTTAGCAATGGCCAGAAATTCTCGGTAGAGCTTGAATTTTCAAGAAAGTAACCGAACTTGTACATCTCAACTATACCCTCAAAATTGGTCAGAAGTGGCACCATGTGGTTCTATCGGCCCTTGGTGCTCTGCCTACCCCGTAAGGGATAAAGCTGTGATAATATGTATAGTAATAGACAAGTTACGTGGTAAATACGTTTTCTATTGTACATATATCTAAACAGTCTTTCAATTATGGGGCTCATAAACTTAAAAAATTCTTGGTAATGTCTAGTCACGTGTAATAAAGAGAAAATAGTAAACGAAGAAGATAGGAAGTGAGCATGCTTTGCTCAAAATCTAATTAGTTGAAATAGCAGTGGGGCCCCATTTTCTTATTTGCCCCGGGGCCCCTGGTTACCTAGCTTCGCCACTGATCATAAGAGATCCCACCGCCACGTTTAGTACAGCGGGGACAGATGTTAGTGATCAGTGACAAGTTGCTACCTCATCACCTGAGAGAACGCCCCCGAGTTCCTTAGTCGACTCTTACGACATGCACGGAGGGAGATGCAGCTGATGTATTCTAGTGAAGCCGCGCATCAACACGCAGGAACAAAATATACTACTTATACAGGATGATTTTTGGTCGTCAACGTTCCCGAAAACTACGGAATCTCCTCATCATCACGATCATTTTTCTCCATGGAAGCATACCTGGGAAGTGTGTGGTTTCCAAAATATTAGGGTCCAAAGTTGAGTAAATAGACTGCGTTTTTCTGCATAAATGCACATAGACGCACGTAGCAAGATTTTTTCACGAGAAATAATTAATATCTGCCTATAAATAAACTAGCATAAACACTAGACACTATAAATTTCGCCAGATCAAGTAATTAAAAATATTAAAAAAAAAAAAATCCCAGCATTTTTTTGGCATAAACTTACTTTATTTTATGTATAGAGTACGCACCCTTCGTTAAAGGTGGCCACAAAAAAACATCCTGTATATGAAACTTAATGATGCTTGAGTCAATCAGCCCGATTAAATTTTACTACCTAGTAACGTTGGTACCTGAGTATATCTTACAAATATTTGAGATAAACAATAATTATGAACAAAGTCACCAACATATTAACTAATGGTAATGCTGTAGTCATTAAAACAAGCTAACCTAATTAAGAAATGATAAAAATGATAAAATTCCTAGTAAATAATATACACACACATCAACCTACTGCAGTCCACTGCTGGACGTAGGCCTCCCCCAGGGCACGCCACAAGACTACTGCTATAGGGCGGTTTTTGTCCATAGTCACCACGCTGGGCAGGCGGGTTGGTGACCGCAGTGTGATTTTCGGACTATGTTGTCAGCACAAGATGCCCTGCCCCCGTTATTATTACCTAACTGGCAAAAGCAAAGCGATAGCAAAAATTATACAAAAATCGCTGATTGCTTGTCAAATTCGTATTACGTAAAATGAATTTCAAAGAGGAACTTTGACATTTCAAGGCGAATGTTGAACAATTTTCGCTATCGCTTTGCTTCGCCTTTGCTATTGCTTTTACGTAATCAGCGGGCGGCGATAGCCAGAACTGTGGGGTCACGGAGGAAATCCAACAGCCACGTGTTTAGCAGAACGGGGGTGTGCAAAAGATCAATGACAAGTTGCTAGCTCATCGCCTGAGAGAATGCTCTTGAGTTCCTTAGTCGACTCTTACGACATGCACGGAAGGAGATGCAGGTGACGTATTCTAGTGAAGCCCCGCATCAGTAAAGGAACTAGCAATGTTTGAAATACATGCCCGCTGCCTACCTGACGCGAATCCTACTTGGGAATTTCACCAAAAACTCACCGTAAGAGAAGCTACTAGCCACAACACATATTACAATTTCAAAAATATATAATTTCTTAGCTAAATATTAGTACAATTAATATTGATGCAAAAAATGCGTTACTTTTGCGACAACTGGGGACTAAATGGGTTTAAAAAAAAATCTATTATTCACTAAGCTATTTATTTATGTTTATAATAATTTTATCTATTGTTAGTCCAAGTTTAAAATAACTTAGAATTAATATAACTATATAGATTCCGTACGCTATTAAATTCCAATAAGTTTATATTCGTATTATATGACATTCCGAGATGAACGAGTCACGTGGGTGACACTAGCTTACGTAAACAAACTCTTACTTTTTTCCACACATACGCCTCGCATCGGCACTGAAAAATCTATTATCTTACGCATTTTCGTACAGAACCGAAAATTAATAAAAATTAACAAAAATAACTTAGTTTTTGATTTCGGAATAGTGCGATGTATTATCTTGCATGCTAGGTGCTCGGATCTGCCCCCTGATTACGTAAAAGCAATATCAAAGCCAAAGCAAAGCGATAGCGAAAATTGTACAATATTCGCCTTGAAATTTTACAGTTTCTTTGAAATTCATTTTACATAAGACGGATTTGACAAAAAATCAGCGATTTTTGTACAATTTTCGCTTTCGCTTTGCTTTTGTTAGTGTAATAAGAGGGGCTGGTTTCTTGTGGCGATTGTAGGTAGTGCAAGTGCTTGTTTTCACAGTTATGAGAAGCGAGGGTTATCAGAGGCGAACCCTTATCTTCTATTCTATACATAAAAATGTAACGGATCGCTGTCTGTACATGGAAGATATATATATGAAAAAATATTATAGAATACCTTTATCAACGCAATAGTACCCAAAACAATGATTTTTGGAATTTTTGTCTGTTTGTCGGTTTGTCTGTGCGTTTGTGCACGCTAATCTCAGAAACGGCTGAACCGATTTCGATGCAGTTTTCAGGAATATATTGTGACAGGTCCCACTTAACATATAGACTTTTTATCCAGGGAAAATGTTTTTATCCCGGATAATTTCGATTTTTTTTTTCTGTAGTCCACGCGGACGGTGTCGCGAGCGTCCACTAGTTGAAGAATAGCTAAGTAGATAAATAAAATCTAATAATAAGAAATAAAATCTAAGTAGATTTTTTCATCTGACGTAAAAGATCAGTGACAAGTTGCCAGCTCGTCGTCTGGGAGAACGTGCTACGCTAAACGTGGCAGAGGGATCTCATTCGCGATCCTGATGTTCTGGGTACCCAATTTTCGGGTTACCGTCGTGTATTAAATAACAGTTTCCACATATTTCAGCTTTTTACGCCCAGTAGGACAGTAACGGAAGTGTTTTAACGTGGATTTAATGATAAAAATAATTTGCATAAGAACAATGTAGTGATAAATTCGTCAAAATGTGTGCATTGTTATAAAAACAAATAAAATTTCAAATAAATATTCATTTATTTCTTCTATGCTGCTCTGGAAGTGAAAAAAAAACGTATAATACTACAGCTGCTTCTCTTCCCGGGCACACTGTACAAGTCAGTAGAGGGACAAGAGGGTCTTGGTGTTTTGTAGGCGATGGGCTGACCACCTGTCACTACTAACGGAACTTTTACATCTCAACTATACCCTCAAAATTGGTCAGAAGTGGCACCATGTGGTTATATCGGCCCTTGGTGCTCTGCCTACCACGTAAGGGATAAAGGCGTGATAAAAATATTTGATGTAAATATTTATTATTGTCTAACAACAAACGCTATACTAATCAGTCCAGATCGGTTATGTATATCTAATTTACATAATATACTAGCGACCCGCCCCGGCTTCGCACGGGTGCAGTGCTGACTGCTGATACTATACATTGTAAACCTTCCTCGTGAATCAATCTATTAAAAAAAGCCGCATCAAAATCCGTTCCCTAGTTTGAAAGATCTAAGCATAGAGAGATAGATAAAATTCTTTATTGTACAATTTGTACTACAAAAGATTATGTACAAGGGCGAGCTTAATGCCTTGCAAAGCATTCTCTACCAGTAACTTGGTTACTTAAGAAATTTATTTGTAGGTAGCACTTACAGAAATGTTCTTAATATTAATTTTCTTAATATCAAATTCCACACATAGGTATTACTTACGAATTCTGCCTTTTTAGGTAAAACTCGCAAACTTTGACTTTAAACACCTCCACAGAGGGAGATTCGCGGATTGGCAATGGCAAATCGTTCTATAACCGGCCCCCTGATTACCTAATTTGCAATAGCAAAACCGAAGCAAAGCGATAGCGAAAATTGTATAATATTCACCTTGTAATGTCAAAGTTCCTTTGAAATTCATTTTACGTAATACGAATTAGACAAGCACTCAGCGATTTTTGTACAATTTTCACTATCGCTTTGCGTTTGCTTGTTAGATAATAAGGGGGCGGACGGCCGAAGCATACATAGGGACGGACAGATAGCGGCAAGCGACTTTGTTTTATAATATGTAGTGATAACGGCTGTGTTCCCAAAGCGGGGTAGCCATAACTGCAAGATCATAACTGATCATAACTGCAAGATGATCATAACTGCAAGATCATAACTGATCATAACTGCAAGATCATAACTGATCATAACTGCAAGATCATAAAGGATTCTACAGCCACGTTTAGCTGTTAGCATAGCTAGCTCATCGCCTGAGAGAACGCCCCCGAGTTCCTTAGTCGACTCTTACGACATGCACGGAAGGAGATGCAGCTGATGTATTCTAGTGAACCCTGCATCAGCACGGGCAACCACACTCACATTATAATATGATGATCTCCGACCGTATTTCGGCCAAGGCGACCAATCTCTACGGAGATTGGTCGGGTAGGCAGGAGATATTATAGTGCACAAGTGTGTGCGCAAACACAGGTGTACTCTCTATTCCGTTACTCTCTGAGTCCGATGGGACGGAAAGTCGACACGACCGGAGAGAGATCAGGCGCAGGACCAACGGTTTTACGTGCTTTCCGAGGCACGAGCTAAGTGACAATTTTACAAAATCTGTACATGAAATAAATTCATTGGTACAGGCCCGTGACCGGAATCGAACTTACGCCTCCCGCTTGGAAGGTGCACGTCTTAACCACTGGGCTATCACCATAACATAGTAACTAGTGATATTATTCAAAGGAACTATTTGATTAGATACCTATATGGTATAACTAGTTCCGAAATCAAGCACGGGAGTTATTCTATGAAACGAACTATTGTGCGTTTCACTGTATAGTTCCGATGGATGATGGCGCTAGTTACTATGTGTATGACCACATTTTCTGTTTCACTGCATACAAAAAATGTTAGTTCCGAAATCAGGCATAGGAATTTTTTTATGAAACGGACTATCAATCGGCCCCTTTTTGTCTCAACGGACAAACCAGTCAGACAAACGGCAAAGGAATTTTAAATAAAAAGCCACTCCATAAGTGAAATCTAGAGTACCTACATAGTGGTGTCCATGTTTTTCTTTTTTTGTGGAGGCGACCGCATACCAACATACATCCTGTTTACTTTCCTACAGTGCCGTAAGGTCAATAATGTCGATACAGTAGCGGGAGGTAAATATTGCAAACGACTTTTGGAAAGAACCACTTTTAAATACAGGTGTAACAGAAAGGGTATGTTAAGCGAAAAGCTATATAAATAGCCCACTAAAAGGAACCTACCCACAAACTTTGAGAGTCGAAATCGCATGTTTATTTTTCCAGATAGTATGGAGAATTCCTAAACAACTCAGGAATGTTCATACAATCTTGAAAAATAAACATGTAATTTCGAGTCTCAAATTTTGGGAATAGGTTCTCAATAATGGGCTATTTACATACCTTTTCGCTTAACATACCCTTTCTGTTACATCCTGTATAACTCGATTAGCTTGTAGGTACTCGTATTTCCTTCCGTGCATGTCGAAATAGTGCACTAAAGAAATCGGGCGTTCTCTCAATCTGACTATAATAAACACTGAGGGATCTCCTTTGTGACCGTGTAGTTTTGGCTACCCCATTTTAAGAGCCGTGTGTATAATGTATGTACCTACAAAGACATTAGCATTTTTTAAAACTATAATCTTGCGGTCTTCAAGTCGAGAGTGAACCGGTTTCTTTTAGGCAAGCGCGCTCCATCTTAGACTGCAACGGTGCTTACCATCAGGCGCATTGTGGTCAAGCGTAAGCCTGTTTAATATTTAAAAAAAAATCCCCATCACTACATAAAACAAATTGAGGGGTCGCCCACCACCGGGCCCTACACCCTCCGCTGACCCTCGGATCTGCCGACTCATGATCACGGACACAAGACACTACAGTCGCAACGAGAAGCCAGATCCAAGCACCTAGCATGCGACCATAAATAAATAACTGCTAATCCGAAAACCAATTAGGTAAAATTTTTAATCGACATATGTTTCGCCAACACCCGTGACATCATCAGGATTAGTTTTCCATGTTAGTTCTAACTACCGAACCAACTAACTAACAACCCGTGGGCGACCCCTCAATGGAAATTTGAACTTCCGAATAGTAACACCTGATACAATTAAATACATTAAATCAAAGTCGCTTTCTGCTGTCTGTCCCTATGCATGATTAGATCTTTCAAACTAGGGAACGGATTTTGATGCGGTTTTTTTTTTAGATAGAGTGATACACAAGGAAGGTTTATAATGTATAACTAGGGACCCGCCCCGGCTTCGTGCGACGGGAGTAATGCACTCTCACGCGGGCGAAGCCGTGGGCGACCGCTGGTGAACGTATAAAGAACTACGTTCTTATTACGTTCATGGTTACCCTTTCAGTAGAAGTTGTCAGACAGTTAGTGCTTCGTGGGACAGAGATAACACTCACTTAGCCGTGCGTGTTTTATACCTAACCGTCCTAGAGTAATAATATAAGGCCGCACTAAGGCAAAACCGCCGCGTAGTGATGTCGGAAATGGAATAAAGTATAAATATATATTGTATCGGTAATTTTTGAATATATCGATATTGATATTTTTATTTAAAAATATCGATATATCGGTATGATATGAAAAAAAAATTTGGCCTAATCTACTTTAATCATCAAAGCCAACTTTAGTACTAAATTAAAAAGCAGGAAATCGAGTCGACCATAAACAAAAAAAAAGTTAAAAAATGTTAGTATAAAAAAGGATTTAGGATTTTTTGATCATAAAAATATCGATTTTTATACCTTTTCAATACTTGTAATATTATATCGATACCTCGATATATCGAAACAATAAATATCGCTCAAAAATATCGATACATTGAAAAAAATATATCGATATATCGATGTATCGATATTTTTTTGACAAGCCTACCGCCGCGGTTTTTAAACGAATATAATAAGGAAACTAATGGAAGCCGGATTCGGCGGGAAAAGCTGGAAGGGAGCGGGTATAATTTTCTTGTGAAAATCAAAATTTATTTGTAAATGGCTTGCATGTGTCCCTAAAGTGATGTTTTCTGGTAGATAAGTTATATTTTGTTTACTTGTTATGTGAATCTAGTGCGTGTGCATGGTTTTATATTCAGGTAAGCTAAGTAAATCTTTAGCCGGATTACGATCTCTTCATCGGCCCAATGTGAGTTGTTTCCACAATTATTTTTGATCTTTACTAATTTTACACCCATTCTTGAGGATTTTCCCGACGTTTCCAGTCATCATCATCAATATCATCCATCATAGGCTGTATGGGCTTAGTTCCCCTTGCCTTTCCTTCGGGATAAACTAAATAAATAAAAAAAAAACTAATGGAAGCCATACTAAAAAAGTCAGGCGGTTAAAAACCGCGGCGGTTTTGCCGTAGTGCGGCCTCATATGATATTTTTTGTACAATTATTAGGTATAATAATTTGCAAAATGTCTTTGATTCAGTAAGAAAAATGCACATATTTCAACAAATTTATCACTACATTGTTCTGTATAGGTAATTACCCGACTGCGCCTCAAGGAGGAAATAAGAATAAATAAATAAGAATATAGCCATGTATATGTCGAAGGCATATTGTAAAACACGCCCTATTACAAAACGACTAGGCATTTTGAATAGTATGGGTTTTGGAGCGAGACAATTTGGCTTCTAGCAATTGGTCTGCTTAATTAATTAGGTTAGGTTATGTTAGATCTATAAATGTTGTACCTATAGTTGTATATCGAGGCTGTCGCGCGTAAAATTATTACATTGCCTTAGGCTGGCTTTCGATCATGTGCTATGCTACGCTATGTTATGCTACGTTGCTACAGAAGCGTGTGATATACACCATTCGTGTTCATTGGGCCATGATGTCAACGAATTGTTCATTTTATTATCTACTAGTGGACGCCCGTCCGCATGGACTGCAGAAAAAAACAAAATGTCGAAATTGTCAGGGATAAAAATATTTTCCGGGATAAATTGTAGCCTATGTGCTATTCTGATATGTAAGCTATATTATTGTAAAGAAACCAAGCTTTACAAATTGTGTGTGTATGCTCCTATAACCTAACTTACTAACTACAACTCGACTGCGCCAGAAAGTACAGCAGACACATCCGACGGATATTTAGCTCGCGGCGGCGAACAAAAAATCCCGACTTAGGAATCGAGGCCACTTTAAGGATCGCACTTCGATAAGCAGTTAGCAGACTTAACACTCGTTTGCGCAGTCCATAAAACCAAACTACTTTTGCGCTATTGTTCAGTTAATAACAAAATTATTCTGTGCTGATGTGCGGCTTCACTAGAATACATCAGCTGCATCTCCTTCCGTGCATGTCGTAAGAGTCGAATAAGGAACACGGGCATTCTTGAATCTCAGGCAGGCAATAAGCCCAGCTACTTCTGTCCCTGCATTGATAAACGTGACTGTGGAATCTCCTTTATAATCCTGCAGTTCTGGCTACCCCATTTCGAGAACAGAGCCGTTTGTAAGTTTATAAAATGTATTACAAAAATTCGAGACAGTAAAGTGGTAATACTCGTATTCCGGCTGAAAAAAGCATTCGCAGACTTTTTTCATTCTTACGATATTAAAAGTTAAATAAATTATGAACGACATAAATGTAACTTTACTTAAAAGCACCTATATAATTTTATCATACGAATGTTATCTCTATAGTTTCTATACAATTCTATAGGATTGTTATAATAATAATCCTGGTCTGGAAACAAAATCAATTATTTTTTACCTAACATTTAGCGAAGTGCACGTAAAATTAATATTAAGACACAATTAAATATTTAGTATATAGCTTATCTACTCACCGAGTTTAAATTCAGCAACACACATTCAAATCAAGTGTAATAATTTAAATAATATTTACGAAAATTTAAATTACGCAAACACACCACACACTTCCAATGACAACAGCTGACTGACCATAGAGTAAAAATCACTCATGTTTTATACAGACAGGGAACATCAGTCGAAAAGTTTCAGAACCTAGTCCTCTAGCTAGACCTCAGAGCTAGTTTATCCAAATTTATTGTATTTTCAATATACGTTAATCGCTATAATAGTTTCTGGTTATAAAGTTATATTAAAGTTATTATTAAAGTATATTCTATAAAATTCCGAGAGACATGGAACGTTTAAACCTATCTGCGTTTGAAGCAAGTCGGCGGCAGTGGCAATACATGAACAGTCCAGTTTGTGTATGAAGTTCCTTGACCAAACAGGAAGTTGACAATCGTGGTGGGTGGTAGCCATGGAAATTAGTTGTCAAGAGTACCAACCGCCAAAAAAAGCAATTCAGGCAGTACTTGGGTACTGCCAGAATTTAGTAAATTCCTTTTTTTATGGATAACAGTTATCTCAATATATCACATAAAGGATAGGACAAATTATATGTTCCTATATAAAGTCAGCTGAATGGAATTTAAAACAAATAAAGTACATAAAAAATACATATACCTACGACTTTTAGGACATGCACAGAAGGAGAAGTAGCTAATGTATTCTAATGAAGCCCCGCATCGGCACAAGTATTAGTAGTAGGTATTTCATATATGTGTTGGTAGAACTAAGCATCTATATTCCCAAATCTCCGTAGTAAATAATTCTGTAAATAATTATTAGTAAATTCGTCATTATTATCATTTATTATAATCTCTGGTGTATTAAAATTTCGGTAAATACAAGTTTATCAACTAGCAACATTGAAATCCCAAGGTACCACCCGAAAAAAGCAAATCATATCGGCGGGTAACGAGCAGGGATTTGGTATCTCCTCTTAGGCAAATATAAAACGAGGAAAACAAATATTTCAAAACAAACATTGGCGGGGGTTGAGCAAACGAACGAACGAAGCGCGTTCCGGCGCGTTCGCAGCTCAATTATTCTTATCTTCGAAAGCGGATATAGGATATGGACTAGATTCATATCCACCTCGAACAAACAAAATTTTAGTTGTCAACAGGACATCGTTTAGCGTGCGTGTGCCATTTTTAGTCGTAGTTAACAGCACGTATATTTTATTTCAAGTTGCTGTGCTGAACGAAATAATGGGTCAAAACTATTGGACTTTCAGCGCTCCATTTGTATGGAGAGATGACTGGCTTTGTACTGATAATGCGGAACTAGAAAATGAACACAATAAATGGAGGAAAATATTTAAGAAAACTCGAAAAGATATCAACGAACCAAAGGAAAATAGGGAAAATCATCCAGATAGAGGTGTGCTTAGTGTATCGAAAGCTCATCTCTCCAATGCAGTAGGAAGCGACACGGAAAATTTACAAGAAGAAGACGAATTTGTGGAAAAAGTTGACAAAAACCCGAACAGTTTGGACTATGTAGTGGAAAAATGTCAGAGAAATCAAGACCTAATCATAGCGCTAGGCCGGCGCCTGTCTCCAGCATCAAGCGAGAAGTTATGCCAACGTATTTTTGATCAAGCACAACTCAACTTGCTATTTGTGCACTGCTTCTACCAATTCTTCTTTCCGGAGTTTTTCAAGCGCGAATATTCGTGGGTATGCGTCGACTTGCTGGTAAAAGCCAACGAGGCTTACCCAATGCCGTTCAAATCTCTTCTACAAGTGCTTCTGAAGGATACATCGGTGCCAAGTAAGATACTTCGTGATTACGTCGAAACACTATCAGATGACGCTAAAACGGAGTTGATGGTGAAAATGGCAGAAGTGGATTTCAAACCAGAAGAGTTTTCGCATCACTTACCCACAATTTACTATGTATACAAAGGTAGTGCGGTCACAGAGTTGGTCCAGCGGTTTATTTTGGGAAAACTCATTGACAACTCAAACAGATGCACTACTGATAGACATTATGGCCGGTTGTTGATGGAGTTCTTACAGCATCACAAGTGTATGGGCATGTATATAGACTCTAATATCCTAGAGAGGGTCATAGATGCACACAATTCTCCGTTCAAAAGACCGTGTCGGTCAATAATGAACAGTCTTCTTGATAGATTTGCATATGAAATGTGATAAGTTCACTAGAATAAGACATACAATTTGGTAATCTGGTCTGGAGTATAAATCTAGATCCAAGTGTGTTTATTAAATGCCTGACTCCGAGATAAAATTGCATTTATTGTATAACTTGAGCCTTAGACTTGTACACTTGATGTGTACCTGCATTCTCTGTTTTGATGTTTCTACTATTGGACGCCCGTGACTCCATCCGCATGGACTACAGAAAAAACAAAATGTCGAAATTATCCAGGATAAAAAGTAGCCGATATGTTAAGTGGGACCTGCCACAATATATTCCTGAAAACTGCATCGAAATCGGTCAGCCGTTTCTGAGATTAGCGTGCACAAACGCACAGAAAAACCGACAAACAGACAAAAATTCAAAAATTATTGTTTTGGGTACTATAGCGTTGATAAAGGTATCCTATAATATCTTTTCTTATATATGTTCTATGTACAGACAGAGATCCATTACATTTTTATTATATGTATAGATTAAGGTAATTAAGTAATAAAATTTAAAAATCTACTTTTGACTTTTTAATTCAACCTTTAACATAACATACATACATAACCTCACGCCTATATCTCATAGGGGTAGGCACAGACTACAGATCTCCATTTAGTACGTTCCAAACATACCTCTTTCGCCTCATCCACATTCATTGACATCATACATGCTCGCCGGTTTCGGGTGCTCTTGTATAGGTAATAATCTGTTATTAAGCAAATTCATCAGTTGTTAGACTGAATACCTGTGCCCAAAAACGGCGATAGGCTCGCCTATTCCTATGTGGAACTTATTAGGCTATCTGGTAAAAAGTAGGTGTGCAGTTTTAATATTTCTAACTCTTGGGGATAATGGGCCTGATTATATCAATGTTTTGATTCTTACTTCTTTCTTGGTACCTCATACTGGATAGTTTTTTTTAAAGCCTAGCCTGTCTAAGAAACCATGCACTGCGTGCAAATAGTTAATTGTACAACTGCCTGCCTCACACCAATCCCCACAAGAAATCCATTTGTAAGAATCAAAGAAATTATTTAAAATTTTACAAGCATGTAATGATGACATGAAATATACATACATAAACCTCAGATATAAATAAAATTATTAATAAAGAAATGGAAAAAATTCCTCACCCGGGTGGGAATCGAACCCACGACCTCTGCATTCCGCGTGTCAGATATAAACTTAAAAAACGTATCCTTCCTTCTGGCGCAGTCGGGTAACCAGGCACATTTGTCTCATTTTTAAAATTAAACAAAATAAATTGATTTGCCATTCCAGCTGCTTATTCCGGGGCTCATTTAATTTTATAACCAAATAGTACCTATAGGGGCAGGCAAGGTATTATAGAACCACCTTTCCCATTATCCGCACATGTAGGTAGTAATAGGAATTTAATTTTTCCGCCCGCACGATTTTCAACACTGCTAATGTGACTGACCCGAGTGGAACAGCATATTGCGATCGCGTCGTAACCATATTATTTATTTATGTATTTAGATAATCAACATTCTTTTAGTTATATTATGTTTGAAGCTTAGAATAAGGAGGACTTCCTTATTCTATGGTTTGAAGTAATAATTGATTTATAAAATCACTTAACATTACAGTAATTAACCAATGCGTTCTGCAATTATTATTATTGCAAATTACGCACTAGCAACCTTGCTACGACAAATAAAAATAATTATGTATACCGTACCTGACTGATTGGCGAATATGTAAACACAGAGTTCAATTAAACATATTACACCGATGTTAGAAATTGCCGTGACATTGCGAATGTTATATTACACCCTGTAACTTTGTTCAGTTATACAGGTGTAACAAAAAGGGTATGTTAAGCGAAAAGCTATATGAACAGCCCACTGTAGAGAACCTATCCACAAAATTTGAGACCCGAAATCACATGTTTATTTTTCCGGATAGTATTTTTAAATATCTCAGGAATTTTCATACAATCTTGAAAAATAAAAATGTGATTTCGAGTCTTAAATTTTGTAGATAGGTTCTCTATAGTGGGCTATTTACATAGCTTTTCGCTTAACATACCCTTTTTGTTACACCTGTATAGGGTATGTTATATTTTATATTACACCCTGAAACTTTGTTCAGTAGGCAGCTAGTTTTGTTTTGTTCAGTACCTACCCAGCTTATATGGGCCGACCACTGTAATTTGCAGAATTTTCCGTAACTAATTTGGATCTAAAATAAAAACACCATATTATCATAGACAACCTCGTTTATTATTACAATGAAAAACAACTTACAATAGCAGAATAGGCGGCTCGAGAAGACAATCAGCTTCGGGTGTTTAGGATTAAGAAAAAACAACTAAAACAGGCAACAAGATGGTATGTAGGTAGGTACCTACAGTACTAAAAATAAGGGTACATTTAACGGTAGTATTTTATGGCATTTATGGTTACTATACAGGTGATTTTTGGTCGTCAACGTTCCCGAAAACTACGAAATCTCATCACGATCATTTTTGTCCATGTAAGCATACCTGGGAAGTGTCTGGTTCCCAAGATATTAGGGTCCAAAGTTGAGTAAATAGACTGCGTTTTTCTGCATAAATGCAGAAAAAAGATTTTTTCACGAGAAATAATTAATAGCTGTCTTTGAAAAAACTAGCATAAACACCGGACACTATAAATTTCACCCAATCAAGTTTTTTTTCTTATTTACATCGTTTCCCAGCATTGTTTTGGCATAAACTTACTTTATTTGATATGTAGAGTACGCACCCTTCGTTAAGGGTGGCAACGAAAAAACATCCTGTATAACGGTCTTTTTCTTCTTCAGCCTATTGCAGTCCACTGCTGGACGTAGGCCTCCCCCAGGGACACCACAAGGCTACTGCCATAGGGGGTTTTTGCCTATAGTCACCACGCTGCGCAGGCGGGTTGGACACTATAACGGTAAAGTTATAGTATTTATGATTTCTATATTAAATCTGAATATATATTTTAAGCAGTTTCGTTTTATATTAAAGTATTAGGTATCAACTATTCCTTTTAAAATTCTTAAAATTTCCTTTTTTTTATTATATTGCTTATCACCTGATTTTTCAAATCAGGTAAATTCTTCAAAAGGACAATGCTATCTATCTTGCTTTCGGTTTTAGTAGGAGACAATTATAACTTATTAAGTAGCTGATTATTAGAAAACATAATCCCTTTTTAAGAAACAAACAATATAAAAAAGGCATATAAAATTTTCAAGTTCTTTTCTTAATCCTAAACATCGAAAACACTAAATGTACTAATTTTGAGGATCAATGGTTTCAAAATGTTCAGTCTTTTGGATTTTATCTGAGATCACTACATTATTAACAACTTTTTTTCTGTATTTTTTATTGAATACATTTCACTTAGCTACTTAAACACCAGTTTAACTATAAAGCCGTGGAGCGCGCTATTTAAAATACTCCGACTATTACATCTGTTAATTATAAGCCTTAGGATCGATTGTTCCTACGATCAGCTAGGATGGAAGATAAAGTTGATGATGTCTCTATCTTGATCAAATTTCAGAGAAAGACAACATAAATTTTATTATTCTGATAGACTACCTATCCAACCATTGGAAAATCGGCTCTTAGATGTATTATATTATTGACTAGTGGACGCCCGCGACTCAGTCCGCGTGGACTGTATAAAAAACAAAATGTAGAAATTATCCGGGATAAAAACATTTTCCCCGGATAAAATAGCCTATATGTTAAGTGGGACCTGTCACAATATACCCCTGAAAACTGCATCGAAATTGGTCCAGCCGCTTCTGAGATTAGCGTGCACAAACATCGATCCGTTACATTTTATATATATACATATATATATAGAAGATAGATAAATTCACACTTACTAGACCAGCCAACAAGATTTCATTTTTATAACATTATTTCACTAAAACGACTACTTCAACCATAATTTTAGTCTTTTATTTCTACTTTGATGATTTTACTATAGCATTTTATGGTAATACATTTAGGTAGCTTTTATCATCAATAATATAATACATCAATGGACTTAACTATGGCGTAACTTTAAAAGTTTATTTTAATACTACTACTTATACAAAACCGTGGTTACACTCACGTAAATATTATTATATACCACGTTAGATTCATTCACATTTATAAGAGAATAAGTCATACTTACAGCTTATAATTAAGTAATTAAAAAAGATATTTCCGAAATAGTCAAGGGAAAAGATTTCATTGATTTTCAATAAGTGCAAGAGTCAGTTACAGTTGGAGAGGTACAAGAAAAGAAAAGGGTAAAAACTAGCCAAGGACGCTTAGAATATACATAGATAGAGAATATTAAGTAAAGTTTAAAAAATATTATAACCGTGATATAATAATGCAATAATACTCTACCGAGACTATTTATATAAGTATTTAAATTAAATTTTTATTACATGGCAATTACATTGACTATGTATAACAATTAATTTGGGCACGCTAAATAATTTCTAAAATTAAAGTGGTTTAGGATCACGAGGAAATTATTGTGCCCGACACAATGGTGGCCATTAAACAAAATTGAATTGAATCATGAGGACAATTGTAAGGGAAGACCGTTTGGAGAAGATAAAGTAACATACATGTATTTTGAGTAAAATGTACCACTAGAGTACAAACATTGTCGACTATTAAACGTTAACCGAAATGTTATATTATGTACATATTATTACTAGCCACTATTCTGTAACACGCAACAAGTATTGTATATTTTTGTATGATGCATATTTTCAGCATTCAAAAACTTCATAGGCGAGTATGTAACAAAATTTGCCTACAGGCGGACTACTGTAGTTTTCTAATAGAGTCTTAATTATTATGCAATAATGTATGACACTTAACGAAAATGAACTTAGTTACGAGTATAAAACAAGTATGTGCCTAAAGAGGAGACTTATACGTATACGGTGGTTTTAATATTCGATTTTTTTTAAATTAAAAGTAACTTAAGTTATACCTACAACGCGCAAATGTTATCAAATTAGTATTATTATCTTTCATGATATAACAAAATAAGAAACCGTAGAGTTAATATAATTATGTATAAACTCAAGTATATACCTATCTCACTAATTCTCTAGTGTTACAAAATGAAAATAATTAAAATTGACTAAGTAGTTAAAAAATATGAACAGACATATTTATTGCGATTAAAGTGAGCATAGGCATAGAGGAATAGCTCCTGTATGGCCTGGGAGAAAAATCACAGTTCAGACATGTCATCATTCATAATTATACCAGTTTCGTTAGCTCGTGTATATCGTATTTCTAATGTTTAATGTTGCTTAAGATTAAAATTATCGGTAGTTAATTTTATTAAACTAAATAAGTACCTATAATCTGCCAAAAAGTGGTTTTTAGTCTTGGAACACCCTGTATTTTAATAACAACATTTATTTTCTCTAATTTTCCTGTATAAGTAGCTTCTATTTTTCGAACTTTGAGTTTTTAAGAAGTTTTTTTCAAGATTCTCAAACAGAAAAATAGTTTTTTTCCCCTGCTTACTTTAAAGGTTACATATTTCTAATATCTAATTACATTTATACGGTATTACACACTTACATTATAAGTTCCTACAAGACAAGATTTGAAATCTTAATATTAAAAAAAAAACGATGGCAGCGAATCATTGACCTACAATATTAGTGTAAAAGTAACATGTTTTTATTGTAAATGGACAATTTTATAATGAACACATAGCACACGGCACTTTAGTTTGGATTTCAGCACCAATTATTTAAGAACTAGACACTTTTTCTGATGTTTGATCGAACACACTAAAAATCCGGCATTTTGTAAAAAATAAATACCTATTTTGTTCCACTATATTTAAGTCATTTTCTATTCAACTAAAAATAATAATATATAGGTAGTCAGCCTTTTAAATCAAAGTGGAAGCATCTTATTTCAATACATAAATAAATAAATACTCATTCAGAATTTCCTAAAATTATACATCATAAAAGGGGAATTCTTATAACAAAATCACGTGCATAACGAAACAAACAATAGATGGAAGATAAACCTTTTTCTGTTATAAACAATACCTACTTAATCCCTGGCAAAATTTTATTGGTTACTTATGTTTAAAAAATAATACGCATTATACCTGTGCTTCTAAGCCGACAGAAGCGTGGAGGTCAGGTAGATAGAATTGGTTTATAACCATGGAGAAACAAAACAATAAATATTTTCGATAATTGCCTACCTACCTTCTTTTTAAGGCATTTCACGTGGTATTTTGCAAATCCGTTGCAAATTAAAGTTGAGTAGGCGTAACTATAAATTTTATTGTCGGAAGTTTTTATTTAATCATTTACCATTTAATTTTATTAATGAACGCCTCTTGGAAAAATTTGGCAATATTAGGGTATTTTATTTAATGCATTTCCAGAGCATTTTGTACTTTTAAAAAATGCTTTAGGTATGCATTTCTCCACATTATCTAACTGTTTAAAATTTAACGTACATCCGTTCGCGCATGTCATGTCCCTTAACGGCCAAAACATAGTATTAATACTACTATAAACAATAACTGCTGATTTTTAGTGTATTTGATCATATAAAAATAACAATAAAACAGCCAGCACTATTAGACACCGCGGAGTTTGGGAGTAACTTGCATAGGCATAATTTAACAATATAAAATCAAAAACATACACAAAGTCAATCAAAAAATAAATAATGGTCAGTTATACATAATTAATTGGATTTTTTATGCATTTATTATTATATTAATCTTATTATAGATCTACTCGGATATTCGAAACCATTGGCAATCTGACTTCAATAAATTCGGTAAAAAAATTATCGCTAGTGATATTTTTATTTTTAAAAAGAAAACATTCAAAATATCACTTGGTATCTACCTACTTTAAAATGCATAAAACATCCAAGACATATACATACATAGATTAATTTATTTAAACAAAAAACAGGAATCTGCCCCTTAATTTACAAAAATGGAAGACTACAGTATAATAGAAAATTTGAAAATGCCCACCAGATAAAGAAATCGGTAAAAAATATCAATTTACATACTCAAACAGGTGATTCCTGTTATCCAACCTTGGGTGGATATTGGGAATGATATAGTTTTTAAGTTTTTGTTTTCCTCAATATTTACTTACTGATTGGTTGGCTGGCCTTTGGTTTTAAAAGCCAAATCAGCCAACCAACCAGTATCGAGGACTTGATGGAAAATATTGGGGAAAAACAGTGTAAGTAGAAGTAGGTATAAATTTTAGGGTGGATATCAGGAATACCCAAGCTTACGCCAAACGTGAGAATGGTATACAAAATGTATTATTAACACACTTAAAACTTAAAATTATCAAAATTTCGATTTAGACTTTTTCCAGTTGATGGGGAAAATAGAGAACTTGTACTTTAAGAGGTATATTCCTTAATATTCATGCAAACATGCAACTTAACTTATTTAATTGTCTAGCAGCTCAGTTAACTTTTCTCTCCGATCTATATGTTCTGGGTCGGAGCAGTGAGCCATCAGCACAGACTCCCCAACAATCAGATTTTCAAAGCATAAAGAACAAGCGTACACCGCATCACCGAAGCATACAATCTTATTCTCGTCCCGGTACATTGTCATCGGATTTAGAACTGTACTCGGCATTATTTCCTTACCAGATGACATGCACTTCTTTATATAAGCAGTTTTGTACAGGAAATGTATTTTGACACAGTGGTCTGGACTTAAAATGTGTTTTAGTAATCCATTTTCATCATTCTCTGTACATTTGCAGGAGGGGCAATAGAATATTATTGTGTTTTTTGACTCGTATTCATTGTCGTTCAGCTCACATTGCAATTGGATACTGTGGACTTGAACATAGAAAGTTATGCGCTCGATTGCAGCTTTTTGGAGCAACATATTGTAAAGGCTGGTATCTTGGAAGCTGTTGTAGCTGACAATCAAGTCCAAAGAGTCAGAGTATGCGGTTAATGTTGACGAATCAAGGCTGAAGTTACCGAGCGAAGATGTGATGGATTGGCTGGACATATCATCATTTTTAGTGGTCAACCCAGAGTCAGTTGGTGAGGCACAATGGCATCTGCAGCCACAATTTCCACTCACATCTGTGAAGTCAGTTATGTGAGTATCATTGTTATTTACATATTCCTGGTTTTCAGGACAGAATAGGCTGATCATAGACTCACGGATGTCGGGAAAATCAAAATGCTTATGCTTCTTCTTATTGCTGATGCGTAGCTTCTTATGTGGTACTCTTTCTCCTTCATGAAAATCAAAGGTGATGCTTCTACGGTTCTTGCTTAAATACTTCTTTGTTTTATCCGAATCTAGCAGACAGTTATTGATGAATGTTTCTATCATCTGCTTGATGGAAAGCATTTGGTTACGTACTTTATTTTTGGTGACAACATCAACTTTATCCTAGTACTATGTTCCAAGAGCCAGTAGGGGTGACACCGCGACTAAAATTATCATTATTTGCAATTTCGAAAATTGCTTTCTTCATGTTGGTATAATCGTAGCTAGTTGGGGTGGCCATACCCTTGAAATTGAACACTTTTGATATTTCTATGTGAAATTGGAACTCAGTGAGCATTTTCTTTAAGTAGTTCTCGAGCTTCTCAAATTTCATCTGATATGTTAGCAGAAGAGTGGTACGTTCATCCTCATTCTTATCTAACTCAACATCTCCGAATGATTCCGGGCTTATTGAGGGTACAAGTAAGTTATCATCATTAGTGGATCCACTTCCAGCAGTCTCAACTTTGCGGCACATTTTAATTGACTCTTTCTCATCTTCCGATGCAAGGGAGATATCCGTATCAGACTCATCAGATAGAGATTCTATATCAACATTTTCTTCATCAAACGAAGAGCTAGGCTCATCAGACATAGCATCGAAAATCTCAAATGACTGGCTGAAATCAAACTGCTTTATTCTCTCTCTAAACACATCAGCACTACGGCAGCCCAGTAAAACATCTTTCGGTGTATTCTCAATGTTGTTATGCTCATTATCCGTTACCTCTCCTTCACTAACGGATAAATTAGCTTTCTGGACATCTAATTTGAGTTTTTTCATCTTGCGTCTCTGCTGTTTCGCTTCAGGAGTGGCTACAGTAAGAATATCAGTGTCGGATAGTGAGATTTTGGTAGAAACCTTTTTCATTTGAACTGGCATGCTTAGACTACTGGCATAATTTACAGATGTGGAATCTGCCTCCTTGCGTTCCATGCTCATGGACTCCGTATTATCGACGGGCTTAAAATCTAGGTCAGGCTGAGCAGAGTCATCAGATCCATCAGGTTTTTTAAAGTAATTTATGTTTGATAGCATCTTTCGAATAGAGAACGCCATTGTTACGTTTGTATTCCACTTTTAGCCGGATATTAACAGTCTTGAATCGTTGCAATCAGATTTCACTATAAGAACGAAACAAGATTTTGAAATTATAATTTTGTACACAAAGGAAAGGCACTATCTGGGAATGTACGTGGATGATTTCCGTAAAACTCACCTTATAAGCCCTTATGCTCAACGGGAGTCACCAACTTTAGCATGTCACTTCATTTTTACCGTATTTCCCTTAGATTTATTTAGAATTACCGTCAATTTATTTGAGAAATTTACAATATTTTGAACAAAGATCACTAAACCTTGACAAAAAAACACAACAAACTGTTCTCGCGGCCAAATGTGAAATTATAAATTTGCTTTTCGGTCCATATGAATATCGCGCTTTTGAATTTGGTCGGGTAATAATTAACAGCTGTCAATGTTTTTTTAATAATACCCCAAAGTTAACAGCAAAAGAACTAACTCATCAAACATCCATAATAACTCAGTCGTTTCTATTTATAAATTTCTTTGAAGCACTCTTATTTTAAATATAAAATTACATTACAGCCTCATTTATGTAAATGTAGGATCATAAAGGAAACCACACAGCTACGCGTAGCATAGCGGGGATAGATGTATTATTATAAATTAGTGACAAGTTGCTAGTTTGTCGCCTGACTGAGGTTGCACGAGTTCCTTAGTCGACATGCAAAGGAGATGCAGCTATGTATTCTAGTCTAGTGAAGAAGCGCATCAACACGGCCATTTTATATGAATAACAAATAACATTATAGTATTATAGGTAATATTTTATTACAATCTTATTACATAGGCGAGTAAAGTACCTAATTATTAAAATATAATATGTACAAATATAATTTACGTAAAAATAAATTAATGAGTGAAATATAATCTGAAAATCATATTTATAATAAAATTTATATATGTAAATTAAGTATAATTTTATAAGTATTTAGCATAATTTTTCACTTTTTTTTTTCTTGAAAGCATGCTTAAAATTTTAACCATATTTAGAATTAAGTTGACCATTTGCGACTATTAGTAGTTGCCTCATTTAATGTATTCCTAGGAGCACTATTATGTATATTTTTTTAAAATTAGCTTTATGCACCTATATCAAACAAGTTCATCAGCAATTTCTTTAAAAAGACGTACAAATTCACCTCACGTGCCAATTATTACAATTTTCTGACCAAATGGGAATTGGACGAAATGCGACTGTGGACATTTTGCGACTATATTGGCATGATGGTCTTGTTTCGTTTCCGTATCCGCGGCGGCATTGGTACCTTCATGTGCACGGTTTTCACGTGCATTTTCATACTGGTGGAGCATTGGAATGTTTTGTCGCAAATCTCACAGCGATAGCGTCTCTCGCCTGTGTGTACCTGAGGAATTTGCTTATTAGTGTATGTAACATAATAATTTTTTTTTGTGAATAATCGTCCCGTGCAGATGCGGGTCTTATATCAGTTGTTCCTACCGTTCATGTCATGGATAAGGGTCGTCCGTAAATTACGTTACACGAATTCATGAGATTTTTGCCCCTCCCCCCACCCCCCTTGTCACAGATGATCACATTTGTGAGACCACCCCTCCCTAATTAGTGACGTCACATTTAGTTTTTTTTTTGCAAATTTATATTTAGAGATAATTGAATGAAAATGTGACGTCACGAAATTTAGGACCCCTCCCACCCCCTTGTCACACAATGTCACAGTTTGACGACCCTCTCCCTCCCCCTTAACCTGTGACGTAACATATGGATGGCCCCTGAATAGATGAAATTCTTTATTGCACTATTAAATCTTTACACAAAGGCGAACTTATATAGCATTCTCTTCCAGTGACCACTTTTGCTGTAGACAATTTACAGTTTGTCGTAAGAGTCGACTAAGGAACTCGGGGTCGTTCTCTCAGGCGATGAGCTAGCAACTTGTCTCTGATCATTAGCATCTGTGCCTGGTATGACAAACATGACTGTGGTATCTCCCTTATGAACTGCAGTTCTGGCTACCCCATTTCGGGAGCACAGTTTTGTGTATACAGGGTGTTTTTTGGTCGTCAACGTTCCCGAAAACTACGGAATCTACTCATCATCACGATCATTTTTCTCCATGGAAGCATACCTGGGAAGTGTCTGGTTCCCAAGATATTAGGGTCCAAAGTTGAGTAAATAGACTGCGTTTTTCTGCATAAAGGCACATTGACGCGTGTTGCAGGATTTTTTCATGAGAAATAATTAATATCTGTCACGCACAAGATATTTTAAAAAAATCTAAAAATTTACATCATTTCCCATTTTTTTGGCGTAAACTTACTTTATTTGATGTATACAGGGTGTAACAAAAAGGATATGTTAAGCGAAAAGTATAAAGTAATTATGTAAATAGCCAACTAAAAGGAAACAACCCACAAAATTTCAGACTCCATATCACATGTTTATTTTTCCAGATAGTATGGAGAATTTCTAAACAACTCAAGCATGTTCATACAATCTTGAAAAATAAACATGTGATTTCGAGTCTCAAATTTTGGAAATAGGTTCTCCATAGTGGGCTATTTACATAGGTTTTCGCTTAACATGCCCTTTCTGTTACACCCTGTGGAGTATGTAACCTTCGTTAAGGGTGGCAACGAAAAAACATCCTGTATGTCATGTATATATTTTTCGCACGATTCAATGACGAACACAGTTAAATACTTCACCACTTGGTGTCGGCTGACGTTGGCATAACTGGAGAACCCTTTGCCGCAAACTTTGCACTTGTAAGGACGAGCGCCGGTGTGTGTATTCATATGATACTGGAATGAATATACAAGATGAGTTATTTAGACTTACCAACTTATTTTATAGTCACCAAGGAGAGAAAACGGAAGACATTTTTCCGGTGTTAAAACTACATATAATTTTGTATTTCCCTCTTCTAATTGCCCACCGGTCGCCGGTAGTGACCCGCGTCTCGGCAGGTGAATTTTGTGTGTGAGAAACATGGTGACAAACTGACCTACCCAAAAAGAGTGCCCTTCACCTAAAGTGGACTATAGTACAGTGAAAACCTGAAAACCCTACCATCCGCGCGGAAGATGAAAGAACAAAAACCCACACAGGTATCTCTCTGACCCACCTACTTCTAGTAGCTTCCACTTGACCCAGCCCCTTCTTAAACATCCGGGATAAAAACTTGTAGACGTGAACGGATAACGGACCGTGTTTCTTGATGGATTCACGGTGGTGTATGGCACACTATGAAGGTTTGTACACGCAGCGGACAACGTTATGACAGATGTAGCGCCGCCTCCAAAAAAACGGAAAAACAAGGGTGTCCGTTATTTTTCGATCCGTTATCCGTTCACGTCTACAAGCAGCCCATCTTTCGCAGGCTCTAAACTAGGTACCTGTCCTATATTTCTTTTTTTTAAATTTATTGATTCAGTAGTATTAATTAGCGCTTCAAGTATTTATGTTTATAGATTAAGGGCCGAACTAATTAAATCTTTTCTGTGTGTTTCTATAACGTATGTAAATGCTTTTTTTCGTGATCGTGTTCCAGCATATTTCCAACAGAGAAAAATGTTTTAAATTTGAGAAAAAAAAACCGAGAATTTTCTAGAGAGAATTTTCGAGGATTTTCCTGTCAGAATCAGGGCATGAAATATATATTTTTTTTATAAATATCATTAAGAAATGAAAAAAAATCACCCGAGTGAGACTTGAACTTACGACCTCTCGCAAACCGTGCTTTCGCTCTAACCAACTGAGCTATCGGGTCAATTAACTCGGATGACGAATTTGACCATCTCTTTTAAACTTTTTTATTTTTACATTACGTATAGGTATATACATTTACTGCTATGTTACCCTGGGAGTGAAAAAAAATTATAATACTACAGCTGCTTCTCTTCCCGGGCATACTGTACAAGTCAATAGAGGGACAAGAGGGTCTTGATGTTTTGTAGGCGATGGGCTGACCACCTGTCACTACTAACCGAACTTGTACATCTCAACTATACCCTCAAAATTGGTCAGAAGTGGCACCATGTGGTTCTATCGGCCCTTGGTGCTCTGCCTACTCCGTAAGGGATAAAGGCGTGATTATATGTATGTATGTATATACATTTTGTACATACCTGAAGAAGTACTTTTACAGTAAAGCTCTTAGGACAGACATCACACTGGAAAGGTTTTTCTCCAGTGTGAGTGCGGATATGCTTTTCTATCTGTTGCTTATTCTGAAATAGATATAACATTAGATTATATGCAATAGTTTTTAAGTATAATAAACGAGAACTGTAGGAGCATGACATACTAAGTGAGTTAAGTGTTACTATGATTATCTGATATCATTATCTGAAAACCAGTGAAAATTTTTGTAGCAAAATTGTAAAATTTTCCGATTTTTTTTCATTTTTTCAGGAAAAAAATTGTGTGGTTCATTTAAGTAGACCTTAAATAATATTGCGTATAATCAAATAAAAAAAATATTTCCTGCGTGTAATAAACTGTCGTACAACTCAAGTTCAGTCTCAGTATTGGCCCGGCTGTCACCCACACCCTGTATATAATATATAAGCATTATATCTAATACATTACCTTGAAGAACTTCCCGCAGAATTCGCACATAGGCGTCAGCGCAGGGTCAGTGACCGGACGCCGCGCGCGTGCTCCGCTGTGGAAACTCATATAGTGCTGTCCGAGGGAACGCTCGTCTACGAAGCGCTTGTTACACTACCGACAATTATGAGTAATTAATCATATACGATAATGTGAGGAATTAATCATATTATACGCTGGGGGTTGTGAATAGAAAAGCCCTTCCGGCCCCCTGATTAAGATACAATAGGGAGAATTATGAGGAATTAATCATATACGATAATGTGAGGAATTAATCATATTATACGCTGGGGGTTGTTAATAGAAAAGCCCTTCCGGACCCCTGATTAAGATACAATAGGGAGAATTACGAGGAATTAATCATATACGATAATGTGAGGAATTAATCATTTACAATAATGTGAGGAATTAATGGGGGTTAACGGTGGGGGTTGTGAATAGAAGAGCCCTTCCGGCCCCATTAGGCCACTAGTAATTGTTAAGCCCGTGTATAAGCTAAATCAATGTGAGAAACTACGATATCGCGTTCTAGGATTTGTATAAACTGTGCTGTCTTGCGTCCAATAGATGGCTCTGCTATAGTATAATACGGTGGGGATGATGAATAGAAAAGAGCTTCCGCTAGGCTATTACCTAATTTGCAATAGCAGAGCCTTAAGAGAAAATTAAGAGTTTTTTTTTTAAATATATGTATAGTTTAAGGTTTATATGTATAGTATCAGCATAGCACCCATGCAAAGCCGGGCGGGTCACTAGTAATATAATTATATAAGGTAAAATACTCACCACATTGCAATATTTAATTTTCTTACACGCACGATGCTCGTTCAGTAAATGAGATTTTAAAAATTGTTCGCTTTCGAAATTCTCTCCGCATTGCAAACATGGCCTGAAATCAGCATAAGAACTGAAGTGAAAACCTATAAAAGATCCATAAAAGCTTCGGCAAAAAAGTTAAGGAAACAGTTTTCTTTTTTCTCAAATAATACAAACGCGGATATTCGACTTCAAATTATTATTACTAGAAAAAGACAGAGATACGGGACTTTCCTTTCCCACGAATATCTGCGGATACGGATATTCGAAACTTACTTTAAATTATTATCACTGGAACAAACTCCATTCGGTGACGTCATCAGATGGTGTTGCAACGCCTCCGCATTGTAGAACTTGGTGCCGCACGAGTTGCAACCTTCCGGTGACTCCGTAGAGTTCAATATCTGTTGGCAAAATCTCCGTTATTATCAAACACAGGTAGGTAACTACGATCACGAAATTAATAACTTAAATATTTAAAACAGGGTGTTTTTTGTTGCCCCCCCTTAACGAAACCCTGTATACAGGGTGTAACAAAAAGGGTATGTTAAGCAAAAAGCTATGTAAATAGCCTACTATATAGAACTTATTCACAAAATTTGAGACTCCAAATAACATGTTTATTTTTCCCGATAGTATGGACAATTTTTAAATATCTCAGGAATGTTCATACAATCTTGAAAAATAAAAATGTGATTTCGAGTCTCAAATTTTGGAAATAGGTTCTCTATAGTGGGCTATTTACATAGCTTTTCGCTTAACATACCCTTTCTGTTACAATTTGTATACCTATAATGCCCGGACAGTTTAATCATAATAAGGAAATGATATTACTTACTTCTTTATGTGATCGTGCTTTATGATACATAAGTCCACGTTTCCCTAAGAAAGCCTCTCCACAAAGCTCACACGTCGTCTGCAACGTGTCTTGGTGTTTTATTCGTAAATGAGATAGCTGGGACGATTTAGCCCTGGAAAATTATTATATAACTTATTTCATTATTTATAAAGAATAGCACAGCATAATAACATATAACAGATCCAACCTAATGCTAAACATACACACATACATATAATCACGCCTTTATCCCTTACGGGGTAGGCAGAGCACCAAGGCCCGATAGAACCACATGGTGCCACTTCTGACCAATTTTGAGGGTATAGTTGAGATGTACAAGTTCGGTTAGTAGTGACAGGTGGTCAGCCCATCGCCTACAAAACACCAAGACCGTCTTGTCCCTCTACTGACTTGTACAGTATGCCCGGGAAGAGAAGCAGCTGTGGTATTTATACGTTTTTTTTTCACTCCCAGAGCAGCAGAGAAGGACTAATGCTAAACTAAAGCCAAATAGCACGTTCTATAGCTCAACAAACATAAGTAAGAAAATAAGAAAACAATTTTACAACAAGTAAACAACACTCTTGTACCTTCCTTTGTACATTTTCTTTGTCATAGTAATAATAATAAAACTCCTTGCATTATTGCAGTCCACTGCTGGACGTAGGCCCGTAGTTCCCCCAGGGCACGCCACAAGGCTACTACCACAGGGGTTTGTCCATAGTCACCACGCTGGACAGGCGGGTTGGTGACCGCAGTGTGATTTTCGGACTAGGTTGTCAGTACGGGAGGCGCTGGTACCCACCTCCCGGGAACATTTAATCTAACCTCACGATACCCACTGATGCAGGGCTTCACTAGAATACATCAGCTGCATCTCCTTCCGTGCATGTCGTAAGAGTCGACTAAGGAACTCAGGCACGTTCTCTCAGGTGATGAGCTAGCAACTGAGCTAGTGACTGATCTTAAACATCTGTCCCCGCTATGTTAAATCTAAATCTCCTTCATGATCCCGCAGTTTTAGCCACCCCTTTTTGGTATCTTTTTCCTTCGAATATCCGTACATCGGATACCTACGGATATTCGGCACATCACTGACACAACTTACTTGAACGTCATAGAACAGTATTTACAGTCGAATAGATGTCCGCTATGTGATGTGTGATGCGATTTTGCTGATGAACTGAAATTAAAAAAAAAAGAACATTAAGGGTCAAAACACACTGTTAACACCCGACTTGACGACACGAGTATCAAACACATACATTTTATATGGTCCATGACACATTCGTAACACCCCACGCGATCGCACGCGCCCTATATTTTCGACGTGTTATCGCGTCGGGTGTTATACAGGGTGTAACAAAAAGGGTATGTTATGGTAATGTGTTGGGTTTTAGAGTTTCATAATAATTAGTGTTTTACTAATTAACTAATTTCTATAATCCTGAGGATGCCACGGTTGTTGGCGAAACATATGTAGATTATTTATCTAGTTTTTGATTTCGGAATAATGCAATGTATTGTCTTGCATGCTAGGTGCCCGGGTCTGGTTTCTCGTGGCGATTGTAGTTAGTAGATTGTAGGTAGTGCAAGTGCCTGTTTTCGCAGTTATGAGTTATCAGATCCGAGGGTCAGTGGAGGGTGTGGGGCCCGGTGGTGGGCGCACCCACAGTGTATGTG
Source organism: Carposina sasakii (assembly GCA_014607495.2). Lineage (NCBI taxonomy): Eukaryota > Metazoa > Arthropoda > Insecta > Lepidoptera > Carposinidae > Carposina > Carposina sasakii. Next base: position 4,828,097 of record CP053177.1, on the reverse strand, counting down.
TGTACATACCTCCTAGTGCATGTAAAACTGCACTGCTGACAATAAAACTTGTACTTGTGAGTCAACATGTGTGTATTCAGCTTAGACTTGAATTTGTACATAACGTTGCAAAGCTCGCATTTGTACGGGCAGTTTTTCTGAAATAAAAATAGTACATTATACACGCAACTTCGTTCCCAATAATGAGGTAGCCTGACGTTCAGCATAGCGAGGCCAGATGTTAAAGATTAGTGACTAGTTTCTAAGTCATCGCCTGAGAGAACACCCTTGAGTTCCTTAGTTGATTACAACATACACGGAAGGAGATGCAGCTGATGTATTCTAGTGAAGCACTACATACTTACAATATCATGGAAGTTCCGATAATGATTCTCAATAGTAGTTTTAGTCAGAAATCCTTTAAAACAGTATTCACATGAGAACATAGTTGAATCCTTCACTTCTTTCCTATTCTCAATCTCTTGCAACTGCTCTTCTCTACTCATCTCAACTATTTTAAAATAATAAGTCTTTTCAAACTTCTCCATCTCTTCCTTTGTACCTAAAACTCTAGCACTTCCTCCCAACTTGGTATTACATGCTTTAATTTTCGATTTAGCTTTCTTCCTCTTCTTTTTCGTTGGCTGTATATCGATTTCAGCGAAATCTTCATCTGTACTAACATTAAAATCTTCATCATCGTCAGCTGATTTTTTAAAACTAATGATCACTTTATTATCATCACTGTCAAAGTATTCATCATCAGATTTTATGTAGTCATTTGATTCTTTGACATTTACTGGTTCTGGTTTGACTTCAAGATTGTTTTCTTCTTTGATATAGTTTATTATATGGGTTTCATTGTCTTGAACGAATCCATTTTTATCTACTGTTTCGGTTTTAATATTTGACTGGGTTAAGTTGGCTATGTTGATAGATTTGATTGGATTAACCTGTTCAAAAATTTTTTATAGATGAGCATGTTTTCTGTTGGTTGATTTTCTAAGCCTGCAGATATCAGTTCAAGTATCTAGTGTCAGAAACACAAATAAGTGTTGGTGATATCTCTAGAAAACCAAGGAATCGCAAATATCTTGTTGGTGGCAGTGAATGTATTAATATAGTGTGTCATGTTTACTATACATATATACAGGATGTCCCGGAAGTCGACGTCAAGCCGGAAACGGGAGATAGGCCAAGCCATAATAGTTATCAGAATTTTTTTTAAAAATGAAAGTTATATTCATTTTTTTTTTCAGCACCTACAGCCAGTTAAGGTTGGGCGAAGTATTAATTTTAAATAGTTGGTTGGGCAAAACGTGACATTTTCTTCCAAACTGGAGCAGTTGGCTTTGAATTTTAGGCAACAAGTTTACAGAAGCACTTTTCAGGATTACAGAATAAAAAAGAAATTGACAAAAAGTGAAGATTTGTAGCAACAGGAGTTAACAAACTATCACAGGGTGTAGATTTTCTCGATTTTTTTTTAAAGTCCTATAATTTATAAAGTAAATAACTTAGATATTTTTTATTTTATTTTTCTGTTAACTATTATGGCTTGGCCTATCTCCTGTTTCCAGCTTGACGTCGACTTCCGGGACATCCTGCATATACAGGTTGTAACAAAAAGGGTATGTTAAACGAAAAGCTATGTAAATAGCCCACTATAGAGAACTTATTTCCAAAATTTCAGACTCAAATTCACATTTATATTTTTCCAGATTGTATGAAAATTTCTGAGATATTTAAAAATTCTATCAAAGCCTCATTCCCAAAATGTGCAATTTACAATTTTTTTTAAATGTGACATTATGCGAATGTGACAAATTGCACTTTATTTTAATTCTATTAATAATTATCTCCAGTTGAATGCATCATTGAACCCTGTTTACACCTTGCAAGCTCATAATCTTTTTAAACAATGTTTACACAGAACACCTCTATCTATTTATGTGTGGTAATTTGTCAAATACAGGATGTTTTTTTGTGGCCACCTTTAACAAAGGGTACGTATTCTATACATGAAAGTAAGTTTATGGCAAAAAAAATGCTGGGAAAAAATTTAAAAAATAAATAAATTTAAATTCCTTGATCGTGCGAAATTTATAGTGTCTAGTGTTTATGTTAGTTTTTTTATAGACAGATATTAATTATTTTTCGTGAAAAAATCCTGCTACGCGCGTCTATGTGCATTTATGCAGAAAAACGCAGTCTATTTACTCAACTTTGGACCCTAATATTTTGGAAACCAGACACTTCCCAGGTATGCTTCCATGGAGAAAAATGATCGTGATGATGAGGAGATTCCGTAGTTTTCGGGAACGTTGACGACCAAAAATCATCCTGTATAATAACACTTTGTATTATACCCATATTTACAAACGACCTTTGCTCTTCACATGCTAAAATGATTGCTAAGTGTTCATTCTAATTACATTGTTTAAGAAATTCTTTAATGAGTTACACATATTTCGTAAAGTGTGGTCAACCAGGATGTAAATTACATATAGTTATGCCCACCATACCCCAAAGAGGTGGAGCAGAAGTTGTGCAATCTACACATCCACTTTTACACAACCAGTCAGCCTATTAAGTCCAACACAGTAAGGAGTGGGCCTATATGGGTATAAGTGGGCAAATATTAGTAAGAAACATGATGGAGTCAAAATAACTTACAAAACTATCATAGGCAAACTGTAGCTGTTGGTGTGACTGTTTGGCGATATTTCTGAACAAATTGAATTTTTTCATCAGCACTCCACAGAATGCACACATGTATGGAGGGATAAGCTTTGTAGTTTGCTGAAAATAAAGAAAACCAATGCATTTATTTTATATAATTCTTTCATTGTCTGCAGTTTTCTGTAATGTAGGAGTGGTAGACGAATATCAGCTGTACATACATCAAAATGTTTCAACATTTTGATTATTGTCTGATAATTAAAAATATTCTAAGATAGGATAGGTTACTAAAATTGACCAAATGTGAAACAATATCAAGTAGGATAGGGCCTTGTCCAGGACTAGGACTTTACAGGCTTATAACAAGATCATTATTATCAGGTTTTTACAGGCTTATATTGAGTAAAACATTAAAGAAATGGAAACAAACCTCTAGCGAAATCATCAGCAAGTAAATTTCAGATAACTCCCCCATTGCGTACACTTTTCTATCGGTAGATAAACAGATACCACATAAAGGGGAGTACTTATTTAATGAGCTAGACATTTTTGTTAATTAAAGCTATTTTTATTTAAGAATTCCTTCCTGATTGAAAATATTGATTTGGCAAGCAAACACAACACAAACTTTGACATTGACAGTTCACAATGACGCTTACAAGATCATTTGTCATAATTTTTCAATTCAATTCAATCTTTCGTATATGGCTCCGTCGATTGACCGACGATTCTGCCAATGTCAGGGTTTGACAGGACAGTGCTCCGGTGAAAGAAAATAAATTTAAAAAAAAACGAATGAAACTACTTGCCGACAGAGGGCAAACGTTGAGTATCCTGTGAACAATAAAACAAAACAACAATAAAATATATACCCAACACCGTTAAATAATATAGGGAAGGGAACTATGTACAAGGTAAGAATAACATTTAGCTATCTACAGGAATTAATAATACAAAAATTTACATACTTACAAAAATTACAAGCTACCTACAAGTTATTACACATATCCATTAAACTCAATAGCCTCGAACTAAAGTTTGAGGCTATTGAGTTTAATAAATTTGGCTAAAATATATACAAATTTGGTATCAACTAAAGTTAAAAGGAAATTTACATTAATGGGACGAATAATATTCACAGGTAAAAGATCATACAAGGGGACAGATATTTTAGGGCAGTAAAAGAACATGTGTTCCAACGATCCTTCCTCGAGACCACATTCACAAATAGAATGATCACGGACATGGATTTTGGCTAGAAAAACTGGTGTGCAAATGTGACCCAACCTTAGTCGGCTGATGACAGATGTAACAGACTTGGTGAAATTGCGATGAGTAAAGAACCAGGGCCTGGTTGGGATTGAAGTTTGTAGAGACCCGTAATGTTTACCCTTGATTTGACGGGTTCTTTGCCAAGACTCATTCCAAGCTTCAACCATTGCAGACCGAGCGGAGCACTGAACGTCACGAGCAAAACAGCCACTATGTGAGTTTATGCCAGTTACAATTGCACTCTTTGCACAGGCATCAGCTGCCTCATTACCAACTATACCACTGTGACCCGGAATCCAAGCCAGAGCAACATTAATGCCAGACTTGTGGCAGTCCAACAAGACTTCCTTTATTTGAAAGACAATGCTGAGAGACTTTTTGGAACGAAAGGGCAATGCAACAATATCCTGAAGGCAGCTTAGACAATCAGAGAAGATCAGAGATTTATCAAGTTTATGGGATTTAACAAAGGAGACTGCTTCGAGGATGGCAATAGCCTCTCCCGAATAAACAGTTGATAAAGGTGAACATTTGAAGCTTAATATTAATTTATACCTGGGGATCCAGACTGCAGATCCTACCGGACCATTTTCCTCGAGTTTGGAAGCATCAGTAAATATTGTGATCCATTCTGGCCAGTCTTGGGAAAGTTTACTGATAAAAAAATTATTTGCATCCGGGTTGTCTTTATTAATACCAAAGTTGAGAATGACTTGAGGATGAAAAATGAGGGATTCAAATGGGGATAAATAGATAGGATTTTTGGAAGTTTGGACAACTGGGGAAGTAAGATTTTTGACTTTATGAAAACTGTTAACTAATGGAGGTAGGACCTTATGGGTCCAATAATTAGAGGAAGAGGTCAATTGGGATAAATCTAGTAATTTGTTATGGAGAGGATGTGAGGAGTATTGAGACACATTAAAATAATATCTGTCGCTCATATACTGACGCCTCATATGTAAGGGGGGTTCTAAACACTCTACCTGTAACGCGTTTATTGGTGATGACCTCATAGCGCCAATGATTATTCTCAAGCATTTAGATTGTATCTTGATAAGTTTATCTAAATGTAACTTACTGCATGGTTCTAGTATAAAGCAGCCATAATCAAAGTGACTCCGCACGATCGCGTTATATAGAAGTTTTTGACTATAAGGATGCGATCCCCAATGGACGTTAGAAAGAGAACGTAAGATGTTAACGCCTTTTTCTGCCTTGCCACAGATATATTTGAGATGGTGTATACCATTTAGTTTAGAGTCGAAAAAAATGCCTAAAAATTTTGTGTGGTTTTGGACGGGAATTGGGCAGTCATCAATACGTATGTCAACATTGGGTAGGTTTTTTCTACGAGAAAATATCACTGTTGTGGATTTCGGAGGAGACAGTGACAAGCCGTGGTCTGATAGCCATATATTGAGATACGACAGAGCTGAATTGAGTCTAGAAGCGGCAATATCTAGAGATCTGGCTGAGGAGTAAAGAGCAATGTCATCGGCGTATTGTAAGATGTCACAAAAGCTAGTCACTGATCTTTCAAGGTCATATGTATAAAGATTGTATAGCAGCGGACTTAAGACCGACCCCTGGGGGAGGCCTTTCCATATAAGCCTCGTCGAGTGTATATGGCCATTCACGCGAATTGAAATGGATCTAGCCATGAGCATGTGACATATTATATGAACTAGCCTCACTGGTAGGCTCAGCTGTAGCAATTTCGCTCTGAGCTCAGGAAGTAGAACATTATCATACGCCGAGGAAACATCCAAGAATACGCCAATGACAGACTCATTGTTGGAAAATGCACGCCGAATATCTGTGGTAAAGATGCTCAGGCTATCGAGTGTGCTTCTACCTCTACGGAAACCATATTGGGAATTTGGTAGAATGTTCTTATTTTCTACAATCCATTCGAGACGATTTTTAATAAGATGCTCAAATATTTTTACCAAAGTGGATGATAACGCAATCGGTCTGTAAGAAGACGACTCGGATGGAATTTTTCCGGGTTTTAAGATCGGGATTATAATCTGAGTTTTCCAAGATGGGGGAAGAATCCCACTAGTAAATATAAGGTTTATTAAATCTAAGAAAAATAATTTAGCGGCTTGAGAACAGTTAATAATAAAAGAATAAGGAATTCCGTCAGCACCTGGGGCAGAATCTTTTAGACCATCCAGAGCACAGAGCAGTTCGGTGTATAGGAAAGGTGAGTCCATAGGGTCATTACTGGAAAGAGGAAGAGGAAAAGAAGATGGGAAGTAATTTAAAGGAGGAACGTATGGGGGTGCAAGCTTATCTATGAATCCGGGGAGCCAAGAGTCTGTCATGTTGGTGGATGTGGCATTGTGATCATTACATGAGCGTCGAAAGCTGCTAATTCTTCTCCAGACTATAGAGGAAGGTGTACGCGGCGATAACGATTCACAAAAGGTTCGCCACCCCAGGCGTTTTTTATTCAATAAGAACCTCTTAGACTCCGCGTTGGTTTTTTTATAATGGACGTAATTCGTTATAGACGTAGGATTACGGACAAAGTTTCTTTCTGCTGTATTCCTTATTTTAATTTGTTTTGTGCAATCTGCATCCCACCAGGGAGGGGAAGGAATTTTGTTACGAGCCGAATTCTTAATAGGGATGGATTGATCCGCTGCAGATAACAAGGCGGCTGTAAAATTATCATAAGAAACATTTAGGTTTGATAGGTTGATTGAAGGAAGATGGGAGATAATAGAGTCGACAAGAGCAGTAAAAGTTTCCCAATCGGCTGACTTTATTTTATATTTAAGCAAAGGAGACGGAGCGAGCGATGGACGACTGACAATATTTACTGATGTAACTATCGGATAGTGATCACTACCAAACGTTAAGGGAAGTACATCCCAAGATATAGAGGATATTAAGTTTGGAGAGGCTAGAGTCAGATCAACACAACTTTTTCTTTCCCGGGGGGATGGAATGCGAGTTGCTCGTCCATCATTGGCCACACAAACGTTCAACTCATCAAGAAGATCAATCAGAGCGTCTGAATAAGAACAACAGTAGGGAGAGCCCCAAAGGAAATGATGGCAGTTGAAATCACCGAGGATGATGATATCGCCTGAAATAGAGGAAAGAAGGACTGATTTAAGGTCACAGAGGATGTTATTGGAAGGATGTGGAACATAAACAGAAACGAAGGATATATTTAAAGCTTTGACAGCTATAACATGAAAATCCTCATTATGAGGAGGGATAGGAATTTGGGAAAATGGTACGGAACGATTTATTAATAAGGCACATCCTGCATGACCAAGGGGTCTGTCATCGCGGAGACAGAAGTATCCTGGCAATCTAAACCGTGAATCCGGTTTAAGCCAGGTCTCTGAAACAGCGAGGACGGCAGGTTTGTGTTGATTGATTAAATAAATGATATCAGATTTTTTGTGTGTAATGCTTTTACAATTCCATTGAAGAAGGTTGAATGTTATAAATCGATAGAATAGATTGAAGTGTAGGAATGACATTGGGCGGTAGGCTATCACTAAATTTAGACAATATATTAACTAAAGCAGATACTAATAACTGAATTAAATTTTCATTCGGTGACGGAGAATAGGATAAAGGTTGAGGTTGAGAAGTCCCGGAGAGAGCAGCACCATTTGGGAGAGAGGAAGAGGGTGGGTGGATTATATCCTGGAGTTCGGGATCGTAGGAGCTAATAGGTAAGGGACGGGGGGAGCGGTGGGTAACAACGGTTTTCCTATAGGATCGGACTGGGGTGTTTGGAGTAGAAATGGGTTGGGAGACAGACGAAGCATGGGGGGCAGAGGTAGTCTTAGTTTTCTCCGCGTATGACGGACGTGCAGGACGGAAACGTTGAGAGGCTTCAGTAAAGCTAAGATTTTCGTCAGACATCACCACTTTTATAGCTTTCTGCCTGGCGTGTTCTGGACACCTTGCATCTGTTGCAATGTGTCTGCCTAAGCATAGAAGACAGGAGACTCTATCATCTGGGACTGAGCAAGATGAACCTGCGTGACTTTGGGCACATCTGAAGCATCTTGGGGAAGAACGGCATTGGTCGGCTACGTGTCCGAAACGACAGCAGTTTCGGCATTGGATTGTCGGCAGTTGATATGTATCGACGACAATAGAAGAGTGAAAGCAATAAACCTTTTCAGGTAAAATCTGTCCCTTGAAAGTCACTACTACTGAGGATGTTGGTATCCATTGTGCAACACCGTCATTGAAAGTCTTTTTATTAAGGCGTCTAGCTCTGATCACCGGGCCACAAGAGTTAGTATAGGTAAGGCCATGAACTAGTTCTTCGAGAGTCCATTCTGTAGGGATTCCACGTAAGACACCCATGCGTGTTACGTGAAATTTAGGAATTTGTTTCAAAAAAGCTTCACCTAGACTGTTGCTACCAAGAAAGATGTTTGCTGACTCAGCATTTGAAAACTCAACCCCAATTTTATTGCGGCCGAGCGGTTTAATACCTCCATCTACAATTCCTACGACATGAGCTTTATGCAACATTTGAGCCAGTTTGAGAACTCGTATAGAAAGTCCTGAAGAAGGATCGGGCTCAGCACGCGAAACGTGTACGATAAATGGGCCATCATCGCTGGGGGTGTATGTTAACGGGGAGTCCCCTTCAAAGTCGGGATGAATATATGTACTCTGGATCGAGTTAGAAGGGCGTGTGTTGGTTTTTGCCGGTACAACTGGTGTCATTTTATCCGTGGCTTGCCTCTTCAAAGCTGTTGTGACATGTTCTATATCCATATCAACTTGTGTAAACAAGTCTGGAGACATCGTTACTTGTGCAGTAGACTCACCGTTAACACCACCACCCCCATCAGGGGGTTCCTTATTGGACATCACAATTTAAAACAAATAAAATTAACTCCTTACCAATCTAAAGTATTATTATAACCTTCACCACCGAAAAATAAACAAAATCTCAAAGTTTTTTTTAAAGAAAAAGCAAAATTCCTATCGAGCACGTGTTCCACCAAAAACACCTAACGACAGAATCTTCATAATTTTTTTTTTTTCGGTTGCGTAAAACGAAACGTAAACATATGAAGCGTATAGGTAGGTAAATAGGTAAATGTGGAGCCCAGGGATTTGGTATACATCTCCTCTGGAGCCCACACTCGCCTTGCATTTTGTCGTCTGTATTTTTTTTAATGATTTTTTTTCATATTTATACAAACACTAGTGATCCGCCCTGGCTTCGCACGGGTACTACAATATATATTAACCTTCCTCTTGAATCATTCCAAATGTATTTTAAAAAAACCTCATCAAAATCCGGTAAGTAGTTTAAAAGATCTAAGCATACATAGGGACAGATAGACAGCGAGAAGCTACTTTGTTATATTTCACGTCACTGGTTATATTACATGCCCAATAAATAAATATTTTTACACCCTTGTAGTCGCGTGTAACTCGATGAGGTTGATGACGATGAAAAAATATGCAGATTTCCCTTAATTATTGTACATTTAATAAAATACTGTGCTTTTACATAAAAAATACAATAGGTACTACAAAAAGTTTAGCAATTAAAATTGGAGGTAAAATTTCTATAGTAGTGATTTAACGCGCTCCGATTGGAAGAAATGTTCTTGGACTCTGGACCATTTGTGTACCAAATTTCATCCAAATCGGTTTAGTAGTTTTGCCGTGGAAGACGGAGAAACATTGCGCGCGCGCACACACACACATACACACATTTATAATACTAGTATAGATGTCACTCCAACCAGGTCTCTTTTGAAAACTAGCGCTGCTTGAATGGTAGCCATATCCTCAAGCAGCATTCAGCTGAAAGGGGACCTGATTGGCAGTTACACATATGCATGCACGGTAGGGGACTGACTAAGCGTATCCCATACTTCTTTGTATCGTCTTTGTGTATTTGTCATTTACCTGTACCTTTTTACTATTATAATCACATTGGTGTCTTATATTATATTTTTTTCTATTATTTTCTTGATTTGTGTTGTCTGTATATGTGTACATGCCAAACGTCAAATAAACGATCTATCTATCTATCTATCTTTTGTATCTTTAATAACCAGGTGCACACTGAAGGTGCCCAAATTGCTCAGGTGTTCACTTTTAATCGCATATCTTTAGATTCAAATCAAATCTTTATCCAGTAGCCTTAAATTAAATACATAAAAATAACAACGTGAAACGTAGTAACGTTTACAACGTTTATTAAAAAAAAAAGATTCGGCGGGAAAAGCTGGAAGGGAGCGGGTGTAATTTTCTTATGAAAATCAAAAATTATTTGTAAATGGCTTGCATGTATCCGTAAAGTGATGTTTTCTGTTAGATAAGTTATATTTTGTTTACTTGTGATGTGAATCTAGTGCGTGTGCATGGTTTTATAAATTTATATGCAGGTAAACCAAGTAAAACTTTAGTCGGAATACGATCTCTTCATGGGCTCATGTAAGTTGTTTCTGCAATTATTTTTGTAATTTAACATTCGTTCTGGAGGATTTTCCCGACGTTTCCATTCATCATCATCAATATCATCCATCATTAATTCAGAAATCATTTACTAACCCCCCCGGCGCCAGACATAGCTTCAAAGATTTGCACACGTCTTTGAATACTTTGCAATTTGAACACATTTGAACACATATTGGCACAACCTGCCAGACATGTTTCGGAAAGACTTTTCTCCACAGTACGCTGGTAGACAACAAATAAGATGGGCAATAAAGTTTAAGGAAACGTCCGAGAAGGAGGCGCGAATGGATGTGTGAAATGTACCGTAATAAAACAAGGGACCTATGTATGTTTGATGAATTTTAACTACTATTTCAATACAGACTCACACAACCGTTTCGCTCAACAATGCTCGCGCAAATGGACTTTGCGCAAGTGTGGCAGTCTACGCAAATATTTGAACACATATGACTTTGAGCGCTTTGATGTGCGCTAAAAAACCGACACCGCATGGCAAAGTGCAAATCTTTGTCCAAACTTTGAACACATATTCAAAGTCTCGTGCCACACATGGCAATCAAAAAAGTGTTAACTCAAGTGAAGTTATGTCTGGCGCCGGCTTAAAGATAATGACTGCATGGGCATAGTTCCCCTTGCCTTTACTTTGTCCCGAAGTCTTCGGGATAAACTAAACAAAAAAAATGTGTGTTTATTTTTGTTGGTGAGATTTTGGAATTTGGTTTAAATTCAGAGAAAATCTAACTAAAAAGAGTTTCAATTTTACTTAAATATTCTCAAATAGTTTGTCCATACCGTGACAAAAAATTCCCAAGGTGAGGCATTACATGATACTCACTTTCAATCGTAGAATTCCACGTAGTAGAAGCATAATGTTTTTGGTTATTTTATGTCAGATTTCTACCTAAAGCACATGTATATAGTGTTCTGTGAAGCACATATCCTAGATGGCGATATGAAGCCCATCACGCCTCCACACACCTCAAACCATTGCAATCACTGCTGGACGTAGGCCTCCCCCCAGAGCACGCCATAAGGCTGCTGCCATAAATCCCAGATTAGTGATATATTAGCTTGAAATTGTTAATTGACTCGACGTTTAACATTTTCCAGAATGAAAACAAAAATTGACATAGATTCCCTAAGATCTGAGCATGAATCGGATGAACAGTGGGAAGTCCGCCGTAATTTCATGCGCGAACACCGAGACAAATTCGAGGAGGAGGAACTGGTGACTTTAGCACAGCTTTTTACTAATGTAGAATTTTTGGGATGCAGGTAATACAATCAATTAATATTTATTTATACTATATATATTTATACTTAGTAAGCAGATACTTGGTCACCAACCTGCCTGCCCAGTGTGGTGACTATGGGCAAATACCCCCCATGGCAGTCTTGTGGCTTGCCCTGGGGGAGAACTACGTCCAGCAGTGGACTACAATAGGCTGATGATGATGATGATAAAGCCGATACTACACAGCATATAAGAATATTAAGAATTGATAGCTATTGCCCATACAGTCTCTAAATGTAGAAGCTTTGAAGTGGTGTATAATATATATATGTTGCATCAATTTTAGTTATTGTCGACCATTTGTTTAGGTTTCCAAAAAAATACTGCCATCGGTCACCATTCATGCACAGGGTCTTTTTTTATGTTATTTTTACATTTTTCTAAACTTCCTTTAATCCTCCATTTTCAGATACCCACCACTTACAATGCAAAGGATAGCGAAACTGTCTGAAAATGTTGCCGCAAAATACAGGGATAGCCGCAAAAATAAACTAAAGAGGACCTTTGTGGAAGCAAGTGATGCAGCTGAACAGAAAGCTAAGAGAACTTTCAAATAACCACTCATAAAATCTCTTACAAGTACTAGCCCACTACTTTTTCTGTGTAAATCTTAAAATTTGGGGATTAAAGTTGCCTTAGTTATTGCTCATTGCATCAGCTATCTTCCATTTAAAATGTCATCAAAATTGTATTGTACATATTTCTTTACTAGTGGACGCCCGCGACTCCGTCCTTGAGGACTACAGAAAAAACAAAATGTCGAAATTATCCAGGATAAAAACATTTTCCCGGGATAAAAAGTAGCCTATATGTTAAGTGGGACCTGTCACAATATATTCCTGAAAACTGCATCGAAATCGGTTCAGGCGTTTGTGAGATTAGCGTGCACAAACACACAGACAAACAGACAAAAATTCCAAAAAACATTGTTTTGGGTTGATAAAGGTCTTCTATAATATTTTCACAGATAAACAGCCTAGATTATAAGTTTTGTTTTAAATTTAATGTTTAGAAATAAATAAATGATTATTTTATTGTTATACCTATATGCTTATTTTATGCATACAATATGGGATGTGCTACCATGTAGCAACACTATACAGAGTGTAAGTGACAGCCAGGCAAGTATTGATATGCTGAATTGATATTCAGACCATGATTCTGAGGCGAAAACCATTATTATGTTATTTCAGAAAAATTCTGTAGTTTGTTTCATTATGCCTAGATTAGTTAATCTTAATGGTGCAACAGGAATATTTAAGATCATCAATCATACTGGGTTGCCAGGTTATAAAAATAATAGTAGTTTAGTAGAATTTGTAAAAAAAAGTTTTTAATACAAATGTTTCCACACAACTTATATGGCACCTTATGGCATGTAACAATTTAACTGTTCATTCCTTTTTATGATCACAAGCTAGAACGTAGATAGGTGGTGCTGATAACACGAAGACAGGTGATTCTGAAAAAAAAAAAGATTATGTTCTCACATATTACTGAAAACCTGGGCTGAAATGATTATCGGCTGTGACAAATTCTTTTAATAAACTACGCACATTGTCCATACTCCATACACTAGAGTGATTTTCATAGAAAAATTCCTATGCCTGCTTTCGAAACTTAGATTTGATAATTTATTTGCATAAATATGGGTACATAATAAAGATAACATCAATGAAAATTTAGTTCCTGCATTTTTTGCCATTAATTGGCATGCAAATGTTAGTGGGTTAATGTAGATATTGTTATCATTATGATAGTAGCCAACCATCACATAAATAAAATAATAATAACAATAGTAAAATAAAATAAATGTCAACACTTTTTACAATTACAAATCTTTAGTCAATTTAGCAATCAAGAATTCCTCAGTCGAGTAGTAGGCACCATCAACAACACCATCAACAGCACCATCAACATTTTTTTGTATGTAGTGATACAGAAAACGTGGTCCATACACATAGTAACTAGCGCCATCGTCCAGCGAAACTACACGGTAAAACGTACAATATAGGCACACATTTGATTACTGTCAGTTACAACTAGAGTGTGAAGAGTTACGCTAGCCCAATTATATGATAAAATAATAGTGTGCGTGAATGCTTGTGCTTACACAAATTTGTTGACTTTTCAGCGTCACTTTTAGCCAGGCCCGTGAGAAATCTACCTTTTTCTTATTTATCTGAGGGTCAATTTCAAAAAGTCTTTTGGTACATAGATTTGAGTACTAAGCTAGTGTACTTATAGAATTTCTAGCAGTAGGTACAGATTCGTGTAGTATTGAAATTTATCTGAGGGTACGATATAAGGTTTGATTATATTTAGGACTTTTATCTCTCAACGGTGTTTACTTACCGCAAGTCGGTTGAGAATTGTCTAGTTTCAAGCTTCCAAGTGAACCGCTGTGGCTGGCCATTTCATTGCTGGAATGAATTTAGATTTTAGATCTAACTTGACTTTGCGAGATAGAATGAGATATAATGTGATAGGAGAACTTTGCGATGTGAAAGAGACCGTAGTGTTAAGAATAGAGGAAGCTTGCTTCGATGGTAGAAAACGCGACGTTTGGAAACAGTCTGCGATAGTGAAATAGATAACGCACTACGAAGTCGAAATAAGCCGACTATCTCTTTTCAAAAGTTGATCTCCAACTCTAATAGCTATTTCGTATTGTAAGGTAAATAAATAAACTTAAGTCTCACCAGCAGCCGCTAACGTTATTCATAGACCTTGATCCGACCGGACATGACTGCAAGTTGGCGTTCTGTAAATCAGCCATCGAGCTCGCTTGCCTCAACCTAGCCACCAATCTATGTTGCATAAGCAAATTCTGCACCGTTTCCGCATCCTGCACTTTTATTTTCGGAATGTCATTTCGACTTTGACAGTTGCACTTCCCGCCATTCTCAGTGTTGCCAGGAATCGAGCCGTTATTCGAATTGGTAGATTTAAGCGAGTTAAACCTGCGATGTATATTCGGATCGGAGCCGTTGAACTGTACAGCTTTTTTGTTTTTATTCATCATCGATAGATGGTATTGGCCTCTACGATTGGTAGCTGGTGACATGTTGGGTGATCTGTTTGGTGATGTGTAAGCTGACACAGAGGTTGTAGGTTTTTTGACGGCATTTTTTATTTCGTATTCGGTCGCGATCGCTTCGAAAACCTGTTCTGCGACTAGGTTTCTGGAATATGGGGAATCTTTGGCTGGCAATGCTTCTCTGCACAATGCGCAGCGTTCTAGTCGTTTCCAGCATGCTGTAATAAATATCGGTAGATATGTAGGTAGGTATATGTAATGAAGTGTTAAAACTTTTTAAACATTTTATAGTGACATCGCTAAAATAGAAGGTAGGTAGGTACAGTACCACCCAGGGTCGGATTTAAGGGTCTAGGGGTCTCGAGGCAACAAAGATGAGACTTGCCACTGTAGCGGAGCTATTAAGTTACAGGACGAAGACAGAACCATAGAAATCCTTTACCTTCACCTTCACCAGGTAGCCTATTAAGTCCCACGTGGTAAGGGGTGAGCCTACCGCCGCTTAGCTAAAAAATCCGCCTCTGATCCATACCTTCGCAGTACAGATGCGAGCGCGCACAATGCAGCGCTTTAGTAGCGGTGGCGGCACAGACGCAGCAGGAAAGCGCGCGCAGTACGCCGGCCAGCGCTCGCCGCGCTCGCTCCCCGCGTGAACCGCCTCCGCAGCTCCATAATAACTAAATTAATTATAGAAAAACACTAAAGGTGTATAAGTAATGCCTGTGATATCACCAAGGTGATATCACCTTAA
Source organism: Carposina sasakii (assembly GCA_014607495.2). Taxonomy (NCBI): domain Eukaryota; kingdom Metazoa; phylum Arthropoda; class Insecta; order Lepidoptera; family Carposinidae; genus Carposina; species Carposina sasakii. The sequence goes on along the minus strand of CP053177.1, from coordinate 4,812,599 downwards.
AAAGTAATGCTACATCACCTATTACTGGAGCGGTCGGACCATTACCCGAATTTTGCCGATCGACTCGCGAACGTAATGCGTGCGAGGAGTACGTCGAAATAGATGCATTGAGTTGTACATGCGCGCATGCTGCGTATCCCAAATTGATAACGTTGTTTTGTAACTCACTAGGTACCGTAACTTTATGAAAATAAGGTCTACATTACAACATAATATACTCATAGGACAACTTCTAAAAAAATGTTTTAAACTGTAGTGTATTTTCGCAATAATTCCCCGTTATTGCGAAAATATTAAATAATAATAGCTATTTGTGATTATAATTATAATCATAAAGTAAAAATATGTCAGTGGTGTTTTTATTACTTGTAGGTAACTTACTTGTTGTACAATAGAATAAGGTTATAATTCTATTTGTTGTACCTAAATAAATGCGCTAACGAATTTATAAAAAAATATTTTTGAATCTCAAAAAATCTCATTGAATCGCAATAGGTATAGTGCAATGTAATATTATATCGATTATATTACTCCTAGGCATCACTACGTAAGTAAGTACGTAGCTATACGCACGCATTACATCGCTTGCATTACCCGCCAACCAACGCTACTACTACTACCTATATTACAATCACCGTAGTGTACGGCATAGCATCATGCACGGTAATGTTAGCAAGGTAATGGTTTCGGGTGATATCACCTCGGCCGGTGATGTGATAAACATTACATTACATTTCATGGCACTGTTTTGCGCGTCTCTAAAAAACACCCGATTGCGTAAAAATTTTGACCTAGTATCACTCTCGCGACTTAAGACGAGTGTAATGACAACGGTCAACTCAAATGCGACAACCCTAGATCGTGTCAGAGAAATATACATAAGTACATACAAACATACACTCGAAAACAATAAAGCATACACTCATTTTGTAAGTTAAAAGGAGAACGAAACAAACATAAGATATGCATGCCGCACTGTAAATCTGCAATGTTTAATAATAGCGTGTTTGGTATGTTTCCTAGGATTTACAACAAACTGCCTGCAAAACTATGTAAGATTGACAATATATCTTTATTTAAGAGTCAGCTTACAGAGTTATTACTTAACGATGTATATTACTCTGTTAATGAATTTCTTTCTTCGAAATTTGATAGATAATTTATATGAAATTGTGGACATGCCTATTATGTATTGAATTACCTAGTATATTTCTATTATTGATTGGTAAATTTACATTTTGATAATGACATTGAAATAGTAGTTATTGACATAGTGTATTTCTGTTGTTATTTATTGTTAAATTGACATTTTTTATTGGAATTTATTACAACTAACTAATGCCTGCTTGATGTTGAATTGTATGGAATAAAAATTTGCATGTCAGATATGACGAAATATGTAGAACGCTTGCTGTAAATACAAATAATAAGATGTATATGTACACATATTTGAGCAAATAAACATATTGATTGATTGATTGATTGAAAAACATAACTCTCCTCATGGTTCATGGCTCAGTAGGGTAATAATAAATCTTTTTTTTTTTGGCATAAACTTACATTATTTGATGTATACCCATAGAGTATGTACCATTCGTTAAGGGTGGCAACGAAAAACATGTAGATTAGTAAAAAACATAGTTAGCACTAGTGGACGCCCGCGACTCCGTCCGCGTGGATTACAAAAAAAAACAAAATGTCGAAATTATCCGGGATAAAAACATTTTCCCGGGATAAAAAGTAGCCTATATGTTAAGTGGGACTGAATGGCCACAATATATTCCTGAAAACTGCATCGAAATCGGTTCAGCCGTTTCTGAGATTAGCGTGCTCAAACGCACAGACAAACCGACAGACAAAAATGTTAAAAATCATCGTTTTGGGTTCTATTGCGTTGATAAGGGTCTCCTATAATATTTTTTCTCATATATCTTCCATGTACAGACAGCGATCCGTTACATTTTTATTATATGTATAGATGACAGTATAGTACATCAGCTATTCTGGTAATGATCTTACCTCCGGATCCTCCTTAGGGTCGACTCCACAGTTCCACACGAGGAGAGAAACCCCATGCCCGGCTCCATCACCTCTGATCAGACCAGCTACCTGACCCACCTGCGAGAATTATAGGTATTTAACTATTTATGTAAGGGCGTATTCGTAAATAGGTACATATGTATTAAATAAACTTTGGTGTCTACGACAGCGATGCCGTTATATGTATATCGTCCATGAATATACACATGGATATTATTATACATCAGGGGTTCCCAAACGTATTTTGTCTACTGCCCACTTTGAGAATAAATTATTTTTAGCGCCCCCATTTTTTCACCTCTAACGCCTTCAAGCCTTACACAACACCTAAATTTTTTTTGGGTCTCTTAGGCCTGCAGCGCCTTACATGATGAAATGGGGGTAGCCGGAGTACAGGATCATAAAGAGGTTCCCCCAGTCACGTTAAGGGGAACAGATGTACTATAATTTTGTTTCTCCCTCTTCTAATCGTCCTATCTCTTTTCTCACTGCGAATGCTGGCCACGTGTTTCCCCCCGCCCTGCATCTGCCAGTTGTCTAACCACCGCGGCACTGACCTCGCGTCTCGGAAAGTTAATTTTGGTGTGTGACAAACTGACCTACCCAATCAGAGGCCCTTACCCTAAAAGTGGACTATAGTGAACTGTGAACCTAAACCCTACGATAAATTCCGCGCGGAAGAAGAAAGAAGAGAAAATACACAGGTAACTCTTTGACCTACCTTTGACGCGACGCGATCGACCTAAATCCCTAAACATTTATTTTGTACGGAAAACAAACTGATATTTTTCTTACTAATAATTATATCAGGGACGAGTTGCTCGCTTATCGCCTGAAAGAACGTCCCTGAGTTCCTTAGTCGACTCTTACAACATGCACGGAAGGAGATGCAGCTGATGTATTCTAGTGAAGCCCCGCATCAGCACAGGTATTTTTAAGTATGGATGCCGTAACTCCACTAATACTTACCGGCATACCAAGTAGGTCCTTTCCATCAGCTTGCAGTAAGCAGTCGCCTGTCTTCAGACCAGCTACATCAGCTCTCGCTCCTGGAGTTACTTCGCGAACCTTCAACAAGCAATACTTGTTATAAAATTTCCCGTGATCGCGCACCTTTCAGTTGGTCCCAACAAAGACGTAGACTCGATCTCAGTAATGGCCAGTGAATTTATATAAATTTGGCCACCGTGATCGAGATACGGTCTAGTAGAGTCAGGGGGCTAAGACAATGTGGAAGCGATAGAGAAATTCGCAAAATAAAATAATAAGGTAAAGTAAATTTTCTATACATATAATAAAAATGTAACGGATCGCTGTCTGTACATGGAAGGTATATAAGAAAAAATATTATAGAATACCTTTATCAACCCAATAGCACCCAAAACAATGATTTTTGGAATTTTTGTCGGTTTGTCTGTGCGTTTGTGCACGCTAATCTCAGAAAAGGCTGAACCGATTTCGATGCAGTTTTCAGGAATATATTGTGACAGGTCCCACTTAACATATAGGCTACTTTTTATCCCGGAAAAATGTATTTATCCCGGATAATTTCGATATTTTGTTTTTTTCTGTAGTACACGAGGACGGAGTCGCGGGCGTCCACTAGTGTGTGAATAAAATTACGTTTATTAGCCGTTAATTATTTTTTAAATTTAAATGATAACATACCCAAGGATACGGGTCCCACAGGGTCCTCGTGAGGCGGAAGCCCAGGCCTTCCCCTTCATCCTCTGGTAAATTTAGCTGAAGAAAAGAAAAACATTACGATTGATTGCTCTATACAGGGTGTAACAAAAGGCGGACCTGGATCTGGAAGACCAAGACCTATGGCGCGGCGGGCTGGTCTCTATCACCAACTACACCAATCGGACGATAATGTTGTTTATAGGTAGTATAATTAAATTGTGTCAGGCAAATCAGGCAGTTTATACATACATTGTACTATACATAAACACTGTATAATGTCTACCAAAAAGTACTGATTATCTTTTGACACGAAACTACGAGTACGTAGGTTTTTTTTCAATATTTCGCAGTAGGTCTATATATATAATGAAAGTTGTTTTTTACCTACCTAGTTTCGTGTCAAAAGATAATCACTACTTTTTGGTAGACCTAGGCTTATATACAGGATGTTTGTAACAGCCAGGCAAATATTGATACCATGACTTCAGACCATGATTTTGAGGCGGAAAACAGAGAAATTGTACGTAGGAAAATTCCAAAATTTTCCGACATTTTTTAAATATTTTTTAAGAAAATAATAATTTACTTAGTTTAATCAGTCCTTAGATAATAAATTAACCTAAAAATAAATAACTAAAAGATGATTTAAAAAAAAAATAACCCCAGAAATGTTCAGATAACTGATCAACCATAATGGAGAGTCACAAGTGATCCAAAAAACAGCAATGTGTCACACAATAACCAATAAGCCCATTTAATTAGTCACATGATCGCCCGATACAATTGGCGCGGAGAGCAAAGATTACTAATAATCAAATCAAAAATAAATTTCCTGTGAGTGTTAACACTGTCGTATAATTCAACACAATGATACTTTTTAAAATTATTAATAAAGAAATGGAAAAAATTCCTCACCCGGGTGGGAATCGAACCCACGACCTCTGCATTCCGCGTGTCAGTGCTCTAACCACTCAACAATGTTACTTCTCTCTAATCAAACAATGATACTTGTTCGGTATTTCAGTATTTGTCTTTCTGTCACCCACACCTTGTATTGCCTGTGTACCCAAAATTGGACTAAACAAAACCGCAGGATCATAGAGGAGATTCCGCAGGCACGTTTAGCATAGCGGGGACAGATGTAAATGATCACTGACAAGTCTTATCGCCTGAGAGAATGCCCGCTCTTACGTTGGTATGACATGCACGGAAGGAGATGCAGCTGATGCAGGGCCGGCCCGCCCATACGGCGAACGGAGCAGTCGCTCCAGGCGCCAAATCCTAGAGGGCGTCTAAATGGTAAAGATATAGGTATATATTATTAGGAGCAAACAGGTGAGGCGCCATAATTGGATCTCGCTCCATTGTAAAATTTACTTCGGCCCGGTGCTGAGCTGATGTATTCTAGTGAAGCCCAGCACCAGCACACACAATTAAATACAAAAACTATACTACCACAACCAGCCTGACTCCTGCCGAGGAATCTGCATCTGAAGCGGAGGGCTCTCGCGGTATCCTGTCCATGCTACGGCTCTGAAAATACAATGATAATGCAGAAAAACGCAGTCTATTTACTCAGCTTTGGACCCTAATATCTTGGGAACCAGACACTTCCCAGGTATGCTTCCATGGAGAAAAATAATCCTGATGATGAGGAGATTCCGTAGTTTTCGGGAACGTTGACGACCAAAAAACATTCTGTATAACTATAATGTATTATGCAAATATAAATTTCTTCTATTCTGCTCTGGGAGTGAAAAAAAAGTATAATACTACAGCTGCTTCTCTTCCCGGGCATACTGTACAAGTCAGTAGAGGGACAAGAGGGTCTTGGTGTTTTGTAGGCGATGGGCTGACCGCCTGTGGAACGCCGAACTTGTACATCTCAACTATACCCTCAAAATTGGTCATAAGTGGCACCATGTGGTTCTATCGACCCTTGGTGCTCTGCCTATCACGTAAGGGATAAAGGCGTGATTATATATTATATGTATGTATAAATTTCTATTTTCGTGTCAAAACACTAAGTATGAATAATACGGATGGATTGGTGTGTGATCGGCAACCTGCCTGATGTCAATCCCCTTTATGGATGCCATAATAGGGTAGGTATTTTATATTAATATAGCTTAGTATGGTATGTACCTATCAACTACCGAAAAATTATAAAGATGACTAGAAGTTAGATATAGTTAAGAGGTACTTACTTGACTTAGGTAAATCTTGTTAAATACACTCGGTACATAAGCAAACAAACAAAACTGTAATACTTCACAAGGCAAAGTTTTATTTCTGTAAGTATTCAATTAGTAATTAAAGAGAAAAAACTATTCACTCTCCCAAAAATTAAAAGAAAACTTTAACTTTTAAAAACTGTAATTTCTCGCACAGTTGCACAAATTTTAAAACTTTACTGCACTTGCCTATGGTAGCCTATGTATGTATGTATGTTTGTAAAATGTTACCCGTATCTTAATTCAAGATCGAAACTCAATCAAATGCTATGATATGTTTAGTGATGTGCTTATTTATCGACATGTATATCACTAAATATTATAAAACAAAGTCGCTTGCCGCTGTCTGTCCGTCCCTATGTATGCTTAGATCTTTCAAACTAGGGAAGGGATTTTGATGCGGTTTTTTTTAATAAGTAGATAGAGTGATTCACGAGGAAGGTTTATAATGTATAACTAGGGACCCGCCTCGGCTTCGCACTGGAGTAATGCACTCTCACGCGGGCGAAGGCGTGGGCGGCCGCTAGTAAGTAATATAATAAAATAATGGTCTCCGACCGTACATACATCTCTTCTTTTTTCCTATGTAATATATATTTTTTGTGTGTCTGTGCAATAATAACCATATTAACTTAAAGAAAAAAATAGAAAAAACCCTAAAAGGTTTGACCCATCAGTGTCAACACAGAATCACCTTATACAGGATGTTTTTTGGTCGTCAACGTTCCCGAAAACTACGGAATCTCCTCATCATCACGATCATTTTTCTCCATGGAAGCATTGGGAAGTGTCTGGTTCCCAAGATATTAGGGTCCAAAATTGAATAAATAGACTGCGTTTTTCTGCATGCACATAGACGCGCGTAGCAAGATTTATTCACTAGAAATAATTAAAATCTGTCTATGAAAAAACTGGCATGAACACTGGACGCTATAAATTTCGTCCAATCATGTAATTATAAAAAAATTACATCGTTTCCCAGCATTTTTTTTGGCATAAACTTACTTTATTTGATATATAGGGTACGTACCCTTCGTTAAGGGTGGCAACGAAAAAACACTCTGTATACTCGATGTCACTCTTATGATTAAAACGAATCTAATGACACCGCTCAAGCGACAAGCATTCCAAAGAAATATGTATAGGTATACATTACAAACATACACTCGAAAAACATAACCCTTCTGGCGCAGTCGGGTAAAAAATAACAATTATCGACACATCACATCACTACGTTAACCTGTTCACCTTACCTCACGGCCACGACAGAATATGCAGGCTGTTGCAACACACGACTTTCGCTATTAGTACCGTGCGTGTCACCATATAGTTCCTTCCGATGATGGCTCTAGTTCCTATGTGCATGACTACATTATTGGTGTCACTGCATACGAAAGATGTTAGTCCCGAAGTCAGGCATAGGAGTTATTCCATGAAACGGACTTTATCGTGTGTGGAAGCTGTTATTATGTCATTGTAGTGAGCTTTAACTGGGTGTTTAAACTTAATGTAGAGCAAAGATACATTGTGTTCGATTTTATTCACCAAAAAAGTTGTACTTCTGATTCAGCAATTTACATAAGAATAGAAAAAAATATATCTATTGAGGGATCGCCCGCCACCGGGCCCTATACCCTCCGCTGACCCTCGGATCTGCCTACTCATGATCACGAACACAAGACACTACAGTCGCAACGAGAAGCCAGATCCAAGCACCTAGCATGCAACCATAAATACATAGCTGCTAATCCGAAAACCAATTAAAATTTAATCGACATATGTTTCGCCAACACCCGTGGCATCATCAGGATTAGTTTTCCATGTTAGTTCTATCTACCGAACCAACTAACTAACAACTCAAACCATAAATACATAGCTGGTAATCCGAAAACCAATTAAAATTTTAATCGACATATGTTTCGCCAACACCCGTGGCATCATCAGGATTAGTTTTCCATGTTAGTTCTATCTACCGAACCAACTAACTAACAACTCAAAAAATATATACATACATAATATAACTAAATGTAATTTTAGGATGTAGAGTGTCAGTTACAATCGTCCATAATTAACTCTCATGTTTCCTGTGCTAATGCGGGGCTTCACTAGAATACATCAGCTGCATCTCCCACCGTGCATGTCGTAAGAGTCGACTAAGGAACTCGGGGACGTTCTCTCAGGCGATGAGCTAGCAACTTGTCATTCGCATCTGTCCTCGCTATGCTGAACGTGCCTGAGGGACCTCCTTTATGATCCTACAGTTCTGGCTACCCCATTTCAAGAGCACCGCCGTGTGTATATGAATGTATGGGTCTTTCCACTCCGACCAACTGAACCGATCAACTAGTTGTTCCGAATGGAACTCGACTGTGGTAGTTGTTCCAATGGAACCAACTAGTTGTTCGGATTCCTAATGTCTTATTGTAATGCTGCTGTTGTTTAAAATCGACCATTTACATTCAACTTTCGCTAATAAGCACGCCTTTCTGCATCATAAATGTAAGCTGGTTTTTGTATAAAATGTTTGTGTACAATAGAGAATATAAGCTACGTTTTCATAGGACAACGGTGCCGTAATATAGCGGCCGTATGAATAAAAAGTAATAAGTAGTTGCCTTTGCGGTGCCGACCTGTGAAAAATTTCTTCTTCATTGATTATTTATTAGACATGCCTCTGGGAAACGATAAATTGCTGTCGAAAATAGCAATAGGCTTTTAGAGAAAGCCCGTGTTGACAACAGTCCGAAAATCACACTGCGGTCACCAACCCGCCTACCCAGCGCGGTGAGTTGTTGACTACTCGTATAATGCAATAGATCCCCTTTGGCAGTAGCCTTGTGGCTTACTCTGAGGGAGGCCTACGTCCAGCAGTGGACTGCAATAGGCTGATAACATGATGACGATGGATGTAAGGAAAGCGGTGTGGTAAAATAGGGATAATTTCATTCTTAAAATCGTTTATTATTAACCAACACATGATTCTCCTGTATCTTTCTTGCTATATTATCATTGTCGTCGAGGAATATTTGTATCCTCTCCACAGATGGTTGGATTTCGAATTCCTTTTCGTTGCTTGAATGTAAATTCTTTTTCTTTATTAGTGTATGGAATATCTTCTCTGTTACCATATCGGCTATGTGGTCTACTAGTTTTGAGTCACCAAGGAGTTTCATTAAGTCCGCTGACTCGATCTCCTTGGTTTTCTGCATGTGTTTTTTAGCGTGCAACAAAACCTTTTTTATAAGTTCATCTTTATTCATTAGCGGGTTTTGTGTAGTAGTTGTAGTTTTCCGTTTCACCTTTGGTTTCGATTTTGCGTTTTGCTTGGTAGCTGGTTTCTTTTTAGGCACGGGTTTCTTTTTTGTAACTGGCGCTTTCTTTTTAGTGACAGGCTCTGGTGATTCTTCTACTACGATGTCGTCTTTGGTTTTAAGTATAACGTTTTCCTTTCTCTCCGGAACTTGAATCGGTCTGGTCGGAGGGTAATGAGATTCTCTTCTATCTACCACGTAAACTTGACTGACTGGTAATTGTTCAATTTTGCCAGGCGCGACTGGATCTGGCCAATTTTTCGGCATATCTACTGGTTTTGCCGGGAAATAGTGATTTTCGGGTAATTCTATCTGTCTTATTGGAACGTTGTTCTCTCTATCAAACCCTACTGGTCTTTTCTCAACGTGCTCTTGTCTTTCTCGCCCAAATCTTACAAGATGGTGGTCCCTTTGGTTCGGAAAATGTACTTGATGGCCCATTCTGTTTAAAACTCCCTGTGGTGACGGATTAAAATTTTTTATGTCATGTAGAACCGGCTTAGTGGGTGGGTAATATTCTTTAAGCTCAGGTATGAGAACTTCTTGCACATAATGTCCAGGGGATCGATCATTCTTCTCGGTTTGTTGCTCCTGTCCAGTTGAACGCTCTTTCTTCTCAGCCTTTTCACGTAAGCGTTCCTTCCTTTGTCTATTTCTTTTTATCCTGAGCTTTCTCTTTTCCGAATAATCATCGTCGCTATCATCATCATCATATTTCTTTAATCTTGATTGATCATGCTTTCTTGGAGCATCTTCGTAGCTGTCAACATATTTCTCCTTCTTTCTGCGCTGCCTCCGTTTTTTCTTTGCCGAGAAATCCTCGTAACTATCTATATACTTTTCATTTCTCGCTCCCTTCTTCTCTAAAGTGGAGGACAAACGTCCCTTCTTGGTCCCTTTTTGGTTTTCCATTTCTGCCAATTTACGTTTTCTTCTATCTGAAAAATCTTCGTAGCTGCTAATGGTCACTTTCTTCCTTTCTTCTATTCGTTCTTTTTTAGCTATGAAATGTTCAATATTCTTTTTAACATTATGCCTCTTTACTTTACCCAGACGCTCATGTTTGAGCGCAGCATTTTCCTTTTTACCGAACAAGGATTTAACAGGTGCCACTTTAGGTTTCATTGAAATATAATTTTCCAAATAATCGTCATCCGTATCATCTGCTGATATTTCTAGTCCATTAACTTTTTTAGTTCTGGCAATATTTTGATGTTTTTTCACTTGAACTGGCTTCTTCGTAATTGCCAAATCTGAAAAGTCCTCGTAACTATCTATGATGATATCCTGTTTTGTTGTTATATGTTTATTATAATTAATTTTATTTAAAAGTGTCTGGCGTTTTACAGTCGGTTTACCTTTACCCAGTCTAGCTATTTTGCGCTTAACTCCTTTTGTGGCTTTCGTCATTTTAAATTCATCTAAATCAGAGAAATCCTCGTAACTATCTACAATCTTCTGCCTCTCTCTTTCCATTTTCTTCTTCATTTCCCTTTTTTTGAACTCTTCCTTCTTTCTTTGCTGATGCTCGTCCCTTTTCAGCGTCTTTTTACCTAATTGCCGTAGATGTAGATTTTTACCCAAATTGCTCTTTTTGGTTGACGTCTTATGGTTTTTTACTTTGTACACATCTACTTCAACCGGCATCTTCTCAGGTTTCATACTTCTTGGAGTAACATACCTTTTAGTCGGCACAATATTGGATACTTGTACTACGTCGATATTGACTGGTAACTGGTCCGTTGGCATGATACCATTTATAACCGGTAGGAACTCATTTCTCGAGAGTACGTGCTCTTTCTTTATCGGAATCTGATGTTTAACCTTCGGCACCTTCACCACCGGGACGGTTGTTTTTGTTGTTTCCGTCACGTTTACAGTCGTTTCAGTTTGTGAAACGGTCGTGGTCGGGACAGTATTGCTGTTTGGTAAAGCGGTGGTGTACCTAATTTTATATCGCCGCGTGTCGCGAAAGATTTGAGGCTTGGTGACGTAGTACTTGGTGGTAGCCATGTACCGGGATGAGAAGCGGAACCGTCCATGCTTCGTCTGTAGCGGTGTTACTATCTGCTTTTTTAGTGTCACTATTCCAAATGAGGCTTCCAGAAGAACAACTGAAAAAAATATCTATGTCTTAGGGAAACTTGATCCTATCCGCATTAGACTAGGTAAGATTTAGCAAAACGCAATATTTACATCTAGCCATCTGGATTTTTTTTTAAAGTACTGCCTGGCAAAAACGGGAGATCGAGCCGTGTGGCGTGCTCTGGGGGAGGCCTACGTCCAGCAGTGGACTGTAATAACGACGACGACCTACTTATACATTTCTCTATTGCTTAATTAGATACAGGTGTGCTACTTATGCTTGATGCCCATCACGCGCTTGGCTTGCTATTAACTTTTATATATACGTATCTTTAAGTAGGTAGGTAGGTACTACATGTCATGTCTTTTCTTTCAAAATTGAACGAGTTTGCGAAATGAACTCATCGCGGCATCGTCCTCTTTTCCGTAGTTACGTAGGGACCCCAGTTTACAAAGCACTCTATAGGTACCACAAATTAAATATTTCCAGCTAGAAAACAGCAAAACTTACCTAAAATAAACCCATATATAATCAGTACATGTGCCAAGTCCATAAATAAATAATAGGAAACTGTGTTTTAGTTTTTCGGCGTTCTCGTGCGGCGATAACATTGTTTTAATATTATATTTAAGGTGTGGCAACATTGAAGTTATATCGGCGAATGAAATATGCCTAAATACATATAAAAACGCATAATATTAGCATTAATATAAACTTTAGTAGATTTTTTAGTTGTGCGAGGTTAAGCTTCGATAACATTAGATTGTTCTAAGGTCGTAGATCAAATACAAACACAATCTCACGGCTGTGTTGTCAAAACTGCAGAATAAAGAGAGGACCTCTTTATTCTGCACTGCCACGTTTAGTAGGTATAGCGGCATTAGATTTAAAAGATCCGTGACAAGTTTCTGAGAGAACGCCTTAGAGTTCCGTTGTCGACTCATACGATATGCACGGAAGGAGATGCAGCATAGGACACGTACCTACCAGTGAATCCCGTGTAGATATTGTATATACACATTCATCATCATCATAATCAGCCTATTGCAGTCCACTGCTGGACGTAGGCCTCCCCCAGGGCACGCCACAAGACTGCCATGGGGGTTATTTGCCCATAGTCACCACGCTGGGCAGGCGGGTTGGTGACACATTATTTAGTTTTTAAATAATTCCCAAGGTTGTGGGACCCTTTAGACAGAAGCTATCTGTGATATCAGAAACGTACAAGATAACGTAGGAATTGAACATTCCTGTTCATTTCCCACTCTGTTACAAACATAACTTCTCCATGAAGTCTCCTAAGTAACTATATTTTAATACTAAAGTAAAGCTACGTTGTATGGTCACCCTAACTTTACCTATTTCGATATAATTTCGTCACGCACTTACGGAGGTAAGTACCCGAGATAACTTTTCAGTTGTAGGTAAGGGTATTGTCGCTAAAACATAAATCCAAAGAAGCAACCTAACAGTGACCGGGTGCATTAAGAAGTAAATTTCGACACATTGACACAGCGCCGGCCCGAAGTAAATTTTAGAATGGAGCGAGATCCAATTATGGCGCCTCATCTGTTTGCTCCTAATAATATATACCTATATCTTTACCATTTCGACGCCCTCTAGGATTTGGCGCTTGGAGCGACGGCTCCGTTCGCCGTATGGGCGGACCGGCCCTGCATTGACTTCCAATAAAGTTTTTGGCATCCGTGCTATGCTAAACGGGTCTGTAGGGTCTCCTTCGCGATCTTGCACTTCTGGCGTCCCCATTTTTGGCATGTTTTCGGAAACAGTCGTGTGACGTGTGTGACTAACGGCCAATTTCAATACGGGAGATCATAAAGAATCTCGTATTGTTTTTGTTCCAAATCTAATATTTAGTATGAAAACAATGGAACATATACAGCCAATTTCTATAACTGATCTTTAGAGATTTTTTGCATATCTCAGACTTAATCTTCAATTGTTTTCATACAAAATTTCAAATTAATACGATCAGATTCTCTTTGATCTCTCGTATTGAAATTGGCCGTAATCTAAAAAAAAACCTCCCGTGATCGGTTATTGAAATTGGCTGTGAGTGCCAAAACTAACTAATTAATTTCACGTTTAAAGTATACATCATTTGGACTCTTACCAACACAACTACCTACCCTTCTGTCACAATTTTTACTTGCCAAGCACTGTAATTTTTCTGGGCTGTTCCCTCATTTCAGGAATACCTACCTTGGGCTGTTCGTGTCAATTTCAAAATACTTGCAGGAGCTTGCTTTCAGGAGCGACGCTAAAGAACCTGTTGATAATTTTCTGAAATTTGCTCATGAAATAAATAATTACAGCTTTAATTGAAGCGATCATGCAAAACAACATAATTTACTATTTACCTAGCTAGTATTATACAGGTGATTTTTTATACGGTGTTAACGGCCGACTGGTCTAGTAGGTAATGACACTGCCTGCGACGCCATAGATCCTGGGTTCGAATCCCGGTAGGTGCAAACATTGATATGATGAATATCAATGTTTGATTCCGAGTCATGGATATTTCTATACTTAGGTATCTATGTATTTATATACCGTTGCTTTGTTACCACGACACAAGACCTTATGGATTTTACTGTGGGACTAGGTTAATGTGTTGTGTACATACATACATATAATCACGCCTTTATCCCTTACGGGTTAAGCAGAGCACCAAGGGCCGATAGAACCACATGGTGCCACTTCTGATCAATTTTGAGGGTATAGTTGAGACGTACAAGTTCGGTTAGTAGTGACAGGTGGTCAGCACATCGCCTACAAAACACCAAGACCCTCTTGTCCCTCTACTGACTTTTACAGTATGCCCGAGAAGAGAAGCAGCTGTAGTATTTATACGTTTTTTTTTAACTCCCAGAGCAGCATAGAAGAAATGTGTTGTGTAGTGTGTGAATATTTATTTATTTTATTATTTTGCATTGTCATGGACAACGCAAAGGGTTACTCAATGATTACTCTTTTATAATGTTATGTTTACATAGTTACATGTAATATGTAACTGTTTGTTGCCCTAAATAATATTGTTAGGGATTTTATTGAAGATTTGCATCATACCCGCAGACTAGTATATAAATGGAGGTAGTTTCGCCGCGCGCTCACTTCTTGTCGGGACGTTACGCTGTGCATTTGCTTTTCTCTATCTTTGTACATCTTGGTTATAATTTTGTATAAGTGTTATTCTTTTCCAATAATATTGTTAGTTAGTTGTTGTTAGATTCTAATAAAAATCTTTGCTGTTAATAATTTTCATTAGGTGTTTTTCCAAATTATTTTTTTATAAAATGATTAATAAAGAAAATGGAAAAAATTCTTCACCCGAGTGGGAATCGAACCCACGACCACTGCAAACCGTGCGAGCCGCTGCCACCGGGTCAATTACTCGGATGACGAATTTTACCATCTCTTTTCTAAATTACATGTTGGCAACGTTATTCTTCATCCCATTATTCATTATTCTTCATTCAATTTTTTTTTTTAAATTACTTTCCCCCTTTATTCCTTAGAATATAAAATAGGTTATATGTATGTATACAGGGTTTCGCCGTCAGTAAGTTTTCAGCTCCAAGTTTCTGCCTGGGTCTCTAAGATCAACTGTTCAGCAAGAGAAAATATTTTGTACCTATGTAATATTAGTATAGATAGCGGTGATAGCCCAGTGGTTAAGACGTGCACCTTCCAAGCGGGAGGCGTAAGTTCGATCCCAGTCACGGGTCTGTACCAATGAATTTATTTCATGTACAGATTTTAATGTTGCAAAATTGTCACTTAGCTCGTGCCTCGGAAGCACGTAAAACCGTTGGTCCTGCGCCTGATCTCTCTCCGGTCGTGTCGGCTTTCCGTCCATCGGACTATGAGAGTAACGGAATAGAGAGTGCATCTGTGTTTGCGCACACACTTGTGCACTATAATATCTCCTGCGTACCTGGCCAATCTCCGTAGAGATTGGTCGCCTTGGCCGAAATATGGTCGGAGTTCATCATCATAGATACTTAATAGTTCATCATAGATGAATAATCATCGAGTTCGATTTCATCAGGTGAATATACGAAAGCGCTGAAATGAAGGCTGCCGATTGGATCAATAGCGTTTCGATAAGGACTCAATGCGATCGAGAAATAATGTCAAGTAGGTAGGTAGGATGGGTGTGCCAGTGCCAAACCAGGTACCAGTAGTTGACCACTGTCATGTTCAATTGAATAAAATAAGAAATGGCGGGCATTTTTTGAAAATTTTACAGTTTTATTATGTTACCTAGTCAGTTACCAAACTTTCGGACACAATTTTGGTGAGGGTAAACGAAAAGTATTGCTTTCACGCTCTTTTTATCAGACCATGTCTCGTTCACTTGCCTTCCGGCAGCCATCACAGTTAGAAGTGCACGTCGTTAAGGTAAGTTAAATCTTTAAAAACAACATATTATTTCCTAATTATTGTCATAAAGTTGTATTATTATGAAGATTTATTATTGACTTGAGTGCTATGAATTATTATTTAATAAAAACAATGGCATTATCAAGTATTTTTGAAGGTGGTTAACTACTGGAACACTCGTTGTACCGGGTACCTATTCTTGACCAAATGGTTTGCAACTGGTTATCTATGGTCTTTTCTTTTTTTATATATTTTTTCATAGCAATGCATTTGTTTGATAATTTAGTACTAACAGCCTATGGATAAATCCGTTTTATACGGTGTGCTCCAGTAATTGACCACTGGTTTGCTATTGGTACACAGCAAGTGTTCCTGTAATTGACCAAATTAAAGTTTAACTTTATTTCTCCTTGTTTAAGAAAAAAGATGCCTCCCAAAGACATTTTTTAAATACTCGGAGGAGGCCTTTAGGCGCAAATTGTCATATTCGCAAATTGTCAAGCGGTCGCAATCAATCAAATTCGCAAATTGTCAAGTTCGCATATTGTCAAATTCGCAAATTTGTAAAATTCGCAAAATGTCAAGCGGTTATCGATTTGAAGTAAGCCTTAATATATGCATGAATGGTCCGAACAGTATGCAGGATGAATAAAAAATATGCATAAGACATATCGTGTATGCGAATACCTTGAATTTAATAACAATGTATCTATGCATCCATAAATAATTTAAAATAAAACAATTTATATCTGCTTACGGTCCATTCATGCTTATATTAAGGCTTGATTCAAATAAATAACCGCTTGACTATTTGCGAATTTGGCAATTTGCGAATCTGACAATTTGCGTATTTGACAATTTACCAAATTGACTAATAGCCACTGCTTGACAATTTGCGCCTAAAGGCTTTCAAATGGCCCGACAAAGAAGATGTTATATGGTATAATTTGGGCATCGTCGAAGTTATAGAAGAATCTGTCCCGATAAATACTAGAGCTTCCTACAAGGTGGAAGAGATGCCCAAATTTTTACAATGGATATAATATAAACTTGTTCTAAACCAATTTTAACTTTAAAAGGATTAGTTTCAAAATAAGATTAAGTAAAATTCATGTAACATGATGAGACTGATTTATTTCATTCTATGTAGGTACTGTATAGGTGATACTCATTAAAATTTAAGTATAAAGTTCTATTGTATAAAGTTATTTTTCTTTTGTAGTTTGTTAATAAGTGTTGCTAAACTTAAAGTTTTAATCTGACCTGTTAGTTATTGTAGTTAGTTACTATACCTATACCTTCGACTGTACCATTAAAAATTAGTTGTAACTTAGTCTTAAATATAAGTTTTCAGCCATTACCTGCATGAAAATTATTTTGTATATCTTTATTGTTTTATTTTCAATTAGCTTCCTTTTCTTCATTAGTTTTTCAGTGGTCAACTATTGGTGCAAAAGTGGTCATCTATCGGAGCGCACTGGTCAAACTTAGGCTCATTCCCGTTTTTGGCATTGTTTATGTTATGAATAAAAAACTTACATATTGAGATTCAAATAATTTATCAATATTGTAGCTTAAGTAAACAATAAATAACTTTATATGTTCATTTATATGTAAAAACTATAAAATAAAAGTTTAGAGCATATCAAAGTCAAAATTTGCCCTTAACTGGTTTGGCACTGGCACACCCATCCTACTTACTTTGTCTAAGACCCCTGTATAATAAATAATAATTAAACAATTGTTCACACATTAACATGTGAACTATAAAAACAATTAAGTTAATTATGTACGTCGCCTATCAAAGCGTATATAGCGAGTTAGGTATATAAAAGAGTAATAAACTAGAGTGCTTTTGTGAAGACTGGAAAAGAAATGATATTTGGTAAGTGATAATATTCTTTTTTCTTTTCTTTTTCTTTTCTTTTTTTTTTTAACACAACACATTAACTTAGTCCCACATTAAGATCCATAAGGTCTTGTGTCGTGGGTACTAAGCAACGGTATATAAATACATAGATAAGTAAAGAAACATCCATGACTCGGAAACAAACATTAATATTCATATCAATGTTTGCACCTACCGGGATTCGAACCCAGGACCTATGGCGTCGCAGGCAGGGTCACTACCTACTACACCAATCGGCCGTCAATATTCACACACTTTAAAACACACTCCTGTGCTGATGCAGGGCTACACTACGAGTAGAATATACCAGGGTGTTTGTGACAGCCAGGCAAATATTAATATCATGATTCATGAGGTGGAAAACACAGAAAATTTTCGCAGGAAAATTCCAAAATTTTCCGACTTTTTTTTCATATTTCCAGGAAAAATTGTTAAGTTCGTTTATTCAGGCCTTAGATAATTACTTTTTAAAAAAATGTTGCCCCCAAAAAATTTCAAGAACCTGATCAACTCTAATAGAGTCACAAGTGATCCAAAAAATAGCAATGTGTCACAGAATAACCGATAAGTCCATTTAATTAGTCACAAGATCGTCCAATACAAATGGCGCGGAGAGCAAAGGCTACTGATAATCAAACCAAAAATACATTTCCTGCGAGTTATAAGTTATAACACTTGTATAACTCAGCAGAATGGTACTTGTTCAGCATTTCAGTATTTGCCTGGCTGTTACCCACACCTTCATCTCCTTCCGTGCATGTCGTTAGAGTCGACTAAGTCGAGAACTCAGGGGCATTCTTTCAAGTGATGACCTACAAGTTGTCACTGATTTACCCCGCATTGATTTTTTTATTGATCCCGCAACGCTAAATGTAGCCGTGAGATCTCCTTTATGATCCTGCTATTCTGGTTACCCCATTTTGATAACACAGGCGTGTGAATATACAGGGTGTAACAAAAAGGGTATGTTAAGCAAAAAGTTATGTAAATAGCCCACTATAGAGAACCTATCTACAAAATTTGAGACTCGAAATCACATTTTTATTTTTCAAGATTGTATGAAAGTTCCTGAGATATTTAAAAATTCTCCATGCTATCGGGAAAAATAAACATGTGATTTCGGGTCTCAAATTTTGTAGATAGGTTCTCTATAGTGGGCTGTTCACATAGCTTTTCGCTTAACATACCCTTTTTGTTACACCCTGTATATACCATACTAGATACATAGGTTTCACAAACACTCGAATGGCATATGTTCAGCATTACGTAAACTAAGTCCAACCTCTTTTTCAGCAATTAGTCTGCTACTAAGCGCCACGTGCTCTTTAGTTAATTCTTCACCCATCCAAGATGTAAAATCATCCACACGAACTTCAAGATCCTTACACGACCGTAATCTATTCAATCAGCTGGAAAATCACTTAAAACGCTTCGAAAACTACGTTGATCCAAGAGAATTGCAAAGGGGTTTATTCTTCAATCGATTCTTATCAAGACACCCTGTAGATAACAACCAGCAGTTCCACATCCTCTCTTATAATAGTAAAGAACAGAGAAATCAAGCAGAGAACTTCAAAGATAATGAACAAAAGAAATCTAGATCTCCTATTAAAAACTCCCTGGAGAAAGACCTAACATTGGACGGTTTAAAACCTAAAGTTGTCCGTAAACGGGAGAAGGAATCTGACTGGATACATCATCACCCTCGTCGCAATCATCATCGAAGCGCTGGACAATACAGAATAGGTAATGTGCTAAGAAAAATGCGTGAATTACTGAACGCACTAAAAAGTCTTAGGAAATACAGCTCGAATACAAATTTTGCAAAAGACGGAAGTGTTGCTGATGAATTTGATCGTGAAGCTCTGTTTAAAAACGCGGAAGCAGTCGACCCTGAATTTAACCGTCCCAGTAATTTTGATCAGAGCCATTCGAGAAGCGATCAGGATGATACCTCGGATGAAGAACTTTCTGAACCTATTACTGTTAATTTAGGCGTTAATTTTGTGAATTAAATGTATTTTAATTATGCTCTCCTATACATATAACACTTCATTCCCGCTATCCCCACTGATGGATTGGCCCACCACTCATTCTCGCCTCTGCAACTCCTGTAAGCCAGGATCAACAGAGGCGACCAGAAAAATGCATAACAAAGCCTAGGGGGATTAGGTCCCCCGTCTAAAAGTCTAAAAAGTATTAAAACTAATAGAAAAAAAAAACAGAATGTGAAGTATGAAGAGGTAACTGACAAAATTATTAGAACATACAAATACATACTAAGCTATAAAATTATTAATAATGAAACGGAAAAAAATTCTCCACCCGAGTGGGAATCGAACCCACGACCACTGCATACCGTGCCAGTCGCTCTAACCACTGAGCTACCGGGTCAATTACACGGATGACGAATTTTATAATCTCTTTTCTAAATTACATATTGGCAACGTTATTCCTCATCCCGCTACTAAGCTCACATACTAAGCTGATAGAGTATTTAAATTATTTATAATGATTTCAGCCTTTCATGTATGTCGTAAGTGTGGACTGTGTAACTCGGGAATTCTCTCAAACCATAAGCTAGCAAGTCACTGAACATTTACATCTGTCCCCTCTATGCCAAACGTGCTTGATAGATTATCTTTATGATTCTGCAGTTTGGCTACCATATTTAGGCCGCGTGGTGCCGGCAGAGTAGAATTCGTACTACCCCATGTCTGCCCGTGGGTATCGTACGAGGCGATTAAGGGTTTCCGGGAGGTGGCACTGCTCCCGTGTTGACAACATAGTCCAAAATACAAGCTGCGGTCACCAACCCGCCTGCCCAGCGTGGTGACTATGGGCAAATACCCCCCATGGCAGTAGCCTTGTGGCGAGCCCAACGTCCAGCTGTGGACTGCTATAGGCTGATGATGATTTCGGGAACACGCCCGTTATTGCATTTACCATTTAAGCCATGAGAAGTCCACTAACATAGGCCTCCCCCAACAACCTCCACTCCGACCGGTCTGAAGCAACCTACATATAACTCGCGCAGACAAAGAAATTTATCTATAAATGGCGTCCACTCGCATGCTATCTCGCTCATATCTATCGCGCGCCTATGGTCACACAGTGAAGTACGCGCTGCAAAAAAAATTGTCTGGTTTCGCTTTGACTAGTCTCAAATCTGTTGAACGCCTGAAAGCCCAATTTATTCATGTTTATTGCAGATTTTTAATCAGTAATTTTACTTTAAGGTTACTCTTTCCAAGTAAATTTCCGGCGTAATTTTTTGCTAAAACGTGCTTGTTACAGTGCTTTTTATATATTGTGAGTAATGTGACATTTAGTAATGGTTTTGCCAACCATACCTTTCGTCACGGCCGCCATTTTCAGATCAATTCTTTATCTGCGCGGGTTATACTTTGCTAGGTCGTCCGCCCATCTCGTGGGTGCGGCCTTCTCGCTGCGCATGTCGATACGTGGTATCCACTCTAGAACTCCATGAAGCCATGGGTTCCCGGTTTCCCACTGCCAGTTTAGCTTGCCGAATCATTGATTGGGCTATTTTGATATTATAGATAATATACGGCCGATTGGTGTAGTTGATAGTGGCCCTGCTTGCGACGCCATAGATCCTGGGTTCGAATCCCGGTAGGTGCCAACATTGATATGATGAATATTGATGTTTGCTTCCGAGTCATGGATGTTTCTATACTTATCTGTGTATTTATATACCGTTGCTTAGTACCCACGACCTTAGGGATCTTAGTGTGGGACTAGGTTAATGTGTTGTGAAGTGTGTAAAAAAAAAGGTGATATGATTATTATTAAAACTAGGAGGAAAAATATTTTTTTTTGGTATTGGTAAAGAGCAACAAGACGTGAACATAAAGTTTCTTTTATTATATTACATTAAAATCAATATACCCAAGTATGTTAACAGTAAGTACTATTATTACTAAAAATATATTTATTTACAACCTATGAATAATAACAACTCAAGAAATTTAAACTAAGCCTAAAATGGGTGGTAAGACAACGTAACATCGTTTGACATCGACATTCGTTGTCGCAACACGCCCACCAATAGCGGCTTGCAATTCATCACGTGACTTGACGAACGCGCCGTAATGAAGGCTTCCTATTGGAGCAAACGTGTCGGTGACTAACCTTCATCGATCGAGAAATAATGTGACTTTATCTAAGGTGAACTAAACGAACTACATAAATCAATAAAGAAAAACCTATAGACATAAATAATACCATGACTATTACTAAAATCCTTTTTATAATAAAATAACTCCGAAAGTAAGATTTTTCAATATGTAGTTATAGACTAGCCGCGTGGTGCCGGCAGAGTAGAGTTTGTACCACCCCTGCCTGCCCGTGGGTATTGTACGAGGCGATTAAGGGTTTCCGGGAGGTGGGCAGCAGCGCCTCCCGTGTTGACAACATAGTCCGAAATCACACTGCGACCGCCCGCCTGCCCAGCGTGGTGACTATGGGCAAAAACCCCCCATGGCAGTCTTGTGACGTGCCCTGGGGGAGGCCTACGTCCAGCAGTGGACTGCAATAGGCTGAAGAAGTCACAGACAATGTACGTAACAGTAACTAGTGCCATCATTCAAATGGACTATCTGGTGAAACGCACTCTAGTAAAAATAACCTTATTTAAACTTATTTCCTAATTGTACGCGATTTAAAATTCGCAAGCAATACGCAAATACACAATCTAAAGAATAATAAGGCAAATAGAATTATAATGTAGTGACGAATAAATTACATATAAGTTACTTTATCCGTTATTTTAGATATCTGTTTGTTTTTAATCTTTAAAAAAAAATCTTGAAAATGCGTAACATAATCTTATGAATTACTTATTATATAAAAAAACATTTTTTATGTAGTTATAGCTAGGTCACTCTCACGACAAATGAATCTAAAGCCTGCAATACATGTTGGCCCAGCCTAGCCGAGTGAACGCTAGAGGTGAGACATAAATATTGGAATAGGTATGTGGATTAGGTATTTTTCAATACTAGTCAGTACCTAATACAATAGTATTCTAATGATATTGTTGTATTTTTGCTAAATAATAAAATTGAAACTTATAGTCTAAGCCTTACGGTTGATTTCTCTTAATGAGATGATATTTTATTCGATACCTAATACTCGATACGTTGTAATAGGTACCGACTAGTATTGAAAAATACCTATTCCAATATTTATGTCTCACCTCTAGCATTAATTCGGCTAGGCTGGGCCAACATGTATTGCAGGCTTAACGACACATTTCAAGCTCAAAAATATATACATACATACATACAAACTTTACATAAACTCCAAAACATAACCATTCTTCTGACGCAGTCAGACCTAAATAGTTTTACAGCTAGCTAGGTACTTAATTCTACGTTTCATCCTCAATTTCGATTTTATACATAACATCATTAATAACAACAAATCTTTCACCATCCTGATAAATTATATCACTGGGATCTATTTCTAAATTAGAAAAGTCAACATCCTTATTATCGTTCTCTTTGACGACATGTTTACTTACATCATCATCATCATCATCATAAATATGATCATAACTACGACCCTCAGTAATATACTTCATCTGCTCATCAATATCATCAACAACTTTATTAGCAACGTTATCACTAATTAATATATCATCAAAGGCTTTTAAATCCTCAAATTTGACACTACTTTCGTCAACAACAATTTTTTTGATAGCATCTTTGTCAGTTTTCTTGCTTTTCTTCGGTTTATCGCCAAAACCTTCGATCGTTTCATCTGGGGTCTTCCGTTTTCTGACCGGTCTCCTATCAGTTTCCTTTAGGTCCGGTACAGGTCCCCTCCTAAGGTACTTACCGGGTTCTGTAGCCACAACTTTATTTTTGTCAGCATAATCCCAGACCTCTAGAGGGACCCTACTTAATACGTCCTCATCAATAGCGCTAACATCTATATGTATATGAGGATACGTACAGAACAGTAATTTGCTGACGTATTTCTTTTTCTTGCCGTTTTTCTCGTCCTCAACTTGTTTCTTTTTCACGTCGAAATCGTGTATTTTCTTCGAGTGTTCGTTCAGGAAGTCGATGTGAGAGAATTCTCGGGAGCAAAACTGGCATTTGTAGGGCCTTACGGGCGCGTGTAGCTGGAAATAGTTAATTTGATTAAATAGATGTAAAAAATTAAGGGAACATAAGGGAGCTGGGGAATCTTACAGACACGTTTGGTATAGCGGGAGCAGATGCCATGATCATTACCAAGTTGCTTGGTTATTGGTCGAGAGAATGTTAAAGGGATAGGTTAACACATTCACTGCTGATGACTACGTATTATTGCGTTTCCTTGCTTTTCTAGAGGTGCCGTCGATGCTTATTTGCGTCCTGGCACTAGGCGTTAAACCGAATACGTCGTGCTTAGAAAATATGCTGGCAATATTTTTCTAATATTCTTAATTAGAACTTTAAATAATATAGTGACTTCCCTAGCTCCTTGTCACACCTTTTCTCGTCAATACCCTGGGCCCCTTGTCACTACCCTCGCCTTTTACAGCAATCACTCCTCATTACCTTACCTCATCATGACCTGCCCTCATCACTCCACGTGTACCCGTCACAGATCAGGTTCCCTCATCACATCATTTCAGAACACATGGTTCTTGGCGTCGCTCCTCCACGTGTACCGAGCGTCACAGAGCGTGCAGCAGTAAGGTTCCCTCATCACTCCCTCCCTCATCATTCCCTCACCTTGAACACATGGTTCTTGGCGTCGCTCCTCCACGTGTACCGAGCGTCACAGAGCGTGCAGCAGTAAGGTTCCCTCATCACTCCCTCCCTCATCATTCCCTCACCTTCAGTACATGGTTCTTGGCGTCGCTCCTCCACGTGTACCGAGCGTCACAGAGCGTGCAGCAGTAAGGTTCCCTCATCACTCCCTCCCTCATCATTCCCTCACCTTGAGCACATGGTTCTTGGCGTCGCTCCTCCACGTGTACCGAGCGTCACAGAGCGTGCAGCAGTAAGGTTCCCTCATCACTCCCTCCCTCATCATTCCCTCACCTTCAGCACATGGTTCTTGGCGTCGCTCCTCCACGTGTACCGAGCGTCACAGAGCGTGCAGCAGTAAGGTTCCCTCATCACTCCCTCCCTCATCATTCCCTCACCTTGAGCACATGGTTCTTGGCGTCGCTCCTCCACGTGTACCGAGCGTCACAGAGCGTGCAGCAGTAAGGTTCCCTCATCACTCCCTCCCTCATCATTCCCTCACCTTGAGCACATGGTTCTTGGCGTCGCTCCTCCACGTGTACCGAGCGTCACAGAGCGTGCAGCAGTAAGGTTTCCTCGCGTGATGTAACAGTATATGACAGAGGAGATGTCGCGCGCACTTGGGCATCATGCCACAGTATTTGCAAGCGATTCGCTTGACGTAGGTTTTGGTGTGATTATTTACGTGCACCGGCAGATGGCGTCGTAGTACCTGTACGACAAAACAAATCATTAAAAAAAAATAGTACAAGGTGTAAGTGACAGCCAGGCAAATACTGACATGCTGAACGAGTACCATTGTGTTAAGTTGTACGATAGAGGAATAAGATGTAGACATAGAGTGCTAATGTCATACTAATTGTTTCGATGCACCATTAGACTTTTCGGTGCCTCACAATTCCAGTCCTTGACACTTAGATTGCTTTACTATACGTTACAATACATTAGTAATGTGGTACATTACTTACTATACATTACACTAATAGAATCTAAGTGTCAAGGACTGGAATTGTGAGGCGCCGAAAAGTCTAATGGTGCATCGAAACAGTTAGTATGACATTAGCGCTCTATGTCTACATCTTATTCCTCTATGGTTGTACGATAGTTTTTACATGCATTTTTAATTTGATTATCCGTAATGTTTACTTTCCGCGCCAATCTTAACGGGCGATTATGTGATTAGTTACATATAATCACGCCTTTATCCCTTACGGGGTAGGCAGAGCACCAAGGGCCGATAGAACCACATGGTGCCACTTCTGACCAATTTTGAGGGTATAGTTGAGATGTACAAGTTCGGTTAGTAGTGACAGGTGGTCAGTCCATCGCCTACAAAACACCAAGACCCTCTTGTCCCTCTATGCGATTAGTTAAATGGACTTATTGATTAAAGGTTATTAATGCATGGCTAATTTTATGAATCACTTGTGTCTCTCCGTTAGAGCCGGCCAGCTATTTGAACTTAAATGAGCACAACTGTTTTTTGAAAAACACGTATTGGTTAAAATTTTGTTCTAGGCCATTATCTACTACTATTTTTGTTCTGGAAAAAAAGGCGGAAGTTTTGTAATTTTCCTGCGAAAAATTTCTATGGTGTTCGTCTCAAAATCATGGTCTGAAGTCAGCATATCAATATTTTCCCGACTGGCTCACTTACATTACTTACTTAATGAATACGAGTATTATGAATTTTTATATCTATTTGTCTGCTTTATTTATCAGTTACAGTTATACAGAATGATTTTTTGTCGTCAACGTTCCCGAAATCTTCATAATCTCATCATCACGATCATTTTCTCCATGGAAGCATACCTGGGAAGTGTCTGGTTCCCAAGATATTAGGGTCCAAAGTTGAGTAAATAGACTGCGTTTTTCTGCATAAATGCACATAGACGCGTGTAGCAAAAATTTATTCACGAGAAATAATTAATATCTGTCTATGATAAAACTAGCATAAGCACTGGACACTATAAATTTCGCCCGATCAAGAAATTAAAAATTAAAAAATTTACATCGTTTCCTAGCATTTTTTTTGGCATAAACTTACTTTATATGATGTATAGAGTACGAACCCTTCGTTAAAGGTGGTTTTGCCATGAGGAAGAACTGACTAGCAGTTCTCCAGGGTTTCGTCTTTAGGCGACCATAACTGTTCACGTTGGTGGCTATAAAGCCCCGAAACGCCAACTTATGCTTGACAGACCGTAACAAATCGTACCTTGGGGTGGGGACCGTTGCCAAATTGAAATTTTTGCGAAACATTTGTTTCTCTGTTTTGCCTTATTTAAATTCACCTCCATTTCATGAATGGTAGCGGTTTCATTTTGGGGTGCGAACGTAGAAAGTAACATACAGGGTGTTTTTTTGTGGCCACCTTTAACGAAGGGTGCGTACTCTATACATAAAATAAAGTAAGTTTATGCCAAAAAAAAATGCTGGGATTTTTTTTTTTAATTACTTGATCTGGCGAAATTTATAGTGTCTAGTGTTTATGCTAGTTTATTTATAGACAGATATTAATTATTTCTCGTGAAAAAATCTTGCTACGTGCGTCTATGTGCGTTTATGCAGAAAAACGCAGTCTATTTACTCAACTTTGGACCCTAATATTTTGGAAACCACACACTTCCCAGGTATGCTTCCATGGAGAAAAATGATCGTGATGATGAGGAGATTCCGTAGTTTTCGGGAACGTTGACGACAAATGAGCGTTAATGCTTTCATGACGAATAAATGATTGAATTTGAAATATTAAATATATGTATTTGATGTAAACTGACCGTTTTACCGCAAATATCGCAGATGATCGTGTCCCCTATAAGCCTATGCTCCGCATGCACGTTGTTATAATGTTGTTTCAGATTCGTGATATTTGCCAATGTCATGTTACACTGTAACAATAAAAAAAACAACATCATAGTACATAGATACATACATACCCATGATAATCCAAAGGGGTTGGGCAGAAGTGTGCAAATCACACACACACACACACTTTTCACCAGTTAGCCCAGTGTTTCCCTAAGTGGGCGATAACGCCCCCTTGTGGGCGCTGGATGCTTAGACGGGGGCGGCAAAGGGCACAGAAAAAAAATAGCGCGTCTGTTGAGGTTTTAAAGATGAACCGATTATGATGACACAACTGCCAGATGATGACATAGATGATCGATGATGATGACACAACTGACAGTTGATGACAGATGACAGATTATGATGACACAACTGACGGATGGTGACATAGATGACCGATTATGATGACAACACTGACGGATGATGACATAGATGACCGATGATGATGACACAACTGACGGATGATGACATAGATGACCGATGATGATGACACAACTGACATGATGATATAGATGACCGATTATGATGACACAACTGACGGATGATGACATAGATGACCACACCACTGACGGATGATGACATAGATGACCGATGATGATGACACAACTGACGGATGATGACATAGATGACCGACTATGATGACACAACAGACGGATGATGACATAGATGACCGATGATGATGACACAACTGACGGATGATGACATAGATGACCGACTATGATGACACAACAGACAGATGATGACATAGATGACCGATTATGACACAACTGACGGATGATGACATAGATGACCGACGATGATGACAGATGACACGGATAATCGATGATGAACGTAGATGATGATACGGTCGAGACACATAATATCCCACCGCGTAAAGAATGAATGATGAATGATAGGTTAGTTTAGGCAATCTCTAATGTCACTTTTCAGGACACCTGTATTCAAATTTAAGAGAACATACACATAATCACGCCTTTATCCCTTACGGGGTAGGCAGAGCACCAAGGGCCGATAGAACCACATGGTGCACTTCTGACCAATTTTGAGGGTATAGTTGAGATGTACAAGTGCGGTTAGTAGTGACAGGTGGTCAGTCCCCAAGACCCTCTACTGACTTTTAAGAGAATTTTTTCAATAAATCTATTCATATACACACGGTACACACACAACGCCATAGATCCTGGGTTCGAATCCCGGTAGGTGCTAACATTGATATGATGAATATTGATGTTTGTTTCTGACTCATGGATGTTTCTATACTTATCTATGTATTTATATACCGTTGCTTAGTACCCACGACACAAGACCTTAGGGATCTTAGTGTGGGACTAGGTCAATGTGTTGTGTAGTGTGTGAATATTTATTATTTATTTATTTATTTAGTATTGCGAGCTTGTCAATGACAAGTTGCTAGCTCATCGCCTGAGAGACCGCCCCCGAGTTCCTTAGTCGACTCTTACGACATGCACGGTAGGAGATGCAGCTGATGTATTCTAGTGAAGTCCCGCATCAGCATGCATTCATATCATCAGATAATCCGAGCTAAGCAACCCGAGTCGCGGTCGGGAGGTGGATGGGTGACTCACAAAATAGCAGGTCCTCGGGAACATGTGCGCAGTCGCCTCCGCTTTGGACGAGCAATGCACCAGGTGTATCTCCAGGCTTTTGTGATCGTCGCACAGTTTCCGACATCCCATACATGCTAGACTGAAACAGAAGATATTTTACATACATGGATAGTGTGGAGGGTATGGTTTAGCTCGAATGAATACGCCGTTTATCTATACATATAATAAAAATGTAACGGATCGCTGTCTGTACATGGAAGTTATATGAGAAAAAATATTATAGGAGACCTTTATCAACGCAATAGAACCCAAAACAATGATTTTTGGAATTTTTGTCTGTTTGTCGGTTTGTCTGTGCGTTTGTGCACGCTAATCTCAGAAACGGCTGAACCGATTTCGATGCGGTTTTCAGGAATATATTGTGACAGGTTCCACTTAACATATAGGCTACTTTTTATCCCGGGAAAATGTTTTTATCCCGGATAATTTCGACATTTTGTTTTTTCTGTAGTCCACGCGGACGGAGTCGCGGGCGTCCACTAGTGGTAAATAGGAGTATATTGCGATTTGATACACTTTTGCACAAATTTCCAATAGTAATATACTGAGACGTAACGCGGTGTCACTCCGAGAAGCATTGGTCCGCAGATTGATAGCGCACATGTGCGCGGACGCCTGGGGTGACATGGAGTTACTCTCGAGTGCCCTCGACAGAAAATAAAAAACTCAAAAATATAGCAAATATTAAAATTATTAATTAAGAAAATGGAAAAATTCTTCACCCGAGTGGGAATCGAACCCACGACCACTGCAAACCGTGCCAGCCGCTATAACCACTAAGCCAGCGGGTCGGTAAGCTAGAGAATAATAATAAACCACTAAGCACCAGCGCTCCTTAGGACGAGCCGCCTCTGATTAATTACCAATCAGAGGCGGCTCGTCCTAAGGAGCGCTGGTGCAGTGCACTCCCACCCACGAGGATAGGCAATATTTCTCTATATTAATAATTATCTTTCAATTCTACTATGTTTATTCTTTCCGAAAATAAATGAAATGACTGGTGAAAAATGGGTGTGTAATTTGCACACTTCTGCCCACCCCACTTTTGAGAGATAATGGGCGTGACAATTAAAATACTCACTCGAAACTATACGCATTCTTGTGATTCTTTTCCACGCAGTGCATTTTGTACGCGTGCTCGGAAACGAACTGCAAATCGCATTCCACGCAGAAATGCAGCGGATCTCCGTTCGCTGGGTCGCTTAAATTCTGAGAAACACAAAAATACGGTTATCTATCTTTTTATATTTTGGTATTCAATATAAATAATGGCTAGTTCCAATACTAGAGATCATAAAGAGTCTCGGATTTTTAAAATTACAAATTTGAAATTTGTATGAAAACACAATGGAACATTTATTCCAAAATCTGCAAGAATTCTCTCGAGATCGGTTATTGAATAGGTAGTCTTAGTATGGTACACAGGTAGTCTAGCTAGCTAGCCTGAAAAGGGACATAGGCTACATTTTACTTATAATCACGCCTTTATCCCTTACGGGGTAGGCAGAGCACCAAGTGCCGATAGAACCACATGGTGCCACTTCTGACCAATTTTGAGGGTATAGTTGAGATGTACAAGTTAGGTTAGTAGTGACAGGTGGTCAGCCCATCGCCTACAAAACACCAAGACCCTCTTGTCCCTCTACTGACTTGTACAGTATGCCCGGGAAGATAAGCAGCTGTAGTATTATACGTTTCTTTTTCACTCCCAGAGCAGCATAGAAAAATATTTTTACCCCGCATAATCGACATTTTGTTTTATCTGCAGTCCACGCAGACGGAGTCCACTAATATGTGAACAAAGGCCCATTTACATGTATATGGATACAAATATTTATACATACATAATAATCCTATATCGACGGCCGATTGGTCTGGTAGGTAGTGACCCTGCCTGCGACGCCATAGGTCCTGGGTTCGAATCCCGGTAGGTGCAAACATTGATATGATGAATATCGATGTTTGTTTCCGAGTCATGGATGTTTCTATACGTATCTATGTATTTATATACCGTTGCTTAGTACCCACGACACAAGACCTTAGGGATCTTAATGTGGGACTAGGTTAATGTGTTGTGTAGTGTAAAAAAAAAAAATCCTTCTCTTTCCCTGCGTGGTAGGCAGAGATCACGGATCTCCATTTGCTACGATCCTGACACACACCTCTTTCGCTTCATCTACTTTCATGATATTCTTCATGCACGCTTGTCGGTTTAGGGTATACTCTTGATATTTACCCGGGATAGAAAGTACCTTTTTGCAGTTAGGCTGCACTTACCAGCATCTGATGCTGCATCAGCTGATGCGTGTACATTTGCAGCAGCGTTCGGAACACGTGACCGCATCGTACACACGAGTACTGGCAAATGTCCGCGTGGGCTTTCACTATGTGTAGGTATACACCGCCCTGCGTCCTGAATAGATACATAAATAAATAGGGTGTGAGAGAAAACTTCGAAACTAATATTATAAAGCTGAAGAGTTTGTTTGTTTGAACACGCTAATCTCAGGAACTACCGGTCCGATTTAAAAAATTCTTTCAGAGTTAGATAGCCTATATTGAGGATGGCTGTACAGGGTGTTTGTGACAGCCAGGCAAATATTAGACCATGATTCTGAGATGAAAACCAGTGAAAATTTTCGCAGGAAAATTCCAAAATTTTCCGACTTTTTTAATTTTTTCAAGGAAAAAATAGTGTAGCTTGTTTAGGTAGGCCTTTAGTAATGAATTAAAACATAATTATAACATACGGATTATTTAAAAAAAAGTTGCTCTCAAAAAATTTCAATTAACTGATCAACCCAACGGAGAGTGGTCAAAAGTCACAAGTGATCCTAAAAAAACAGCAATGTACTCGTATCACACAAGAACCAATAAGCTCATTTAATTTGTCACAATTAGTAACATTGCGTATAATCAAATCAAAAATTAATTATAAAATTATTAATAAAGAAAATGGAAAAAATTCTTCACCCGAGTGGGAATCGAACCCACGACCACTGCAAACCGTGCCAGCCGCTATAACCACTAAGCCACCGGGTCAATTACTCGGATGACGAATTTTACCATCTCTTTTCTAAATTACATATTGGCAACGTTATTCTTCATCCCGACAGCTATACACTAGCCAAATCTCGGCAAACAAAGCTGAATCCCTCAGCACAATGTTTAAAGATGAAACGATCAACCATATCCTAACGGATTATATTAATGGAGAAATTAATTTCCTGCCAGTAATAACACTGTCGTATAACTTAAAACAATAGTACTTGTTCAGTATCTCAGTATTTGCCTGGCTGTCACACACACCCTGTATAGCAGCCCGCCTTCGCACGGATACAATGCCCCCTCTCGCGGACTAAGCCGTGAGCGACCGCTAGTTCGATTATACATTTGTAACGACCGCCCACAACTACGTCCGCGTGAAAGGCCATTACTCCCGTGTGAAGCCGGGGCGGGTCCCTAGTTATACATTATAAACCTTGCTCTTGAATCACTCTATTTATTAAAAAACCGAATCAAAATCCGTTGCGCAGTTTGAATGATCTAAGCATTAGCCGCGTGGTGCTGGCAGAGTAGTTTGTACCACCCCTGCCTGCCCGTGGGTATCGTACGAGGCGATTAAGGGTTTCCGGGAGGTGGGCAGCAGCGCCTCCCGTACTGACAACATAGTCCGAAAATCACACTGCGGTCACCAACCCGTCTGCCCAGCGTGGTGACTATGGGACAAACCCCCCCGTGGCAGTAGCCTTGTGGCGTACACTGGGGGAGGCCTACGTCCAGCAGTGGACTGCAATAGGTTAAAGAAGATGAAGCATACATAGGGACAGACAGACAGACAGCGGCAAGCGACTTTGTTTTATAATATGTAGTGATGATCAGCAGATATTTTCAGTAATTTGTATGCAGCACTAGAATACATCAGCTGCATCTCCGTCCATACATGTCGTTAGAGTCGACTAAGGGACTCGGGGACACTGCCGTGTGTATATATATATATATGATATGTATACAGTATTTTTGGTCGTCAACGTTCCCGAAAACTACGGAATCTCCTCATCATCACGATCACTTTTCTCCATGGAAGCATACCTGGGAAGTGTCTGGTTTCCAAAATATTAGTGTCCAAAGTTGAGTAAATAGACTGCGTTTTTCTGCATAAATGCACATAGACGCGTGTAGCAAGAATTTATTCACGAAAAATAATTATGATCTGTCTATGAAAAAACTAGCATAAACACTGGACACTATAAATTTCACCTGATCAAGAAATTAAAAATTTACATCGTTTCCCAGCATTTTTTTGGCATAAACTTACTTTATTTGATGTATAGAGTACGTACCCTTCGTTAAGGGTGACAACGAAAAAATACCCTGTTTATGTATTGTGAACACTGACCTGAACTCTCGCGAACAATGCTCGCATTTGTAGGGCGCCGCGGCCTTTTGGGGATGGCCCAGTCTGATATGCTGCTTGGCTTGCATTCTGTAAGTATACAAAAGCAGTGATAGCCCAGTGGTTAAGACGTGCACCTTCCAAGCGGGAGGCGTAAGTTCGATCCCAGTCACGGGCCTGTACCAATGAATTTATTTCATGTACAGATTTTAATGTTACAAAATTGTCACTTAGCTCGTGCCTCAGAAAGCACGTAAAACCGTTGGTCCTGCGCCTGATCTCTCTCCGATCGTGTCGGCTTTCCGTCCCATCGGACTATGAGAGTAACGGAATAAAGAGTGCATCTGTGTTTGCGCACACACTTGTGCACTATAATATCTCCTGCGTACCTGGCCAATCTCCGTAGAGATTACGGTCGGAGATCATCATACTTGGCCGAAATATGCCACGGTTGTCGAAACATATGTTGATTATTTATCTAGATCGGAATAGTGCATTATCTTGCACTAGGTGCTCGGGTCTGGTTTCTCGTGGCGATTGTAGTTAGTGAAGGGCAGTTATGAGTTAAAAGCATAAGCTGTTCCATACAATTTCGAATAATTACTGCACTGTGTTCACTTTTTTTTTCACTATTTCAGAGTTGGTCCCATTAAATCTACCTATCATCTTCCTTATATAGATATATCTAAATATGCCCTACAGAACATATTCTTACGTACTGAGTCGGGTGATTCGGAGCTGTGTTAGAAAGTTAGAACTCTTTATTTAGGTTAATGCACTTATCACTATAACTCTTGAACTGTAAATTCCCTATACACTATCGCTGGTAGAGTCTTTGTTCAAAAACTAGAACTAAGACTGACTCCGTCGGCCGAGATCCGTCGTATTTTACGGCTCGACGTTCGGTCCCGAAAATTCGGGAATTACCCGAGCGACCCATCTACAAAAACCCCGTGTGTATTATTCGGCAAACCTGGAACGTTCTCGGGCGTTCATTCAACGACGTATAGACTAAACACGCCGAGACTACAACAGAACATGCTAGTAAACGATATTGCGTTCTATTCTGCTACTAGCGACATAGTGAGCCAATTAAATCGTAACATCCTAGAGATTTTGATTTCGGAAATAGTGCGATGTATTATCTTGCATGCTAGGTGCTCGGGTCTAGTCTCCACATATGTTTCTCGTTGGCGCAAAACACCATTCACGCGCATTCCAACTTCCCGTTCCTTGTTGTGTTTTCCTACTCCATGTCTTCGTTAGTCGCAAGTGCCTGTTTTCGCTGCTCAGTTATGTTCCACATCACCAGCAGTTATCAGATCCGAGGGTCAGATCACTGCAGGAGGAGTGTACCTCGGTCTGGGCCCGGTGGTGGGCGCACCTATGTCCTCACAGTGATTGATAGGAAACCGTTTCAAAACAAACAACTTTTCAACTATGGGGCCTACTCCGAAATAGTGCATAAAAAAAAATTAGCTGTTCCAGTTACAATCTCAAATAATGACTGCGCTAAAATGTATCCGGCTCACCGAAGACTTCTTCGCTCCATGCCTTCCTTGTTGACAATCGACATTCTACTCCAAATCCCACTTCTGATTGTTACGTACTGAGTACGGGTGATTCGGAGCTGTCGATTAAAAAGGCGTAGGTGTTAGAACTCTTTATTAGGTGGAGCAGGTTACAAAATTCCAGCACTTATCACTATAACTCTAGTTTTGACTGTAAAACTTCTTCACTATACACTATCGCTGGTATCGTTTTCCTTCGCTTGTTTACAAGTTCAAAGACTGAACTAAGACTGACTCCGTCGGCCGAGATCCGTCGTATTTATAACGTTCGGTCCCGAAAATTCGGGAATTACCCGAGCGACTAGTGTTGAGTAGGACACGACTTGAAAAAGAGTTTGTAAGAGTATGAGCCAGTACAATGTCCCACTTCAAATGAGAGGCGTACCCTGACTCCACGAAATAATTGTGAGACCCGAAATACACTACTGTCTGTATTTGTTACCGGATAGGTATGAGATGAATTATTGTAACATATCGTCAGGAAATCTTTCATACAATGGAAACAATTAAAATGTTATATTCGTAGTCATTAAATTCTCCTGGCTGGCGCCTCGCCTCGCATGGAAGACAATATATTTCTCTCTCGCTCAAAATGTCAGACGCGACGACCGTGACGTGATCACGTGACGTGCTTGTCGTTTGTCTGCCTACCTCGCTCGACCGTTCAAGCTCGACCGCGACAAGAAAATTGAAGTAGTACAATTTAAAATTTCGAGGCACTCTTACATTTTGACGTCATGTCCAGGACAAATGAAGTGCCTCTTGTATGTCCTACTCAACACTACGAGCGACCCATCTACAAAAACCCCGTGTGTATTATCCGGGCAAACCTGGAACGTTCTCGGGCGTTCATTCAACGACGCATAGACTAAACACGCCGAGACTACAACAGAACATGCTAGTAAACGATATTGCGTTCTATTCTGCTACTAGCGACATCTAGTTAGCCAATGGGTAAACTCCCCGGTCGTAACAATATTAACCTAGTCTATAGGTAGACTGAGCCTGTCCCGGGCGGGACATTTAATTTTGATAAAAAAATCGGGACGTCTGGCAACGCTGGCCTACACTTACTTATTATACAGCACAGCATTGCATTGTTTGCACGAGTATCTGTACAGATGCATATCTTCCATGTGATGTTTGATGCTGCGTGTGAGGACGATGCCGCAAATGTCGCACGACACCATGTCTTCTGTCACTGGCTGGAATTAAAGGAAATTATTATTTACTGCTAGACTGCATGCAGGGCCGGCCCGCCCACAAGGCGAACGGAGCAGTCGCTCCAGGCACCAAATCCTAGAGGGCGCCTAAATGGTAAAGATATAGGTATATATTATTAGGAGCAAACAGGAGAGGCGCCATAATTGGATCTCGCTCCATTCTAAAATTTACTTCGGGCCGGCGGCGCTGACTGCAAGTAGTCTATGTGTTATTCTGATATGTAAGCGGTATTATCATGAAGTTTCATCAAAATCCATTCAGTGTTTTTTGCGTGAAGGAGCAACAAACATACATACATCCTGACAAACAATAACAACTTATATTATTGGTTATTGGGTGATACTTTGCTGCGGCCCCCTGATTATCTAATAATTGGCAATAGCAAAGCCGAATCGGCGCGATAGCAATTTTGACATTTGACGTTCATTTTTCGTACTTTCGTACAATACTCGGGTTGAAATGTCAAAATTTCTTTGAAATTCATTTTACGTAACACGAATTTGACAAAGAACCTGCGAATTTAGTGCAAATTTAATGGTTTCGGCACCAAGTGTCGATAATTTCAAAAACAAACTGGACAAACACATTAAAGAACATAGAAAAACCTAAGAAGAGAACATTCAGATACAGGCAAAATCAGTTGCCTCAACTGCCTGCCTGTTTACATATACATATAATAATAATAATAATTTTCCCTGTCGCTTTGCTTTTGCTAGATCTTACTAATATTATAAACGCGAAAGTTTGTAAGTATGGATGTTTGTTACTCTTTCACGTAAAAACGGTTTAAGCGATTTTAATAAAATTTGTTATGGAGTTAGCTGACACATAGGTTACCTTTTATCCCGGGAAAATATTTTTATCCCAGATAATTCGATTTTCGAACAAAATTTCGACATTTTGTTTTTTCTGCAGTCCACTAGTAGGTAATAAGGGGGAGGGTCATTTTTTTTTTCTTTCTTTTCTTTTTTTACACACTTCACAACACATTGACCTAGCCCCACACTAAGATCCCTAAGGTCTTGTGTCGTGGGTACTAAGCAACGGTATATAAATACATAGATAAGTATATAAACATCCATGACTCGGAAACAAACATCGATGTTCATCACATCAATGTTTGCACCTACCGGGATTCGAACCCAGGACTTTTGTGACTCTCCATTAGAGTTGATCAGTTATTTGAACATATTGGAGCCAAAATTTCTTTTCAGCTAACACAGTTAGCTTATACCTAGTTTAAAGCTTTTTTTTATTATAAATATATTTTAAAAAAATCACCCGAGTGAGATTTGAACTCACGACCTCTTCGTAAACCGTGCTTTTGCTCTAATCAACTGAGCTATCGGGTTACTTAACTCGAATTTTACCATCTCTTTTTTAAATTACATTTTTGGCAAAGTTATTTTTTCATCCCGATAGCTATACACTAGCCAAATCTCGGTAAAAAAAACTGAATCCCTCAGCACAATGTTTTAATGATGAAACAATCAACCATATCCTTGCGGATTACATTATGGAGAAGTATCTTATAAAGTTATCTTAATCAAGATATTATATATTAAAAATATTATTAAGAAAATGAAAAAAAAAATCACCCGAGTGAGATTTGAACTCACGACCTCTCGCAAACCGTGCTTTCGCTCTAACCAACTGAGCTATCGGGTCAATTATCATTAGTAAAGCCCCAAAGGTAAAACCGTAACTTACCTCATTATGTATAGCGATATGCTTGTCAAAAGTAGTTTTCGTGGTAAAGTAGAGATGACAGGTCTCACAACTGAACGGAAAGAGGTCCGCGTGAAGGAAACCCGGGGGCTTGTACATAGTCGCTGGATCCACTGTCGATATATTGTAATGGAAGCTGAAGGTAACTGAAAAGTTGATAGATAATTGTTAATGCAATTAACACGGGTTCATTGTAGTGGTAGCTAATATGATGTATAGCTTTTAAAAATAACATGCTATTTGTCCATAGCGCAATAACCAATGATTTAATTGACTCGTTCCAAGCTAAACGCTATAACGATATGCGAGCTTCACGTGTCGCGTACACATGACTCATCGCGCCTTCGACACGCACATGCATAGCGTGTGAAAGAAAGAAAGAAAGAAAGAAAACGTTTATTTTTCGCCACACACACACATAAAAAATTACAATCTAAAATATATAAAGTGGGTATAATACCGTAATCACTGCATCAAAACATTATACACATATATACATATACATATATACATACACATATTATAAGTATATTAAAAATAACATAAAAATACCAAAAGTTATCAAAAGTAGACAATATAAAAGTGCGACGAAAAATTGGTCGCCACTCAGCATAATGTGACGGCCGGCGCCGGACTACCAACAGCTATATGAAGTTGCGTCAAATAGAAAATAGCGTATTCGTGACTTGTCATTGGTTACCAACAGCTATATGAAATCGCGTCAACTAGAATACATGTCATTGGCGGGATAAGAATATAGCGTATTCGTTCAGTCATTCATTGGTGACTTGTGATTTGCGCGCAACTCGTAACGTTATAACGTCTCGGAAAAAATAGCGCGCTATTTGCATGTAGCATATCACTTTCACGCGTTTCGAGAATATAGCTTTTTTAGTATAATATAGCTCTTATATATAGAGAAGCAGCTGTAGTATTATACGTTTTTTTTTTCACTCCCAGAGCAACATAGAAGAATAAACCTACTTATAAGCTTTAGTTTTAAGATTGTTGCTGTGCCTCATAAGGGCTACTAAGTTGTGAGAGCTTTTATATGTACGAGTACTCTGTATAATGCCTGAAACTGTTATGTACACTAAGTATGCATTTATAGAATAGAATAGAATGGAATAGATTTTTATTTGAAAATTACACATACACGGGCAGAAGTAACATAGAAAAGGACAATAGAAATAGGGTGGAAATACAGATCAAAAGAAGTAAGTAGACAGGTAGAAGTAACATGAAACGAAGAACAGTAAGTAAAACTGTGTGCCCTATTCGGAGCCCGTCAGTCCCGTGTACATGCAACCGACAAACGGGTCCCTTTTCAGCTGGATGCTGCTAAGACAAGATAGGCGTGCCTACCTTGCAAGCAGCGCTGGTTTTCAAAAGGGACCATTTGATTTATTTAATCACTATGTACATATTATAAAACAAAGTCGCTTCCCGTTGTCTGTCCCTGTATGCCTTAGAGACGTTTAAAACTACGCAACGGATTTTGATGCGGTTTTTTTAATAGATAGAGCAAGGTTTATAGAGGATATAAAAAGACAACGTTGTTCTTTTAATACCTCGTATTTTTTGTAACGTTAATATTTTTTTCTGCCTACCCCGTAAGGGATAAAGGCGTGATTATATGTATGTATGTATGTATATTTTTTATTACCCAGGGTTGGGGTAATAAAAAATTTTAAAAAAAATCTCATTTTATTGCAAGTAATGTATTCGTTTGTTGCGCAAGTGCAAATGTACCTACAAAACTGAAAATTAAAATTTTGATCAGGTATCTTTGAAATAACAACGTTGTCTCTTTACACCCGGTATCTATAACATAGCGGGCGTCGGTTGGATGCAGGCTGTTTCCGACCGGTCGGAATGGAGGTTGTTGGGGGAGGCCTATGTTCAGCAGTAGACTTCCCAGGGCTGGGAATGATGTATAACATGTAGACCCGCCAGGGTGTAACAAAAAGGGTATGTTAAGCGGCTTTGCATTTGAGACTCGAAATCACAAGTTTATTTTTCGGGTGCCATACGCGGACGAAGTTGTAAGAGACCGCTAATACCTATATACAGAGTTTATTATATCTTGAACCATATTGATAATGAGCAAGTAGTTTGACTAATCACTACAAGGAGGTTTCTATGTAAATGGGCAGGGCTACAGTGTTCAATGCTCCCCTCGTCCCATACTTCACCCCCGCTCCGCGGCACACTATTTTTGTATAAACATATACTTAGCCGCTACTCCTCTTTTATTTCTTCTCCGTGATTTGCATGCTGTACGTTTATGGCTGTATGGGAGATTCTGTACTTATACAGGTTTAATTTTAAGACATCAATAACCTCACAAGACTAGGTAGCTACCATCATAAACAACAACATTTGTTCTACGAGCTTTGATAATTTGTCACATTTTACTTTCATACAAAAATAAATATCAATTTAATATTACCTCTGAATGTTCTTAAGTCTTTTCGTATACCTATAATACGAATGGAACATAGACTTACAAATGTCACGACAGTACAGTAAAAGCTTGGAAAATCATTTTCAATTAACGCATTGAGTTATGATAAAACTCGTAGAACAAATGTTATTGTTTACGATTCTAGCTATCTAGTCCTGGGAGGTTATTGATGTTTTAAAATTAACCCTATATATGTATGTATAATGTACTTACAGGGTTGCTTCTTATCGGTAGGATCAACGGCGTCGATCTGTTCAATGTGCCCCACATAGTTTGGATGCTCGATATCCTTATGCACCAATGCGGTGTCCCTGCATACAATTATTATATTATAAAATTATTAATAAAGAAAATGGAAAAAATTCTTCACCCGAGTGGGAATCGAACCCACGACCACTGCAGACCGTGCGAGCCGCTATAACCACTAAGCCACCGGGTCAATTAATCGGATGACGAATTTTACCATCTCTTTTCTAAATTACATATTGGCAACGTTATTCTTCATCCCTATTATTTATAATATCATTATATTATTATGTTATATGACTTAATCTTTATACAAGATGATTTTTGGTCGTCAACATTCCCGAAAACTACGAAATCTCCTCATCATCACGATCATTTTTCTCCAT
The DNA here is from genome assembly GCA_014607495.2 of Carposina sasakii. Lineage (NCBI taxonomy): Eukaryota > Metazoa > Arthropoda > Insecta > Lepidoptera > Carposinidae > Carposina > Carposina sasakii. Next base: position 4,771,660 of record CP053177.1, on the reverse strand, counting down.
GGAAGCATACCTGGGAAGTGTCTGGTTCCCAAGATATTAGGGTCCAAAGTTGAGTAAATAGAGGTTGGGCAGAAGTGTGCAATTTACACACCCACTTTTCACCAGCTAGCCTATTAGGTCTCACGTGGTAAGCGGTGAGACTACCGCCGCTTTTCGGGCACAAATACTACAATCTAGCGACCGGTAACGAATCCAATAGAAAATGTTTCCGTGTCATTCTAAATAGGTACATATTATAAGCTGTTTAGCGTCAGAGCCTCGTCCGTTATATAGCAGGGTGCACCACAGCCAGGTGAGGTTGACTTTGGGTCCTAACGTATTAGCCCAACCCTCTAAGGTATATCATCATCATCATCAGCCTAATGCAGTCCACTGCTGGACGTAGGCCTCCCCCAGGCCACGCCACAAGACTGCCATGGGGGGTATTTGCCCAGTCACCACGCTGGGCAGGCGGGTTGGTGACCGCAGTTTACTAAGCTATATATATGTGGAGAAAAAATACTAACAAATAATTTGAATGTATCTTTAGAAATAAAATTGTATAAGAAACGATGAACGCTACCATAGAGTGAAAGAGATGAATGAGGAGCTAGCGAAAGGGAGAGAGGGACAGAACGAAGGAGCCAAAAGTTGTAAGACGTTATTTTTTAAGAAGAAAAATAAAAAGAAGAAGTTATTACCATAAAAAGTTTATTTTTTTATCTGAAAATATCCCACATATATAAATAAATAATTGACGGTAGCTCAGTGGTTAGAGCGGCTGACACGGTTTGCAGCGGTCGTGGGTTCGATTCCCACTCGGGTGAAGAATTTTTTCCATTTCTTTATTAATAATGTACTTACCTGGCATACAGGATGAGGTCACAAATCTTACACTTATATTCAAATAGGTGACATTCATTCGCATGTTTCTCCAACAAGTCTACAGTCTTAAATCTCGATTTACAGATATTACAGTGAAATTTGTATGAAACCTGAAAATAAGCACAAAATTGTTATAGTAAAACTAGTGGACGCCTGCGACTTCGTCTGCAAGCCTAGCATGACCTGCAAAACACGATATGATAAACCGAATTCTAGCCAGCCGGGCTAGCACGACCACGATAAGTAGATATACGATAAAGGATTTCGTATCGTATCTATACCACCATAATTATCGATTTCGCGAACATGACCAATGGAACGATACGTTACGTTAAGATTTATCCCGTGTTATGATACGATAAGGCGCGAGATAAGTTAAACAAATGTTTCTAGAGTAAAAAATATTTTTTTCTTTTTTTTTTCAATTGTCGTTCATTCTTTTTTTTTCTTTTTTTCCTTTTTGACATCAGATGTCATGTTAACTGCTCTAACATGACCAGCAAAACACGATACGATAAACCTATTTATCGACTTGCTGTCAAAATACGATAGATATTAGCCGCCATGTTGAATGTTATCGATACCAATTACTAATCATTTAATTTTACCTTTGACCTACCTATGTAAACTAAAAACGAGTAAACTAAAACACTAAATTGAAAATATTAAGTTTGGAGCATATCACTGAAAACCTATCGAACCAAAGAATATAATAGGTATTTTCGATTTCTCTAACCTATCTATGCTTATCGCGCACTACAATGTTCATCGATAACAATATCTTGAATTGATGTCAAAATTCGATATTTTTAACATCAAAATACGGTCATGTTCGGCGCTATCGATAGTAACCTATTGACATGCTCGCATTTTATCTATCATATCGTATCGTGCCGTGTAACGTTACCGGCATGGTTATGTTCGCTGTATCGATAAAATTCAACATGGCGGCTATATTTATCGTATTTTGACAGCTAGGTATCGATAACTTGACTTATCATATCGTGTATCGTTGCCCGTGCTAGCCGGGCAGAATCGACATCTAGCCTGTCAAAATACGATAAATATAGCCGCCATGTTGAATTTTGTATAGAGCCGATACGATATCGTACGATATCCACGATGCGTGGTCATGCTAGGGGGGCCTGCTTGAAGTGTGAAACGTCATTTTGTCGCCAATGTTGACATTTAGGCGCCACAAAAAGCGCGACATACGTGAGTCGCGGACGGCATGCTACTGGTGCAGGAGTTCCCAAACTTATTTTGTCTACTGCCCACTTTGAAAATAAATTATTTTTTAGCGCCCCCATTTTTTCACCTACTTAAAAACTACTATACGAGTAACTCCCCAAGCCTCTACACAACGCCCTAATTTTTTTTCTGGATCTCTTACCCCCCCCCCCCCTTAAGGCCTGCAGCGCCCATAAGGGGGCGTTATCTAGACTATCTGTGAACCAAATATCATTTAAATCGGTTGAGTAGTTGCGAGACAGACAGGCAAAGTTACTTTGGCATTTATAATATTCACCATCATCATCAGCCTATTGCAGTCCACTGCTGGACGTAGGCCTCCCCCAGGGCACGCCACAAGACTGCCATGGGGAGTATTTTCTCATAGTCACTACCTAGGCAGGCGGGTTGGTGATCGCAGTTTGTATTTTGGACTATGTTGCTATGTTGTTAACACGGGAGGCGCTGCTGCCCACCTCCCGGAAACCCTTAATCGCCTCGTACGATACCCACGGGCAGACATTTATAATATTAGTAGCTACTGATAGCATCTAACTATTTACTTTAATATTGGAAAGGAAATATAAAATCCAGTTGCACAAGAATGACGACTACGAAGGCCTGAACTTGAATGAACTTAGGATAGTCACGGACGAGTCCAAAACAGACTCTGGGACGGGGTCAGGAGTATTCTCCGAGGACTTGCAGGTCAGAGTCGCCACACCTTTGGGATGCTACGAGTACAATACGGTCTTCCAGGCCGAGTGCTTCGCGATCTCACAGGCAGCTACAGCCATAATAGCCAGAGAGGTAACTGACCAAGGCATCAGAATCCTCTCGGACAGTAGGGCAGTCCTACAGGCGTTAAACAGCAACACTGTTACCTCGGGGCTCGTCTACGACTGCCACCGCCGACTAACAGAGGTATGTAGATACAACCGTCTCACACTGCAGTGGATCAAAGGCCACAGCGGCTCGAGAGGTAATGACTCTGCGGACGTGCTGGCCAGACAAGGTTCGGACCTTATAGCCATAGGTCCGGAGCCTATCATACCAGCTCCCGCAGGCATCGCCAGGACCTTGCTGAGAGCTAGGACCGTCGAACAGCACAATGTACACTGGTTCAGTCAAGAGGACTGTCGGCAAGCAAAAGAGGCCTTACCTCAAATTTGCGGCCGACTGTCAAAGAAGCTAATAAAGTTGAATAAACCCCAACTGAGACTGATAACCAGTATTATTACAGGTCATGGAGCCTTCAACAAACACCTCTCCACATTAGGTGTTACAGACAGCCCCCTGTGCAGAGCCTGCATGGAGGAAAAGGAGACAGCCGCCCATCTGTTGCTGCGCTGCAGAGAAATGCCCCCATACCGGGCAAAATATCTCGGCTCTCCAGGCTCGCTTAGCGAGACTCTGAGCAACCTGAAAAGGCTTCTAGGATTTCTGGAGGAGATAGGCTGGCTCGAGTAGAGAGCACACCACCCTTACGCAAAATAGGCGCACAGACATCGAGTTGCGGAAACAACCCCGTTCTACCATACCATACCGTTGCTTAATACCCACGACACAAGACCTTAGGGACACTTCCCGCTGTATGTCTCTCCCTATGTATGGTTAGATCTTTAAAACTGTGCAACAGATTTTGATGCGGTTTTTTTTATAATTCAAGAGGAAGATTAATATGTATAACTAGTTGTTTGTAGGTGGACAATTGACGAGGAATTGAAACGAGCCAATATGCTTGTGTTTTCGTTTACTCTCTGTTCTGGTGTGTTCTCTTAAGACTACTGTCACTAATTATTATGTTTTTGCGACAGCGCCATCTGTCTCGATCTGCTTGAACCCCTTGGATGGATCTTAATATGATTAGGACCTTATTTCACGGTAATAATAAAATAAGATAGAGTGGACTCCGTCCGCGTGGACTACAGAAAAAACAAAATGTCAAAATTATCCGGGATAAAAAGTAGCCTATATGTTAAATGGGACCCGTCACAATATATTCCTGAAAACCGCATCGAAATCGGTTCAGCCGTTTCTGAGATAAGCGTGCACAAACGCACAGACAAACCGACAAAAAATCCAAAAAAATCGTTATGGGTACTATTGCGTTGATAAAGGTCTCCTATAATATTTTTTCTCATATATCTTCCATGTACAGACAGCGATCCGTTACATTTTTATTATATTTATAGATAGGGACCCGGCTTCGCACGATTGCAACGCCCCCTCACGCAGACGAAGTTGTGGGCGGCCTCTTGTTATTTATAAATGTGTTTGTAAAGTGGCGATAGGCTCACCCATTACTATATGGGGCTTAATAAGACAAAAGACACTCACCGATAAATTATGCCTTTTAGCATGACCCATCAGAAGATTCATTTCCGAAAAAGTCTGAACACAAATCAGACATTTGTAAATTGCGCGCACAAACTTAGGTTCACTCCTGCGTTTCTCAAAGTTTATCAACTGCTCCTCTGGACTTAGCAGCTTAATGTTAAATGCGCACATCGCCTTCGCAGTCTTCCTCGCATCGTATTTGCTTTCGAAAACCTCACGAGCGGTAGGCGCAACCCGTTTTGGCGCTAAATTAGGCAGTACTTCATCTACAACTTTATTGTTAACATCAATAACAACTTCATTATTAACATCATTAACAACTTCATTATCAACATCATCTTCTTCATCCGTCTGCTCTTTTTCCTCAAGTCCTTTAAAAACATCATCCAAATCTATATCGGGCTCTTTAATTTCTTCTACTTCCTCAGTTTTAATGTCGTCACAATCTATCTGATCAGTTGTGGCTTGATCATCATTAATTTCGGTTATTTCTGGTTCCTCCTCAATGATTTCAGGACAACTGTCAACTAGTATGTCAGAGTAACCAAGGTTTGATTTTAGATTGGTCCTCGTGCGATTCACATTGCCTATGTGGCCGACAGTCAACTGTAAATAAATAGACCTAATTAATACTTGCACAATGGAGGTCACCATTTCGGCGGTCACTAGCTGTCACACACACGTAATAATATTTAATACCTTAAAAAACATATAGCAACCGCAGGGCTAGTTAACAGTTTCAAAGCCAAAGCAATTCAATCAAGATAATTATGAATATTACGGCCGATTGGTGTAGTAGGTAGTGACCCTGCCTGCGACGCCATAGGTCCTGGGTTCGAATCCCGGTAGGTGCAAACATTGATATGATGAATATTAATGTTTGTTTCCGAGTCATGGATGTTTCTATACTTATCCATGTATTTATATACCTTTGCTTAGTACCCACGACACAAGAACTTAGGGATCTTAATGTGGGACTAAGTTAATGTGTTGTGAAATGTGTGAATATTTATTTATTATTATTTATTATTATGAATGCACGAGACGATGTGCGGGTAGCGGGAGGACGCCACGCTTAAGTACCTTAATCGACTTTTACTACATGCAGGAACTATTAATTTTAGAAAGTGTAGCAAAAAAAGACCATATACGGACACCGGCAATGTCACTCACCTGTTTTTTAACAGTGATAATTTCCTTCATAACAAAGTAGGCACGCCGACAGCGGCGTCTGAAAGCCAGACACTTCTTCATCTGATGCCGACATTCCACACAGAAATATGACGGGTATCCGTCTCCGGGTGACATCTGAAATTTAAAAAAAATAAATACCTGAAGCATAGCATAGTAAGCTCAGTAGAGAGACTGAGGAACGGAGAAACTGAGAAAATATCCAAATATAACCGTATAGGTAGCTAGCGCTAGCGATCGCGCTCCGATGAAACGAAATTTAGTACGATTCCTAGTACTGTATTCAATGAGTGCGAAAGAGACATACCGACATAGGCCGGTTCACCCTTATTAGAATTTCTAATAAGAGTGAGGCTGCACTTGCGCCATTTCATTCGTCAAGGAAGTGAACGAACGAACACGCGAGGCGTTTCCAGACTGTAATTTTGCATGCGCTCATATTGATAAAATGTGAACCCCATCTAAAAATATCAGGAGCCGCCCCTGACCACTTACCAATCTATGTATTGACCTTTTGGGAAAGTCTGGTTTGGTTGGAGTAGACAGGTAGGGTAAAATACACACAATGGCATCACTTATAGAGGCTAAGCGCGGAAAGTGCCCAGACAAACTAACTAACCTACCTATGTATGTCTAAATTATAGGTGGTGTACGATTACATCGCACATTTGTGAATCTTTCGCAGTCAGCTTTTCTGTAAATCGCTATTTCCTACCTAAATTCAGTTCACGTTTGTCATTCAATTAGTGTGCACACATCAATCATTATTTTCAAGTTATTAAAGTGATTTATCATGTTATCACATCTTTCCTGTTCCACAACACCCTATCAAGTACTCATCAATTCTGGATGTAGTAGCAGACACGTGCTCCTACAGGTGGTGAACCCTTGGAACAAATTACCAGAAGAAGTGGTTTCAGCACCTAGTGTCAATAATTTCAAAAACAAACTGGACAAACACATTAAAGAACATAGAAAAACCTAAAAACAGAAGATACAGGCAAAATCGGTTGCCTCAACTGCCTGGCTGTTTACATATATATTAATAATAAAATTAAGAAACCAAGGATATAAAAAAGGGCAATTGTTAACTAACTATAAAATTTATATGTAAATTACACAGTATTTTCACTCAGTGTAGTAGGTAGTGGCCCTGCCTGCGAAGCCATAGGTCCTGGGTTCGAATCCTGGTAGGTGCAAACATTGATGTGATGAATATCAATGTTTGTTTCCGAGTCATGAATGTTTCTATACTTATCTATGTATTAATATACCGTTGCTTAGTACCCACTACACAAGACCTTAGGGATCGTAGTGTGGGACTAGGTCAATGTGTTGTGAGGTGTGTGAATATTTTATATTTACTAAGGAAGTCGGACATTGTCTCGGGCGATAAGGTAGCAACTTGTCGCACATCTGATCATTTACATCTGTCCCAGCTCTGCTAATGTGGCTGTGGGATTTCCTTAAAGATAATGCAGTTCTGGCCACACTTTGGGACCACAGCCATGTATATGTATAGGTATGTATGTATTTACACTAATCCGTTATTAGAAAGTAAGTGAAAATAACAGTGTAATATTAATATTAATAGTATCCCTTTATGTATCCAACTCTGTTTGTCCTGGGTATGGTTGGGTACAGTAAGTTGGAAGTTAGGTGGGAATTTGCTCTGGTGTTATACTTATTTAAAGTGTGGAGAGGGAAGGTATAACCCAACAATTCTCGTCTAATGCAAACTTAGGGTACCCAATGGATATCTGAGAGTGCGCAGAGCTCGTCTGTTTGCTCTACCCGACGGTAGAACTGACAGGCACCGAAAGGCTCCTCTGACGCAGGCACAGGTTGATGACCATGTCAACATATTTGCGTGTTCTCTGAGTGAGTTCACAAGAACTGCACTATTTGTGATTAGCTATAGTAAGTAGTCAGGTGTATAGATTTAACTTCATATTTTTTTATATTGTTTACACTTTATAGATATTGTTTTTATTTTATGGACTTTACAGTGGTTTGGTGTCCCTACACTGTATTATTGTAAAGTTTTTGAACTCAAAAAAATAAATAATAATCTGTACTTTTAAATAGTTCACAATAGTTCGCACTGACCTGAACTCCTGTCAAGGATAGATACAGTCTCAAGTAAGGCTCACTGAGCTTCTCGAGGTTTCCATCGAGCTGTAGACAGCCTCGACAGGCCTTTAAGTCCCACATCCTCAATTAATAATCTGTAATAACAAATTATTCATTGCAATTAACAGTGTGGGGGCTAGCCGCTCGCGACAAAGGTTCTGGATAAGATGGATAGGAAGTGGTCTATGTCCTTTATCAGGCTCTAGTACCAGATGGGTTCTATTCCCGGTAGATGCAAACATTGACATAAATAGTTGGCTCTTTATGATAAATAAATTATAAATTGAGTTGCAATGAAATAATAAAGTAAAAACATAGATAACCTAAAGTACGGCAAACTTGTAACAGAGCACACCAGCTTATTGGATTTATTAAACTTAGCTCAGGACCGTTTTTCACAGGTAAAATGATTTTACGCCACACATTTCATCACAAGAATAACAAAAATTAAAGTAAAAGTAGATTTGGTTTGTTTGTTTTCTTTCCAAAAAAAAAATAGACACCACAGATGGAAAAATGGAATTCTTTGCAGGATGAACGAGTGGTACCCATATAGTAGAAAAATACATACATCACCTATTTGGTAGGGTCTCCTCTCTCTTGCCTCTTGGAAACGAACAAGAAACGAAACCGAGTGGAAACCTCAGGACACGAAAAAACAAAATGGACGATTTGACGCGTCAAAAATGCTAGCAGCGCTCCTAGCGGCTGTATTTTTTAATGACTAGATTCGGTTCTGCGAGAAAAGCTGGAAGGGAGTGGATGTAATTTTCTTGTGAAAATCTAAATTTATTTGTAAATGGTTTGCATGTGGCCGTAAAGTGATGTTTTCTGGTAGATAAGTTATATTTTGTTTACTTGTGATGTGAATCTAGTGGGTGTGCATGGTTTTATATGTGGGTAAGTTAAGTAAAACTTTAGTCGGAATACGATCTCTTCATGGGCTCATGTAAGTTGTTTCTGCAATTCATTATAATTTTCACTAATTTTGCATCAATTCTTAAGGATTTTCTTGACGTTTCCATTCATCATCATCATTATCATCCATCATAAATTCAGAAATCATTTACTAAAGACAATGGCTGTATGGGCTTAGTTCCCCTTGCCTTTCCTTTGGGATAAACTCTTTAAAAAAAAATGATGCTTAGGTACTTAGGTATGATGTATGATTGTATCATTTGTATCATAGAAATTGAGAAAGAAATTTATAGAGGAGATACCAAATCCCTGGATTGTATGATATGATCGTAGAAAGAGGTATGATGAACTTATTTGGTGAGAGCGAGATGTCTCACTTTTAGCGATGCCGCAGACGTCAGGTTTCCTGATCAGGAATTCAGATCCTGAATGCTCTGTTTACATACAAAATGTTCAACACGCGCACATTGTTCTTATTTTTCAGAACGAAAAAAAACCTGACGTCCGGTTTAGTGCGTTCTGAACGAACCGAACGGAAATAACCTAATGACGTCATCCCTAACGCAGCTCTCGCGTACATTTTGGCTCGTCCGCCGCACACTCACGGAAATTTTCATTCTGAACCGTGGGAGCCTTGTACCGAGTGGACGTATAAACTTGTAGTCGTCGTAGGTAACAAAATGTGTGTAACCTAAAATTTAACAATGGCGGTGGAAAAATATCTTTTCGTCTTCGTCGTTCATGACGTGTGCTTGCACAAGCATCTACACGTTTTTGGCTCTGTGATCTTTGTGCTCGTCGTATAAAAATCAGAATGAAAAAACCGGATGGAGTGCGCTAGTCATCAGGAATTCCGGATCTTAATTCCTGATCAGGAAACTGTATTAGGAATCCGGACGTCTGCGACCTCACTTAAACGTCAAATCCACAGAGCTAATAACTAGACAAGACAAGTGTTTATACTTGGTTTGTAAAAAGCAAACCACTTCTATCAGCCCTAATTCCTTCAGCCCTGTCTCGAGAACGATTTAATTTAATTCTAATTCTTAAGACAGTTTTTGACGTGAAACGTCTTTAAAATCGCGCCGACACATACGGGTACCAGGTTTAAAAACTGGACCGTAACGAAAAGGTCTATATCATCGTACCTTAATAATTAAAAAACTATTGGTCTTAGAAACAAAAATGTGGTGTAAATATTTCACTTATATAGTCAGCTCGCTGTTATGACATTGAGTTCGTGTCGGGGTCAAGCGGGGGGGCGGGGGAGGGATACTGCGATAACTGTGCGAAACCGGCGCTCGCGCTTGTTTCTATTCAGTGTAACTCGTGACTCCGACTTTATAGCGTGGTGATTCTTTCGTGTGTTTGTCAAGTTTATTTGAACCGATTGATTTATACAAAAATAAGTGTAATTTGGACAGTATTTATATCTATACTAATATTATAAAGCTGAAGAGTTTGTTTGTTTGTTTGTTTGAACGCGCTAATCTCAGGAACTACTGGTCTGATTTGAAAAATTCTTTCAGTGTTAGATAGCCCATTTACCAAGGAAGGCTACAGTCTATACAACAACCTGCCCGGCTTCGCACGGGTACAACGCCCCCTCACGCGGACGAAGTCGTGGGCGGCTGCTATTTAAAATAACCAGAAAGTGACAATAAATATATAAACATTTGCTATGTATTTTATGTTTCTATTACGTACCTGTTCTTTTTTTATTAAAATACTTAAAACAGCGTCCATCTTGTTTTCATTTCAATCTTTTACTTTAAAAGCGATTCGCTAACATAGACGTTTCACGTTAAAACCAACGGCCGTGTGCCCCGACACAGCCCCTCCCGCTTTTTACATGCAAAGTAAATCCACTTAGTTTATCTAGTTATTAATAACTCTGTGAATTGACGTTTAAAAGTGAGACATCTCGGGCTGTATAGTTCTTCTTCCCTTTTTTTGCCTTTCTTTCCTTGAAGTTATGTTAATATAAAAAAGTTTAATTTGTGTTATGATTTTGTGTTTCTTTTCTGCGATATAAAATTTTGAGGTGCTTAATTAGTATTATTGAGCTTTTTCAGTACCTAGGTAGCTTAGATATTTGTTTTACTACAGCTACTGCTATGCAGCTACCGTGGCTATGAAGTATTGAAATCGCGAGCAATCAAAACATAACCTCAAAATGAGTACAATTCAGGAGCGTCTTCAGATAAAACGGGTGCCCCTAGACACTTGGAACACCCGGGAGCAGCTTTGCTTGGCCTCAGCTGTGGTTAGAAGCGGTGACCAGAATTGGATGTCAGTGTCTCGAGCCCTCAAAACCGTTGGAGAGCCAAACCGTCCTCCTGACTGGTACTCTCAGAAAAGGTATTTAGATGAAGCCTATTTTACTTTTAATTTTTATTTATAGATTATAGATAGACGCTTAAAGGTGCCCAGGAAAGTTCTTCTTGTAGAATGTACGGCAATTACGTATGGGCGTCCCATACTATAGAAAACATAATGTTTATTTGTGTTTGAAAATTTAATTTTGTGGGTGCTGTGGTGATAGTCTAATTTCTTTTTGTAATATTCCTAAACTATTATTTGTAGGACTGGACCCCCTCCAGCCAGATGGACTGATGAACAAAAGACAACTGGTAGTGACTGGATGGCAAAAAACTGGTGCCCTGGGGGAGGCCTACGTCCAGCAGTGGACTGCAATAAGCTGATGATGATTTACATTTAAGATGTTAGGTGTTGTTAGTAGTGTTAGTTGAGAGAAAAACTATTAGGATAAAAGAAGAGATGCATGTGCACTGGCAAGATGGCGGTCAAATGTTTACCTAGCTAATTGTAAAAAAAAGAGATCTTTTCCAGCAAGCCAAGCAATTGTTATAATCATTATTTCTACCTATATTCATCATTTATATATCCATCAGCTGTGCAGCCCAATATGGAGCATTACTCGAGCACGTTGAAACTCCCAAACGGAAGAAACGGAGCTCAGAGTCTGCGGTAGAGACTCCTCAGGAAAGCATCCTCAAGCGTCTCACACAAGACCGCATATTGGAAATACAGGCTACTATTACGGAGATGAACCAGCAGTATGAACAGTTGAAGGTAAATCTAGAGAATTTGATCAGACAGGCCCCCTGATTACGTAAAAGCAATAGCAAAGCCGAAGCAGTGCGATCGCGATAACTGATTTATTAATTATTTTTAACATAAGTATTTTATATGTATGTTTATGTTTCAAATGTTAGTAGTGTTACATACCCTTGTACCCTTACAACAGTTGAAGGTAATGGTTTGATGGATGGCATGTGCCCCAGGCAAATTTATGTCAGCCTCTTGAGATCAGCCTTTAGTCAAATCTGCCCTTTGCGCCCCCAATAAATAATGAACTGATGTTTATGTTGTCAAAGGCATATTGTAGAACACAATAACATATTGTAGATTACAAAACAGCTAGGCATTTTGAATACATTTATTAATACCATTGTAGCAGAGCCATCTATTGGATGCAGGAGAGAACTACAATCAAATGCAAAATCCTAGAATGCGATATCAAAGTTTCTCACAATGATTGGAATATATACACGGGCGAAACAATGACTAGTGGCCCGGTGGGGCCCAAAGAGGTTCCCTTTTCACTACCCCCACATAAATTTAAATACATAATTTTTTAGGTTTTGAAGTGACTTGACAATTTGGCTTCTAGCACTTTGCTTAATTAATTAGGTTAGGTTACAACTGTTACAATAACAACAAGTAGAGCTAGCGTACCGCGGCAGCGACCGGCGCAGAGCTAGAAAGATTTCCTTATTCCATATTATTCAATTCATATTGCCTAGCCGTTTTGTTATATGGCGTGTTCTAAAATATCCCTTCGACATTGGGCGTTTTTCTACTGGACAACACGACAACGACTTTTCGTCATCTACTATGGGGGGGCTGTGCGTGGTCGTGTCAAAGAAAATCTGCCAATAGCCAACAGCAAACGTATCAAACTTATATCTGTTCACAGAACGAAGTAACCGAAATCCGAAGTCCCCTAACCTCAGAGGATAGACTGAAAGAGATGTGGGCGAGTGTAGAGGCGGCAAAGCGTGTGAGGGAAAGAGAGAGCGCTAAGCGGGCCGCCTGGCTGAAGGAGAGAGAGGAGAAGAGAGCGAGAGCCGAACGCAATTGGCGTCCCCCTCGCACGCCGGAAGGACAACCTAGTGAGTTTTTAACTACATATACTGAAATAGAATCACAACAAAGTCGCTTCCCACTGTTTGTCTGTCCGTATGTATGCTTAGATCTTTAAAACTATGCAACGGATTTTAATATGGTTTTTTAGATAGATAGAGTGATTCAAAAGGAAGGTTTATATGTATAACTAGGGACCCGCCCTGGCTTGCACGGGTGTAATGCTCTCTCACACGGGCAAACTAATCTCTATACTGATATTATAAAACTGAAGAGTTGGTTGGTTGTTTGTTTGAACACGCTAATCTCAGGAACTACTGATCTGATTTGAAAAATTCTTTCAGTGTTATATCAGTGTTATATAGCCCATTTATTGAGGAAGGCTATAGGCTATATAGCAACCGGCCCCGGCTTCGCACGGGTTGAATGCCCTCTCACGCGGACCAAGTCGTGGGTGACCGGTAATTTTGATATAATTCCAGCCACGCCGACACCAGCCCCGTCTTCCCCTCTGCTGACGTCATTATTGAAGTCCTCTCCGGTCACCACCACCCCTCAACATATATCGCATCCGAATAACACTATTGGTAAGAATATTCGTATTTAAACTGCTATGTAGCTTAGGTGGAGACGGCAGAGTAGAATTCGTACCACCCCATGTCTGCCCGTGGGTATCGTACGAGGCGACGAAGGGTTTTCGGGAGGTGGGCAGCAGCACCTCTCGTGTTGACAACATGGACCATAGTCGGTGCCAGCCAAACAAATAAATGTAATTAAGAAAACTGACCCACACTAAATAGTAAAACCAAGAATAGGAAATTGCATTACCGCTGCCTACTACACCGTATTGTATTTTGCCGTGTGTGTGGCTTTGCCAGCCGCGCGCGTCCATCAACACAACAGACTACGTTACCTAGGCTGGCACTGACTCCAAAAAATAAGTGATAATTATAAATATTTAAATAGTTAAAGATGACTTTGTTAAAGTATTAGGTATTAAGTTGTAAATATTTAAATAATTTTAGATATTTAATATGTATTAAGTAGATAAATTAGTTACGTTATTTATCGCTTTTTAGTTAAAGTTTGAAGACGGTTATTTTTTAAAGTCAGTTTATTATAAAATGGCGTCCAGTAGTCACCATATTGGATTTTTACTAACGTCATGTCTTTAGTGACACTCGCCGGACTAAGAGGAATCGATTGACGTATGAATCATAAAAATCGGCCGAGTCGTTTGGTCTGTGTAGTGCTTCAAAGGAACATACAAACATACATACATACATAGGCTGTTTGTTGCGTCGCACAGTCGGGTAAAAAGCTGAGATTTTGAATGAATTTTTTCCATTTCTTTGTTAATCATTTTATAATATACTAGTGGACGCCCGCGACTTCGTCCGCGTGGACTGCAGAAAAAACAAAATGTCTAAATTATCCGGGATAAAAAAAAAATCCCGGGATATAAAGTAGCCTATGTGTTAATCCAGGGTGTCAGCTAACTCTATACCAAATTTTATTAAAATCGCTCCAGCCGTTTTTACGTGAAAGAGTAACAAACATCCATCCATCCATACTTACAAACTTTCGCATTTATAATATATAACTTTCAACCCTTATTTCACCCCTTAGCTGGTCGAAATTTCAAAAATGCTAGAACAAATGTTTAATGATTTCTTATCAAGTGCTTAAATATAAAGTTTCATGGTTTTATCTTTTAAAATTAAGAAATCCCATACAAACTTTCAACCTCTATTTCAACCCCTTCATCCCTTTTTTTCGAAATAAAAAGTAGCCTATGTTCTGTCTCAGGGTCTAAAGATTGTCTGTACCAAATTTCATCAAAATCGGTTGCGAGGTTTAAGCGGGAAAGCGTAACAGACAGACAGACAGTTACTTTCGCATTTATAATATTAGTTGGGATGGGATGACGTATATGGGTCGAGTGGCGTGCCGTTAGGTGTGTCCGACATCTTCCAAAATCCGAAATAAAGAATGCGGCGTGTAGTAAACAAGCTTAATTAGGAATCACAAACACTTTCACTGTATCTACGCACAAGATTACTAGGATTCTAGCGGATAACGTAGAAACGTGGTAAGTACAAGACAGAGGCTGATTAGCACCCGTGCTTCGCTCGACAGACGCAACAAAAAGAACAGAATACCCTCCGGCTCAATTCAAACGACCCGGTGGTCGTTGTAAATCTACAGTGGCGCCCTCTCAGTACTCTGTCTTGTCTTTACCCAAGTGACAGCTGTCCTCAAGTCAGTGATAGCTGTCGACTTGACGTTTCTAACTTCAACGATTGAAAATAGATGGCGTTGGAGATCCGACTGTAGGATATGACATCTTGATCTCCGACACGGCCATTTTGACAACTCACGCGTCCTCGCGTGGGGTTTCGGGAAAGAAAGAGGATTTTGCAAAGTAACATGTCTCACGCTCGGTCTTTCTGACAAAACTTGACTGTAAAAACTTCATTTAAACGTTACTAAACCTTTATTTCAAACGAACCAATATCATCATAATCAAAATTGAAAATCATTTTACTATACCAAATTGTTACAAATTTACTTGCATACTATTAAACAAAGAAATCGACTATAATCGTCACACACAAGGTAAATAATTCCAAAACAAGGCTACAGTATACACAATCCATATAGAGTAACGTCAGTCAAGTAAGTCTAGTTGCCTCAATCTAGCAACTCTTGGAAACTTCCATCCAGCTTCCGTAAACCAGTCTAGTCACTTCCATCCAGTGACTCTTGGAAACTTCCATCCAGCTTCCGTATACCAGTCTAGTCACTTCCATCCAGTGACTCTTGGAAACTTCCATCCAGCTTCCGTATACCAGTCTAGTCACTTCCATCCAGTGACTCTTGGAAACTTCCATCCAGCTTCCGTATACCAGTCTAGTCACTTCCATCCAGTGACTCTTGAATACCTCTATCCGGTATCCGTAAACCACTCTCAATCAGTCAACTCAACATTAATTAGAACATGACGGTCCATCCCCGTCAAGTTCGCACACATTATCATCACGGTCACATGTCAGCGTGTCATTGGTAATGTCATTCGCAGGTATTCGCCTAAGTCTGTAATGTGCGTACTTATAGGTTCTATTGGAATTAAGGGCTTTAAGAACATAACGATTACCTTCAAGTACCTCCGATACCCTAAAAGGACCTCTATACTTCGGATCAATTAATCGAATTTCGAGTTCACCTGTAGTTACACGAGTTTTTGGCAAACCTGTTGTAAAATAACTGGAATATTCACCTAAAATAGTTAAAAGATCTGACTTTTTACAAGAGGGTATATCTGTGTCAACATTACTAAAGTCGTTACTGATACTAGAATCGGTTAAAACGTCACAATTTAAAACTGTCAAACTATTTTGTTTTCAAATGCTAAAATTATTTGTTGACAAGTTAATAACGAAGCCTTGACTCAATATTTCACGACCTAGCATAATATCACTACGCATATACACATCGGGTAAAACATGTAATAAAAGTTCTAAACAATAATCATTAATTTCAACATTACACAGTATTTGCTGGGTGCTGAATACACTGGTTTGACCAATTCCCGTTAGAGAGACAGTTTTAGCAATTCTTTTACCATTGAAACTTGATGCAACGCTTTCTTTTATTAGTGAACACTCAGCACCCGAATCAAAATGAAAATCATAAAATCTACCTTGATTATTAAGAGCGCCGGTCGGTGGTAAAGCGGTAAGTGCAACTATCTTTCGTGGATTCAGACGAATTTGACCTCGGCGCACCTCGAAGCCTAGGTACTCTACTTTTTCTTTCAGGAATGAGCACTTTTTAGGATTTAACGAAAATCCCTTCCCAGAAAGAACTTCTAATACTACCTTTAGTCTATCGAAAGCTTCGTCGATGTTACTGGCCACAACTAGCACGTCATCCATGTACACTACAACGTACTTGTTCACGAGATCGCCTAGAGCATGTATGAGAGCACGTTGAAACACTGCAGGAGCATTTTTCAAACCGAAGGGCATAGTAAGGTACTCATACTGACCTTCAGTTGTCACGAATGCTGTGCGCTCTATGGACTCCGACTCGATAGGGATCTGGTGAAATCCCGATGCTAAATCTAAAATTGTAAAAAAATGTCCCCCATGCAACCTAGCAATCTGTTCAGATATGAGTGGTAAAGGAAAACGGTCAGAAACGGTGTTATCGTTCAACTCCCTATAATCGACACACATTCTATCTGAACCGTCTTTTTTTTAACCAAAAGTATCGGGCTTGCGAACGGTGAAGAACTAGGTCTAATTACCTTAGCATTAAGCAGCTCGTTGATCTTGCCCCTCACAATCTGACGTTCATCTGGGGTCAGCCTGTATGGGCGAAGATTTACCGTCTTGTGCGGGTCTACGAGCCGTATCTGCATAGGTTCAGTGTCAGCAGGAGAAGTAGGTGTACCGGTAATGAAACTAAGCTTGAACCGTTCTAAAATCTCAATCAACCTAGGTCTATATTCATTACTAACGTCAGTATCTACCAAGTCAAGGTCTATACCATTATTTGCAACTACATCACATGATTCGACTATGTTAATTTTCTCGAAACGTACTTTATCTACCGACATATGTACAGTCAAACCGATAGCTAGAATTTCACGTCCGATCATAATGTTGTATCGCAAACAATGGTCAGGTAAAACATGAAGGAGTATCTCAAAGTTAATATTGTCAATGTCAATTGTCGTTAAAATTTGCATGGTCGAGGCTATAGAAGTTTGTCCTATACCAGTCATAGAATCATTGTCATAAATTCGCTTACCACTAAATTTCAAAGCAATCGATTCTTTAACTAAGGAACACTCTGAACCTGAGTCGTAAGTAAATGGGAATGACTCACCAGAGTGACGCAGAGAACCCGAAGGCGCATTCACAATGCACACGTCTACTCGCTTTTCCTTAGCTGGATCAGTTCCAGTGCCGCCGCCGGTACCGTTGTTCCCCTCCTTGATTTTCCTCTTCGCGCAGTCGGATGCATAGTGGCCTTGTTCCCGGCAGTTGAAGCAGGTGATGCGATCGGTTCTCCCTGTAGGTTGGTTGGTCGAGTTATGGTCCCCGTGAAAGGACCTGTGTTTGGACCGGTCATCTTGCTTCTTCGAATTGGCTTTGTTGCGACATTGAAGAGATTTGTGGCCTACTTGTCCACAATTAAAGCACTTGATGGTCACAGCAGATCCATTAGGTCGGTTTCTTTTGACGTGAAACGTCTTTAAAATCGCGCCGACACATACGGGTACCAGCCCGGCTAGCACGGACAACGATACACGATATGATAAGTCAAGTTATCGATACCTAGCTGTCAAAATTCGATAAATATAGCCGCCATGTTGAATTTTATCGATACAGCGAACATAACCATGCCGGTAACGTTACAGGGCACGATACGATATGATAGATAAAATGCGAGCATGTGCATCGGTTACTATCGATAGCGCCTAACATGACCGTATTTTGATGTTAAAAATATCGAATTTTGACATCAATTCAAGATATTGTTATCGATGAACATTGTAGTGCGCGATAAGCGTAGATAGGTTAGAGAAATCGAAAATACCTATTATATTCTTTGGTTCGATAGGTTTTCAGTGATATGCTCCTAACTTAATATTTTTAATTTAGTGTTTTAGTTTACTCGTTTTTAGTTTACATAGGTAGGTCAAAGGTAAAATTAAATGATTAGTAATTGGTATCGATAACATTCAACATGGCGGCTAATATCTATCGTATTTTGACAGCTAGTCGATAAATAGGTTTATCGTATCGTGTTTCGCTGGTCATGTTAGAGCAGTTAACATGACATCTGATGTCAAAAAGGAAAAAAAGAAAAAAAAAGAATGAACGACAATTGAAAAAAAAGAAAAAAAAATTTTTGACACTAGAAACATTTGTTTAACTTATCCCGCTCCTTATCGTATCATAACACGGGATAAATCTTAACGTAACGTATCGTTCCATTGGTCATGTTCGCGAAATCGATAATTATGGTGGTATAGATACGATACGAAATCCTTTATCGTATATCTACTTATCGTGGTCGTGCTAGCCCGGCTGGTTTAAAAACTGGACCGTAACGAAAAGGTCTATATCATCGTACCTTAATAATTAAAAAACTATTGGTCTTAGAAACAAAAATGTGGTGTAAATATTTCACTTATATAGTCAGCTCGCTGTTATGACATTGAGTTCGTGTCGGGGTCAAGCGGGGGGGCGGGGGAGGGATACTGCGATAACTGTGCGAAACCGGCGCTCGCGCTTGTTTCTATTCAGTGTAACTCGTGACTCCGACTTTATAGCGTAGTGATTCTTTCGTGTGTTTGTCAAGTTTATTTGAACCGATTGATTTATACAAAAATAAGTGTAATTTGGACAGTATTTATATCTATACTAATATTATAAAGCTGAAGAGTTTGTTTGTTTGTTTGTTTGTTTGAACGCGCTAATCTCAGGAACTACTGGTCTGATTTGAAAAATTCTTTCAGTGTTAGATAGCCCATTTACCAAGGAAGGCTACAGTCTATACAACAACCTGCCCGGCTTCGCACGGGTACAACGCCCCCTCACACGGACGAAGTCGTGGGCGGCTGCTATTTAAAATAACCAGAAAGTGACAATAAATATATAAACATTTGCTATGTATTTTATGTTTCTATTACGTACCTGTTCTTTTTTTATTAAAATACTTAAAACAGCGTCCATCTTGTTTTCATTTCAATCTTTTACTTTAAAAGCGATTCGCTAACATAGACGTTTCACGTTAAAACCAACGGCCGTGTGCCCCGACACAGCCCCACCCGCTTTTTAGGTCGGGTCCATCACGATAAATACTTGATGAATAACTTCTCTTCAGGAACGAGACAGCCTTCAGTTCCTTTTGTAAATGGTTACGCGTCTTCATGTCAGTCGTTATAGCAATCCTCTGAACACGTGGCTCTTGTTTTGAAATATGAGCTAAGACAGTGGCTATTGCTATCTGTTCTGTAGTCAGTCCATTCCACCTTGCCATTAAGGATGTTATGAGGGTAGCGGCGTATGAGGCCAGGCACTCGTTATCTCTCGGTTTCTTGTCGTGCATACTGATGAGAAAGGAAGCAGCAGTTTCAGGACAGTCATACCTTGCTACGAAAAGCTCTTTAAAATCGGCCCACGTCATATTAGGAAACGATATTGAAGACAGCCAAGATGATGCTTCGCCCTTGAGTGTGTGGCTTAACGCGATCATCAGAGAAGATCCATGGCGATGTCGATCTGTGATACACATGTCCGCGGTCGTTATCCAAGCTCGGGCGTCGATGTCTCTTTTCTCTGGGTCGAAATCAGGAAGGCGAATAGAGTCCGAAGATGCAGGTAGTTTTATTGCTTGCACCAACGCCAGAAAATTTTGATTTTGTTGCTCGAAGAGAAGACGCCATTTTTCTTCGCTCGAGTCACTATTTGAAGCACGTGTTTCATGTGGGTGATCCGGGTTGCATCCCACGCCTGATGACGTAGATGGGTCGAGTGGCGTGCCGTTAGGTGTGTCCGACATCTTCCAAAATCCGAAATAAAGAATGCGACGTGTAGTAAACAAGCTTAATTAGGAATCACAAACACTTTCACTGTATCTACGCACAAGATTACTAGGATTCTAGCGGATAACGTAGAAACGTGGTAAGTACAAGACAGAGGCTGATTAGCACCCGTGCTTCGCTCGACCGACGCAACAAAAAAAGACGAATACCCTCCGGCTCAATTCAAACGACCCGGTGGTCGTTGTAAATCTACAGTGGCGCCCTCTCAGTACTCTGTCTTGTCTTTACCCAAGTGACAGCTGTCCTCAAGTCAGTGATAGCTGTCGACTTGACGTTTCTAACTTCAACGATTGAAAATAGATGGCGTTGGAGATCCGACTGTAGGATATGACATCTTGATCTCCGACATATATAATATCTTTACTAAGATAAATTTATAAAAACACTTCTCCATTAATACAGGATGATTTTTGGTCGTCAACGTTCCCGAAAACTACGGATTATCCTCATCATCACGATCATTTTTCTCCGTGGAAGCATACCTGGGAAGTGTCTGGTTTCCAAAATATTAGGGTCCAAATTAATTAATATCTGTCTATAAAAAAACTAACATAAACACTAGACACTATAAATTTCGCACGATGACGGAATTTTAAATTAAATAAAAAAAAAATAATTCCCAGCATTTTTTTTGGCATAAACTTACTTTATTTCATGTATACAATACGTACCCTTCGTTAAAGGTGGCCACAAAAAAACACCCTGTATAATCCGTTAGAATATGGTTGATAGTTTCATCTTTAAACATTGTGCTGAGGGATTCAGCTTTGTTTGCCGAGATTTAGCTAGTGTATAGCTATCGGGATGAAAAATAACGTTGCCAATATGTAATTTACAAAAGAGATGGTAAAATTCGTCATCCGAGTAATTGACCCGGTGGCTCAGTGGTGAGAGCGCTGGCACGCGGAATGCAGAGGTCGTGGGTTCGATTCCCACCCGGGTGAGGAATTTTTTCCATTTCTTTATTAATAATTTTATGACTATACATTATTTTTCTATTAATATTGGGTCAGTCGATCTAGGAGGAACTTGATAAGGCATTTTAGTCTTTCTTTAGACTTCAGTGTATACAGTGTGTATAGTGTAGAATCTAATTTGAACACTAGTAAACATTTCCTGACCGCGATCGGTACCCATTCAAGAAGCTGACGGAGTCATACATACATAAGTCGCTTTTTGGTCACAAATACAAGGCCCTATCTATAACTGTTAAAGTGCTGTGGATTTTGGTAAATAAATAAAATTTAATAAAAACAAAGTCCAAGCGACTACGGCTACGATGAATGAATTCTTTATTTGCCACTGTGTTAACCAATCTTTATTTGATGCTGGGTAATTTTTTTTTCTTCAAGTAAATGAGGTAGGCTCACCACTTACCACGTAAGGCTTAACAGGCTAACTGGTGAAAAGTGAGTGTGTAATTTGCACACCTCTGCTCAACCTCCTTGGGGGATAACGAGCGTTACCTTTATGGATGTATTCTGCCTCCAACAGACAGCATATCGCCGTCTGCGTGTGCGCCGACGCTGTCGATGCTGCTGGAGCCGCGCGCGCCACCCGCGCCCCCCGCGCCGCCTGCGTCCCCCGCGCCGCCCGCGCCCCCTGCGCCGCCCGCCGCCGAGCACGCCGCCATCGAACACATCAAGTCGCAGCTCGTGCAGCTGGAGCGCCGGCTCAAGGGTACGCTAGAACGCGACAACGGTTACTCGCGCGCGCGACGGATATAGGTGCCGGGGCCGGGAAGCTTATAGGGTCTATAGCAAGCATTAATTCATTTCAAAGCATCAATTCATCTTGTACTTCCTTTCTTTTCTTCTCCTTCCTCTTCTTTCGCGAACTGGCCGGCGGCAGTGGCAGGTCAAGTGACCAGGTGCACCCTGGTAATACCAGGGGTCGACCAGACCGGCCCGCGTCCCCCTGGCCAGCCGCATCTTTCCCTTCCCAAATGGGTCACACTCTTTGACATTTTGATAATCGTCCTATCTCTTCCTCGCCGCGGAGGCGGCCCCCCGTGTGCTTTGCCCCTCGCAAGTTAGTTGCCAAACTTGCGCGCCGCCGACCTGTCGCTCGACAAGTGAATTTTCGTGTGTGACAAACTGACCCTACCTAAAAGGAGTGCCCCTAAACGTAAAAGTAGACTAATATTGAATTGAAAAACCATATAACCCTATATATATATATATATATATATCTTGGCCCAGCTCCTTCCCTAAACAGGAATGATGGAGTATGGCTAGCATAAGAGTCGCGACCGGCAATTCTGTAGGAGTGAGAAAAGAGGAGAAACTTTTGTCATATGTATTTCGAAGCTTTGTTCCTCTCTAACGTTCGCCCCCTCCGCTCAGCACGCACGCCGCCCCCCGCGCCCCCCGCTCTCGACATCGACGACATCGAGATCAAGGCGGAAGATGTGTACGCGTTCAGGGACATCGACCTGCACATACCGCCCGTCGCCACCATGCACAAGGTTGCTGCCAGGTGAGGACTGCACACACTACATCCATTACCTCTTTCAGTCTTGGTGGTTAGTGTCGCTAACCACCTATTTCTGATTTTTTTAATTAAATCTATGCCATCTACTTATAATTGGTTGAACTATCATGAAAGTTCGATTCATGCTTGACAAGATACGCCCGAATATACCGCCAAATGAAGGAATGACAACTCAATTTAGTTGAATTGAATATTGCACTTACGTAATTTTAATTGCGTGTTTTATAAAAAAAATAACAGGTAAGTAAGTAAGCTTTTATCTTCAATGTTTTTTATTAACTTTGTTCTCATTTATCTGTTTTATATATATTTGCATGAAAGTACTATTACTCTTAAGTTTTTTGCAGTGTATTCACATTGAAATGCATAAATCATCATTAATAGTTTGTATCAATAGTCATGGTGGTTAGTGTCGCTAACCAACTCATCCTTCGAAAACTTTAATAAATATACCCGGTGGCTTAGTGGTTATAGCGGCTGGCACGGTTTGCAGATGTAAAATTAGCCTTATCTGGAGCGCCGCTCACATTAATTCGCAGTGTACGTATGCGGCCACTAGATGTCGCTTAGTCCGAGTTAGAACGCGAGATGGTTGCCTTTAAAGAGTGAGGGTTTTGCTCATAATGAAAAAAATTTGAGCTCCCATCTAAAAAATACCAGGAGCCGCCTCTGATTGCCAAATGCTTTTTTGTGTCTGAAGAGCATAGAAATATTTATTTTATGAAATAAATGTAATAATGTAATTTATTGAAACAAAAAGTTTAGTTATTGCTCTGTAAAGAGAAAATTATTTTATGAATTTTACAACCATTTTACACAAGTTATTTTTATCAAAGATTTATTTATACACTTATGTACTAAGTAATTTATTAATCACTAACCTGTAAAGAGAAACAACATTAAAAGCTATTGTTTAAAAAATTATGAAATTGTTTCCTTTAAAATCCACATTAATGTTTTACTGTAAAAAAGGCCAGTCACCATTTTGCATTTCTGGCAAAGACATAGGTCATGCAAACGGCCACATAGATGATATAATATTTTGATGTAAAACGTCTACATAAATTCATTTCATTTACATAAACATACAGGGTGTAAAAAGACAACGTTGTTATTTTAATACCTCGTATTCTTTGTAACGTAACGATAATTTTATTGAAAAAAAAAAAATATTGCAAGCAATGTGATTGCAATTTGATTGACAAATGTACCTACAAAACTAACATTTTAAAATATTAATATGGTGTCTTTAAGAAAATGTTTGTTAAAGGTTTCCAGATGGATTTATTTAAAAAAAAATCTGATATTCATGTAACTTTGGACCTCAATGTCTTGGAAACACGTGCTTTCCCAGGGGTGCTTCCATAGAAAAAAATGATCGTGATGATACAAAGAATACGAGGTATTAAAAGAATGAAGTTGTCTTTTTACACCCTGTATATTTCCAAGCGCAAGATTACAACACATAACGTTAATCACTTTTCACTGTCACACAAGTATCACTCAAAACTTTATGTGCTTATTAATTTTTGCTAGTACACTCTCGATATGTACGAGTATGTACGTTAAGTAGCCATATACAGGTGTACCAAAAAGGGTATGTTAAGCGAAAAGCTACGTAAATAGCCCACTGTAGAGAACCTACCCACAAAATTTGAGACTCGAAATCACATGTTGATTTTTCAAGATTGTATGAAAATTTCTGGGATATTTAAAAATTCTCCATACTATCGGGAAAAATAAACATGTGATTTCGAGTCTCAAATTTTGTGGATAGGTTCTCTATAGTGGGCTATTTACGTAGCTTTTCGCTTAACATACCCTTTTTTGTTACACCCTGTATATCTCTTTTATATCTGTTTTCCTTTTGTATAACATCAGGGCGGTAGACAAGCCTCAGTCGACTCCCGAAGAAGAACCCACGCCGATGGAAACTGACGATGTTGTCGTCACAGAGGATGTTGTTGAGGTATTTAGAAATACGAAACAATAGTCCTGTACTGATGCAGGGCTTCACTAGAATACATCAGCTGCATCTCCTTCTGTGCATGTCGTAAGAGTCTTATTTTCATGTCTTCAAACAACTTTGATATATACAGTTAGACTCGAAGTCACATGATTATTTTTCAAGATTGTATGAACATTCCTGGGTTGTTTAGAAATTCTCCACACTGGCTGGGAAAATAAACATGTGATTTCAAGTCTGAAATTTTGTGGATAGATTCCTTTAAGTGGGCTATTTATAGCTTTTCGCTTCACATACCCCTTTTGTTACACCCTGTATGACTTATATTATTCTATTCATTTGTCTACTTATAAAACAATGTCGCTTGTAAGGTCTTCCGGGATTTTCTCTGCTTTGTATGCGCATTTTTCTTTCAGCTTTCACAAATCTCTACGGAGATTGGTCAGGTACGCAGGAGATATTATAGTGCACAATTGTGTGCGCAAACACAGATGCACTCTCTATTCCGTTACTCTCATAGTCCGATGGGACGGAAAGCCGACACGACCGGAGAGAGATCAGGCGCAGGACCAACGGTTTTACGTGCTTTCCGAGGCACGAGCTAAGTGACAATTTTGCAACATCAAAATCTGTACATGAAATAAATTCATTGGTACAGGCCCGTGACTGGAATCGAACTTACGCCTCCCGCTTGGAAGGTGCACGTCTTAACCACTGGGCTATCACCGCTATGACGTAAACTGTTAATAAATATATTATTTTGCAGCAAGAACAGTTAACTCCTGCACCAGTAGTACAATCTACTTCCGCTGTACACGAAACACCGGTAAGTGACTTCACATCGATCATCAAAAAAAAATACATCTATCAATACCAACTAATATTATAAACTAGCAGATGCCTGTGACATCGTCTGCGTGGACTACAGAAAAAACAAAATCTCGAAATTATCCGCGATAAAAATATTTTCCCGGGATAAAAAGTAGCCTATGTGTTAATGCAGGGTGTCAGCTAACTCCATACCAAATTTCATTAAAATCGCTCCAGCCGTTTTTGCGTGAAAGAATAACAAACATCCATTCATATTTCGACATTTTGTTTTTTTTCTGCAGACCACGCGTATGAAGTCGCGGGCGTCCACTAGTACCCTATATAGAAATTTTTTTTTAACAGGTAACAGAAGAGACGGTGACAGAAGTGCCGCCAACCGTACCGGAAGTGGAAGTGCCGCCGGAACCGGAAGTTAAGATCGCGTTCCCGGAAGTCAAGTTCCCGACACTGGAAATTAAAGTTATACAGCCAGAAGATAAAAAGGTATTTAGAATATAAAACAAATATAATCCGCAAGGGTTTCCGGGAGGTGGGCAGCAGCGCAAATATAGTCCAAAATACAAACTGCGGTCACCAACCCGTCTGCCCAGCGTGGTGACTGAACTAACCTCCCTGTGGCAGTAGCCTTGTGACGTGCCCTGGGGGAGGCCTACGTCCAGCAGTGGACTGCAATAGACTGTCCAGTATTAATCTTGAACAACTGTACATGCTGCTAGTCTGAAAACAACCTGAGACCTTAATACAATACGTTATTCTAGTCTCATCTTTAGGCGACCTTAACTCTTATTCTCCACGTTGGTGGCTATAAAGCCCCGAATCGCTTACTTATGCCTGACAGACCGTAACAAATCGCACCTTGGGGTGGTGACCGTTGCCAAAGCAAAAGCTTTGCGATTTATTTATTTTTGGGTTGTTTAAATTCACCTCCTTTTTTGTTTGGTAGCGGTTTAATTTTTGGGGTGCGAACATAGAAAGTAACATATAATTAGACAATCGACAAACAAGTTGTTAATGCTTTCATGTCGAATAGATGATATTGAATTTGAATTTGAATCTATAACCGATTTCAGAAAAGAGAGGTCATGTGTTTTGTATGTATTTTAACATAATATCCGTTAATATTGGCCGCCATGACAGAAATATGTGTGTTCTTACCTGTTTGCCTACTCTTTTCTATTGTGTCTATTTCTACCCTATTTCCATTGTCTTGTTCTATGTTGTTGTTGCTGTCCGTATATATGTAATTGTCAAATAAATTCTATCTATCTATCTATAAATACGGTCGAAGACATTATCATTGTTTTTTTTTACAAACTATAGGTCAAAGAAGAGATAAAAGAACCAGAAGTGATAGCCGAACCGCAAAAGGAGATAGAGATAGAGAAAGAGAAGGAAGAAGTGGTAGAAGTAAACGTGGAAGAGATTCCCCCACCACCTCCCGTCGAGGAAGAAGTCAGGTAATTAATTAAGTGATTTATTCGACATAAAGGCGACTTATTTGTCGATTGTAATTTTTAAGGTTCCGTAGCCAAATGGCAAAAAACGAAACCCAAATAAAAACAACATGTACGTTTTTCTGTATGTCTTTGTCACTTTATTCCGAAACTATAACGACTATACAGTTGAAACTTTATAGATATTGTCCTTTTCATATAATACGCCTGATTTCGGAACTAACATTTTCCTTTTGCCATCATCCAGCGGAGGTATACGATGAAACGGACAATAGATGTATTCTGTGAACCGCTTAATTCACACTTTGTGGGATAGTGGGTACGCCAGCTATGGATGTAAGAAAAAACAAAGAAATCAATCATTTGTTTTTCGTCACAAATATTGCATTTTTTTTTTACAATTAGCTAGGCAAACATTTGACCGCCATCGTGCCTGATGTTAAGCAAGATGCGGCCTAGGGTGGTACATGTTTGTCTAGAAAGTGCCTATTCACTCTAGCTTCGAAGAGACCAATATTGTAGTGCTCGGGATATACATCGGCAGGAAGTGCAAAGTAAAATAAAAATATATTACTTCTTACCGAAATTAGTGATTTGCTTTTGACACGAAACTATATAGGTCGTAACTAATGTTACATACCAATATATTATATATATTTCTATCTCAGTGCGATCCCGGAGCCGCCGGCAGAATCGGCAGAAGTAGAACCTCAACCCACGGCAGAACCGGAACCGGAAACGGCAGAATCTGCGCCGGAACCTGCCGTCGAAACGAAACCGGAAGTGGCAGAAACGCCGGAAGTGCATGAACCAGGTGCGTTAATTAAAATATTATGAAGATAAGAGACAGTCTCATTAGAATAAAAACAAAGAATTGAACATCGCTTTTTTAAATCTGTTAAAAATAAAATTTCAGACTAAACATAGATTGAAATTTCTTGATTAAAAGCCCTTAAATTATAAGTATATTAACTTATTCATACATTATAGTCACGCCCTAATACAGTGGTTCCCAAAGTGGTCCAGGTGGCCCCCCAGGGGTCCACAGGAGACTCGGTGGGGGTCTACGTTAATGTGAAAAAATGGAGGTTCACAATTAATTTGTATATGGTGTAGGCCTGTAGGGGGTCTACCAGAACCAGTTAACTTTTAAAAGGGGTCTATGAGTAAAAAAAGTTTGGGAGCCTCTGCCCTAATACGTCTCAAAGAGGTTGGACAGAAGCACTGACGGCTCGTCCTAAGGAGCGCTCGTGCAGTGCACTCCCACCCACGAAGATTACATAGGCAATCTATATTTCTCTATATTTATAATTATCTTTCAATTCTACTATGTTTATACAATAGTGTCTACGCGTTCGTCTCAAGTAAGTTGTAATCTTATGTATCGAGTGGAGCGCTAGCGATCGCGCTCCAATGAAACGTAATTTGGTACGATTCCTAGTACTGTATTCAATGAGTGCGAAAGAGACATACCGACATAGGCCGGCGCGTGAAACAGAAGATTTCGTATGAAAAATTAGCCTTATCTGGAGCGCCGCTCACTTTAATTGGTAGTGTGCGTATGCGGTCACTAGATGTCGCATAGTCCGAGTTAGAACGCGATATGGTTGTCTTTAATGTGTTTCATTAGGTCCTCTGAATTATAAGAACAAAAATGTGAACTCCCATATACGTCTCAAAGAGGTTGGGCAGAAGTGTGCAAACTACACACCCACGAACAATTACATAGAAATACACTATGGAGAAGGACAACAGTTACACTATATCAATTATTTCCAATTGATTCCGACATCCATTGTATAATAAGGAATGCCTAGTTCGTGATACATAATATATATTTTGTGAGATACGTCACCATGTAATTGTAAGTGTTGTTACCGTTATTGGCACTACACACATTATAATAATAATAATAAATAAATAAATAAATATTCACACACTACACAACACACTAACCTAGTCCCACATTAAGATCCCTAAGGTATTGTGTCGTGGTGTTTACATTATATGTAAATAATTGTAAATCGTATGTAATTTCTGTGTTGTTACAACTAATAACAAATAAATAAATAAATATATTCTTTGCCTAA
The DNA here is from genome assembly GCA_014607495.2 of Carposina sasakii. NCBI lineage: Eukaryota > Metazoa > Arthropoda > Insecta > Lepidoptera > Carposinidae > Carposina > Carposina sasakii. The sequence continues at coordinate 4,742,356 of CP053177.1, read as the reverse complement.
ACAACAACCAAATTCTTAACTTCTTTTGACCAATCGGTCTAGTAGGTAGTGACCCTGCCTACGACGTCATAGGTCCTGGGTTCGAATCTCGGTAGGTGCAGACATTGATATGATGAATATTGACTCATGGATGTTTCTATACTTATCTATGTATTTATATACTGTTGCTTAGTACCCACGATACAAGACCTTAGGGATCTTAATGTGGGACTAGGTTAATGTGTTGTGAAGTGAGTTAATATTTAATTTACCATTTCAGAGCCTCCCCCACCCTCAGAACCTCTTCCACCACCGGAAAAAGTGAAAGAAGAGCCACCAGCAGTAGAGGAAGAAGAGAAAGAGATAGAAGATACTCCGGTCGACGTCGAAACAACAGTAGAAGAAGTGTCAGAAGACAGGAAGGATGAAGATATCGAGGTAAATGAGGTAACTGACAAGTTCCATCACAATCTGTTTAGTAGTAGATTTGCATAAAGTAACAAATATTAAATTATTATGAACTTATAAGCTTATGATTTTAGTAAGTAATACTTAAGATATTTTTAGCTCTGAATTATTTAGATAATATCTTCTACTTAATACTACATAAATACAAATACAAAAATATATATACAAGATAAAAGACTTAAAATGTAATAAATAACCTCACCACCAAAAAAATATTAGGTTTTTTTGTTTATTTTAGGTTTATGTCTTTTATTTTATTTAATTATTTACTTTATTGGTCTGTTTGTGTGCACACATATATACCTGCCTCTTATGTTTATTTCTCTTTCACGATTGGTTTGCTGGAAGAAATCCCTCTTAGAGATAAGCACGCCTTTGTACATTTCCTTGTCATAAATACCTGTAGGCTTGTTAGAAAATTTCTTCAGGATGACTCTTCTGCCAATAATAATGTGCCGCTAGGAAACTAACATGTACTTGGTCTACGACCCGTACCGGAACTACTTAATAGGACCGAGAAAAATAAAAGAAACCAAAAATAAGCAAAATGTTTGTTTGTTTGTAAAAATGTTCATAATTTCTCTCACGATTATTATAATCTCTTTTTTTTTTCAGGACTCAATACCGCTGAAAGATATGATAAAATCGGAGCCAACACCTCTCATACCGGAAGCGGATGTTAAAGTGGAGACAGAAGATACTCATACTGAGACTGATGACGACACTCCTATGGAGGTGAGAACTCGCTAATGTCCTGCAAAACTGTCATGTATGTCATGTATGCAGCTCATGTTTCCTAGTGAGTTCTCTCTCTTATATGTTTTTATTTATTTACAGTTAAGTCGTGAAGAAGAGAAGGACGGAAAGAAAAGGAAAGACTATTCACGGAAGAAGAAATCAGATTCTAGAAGTAAGTGCTCAACTATCATGTGTTAGAATTTTTTTTAAATATTATATACCAGTTTTATTACTCCCGCACAAGAAGAACGACAAACAAACTTGACAGGGTTTTTATGTTTACATTAATGCATTACAGTGCCTTTGTGCCTTTGTACACGCTCGCCGTTCTCTGTTAAACTACATTAAATGATAATTATTATCATATTGCAATGTTCTCAGCGTGTTCGGGATCTGAGAGTGCGGAGGCGAGTGCGCCGGAGTCTCCGCTCGCAGACGCGGAGCGACAACACCGTCTGTGGAGGAAGGCGGCCATGCTGGTCTATAGCCGGTCTGTACTAGCACATGTTATAATCAGAGGTCGGAATTAGGTAGAGTCATTTATGTACTTGCACTGATTTCATACAGCGAAAGAATAAAGTGGATAAGCCTCAAATTCCGGTATTAATTTTAAAGAGCAGAAATTTTATGTTAATTATCTTTGTTTTATTTGTCTATTCTCTGAGGGTTTTATTATTATTTATTTGTAATATTGTTGGCCACACGGGATTGTCCATTAGAAATCCTGGGAAGGTCCACATTAATATCAACATTTCGATGCAAGTACATAAATGATTCTACCTAATTCCGACCTCTGATTATAAGCTATAAATATTATTAAGAAATGAAAAAAAAAATCACCCGAGTGAGTCACTCAATACAACACTAAAATTGATAATTTACTAATACAACACACCGAATAAAACAATATACAGGGTGATTTTTGGTCGTCAACGTTCCCGAAAACTACGGAATCTCCTCATCATCACGATCATTTTTCTCCATGGAAGCATACCTGGGAAGTGTCTGGTTTCCAAAATATTAGGGTCCAAAGTTGAGTAAATAGACTGCGTTTTCTGCATAAATGCATATAGACGCGCTTAGCAGGATTTTTTCACGAAAAATAATTAATATCTGTCTATAAAAAAACTAACATAAACACTAGACACTATAAATTTCGCACGATCAAGGAATTTAAATTTTTTTTTTCAAAAAAAAAAAAAATCCCAGCATTTTTTTTGGCATAAACTTACTTTATTTCATGTATAGAATACGTACCCTTCGTTAAAGGTGGCCACAAAAAAAACACCCTGTATAGGTACATACTACTAGAAATAACCTGCCCCCTTATTACCTAACTAGCCGCTGCCCCCCCCCCGCGCTGCCATTTCTACATTAACACTAGAACACGCATAGATCATGAAGGTTGACGCCCCTTTTTCTCTGTCGGCGTATTTAATGCGCCAACTACAGCATGATTTTTTGCGTATTAAAAGATTGAAATTTCATGATTTCTCGTAAACTAGCGAGTTAATTTTGATTATTTTTTCATTAATGGTTATATTATTTATTTACGGATACGTCCTAGAGAGATAATCACTACTTTTTGTTAGACCTTACATATGTTACGACCGGGGAGTTTACCCATTAGCTCACTAGATGTCGCTAGTAGCAGAATAGAACGCAATATCGTTTACTAGCATGTTCTGTCGTAGTCTCGGCGTGTTTAGTTTAAGTGTTGTTGAATGAACGCCCGAGAACGTTCCAGGCTTGCCCGGATAACACCTACGGGGTTTTTGTAGATGGGTCGCTCGGGTATATTCCCGAATGTTCGGGACCGAATGTCGAGCCGTATAAATATGACGGATCTCGGCCGACGTAGTCAGTCTTAGTTCAGTCTTGTTATAAGATTGGGAAGCTAAACAAGCTAAGGAAAACGATACCAGCGATAGTGTATAGTGAAGAAAGTGATAGTGCTGTGTTTAGAGTTATAGTGATTAGTGTTGTAATCCTGTAACCTGCTCCACCTAATAAAGAGTTCTAACACCTACGCCTACCTTTTAATCGGCAGCTCCGAATCACCCGTACCCAGTACGTAACACATAGATATGTAGGTACAGATGTTTATTTGTCATTAACGTTTTCTAATACTAGGCATTCTCCTCATCATAACGAACATTTTTCTCCATGTCAGCATACCTGGGAAGTGTCCAAGATATCCAAAGTTAGTTAGTTATCAGATTGCATTTTTTTTCCGAATTTAACTATTGCGTTACATCATTTATTATCTTACAATTACATTGCCTACATATACAGGGTGTAACAAAAAGGGTATGTTAAGCGAAAAGCTATGTAAATAGCCCACTATAGAGAACCTATCTACAAAATTTGAGACTCGAAATCACATTTTTATTTCTCAAGATTGTATGAAAATTTCTGAGATATTTAAAAATTCTCCATACTATCGGGAAAAATAAACATGTGATTTCGGGTCTCAAATTTTGTGGATAGGTTCTCTACAGTGGGCTGTTCACATAGCTTTTCGCTTAACATACCCTTTTTGTTACATCCTGTATAATATGATTTAATTCCAGTCTATGTGCACACAAGTACGCGTCACTATTCCTGCGACCGATATCAGACGAGGAGGCGCCGGGTTACAGCGCGGTAGTGAAACGACCGATTGATCTGTCCACACTGCGCAAGAATATCGACTCGGGAATTATACGGTAAGGTCATATTGTAGTCCACTGCTGGACGTAGGCCTCCCCCAGGGCACGCCATAAGGTTACTGACATGGGGGGTTTTTATATCAACCAAGGGCGTCGCCAGCCGATGGCGCAGGGGGGGGCAAGTTGACTTTACCTACTACAATTCATACTTTTCTCATTCTCTATGAATGAGAAAAGTAGGTATGAATTGTAGGTAAAGTCGACAGCACATGAAACTTTTCACTTTTACTACGAGCCTTACATCTACAGCGATTGTAATAACAACAGTATCTTAGTACTATATACATATATATTCTGTGACAGTACAGAGTCTAATGTGTAAAGCTACACGAGCACGAGCTCTTGACTATGCAATAAAAAACTTGTAAATGAGTTATAATAACATTTATTAGAAAAATAAAATAAAAAGGAGTTTGAATTCGATTTTCGACGTACGGGAATGATTGTTCAAGGCTTGAACTTCAAGCAAATCAACTCAAAGACTTAGGACTTTGGTTGTATTATATTTGGCAACTTTTTTAGAATCTCTAGGGGGGAGCAGCTGCCCCTCCCTGCCCCCCTTGGCGACGCCCTTGATATCAAATCAAGTCGAGTCACTAGAGTCATACTCGTATCTCCCGTTTTTGCCGTCCAGTCACTGTAATCCAGTCTTTAAGTCACTGAAAGGCGCACGTCTTATACTAACTTGCCCCCGTATGATGAATTTGGTGAGAGCGAGATGTCTCTCTTTTAAACCTCAAATTCACAGAGCTAAGTAATAACTAGATAAACTATGTGTATGTACTTTGCATGTTAAAAATAGATTTAAGGGATTAGAATAGACACTCGTTCTCGAGCCAGGACTGAATGAATTAGGGCTGATAGAAGTGGTTTGCAATCCCTTTTTACACACCAAGTAGTTTGTCCCATAATAACAAGAGTTGGTCCCATAATAAAAGTTGTTTCTGTCTACCAAAATAGTCTCGTGTGAAAAAAAAGTTAGCTACTATAATAACACCTTATATGTATGTGTGTACGCCGTAGAGTGAAAAACATGAAAATAAATAAAAATAATCGACGACACAATACAAAATACAGACCAGTTTTTTCTTCCTCCTGAAAAAGTTATTCTTCTACACTTACGAGGTTTTTCACTCTAAAGCGTTGGTATACATTATAAAGGCACGTAACATAAATAACATAATTTTCAGCACGACAGCGGAGTTTCAGCGCGACATTTTGCTAATGTTCTCGAACGCTCTCATGTACAACAGTAGTGAGCACAGCGTTTATATCATGGCCAAGGAAATGCATGAGGAGGTAAGCATGGAGTGATCACTTCTAGTTTTCATACATACATATAATCACGCCTTTATCCCTTACGGGGTAGGCAGAGCACCAAGGGCCGATAGAACCACATGGTGCCACTTCTGACCAATTTTGTTTAGTGATGATGTTTGAGGTCACTAGGTAGGTTGTGGCGGCGTGAAGGAAACTTCAGTTTCAGCAGTAAATGAATATATTACCACAACACAGAAAGTCAGAAGGAGAAGAGTGAAAGTACACAAAGACAGAAGAAAGTTCACAGACACGAAAGTACATACACAACACATATATATATAAATAGGCCACCAGTGGCGTAGCGGCACTCGCGTATGTGGGTCGTCGCGGTACAGGGTGGCGTGGACTCTGCGTCACAGTCCTAGGACGACTGGAGGTACCAGCGCATGAGCAGCGTGGTGTGTCGCGATCACGTTCGGCGCCGTCAGCAGTTTTGCTGAACTACGGATATCGCGCGGCGTTGCTTGTCCGTTAAATATAGTGTTGCGAATGTATGACTATGTGTGTAATGCTTGTCTTCTTGTAGGTGTACATACATATGAAATATAGTGTATCTGTTTAGTATTAATAAATATAAATACACATATAGATATATATAAATATGTATCAGGTCACCTACATTTTGAGGGTATAGTTGAGATGTACAAGTTCGGTTAGTAGTGACAGGTGGTCAGCCCATCGCCTACAAAACACCAAGACCCTCTTGTCCCTCTACTGACTTGTACAGTATGCCCGGGAAGAGAAGCAGCTGTAGTATTCTATTATACCTATAATGTCGTAAGGTATAAAGGCCTCATTATATGTATGTATATACAGAGAGAAGAGTATGCCGAAAATGTATGTCAGGCATGCGTCAGTGTAACATTCTCTCTCCTTGCCTTGTAAAGGGCCAAGATTCTAAAATAACCAGAGACAATAGTATGTCCATAATGTATAACCCCCCCCTCCCCCAGGCGGTGTGTCAGCTGAGCATGTTGGTGGCGGCGCAGGCGCACGCCGCACTGGAGCCGCCACCCCCGCGCCGCAAGCGTCGCCGCGACGCGAGTCACACGACCGCCAAGCGACCGCACTAGCTCACCATACTACGAGAAAATATGCCGAGAGTATTGTAATTATTAACGTCTATAACTTTGTATCCGGCTCGAAGGACCAAAAATTTTTTTTGATGTTCTATTACATATCCGGCCCAATGGGACATTTGACTCAAGACGGTTCTTATCCGGCTTGAAAGAACAAGCAAGTACAGACAAAAATATGAACGTTCCATTCTATTGGCTCTTAGCCGACTAGAAAATTCAAAACGTAGAAAAAAGTATATTACAAGTGTTCTATTAGCATCCATTGGGTTAACTTAATTAATTTAATTAACTTAATTAACTGACAGGAAATAATAACCATTACAGCAAAATATGTGTGTTCTAAAAACTTCTACAGAGTCATATCTGGCTCAAAGGACCAAACTTGAACCGTCTGAACAGACTGGTTTCTGGAAGACATGTCAACTGTAATAAGGTTAAATACACAATTCAACTGACGAGTTAATGAGCATTCGAGAAACCGACGATCATCATTATCATCATTTACAGCCCTGAGAAGTCCACTGCTGGACATAGGCCTCCCCCAACAACCTCCACTCCGACCGGTCGGAAGCAGCCTGCATCCAACCTCGGCCCGCGACCTTGTCCAGGTCATCCGTCCACCTCGCGGGTGGCCTTCCCACGCTGCGCTTGCCGATACGTGTTATCCACTCTAGAACTTTCCGACTCCATCGATAATTATCTTGATTTGTAACAATATTTTAAATATTTAATTTTAGCACAAATGGATGTCGCAACAATGTAATGATTAATTATGGTAAAAATTAAATAATTTTAAGAAAAACTTCTTTTATTTCAGTTTAAGTTCTTCAAAACTATTTTTCAAAAAGCGCAATAAGTTTTACACCTTTCAATAACGATGCAACTTTTACTGAGGATTATGTTTGTGTTAAATGCACGTGCGAAGGAACAGCTAAATCACACTTACTATCTGAACACCTACATCAGGACTTCGTAATGTATACAGGTGTTTTTTTGTGGCCACCTTTAACGAAGGGTACGTACTCTATACATCAAATAAAGTAAGTTTATGCCAAAAAAAATGCTGGGGAAAAAAAAAATTTTTTTTCAAAAAAAAATATATATTACTTGATCTGGCGAAATTTATAGTGTCTAGTATTTATGTTAGTTTTTTTAGACAGATATTAATTATTTTTCGTGAAAAAATCCCGCTGCGCGCGTCTATGTGCATTTATGCAGAAAAACGCAGTCTATTTACTCAACTTTGGACCCTAATATTTTGGAAACCAGACACTTCCCAGGTATGCTTCCATGGAGAAAAATGATCGTGATGATGAGGAGATTCCGTAGTTTTCGGGAACGTTGACGACCAAAAATCACCCTGTATAAAATAGGTAGGTATGGGCTGAGCAATCTCCGACGTCACTTATGACGCGCCCCTTTAGGACACCTGTATGACGCTCGACTCCAACCACAATGACACAACTGCAAAAAACGCGAAACTATACATCTTTACAATGATATTTTTTTGTGTAATTTAGTTGGTTGAACATTTTTTGGAGTTGTGGCACTCTTTCTCCAACATTGATAAGGTGATACAAAATAAAAATACCAAAAATCAGCTATTAATATACACTTTACTTAGTCAATACGTCATACAACCATGCAGTGACGAATACCTTGTGATACATACTAACAAAATCAACTAATCAGATATATCGATATAATATGCACTTCTATAATCACGTAAAAAACAGCAAGCTTGCGTGAATCGACTACACAAAACGGTTATTGCATATACAGTGGCGACGCCACGCAAGTTTGCCGTTCTAGTGGGCCTTATGTGTAGTTAAAACGGATATCTATTACGTCAAGTAAAAAAATCCACGAAACCATCGACTGTTTATCTTACAATCTAATTTGGTTTCACAATATTTCAGTTTCAGTCTGCCACTTATTAATCTGGTCATGATTTTTTACACTTTCGTTTTTTTTTTCAGTCATAATTGGATATTTTTTAACTTACAGTATATTATCTTCATATTGAAGATGCTTTTACCGTCATATATTTACTTGAATGTGTACATTATGTAGGTTAACAAATATCAACAAGATGTTTTCTTTCAATTTTCTTTGCTATTCGCTCAAAGTCCATACAAATGTTTGACTTCAGTCGCCATTTTAAAAGGTAACGTCTCAGAATAATTCGTTATAAGCTTTGGATTCCTAGGACCTTCCTTACGATGCCGACATGCCAAATCATTCTTTTCCAGTTCCTTCAAGACCGCTATAGTACTGCACCGTTATACTGGGCAAGCAAAGCTTTATTGTCATTGTGGTATAACATTAAACGACCACTTTTATTGGAAGTTAGTTGCATGCTTTTTAGGACTCACGTTATGTCCCATTTCTGAGTTTAATACATAGCTAATGCCTGCTACATACAATGATAGAACTGCGCAAAAACTTTGCGCAGTTTTAACGCATGTGTGTGATGATCTACCCAGGTACTACACTCATCACAACCTAACATAGCCGGTGATAATATTGGTCTATGTTATTTAGACAATTCTCTTTTATTTACTCCCAACTCCCATAAAGAAATCGCCGGCTTATTCAATTTACTTATGTAGGAACTTTCGGTGAAGCTACGCAAAATAATTATCATTTGCGTAGCTTAATCGTGCAAGTATTGATTGCATTTAAGTAAAATTCGTGACCGATATCTATAAAGAAGTAATTAAATTATACTTCTATCTTCTCAAGTAATGGTTAAAGTAAAAACTTTAATTCTATAGTTAAGATTCAATATCTTTACCCCTTCTTCTTCGTTAGGGGTAGGAAAAGGTCTTTCAGAGATTAATGAGAATTAACTATGTACGGAAGAATTTTATTCTATTGTCAAATAATGAATAAGTGATTACTTGTTTATAGATATGGGTGTAGCTCTACTAATAAAGGTTTTTAAATTTAACACCAAAGATGCTAAATCAATTTCACAAAATTGTAATTAATCCACTAAATTAATGCATTTTTAAAGGTTTCTTTATATAATTTTCATTGCGAGTTCTCTCAGAAAGAGGAATTCAAAGGTAAATTGGTGCCAAATAAAATAACTTGCTAACAATAGTTTTTGTTTATGACAACCATTGTTTCCAACTGAAATGTTAAACAAAGCGCTGTTATTGACATCACGTCGGCCATCTTTATAAATAGGGTCGGTTCATATCTGACGGAAGATGCGTCGAGCGTATCTCCAGGTACAGGCAAACGTACTAACGTATCATCGGTTGAGTGTGAAAGGTCATTTGACAAATACGCGACGGATTTTCCGTCAGATATGAACTAAATAAATTCTTATTTAGTACTTGAAGTCAGTTTCATAAAATATAATTCTCGTGTTCCGAATTCACATTGACTTATTATCTTTCTGCATTTATCACATTATTTATGAAGCCGGCGCTATATTTTCTTTCGAAACTCATAATGCCAAGTGTTTGGTGTTTGTTTTACGGCCGGATGCCAACCCTCCTCGGAATCCGGTTTCGAATGAACATTTACATAGAATTAGTAATTGATGAGCTTCCCTTTCTTTATTTTTATTTGAAACAATAAATAAGATGTTACATACACACCATTTTCTGTTATTATTGTTATTATTTTTACATACATTGTGAAATCATGCCAATGATGTCATCTCAAAAATCCTTAATTTCCAAGTTTTTTCCAAAAAAAATTAAATTTCAGTGCTTTCTGTCTAACATGCTCATTAAAACTTAGGACAAGATTATTATTATTATCATAGTAAGGGCCATGTGCACCAAGCCCATGTAATCAATTTTTATTTTATCCATACATCGGCATACATGTCTATCTTTTTTCACACAAACAAATAGAGATAAAATAACATATAGTCGGACAAGCGAAACATGTCACAAGCCATTTTTATATGTTTTAAATACTACTATACTATGCGCCAACCGTCGTGGCACGCGCTGTCATATAATGTTCTATGACTGCGTGTGCCATGACGGTTGGCGTATAGTATACCTATCAAACATTCAGCAATGTGAGTTCAAAAGTTTCAAAATGTAATACAACTAATATCTATACTTAATATTATAAAGCTGAAGAGTTTGTTTGTTTGTTTGTTTGAACGCGCTAATCTCAGGAACTACTGGTCTGATTTGAAAAATTCTTTCAGTGTTAGATAGCCCATTTACCAAGGAAGGCTACAGTCTATACAACAACCTGCCCGGCTTCGCACGGGTACAACGCCCCCTCACGCGGACGAAGTCGTGGGCGGCTGCTATTATAAATAAGCTGCTACCATATATCACCAACACCTGTTTATTTATTAAAATCAATCTAAAGCAAGTACCGTTTACATAGTAGCTATTTACAAGAAAACTGAGTTAGGAAATTATTACAAAGTATTCGAATTAGTTTAAGGGCAGATTTTTCCAAATGTCATATAACCTGAAGAATAGAGGTGATGTTGTCTCTGTCATGATCAAGTTTTAAAGAAAGACAACATCAACTTTATTCCTCTGACAGGCTATCTGATGTTTAAGAAAATCGGTCCTAAGTAAAATAGATGTATCAACCATGAACGTATAAGAATAACGGACAGAGTGTTGTGACTACACAGAGTGAAGCGTTCATAGTAAGCTCGGCAACGATATTCAATGGAGTAGGGATGTGTATTGACGGATTATCCACCCACACATACAAACCATAGTAAGCTCGGCACAGAACACATTTACTCCTAGCGGAGAAGAAGAGCAACTGCGTACAAAAAGTATCAAAGGCAAGCTCACTGTTGCCATCTTACCTCACCCCCGCAAAACTGACGATAAATATGGAATGCAGGGATAGGTACTTACAAATGTACGATACATTCCGGAATTAAGCATTTTCACTTGCAGAAAACTCAACCCAGAGTTCTGGCTCTAGTTTCCTACAAGGGAAAATGCCCAATCCGATATATGTACACACGTAACGATAGTCATTTTATCAAGTAAAACAAGGATATTATTGTTATGAAGAATAATACATTTTAATTTAAAGAAATGACACAAAAAGAAATACAATCCTTCCAAAAAATCCATGCATGATCCATCCATCCAAACCATGATAAGGGATAAAAAAAAAATAACAAAAAACACAAAACAAGTATCTTGCAAAAACTAGGTTATGAAAAGTCACTATAATAAATAAACAAAGCGAATAAATAAACAGAAAAATTCACAAACAAACCAACCGCCAGAACAAACGAACGACATGTTGGATTTACTTTGCTTGCTGCTGTGATGCTGTACCACACGGTCGTACCGTTCACTCACAAAATATGTCTATCTCAAACTGCAGTAATGGACGTTGGCATGTGCGAGGGAGATATCCTAACGATAATGCGCTTACATTTTTTGCTTCAAGAACGTTGTAAACCAAGGATGTTATATAAAAATGGAGTTGTAAACCAAGGATGTTATATAAAAATGGACTAAACCACTCAGCCCCTGTAGGCTTTTCGGCAGCTCGTACTAACTTGACGGGGCCTCAAGCTCGGCGCCTATTGGAAAATACACACACATGCCCAACGCGCCGCCATTTCGGTGCTTCAATCTGTGCAGTGACAGCATTACGTCCGTTGTTCTTTATACGTTCATGGTATCAAATAGTTTTTCTCAGAGTACATTTAAAGATAATAACTGCAAATTTTTTTAAATACTCTGCGGTTTTCTTGTGACACCTTTCGCTTATTCTACTATAGTAGTAACAGTGTTAAGTCGGCTTTTCACTATGGGATGTAATTCAATATCATAATACATCTTGAAATGTAAAAATTTATCGCTCGTCATACATTTTGTACAAGACCATTCTCACTGTGTAATTTTATATTGACAGTTTGGGATGTAATAGGGTCCATTCCGGCAGTCACACTTAAACCTAATCTTAGTCAGGTCTATCTGTCTCCGTTCTTAACATAAATGGCCGAGAGAGAAAAGGACAGGTAGGACTAATTTTACGTTCAGGTTTAAGTGTGACTGCCGGAATCGACTATAATATTTTATTATATTACGCAGTGTAAATGGTGTCGTACAAAAAATATGACTAGCGATAAATGGGGGATAACTAAGGGATAGGTAAGCTAATACTGATTTACTGGTGGTTATTCCGTATCACGGCGTCCTGGTAGAGAGCGAATCGTTTCAGCGCCATCTCTCTGTCGGCGCCGACACCTGCCGGGAACGCGGGCGAGTCTGACGACAATCACACCGGTATATACACTAGAGAAGCACTCTGTGGCCGTTGTATTGTCAAATATGTTATATTAGATACCTATATCACTTCATCATCATCATCATCATTATCAGCCTATTGGAGTCCACTGCTGGACGTAGGCCTTCCCCAGGGCACGCCACAAGGATACTGCTATGGGGGGTATTTGCCCAGTCACCACGCTGGGCAGGCGGGTTGGTGACCGCAGATTGTATTTTGGACTATGTTGTCAACACGGGAGGCGCTGCTGCCCACCTCCCGGAAACCCTTAATCGCCGCGTACGATACCCACGGGCAGACATGGGGTGGTACGAATTCTACTCTGCCGGCACCACGCGGCACGGTATTAGATACATCCTACTCGTATAATAAACGCGAAAGTCTGTAAGTATGGATGGATGGATGTTTGTTACTCTATCGCGTAAAAACGGCTGGAGCGACTTTAATAAAATTTGGTATGGAGTTAGCTGACACCCTGGACTAACACATAGGCTACTTTTTATTATCCCAGGAAAATATTTTTATCCCGGATAATTTCAACTTTTTTTCCCGCAGTCCACGCGGACGAAGTTGCGGGCGTCCACTAGTATACATATAAAGGTGTGTTCACAACAATGAGGTAGACAGAACTGCAAGATCATGATGGAGAGGGTTTCACTCGGTACAGGCACATTTAGCAGATGGATCAGAAACAAGTTGCTAGCTCGTCGCCTGAGAGAACAGGTAAACCATTTAGAGAAATGACTTTATATTTCTTTCTACATTCATTATCAAAACCATCTGAGTATACTTTGAGCCGATTTTATAGGTCTATCTGAACCTTTAGGCGCAAATTGTCAAGCGATCGCAATCAGTCAGTTTCGCAAATTGTCATTCGCAAACTGTCAAATGTCAAACGGTTATCTATTTGAAGCAAGCCTTAATATTAGCATGAATGGACCGTACACATACAGGGTGTTAGCGAAATTGACTGATTGTGACCGCTTGACGATTTGCGCCTAAAGGTATCTGAAGTATAAAGTTGATCTTAATCAAGTTTTCAAGGAAGACAGCATCATATTTTCTCATCAGTTAAAACTATCTCTGCCTATTGAAAAATCTGCCCCTAAAATAATGAAAGCCTACCTACACGTCGGTGTTCAAAACATACCGTTTTTATTATTGGTTCGTTCGCCGATCGCGCCGTATCGCTCGTCGCAAAGCGACGGTGAATCGCTATTGCACGCACCCACTGTCAAACAATAAAAATACATTTTAATTAAGTTACAGTAAAATTACAGATAATATGTATTTATTTATCTAAAGCAGTGGTTCCCAAAGTGGTCCAGGTGGACCTCCAGGGGTCCACAGGAGACCTGATGGGGGTCTACGTTGGCGTGAAATAATGGGGCTTTACAATTAATTTGTATGTGGTGTAGGCCTGTAGGGGGTCCACGAGAACCAGTTAACTTTTGAAAGGGGTCTATGAGAAAAAAAAGTTTGGGAATCCCTGATCTAAAGAACCTACAGTATAGCTCTGATACATAAATATAGTTGTTAGTTACATTATGTAATCAAATAGGTTTATTTCGACAGTGTAAAACTTCGATATCGCGTTCTAGGATTTGTATTTGTTCTGTCTGCGTCCGATAGATGGCTCTGCTACATACATAACTGTGACAGTTTTCCCGTTATTACCAATCTATACATATAATATAATAAAATAAAATAAAAATACATAAAAAAATAAATCTTTAATACTTAATAATAAACATACATAAATAAAAATAAAATAAAATATAATAAAAATGTAACGGATCACTGTCTGTACATTGAAGATATATGAGAAAAAATATTATAGGAGACCTTCATCAACGCAATAGTACCCAAAACAATAATTTTTGGAATTTTTGTCTGTTTGTAGGTTTGTCTGTGCGTTTGTGCACGCTAATCTCAGCAACGGCTGAACCGATTTCGATGCAGTTTTCAGGAATATATTGTGACAGGTCCCACTTAACATATAGGCTACTTTTTATCCCGGAAAAAAGTTTTTATCCCGGATAATTTCGACATTTTGTTTTTTCTGCAGTCCACGCGGACGGAGTCGCGGGCGTCCACTAGTCTATACTAATATTATAAAGCTGAAGAGTTATGTTTGTTTGTTTAAACGCGCTAATCTCAGAAACTACTGGTCCGATTTGAAAAAAAAATCAGTGTTAGATAGCTCATTTATCGAGGAAGGCTATAGGCTATATAGTAACCCGCCCCGGCTTTGCACGGGGCGTTCCCCTCATGCGTACATAGTCGTGGGCGCCCGCTTGTAGTTACTAACCTGGCTTGTTACCGATGGACGGTGTGAAGGCGCTCCACGCCGCGCTCTGAGAGAAAAGCGAGTCGTCTGCTGGCTGCGGGTCCTGGAATGTTATATCATCATCATCCACCTGCCCTTATCCCAGTGTTTATGGGGTCAAACCAGCACTGGTATGATGAATTTGATGAGAACGAGATGTCTCACTTTTAAACGTCAAACTCACAGAACTATTAATAACTAGATAAACTAAGTGTATGTACTTTGCATGTAACAAATAGACTTAAGAATTAGAATAGACACCTCGTTCTCATGCCAGACTGAGTGTTTTAGGGCTGATAGAAGTGGTTTGCAATCCCTTTTTACACACCAAGTAGAAACACTTGCCTTGTCTAGTTATTACTTAGCTCTGTGGATTTGACGTTTAAAAGTGAGACATCTCGCTCTCACCAAATTCATCATACGGTGCAGATCGTTTTATTTTTAAGGTATTATATGGATTGAGTTGAGTATAGCAGGGAATTTAAATAATCTAGTCACTAGTAGCTAGCTCATCGCCTGAGGAAATGCCCAAGGGAAGGAGGGACATTAGTCAGTTTTAAGAGGGGGAGCCTACCGACGTTTTCCGGGCACAAATACATCTATTAACAACATATAATTACATGGAACCAAACATAGAAATAAAAGTCAACATACCTGGCCCTTGTAAAACTTGGATTCAGTCACAGGATGTATGGTCACCTCGTTGTTCAGCTTGGCACCAACTCGCAAACGTTGGAAGTACGGCAAATCGCCGTTCGTCAAATGGTTGGCCCCATCGCCAATGCAGCCAACGTTGGATCCGACGTCACTTGCATCATTAAACAGTGCATTCCTAAAAACATTTCTATCTTCTTGTCCAAAAGGTGTATATAGACTTCCGGTATAGTCTTCTTGTATTTCCCTTTTCAACGGCGTCCCTATTGGCTCAGGTCTTTGAATTGGATTGGCGAACAGCGACGAATCCGCATCGAATGCCCGATTCTCATTGGTCGGTCGCGTGCCAATAGGATTTGGCGACACCATCGGTTTAGGACTCGCATTATCGTAATATTCCGGGTTTAAAAACGTCCGTTGTTGACTATCATCTGACGGTTTAAATAGGGAGTACCCTTCTTCATTCTTTTGCGTGAATGAAGCAAGATTCATAATTCTATTCTGCAGTTCGTTCTCCTGAATTTTCGGAGACGACCTCGACTCGGCAAATTGCGGTGGCGAATTTTGCACAGGGTTGTACGTATTGGGGTTCGTATAGTTATATTGAGGCTGGTACATATTGGGTGGCGTTTGGGGCATACCCATCATACTTTGCTGATGCATCATCGACATAAGTGGATTTCTGATTGTGTACATCCCATTTGAGGTTGGCGTGATAGTCGCTTGGCAAGCTATCGGCGGCATGGGTATAGGGTCTGGTATTCTAATCTGCTCGGTTTTCTTTGCATTGCCGTTAGTTATTTGTACTGACGGCAGATTTGGGTGGAACATTGGATTGCGTAGAGTCACCATTTTGGTGGCGTCAGGTTTGGTTCCATTGTCGGCGACCGCGGCGGCTTTTTTGGCCTTTTTCTTAGCCTTTTTGGACTTGCCCGTTGTTGTGGCTGGCGGCGGCTGCGGCTCGGCTAGGATTATCGGTTTTGGCGGTTCTGGAAGAGAATATATTTTATTTATGTGCTAAGTAATGTGTATGATATACCCAATGAAATCGTCACTCTATCATCAAAAACTGTCTTTCCATCAGATATGTGTTATGCTACGTTGATACAGATGTGTGTGATATCCACCAATGACATTTATTGGTCCATTTTGTCCATCGAATGAGTGAGTGATGAATGGTTAATTTCAATGAATGAATGAGTAAGTAAACAAACTAATAGGAAAAGTAAAAGGGTAGCTTCGTGTTTTATCCCCAGAATTTGAGGCTGGAAATCAGATGTTTATTTTTTTCGTGTTTTATATGTTGTAGATAGGTTTTTATTTATTCATATAAGTACACCAGCCCTTACCATAGAGGAATAAGATGTAGACATAGAGTGCTAATGTCATACTTACAGTTTCGATGCACCATTAGACTTCGGTACCTCACAATTCCAGTCGTTGACACTTAGATTCTATTAGTGTAATGTATAGTAATGTATTGTAACATTACTAATGTTTTGTAACGTATAGTAATGCAATCTAAGTGTCAAGGACTGGAATTGTGAGGCACCGAAAAGTCTAATGGTGCATCGAAACTGTTAGCATGACATTAGCACTCTATGTCTACATCTTATTCCTCTATGCTCTTCTTACCACGTAGGCCTTAATAAGCAAACTGGTGAAGAGTGGGTGTGTAAAATGCACACTTCTGCCCAACCTCTTTGGGGGATATAGTGGGCGTGACTATATGTATGTATGTACATCACCAGTTCTTTATTGTGGGCTAATTTCATAGCTTATCGCTTAATATATCTCAGTATAAATAAAAGTGGTTTACTAATTTACTAATTTCTATAATCCTGAGGATGCCACGGTTGTTGGCGAAACATATGTAGATTATTTATCTAGTTTTTGATTTCGGAAATAGTGCGATGTATTATCTTGCATGCTAGGTGCTCGGATCTGGTTTCTCGTGGCGATTGTAGTTAGTGCAAGTGCCTGTTTTCGCAGTTATGAGTTATCAGATCCGAGGGTCAGTGGAGGGTGTAGGGCCCGGTGGTGGGCGCACCCATAGTGAATATCTCAGTATAAAACACCTGTATATTTATTAAATTAAAATAAGTTGATATACTCTGACTAAGTGTAAGACTGAGTAAATAAATGAATGAATGAAAGCTTGCTGGTTGATAATTGATTGCATGTGTGGGTTTCCATCGAGGGTTCGCCCACCACCGGGCCCTACGTGGCGGTGGTGGGTGAACCCTCAATGGAAATTTCAACTTCCGAATAATGACGCCTGATACAATCAAATATTGCATGTATGGGTATAAAATTAGCTAAATAAATTTTCTTGTTCTTGTATGCTGCTCTGGGAGTGAAAAAAACGTATAATACTACAGCTGCCTCTCTTCCCGGGCATACTGTACAAGTCAGTAGAGGGACAAGAGGGTCTTGGTGTTTTGTAGGCGATGGGCTGACCACCTGTCACTACTAACCGAACTTGTACATCTCAACTATACCCTCAAAATTGGTCAGAAATGGCACCATGTGGTTCTATCGGCCCTTGGTGCTCTGCCTACACCGTAAGGGATAAAGGCGTGATTGTATGTATGTATGTAAATAAATCGCATGTATGAGTAAATAAGTATAAAACTGAGTAAATGATTGTATGAGTGCTTGATTGAAACAGTGATCGCATTAATGTATGATAATGAATGTGTCTTACTATGTATATATGTTGGCAGCGTGGTGACGGCAGAGTAGAATTCGTACCACCCCATGTCTGCCCGTGGGTATCGTACGAGGCGACTAAGGGTTTCCGGGAGGTGGGCAGCAGCGCCTCCCGTGTTGACAACATAGACCAAAATACAAAGTGCGGTCACCAACCCGCCTGCCCAGCGTGGTGACTATGGACAAATACTCCCCATGGCAGTCTTGTGGCGTGCCAGCAGTGGACTGCAATAGGCTGATGATGATGATGATGATGTATATGTATGAGTCTGACCTGGCAGCTGCGTGGTGAAGGCGGCGGCGGCAGGCTCAGCAGTAATGAACGGCGGCGGACGTGCCACCGGTGTCGGCGCGGCTGCTAGCTGACTCGCCTTCCACGCGGGCTGAGGGGGGAACACATATAATTACTGCATCTGTACACAACTTAGCGCACACAGCAAACCAAGTACCGATTTTGTTAAGATAAAAATTACAGTGTTGTCCTTATGCGAATCATCTAAAAAGTTGACATTTTTGGGAAGTTGATAATATGAGAAAGGATTTTTTTGCTTCCCGCTGTCATTATGAGCTTTAAGCAAATAGGTCAGTTCGCCAAAACTAAACCACAATAAAGGCCACATTTTATAGCGAAACATGTCTCTGATCTAATCTATAAGTATATCTATCTATACATTTATAAAATTGTAACGGATCGATATATTTGTGCACGTTAATCTCAGAAACGGTTGAACCGATTTCGATGCAGTTTTCAGGAATACATTGTGACAGGTCCCACTTAACATATAGGCTACTTTTAATCCCGGGAAAATGTTTTCATCCCGGATAATTTCGACATTTTGTGTTTTCTGTGGTCCACGCGGACGGAGTCGCGGGCGTCCACTAGTAATGTAATAATAACTTTAATTCACCATGTTTTAAGCAAATAGATAATCATTTGATTTGAAACACTGTCAAATAAACAGTCAAATCATAACCAAAAACGTTTCCATGAAAGTTGAAAACATGAATAATTTGAAGGTACCTCACATTTACCACGCTGAATACGTTAAAAATAACCACAAAAATAGTTAATATAATACATACCACCGACTTGATATTTGGCGGATCTCTCTTCTCGCTCGGTTGTACGCGAGTGAGCGTGATGCCGGGCGGCAGGCGGAGGTCTGCCACCTGGACAACACAAACGAACACACCTCGACACTTACACCATACTATGCGCCAACAGTCGTGGCACGCGCTGTCATATAACGTTTTATGACTGCGTGTGCCACCAAGGTTGGCGTATGGTATAGTATTATTTATGAAGAATAGGGGATGTTTACGGTTTTTTTATTTGTATTTATATCGAAAGAAAAACTTCGCTAATGTGAAAACTTTCCGGGGTATAGAGATTTCAAAATTACAATTTTAGACTTGCCAAAAAACGCTCCATACAAACGGCTACCACAATTATGACGTCACTCTTTCGTAACTTGTATGCGCGTAAAAGAACTTTTGTTCTGCAGCTATTTTTAATATTGCGTTTATAAATATGGTCACGAAGCAAAAGTTGCTGTAAATGATGCAGGTGGATATGTGATGTTGTAATTTTCAATTAATTTTACATTTGTAAAATGGACTTGCCCACTGCACTTTGAAGGCTTATTACTACCTCATTTGGACACATAATCAAATTGTAATTTTACAGATAGGTATGATTTTGATGATTTATTCTGATAATCATAAAACATCATTAAAATTCAACCATAGTAAACATCCCTATTACTATTCATTGAAGAATAAGTTCTCTAGAACACATTTAAATTAGATTTTTTTAAATTGCCTATTCCGTGTCCCACTGCTGAGCAAAGGCCTCCCCCATTTAAGCCGACACTTGTCTTGTTCCCGCTATAGTGGCCCAATTTGGCAGTAACTTATCCAGATCGTCCCTCCTCCATCTTCTCCCAGGTTTTCCCCTACGCCGGCGGTACCTACAGACGGAGATAAGAAATGAATTAATTACTCGTAAATTACCTGCACTCCACAGCTGAGTTGTTCCATAATACTGCAGGACGCAGGCTGACCCGTTTCAGGAAATGATTGATTCTGAAAAAATTATATATTACTTATTTTTTATGATTTGCTAGCGACCGCCCGCGAGTTTATCCGCGTGAGAGTGCATTACATCCGTGTGAAGCCGGGGCGGTTCCCTACTTATACATATACAGAGTGATTTTTGGTCGTCAACGTTCCCGAAAACTACGGAATCTCCTCATCATCACGATCATTTTTCTCCATGGAAGCATACCTGGGAAGTGTCTGGTTTCCAAAATATTAGGGTCCAAAGTTGAGTAAATAGACTGCGTTTTTCTGCATAAATGCACATAGACGCGCGTAGCAGGATTTTTTAACGAAAAATAATTAATATCTGTCTATAAAAAAACTAACATAAACAGTAGACACTATAAATTTCGCACGATCAAAGAATTTAAAATTTTTTTTGAAAAAAAAAAAATTCCCAGCATTTTTTTTGGCATAAACTTACTTTATTTCATGTATAGAATACGTACCCTTCGTTAAAGGTGGCCACAAAAAAACATCCTGTATATACATATGTAATATGCGTTTGCATGATGTATGTTTATGGCTGTATAGGAGATTCTGTACTTATATAATCCACTACCTGAGAGGCTAGCATGACCTACGAAACACGATATGATAAACCGATTTATCGACATTTAGCTTGTCAAACTATGATAGATATAGCCGCCATGTTGAATTTTATATAGAGACGATACGATATCGTACGATACGATATCCACGCTGCGTGGTCATGCTAGGGGGGCTGTAATGTACCCTATACAATGGCAAATAAAGAAATTCTATTCTATAAACGCGAATGTATGTAGAATTGTTTCCGATGTGTCACCATACCTATTATGTATCATGATTAACTGTACCTTCTTGCCAACAGCTTCGATAGTAGTCTCTGGAGTGATGTTGACGACGTGTTGTTGTCTCGCTTCCTTCTTCTTCTCTTTCTTGCTCGGCTGGGCGGGCGGCTTCGCTTGTTTCGATGAAAGGGGTTGAGCTATAAAAAGGATAAAATATGGCTAGATCTCTTGGAAAATATATATACGTTGTCTATAGGTTTTTATTTGAATCAATATATCAAAATATATCTATACTATATCTTCTATGCTGCTCTGGGAGTAAAAAAAAAAACGTATAATACTACAGCTGCTTCTCATCCCGGACATACTGTACAAGTCAGTAGAGGGACAAGAGGGTCTTGGTGTTTTGTAAGCGATGGGCTGACCACCTGTCACTACTAACCGAACTTGTACATCTCAACTATACCGTCAAAATTGGTCAGAAGTGGCACCATGTGGTTCTATCGGCCCTTGGTGCTCTGCCTACCCCGTAAGGGATAAAGGCGTGATTATATGTATGTATGTAAATATACTTAGCCGTTATTCCTCTTTTATTTCTTCTCTATGGGTAGACAGAACTGCAGATTCATAATGGAGGTCCACGTTAAATGGATCATCAGTCATCATCATCGATGACAAGTTGCTAGCTCATCGCCTGAGAGACCGCCCCCGAATTCCTTAGTCGACTCTTACGACATGCACGGAAGGAGATGCAGCTGATGTATTCTAATGTCACACAATAAAAAAGAGAATACTCACCATTCTTCTCCTGTTTATTCTCCTTTCCTTTCTTATCTGTCTTCTCGTGTTTTTTCTCTTCCTTCTTTTTGCTCGCTTCCTTCTCCGTTTTCTTGCTGGCTTCGGCTTTCTTGTCTGCCTTTTTACTGGCTTCTAGCTTGGCTTGTTCCTGTTGTGCTTTTTTCTCCTTTTTACTCTTGGCTTCTTGCTGTTGGATTTCTAGTTGTTGTCTCTTTCTTTCTTCTTCTTCGGCCTGCAAATAAATTGCTTACTTAAATATCACTTATGATATATTTTTTAGAATAAACTGAACAGAATAAAACAGCAATGTATCACGCTAACCAATAAGCCCATTTGACTAGTCACAAGATCGCCCGATACAATTAGCGCGTAAAGCAAACATTTAAACGTTTATTCTTATTTGACACGGTATGTACAGACAGTAATTATACAAAAACATTGCGCATAATCAAATTAAAAATGCATTTCCTGCGAGTAATACCACTGTCATATATTTCAAAAGACAGTAGTTAAAACTATAATTTTGTATCTCCCTATTTGAATTGCCCGCTCTTTTTCTCGTTGCCGGATGCGGGCCCCATGTCCTTTCGCCCGACAACTCTAGTAGTTGTTGTCCAACCATCGCGGTACCGACCTCTCGCTCGACAAGTGAATTTTCGTGTCTGACAAACTGACCTACCCAATCAGAGTGCCCTTACACTAAAAGTGGACTATAGTGAACTGTGAACCTAAACCCTACGATAAATTCCGCGCGGAAGAAGAAAGAAGAGAAAACACACAGGTCTTCGACATCACTTCTAAAATTTCCCGCCGGCCTAAATCCCTAAACATCAGTACTTCATCAGCATTTTAGTATTTACTTGACTTTTACCCTAATTATAGTGTAGATGAGCTCTTTGTTAGGTTTTTATCTTAAATTCATTGAATAAAAAATTCAACAATCAATTAAATCAAAATTCAATATTAAAAATTCAACAAACAGATCTAAGTGCGGGACTAGGTTAATGTGGTGTGAAGTGTATGAATATTTGTATTTACGGTTGGCTTGTAGTAAACACTGTACCTGTTGCTTCGCGAGTAGTTTCCGTTGCTTCTTGGACAGTGTCTGTGTGGCGTCAGGCAGGGAGGCGGATCGCTGCTGCTCCTTCTTCGCTTCCTGTTTCGCTTGTTCTTTTTGCTTTTTCTGTGAAAAAAATATATGTTCCTTTATTTATCGATCCCGATCACAAAATAATAACGTTTGATCGCTAAGAAAATTTCATTAAAATCGTTTACGCTAAAATTAAACCATTTTTATCCTGAAATAGATACATTGAAGATAAATATAACACATTAAAATATAGCTGAGTAAACGAAAATCATGCTAACTATGATCTGCAGGTAATATAAAAGCGAATTATAAAATCAAATGTCTCAAATGGCCAGGCGAGTGGCAAATGAAGTAATAGCCTTACGGGTCAATGCACTATATTCCTCGCGCTCCGAAGCCGCACTATAGTGCACCTATCTATTCTACACATAGGCAACTTTTTATCCCGGAAAATTTCCTCGCAGATAAAGTCGCGGTTAGGTATCTAAATGTGGCACTAAGTTAATGTGTTGTGAACAGTGTGAATATCCATTAACTACCTTTTCCTTGGACCCCTTGGCCAGTTGGTTAATATGCGCGAGCGCTTGTTCCCACGTCTGTTTTTTCTCCGGTTTGGGGGGCGGCGGCGGCTCGGGCGCCACTTTCACTGTAATTATAATTATTTGTTAATATTTAATTATTGAAAAATATCATGAAAGTAGATGAAGCGAAAGAGGTGTGTCAGGATCGTAGCAAATGGAGATCCGTGATCTCTGCCTACCACGCAGGGAAAGAGGCGTGATTATTATGTATGTATGTATGTTAATATTTACAGACATCTTATACAGGATGATTTTTGGTCGTCAACGTTCCCGAAAACTACGGAATCTCCTCGTCATCACGATCATATTTCTCCATGGAAGCATACCTGGGAAGTGTCTGGTTTCCAAAATATTAGGGTCCAAAGTTGAGTAAATAGACTGCGTTTTTCTGCATAAATGCACATAGACGCGTGTAGCAAGATTTTTTCACGAAAAATAGTTAATATCTGTCTATAAAAAAGTACAACATAAACACTAGACACTATAAATTTCGCCCGATCAAGTAATAAAAAAAATAAAAAAATTCCCAGCATTTTTTTTTGGCATAAACTTACTTCATTTGATGTATAGAGTACGTACCCTTCGTTAACGGTGGCCACAAAAAAACACCCTGTATATAAAATTCTCGTGTCACAATGTTAGTTACTATAGCCCTCCGAAACGGCTTGATCAATTTTTACGAAACTTTATATGCATATTCAGTAGGTCTGAGAATCGGCTACTATATATTTTTCATACCCTTAAGTGATAAGGGTTACCACGCGAGCGTACCCGCGGGCAACAGCTAGTAAGTTGATAAAATCACGCCTCTTTCCCTGCATGGTAGGCAAAGATCACGAATTTCCACTTGCTACGATCCTGACACACATCTTTCGCTTCATCTACTTTCATGATATTCTTCATGCACACTCGTCGGTTAAGGGTACTCTTGAACTGACCTTTCCCTAGAATTTGTTAAGATTTACTATGTTTATAAAAGTCATAGTGGTCGATTTTCACACAATTTTCGCGATGACATTACTCTTGCAAGTTACGTAATTCCTCTGCTGTTCTTGGAGTTATCGCTATCGTGTTGACAACATAGTCCAAAATACAAACTGCGGTCACCAATCCGCCTGCCCAGCGTGGTGACTATGGACAAACCCCCCTGTGGCAGTAGCCTTGTGGCGTGCCCTGGGGGAGGCCTACGTCCAGCAGTGTACTGCAATAGGTTGATGTGTGTAAGTAGACATACTATGAGATAGAGAGGAAGAGAGTGTGTGTGTGTGTGTGTGTGAGAGAGATAGACTCACCAGCGACGGCCTTATCTCTTGGTTGTATAGAGTACGGCACGCTGACGTCACCTGGCGCGCGCCGCACGCACACTATACCTGAGCCTAGAACCAAAGAGGGGTTAATGATGCATACTAGTCACATTACTACATACATATAATCACTCCTTTATCCCTTACAGGGTAGGTTCGGTTAGTAGTGACAGGTGGTCAGCCCATCGCCTACAAAACACTAAGACCCTCTTGTCCCTCTACTGACTTGTACAGTATGCCCGGAAAGAGAATCAGCTGTAGTATTTTTTTTCACTCCCAGAGCAGCATAGAAGTACTACAAGGTAAATAAATAGGGATATAAGAAAACTGACTAAAGTCGCGCTTTTTCACTCAATCACGTTGGTGGTCATAAAGCTCCAAAACGACACAACAGTGCTACAAGGTATATCAGTAGCTTCCAATTTTCTGTAATTTTTTTATTCTATTATTCCGGTATTTCATGTTTAACCCACGTATATCATGAACATCTGTATGTGTGTTAAAAACATAGGTAGTTAAAATAATGAGTCCTATACAGGGTGTTTTTTTGTGGCCACCTTTAACGAAGGGTACGTACTCTATACATGAAATAAAGTAAGTTTATGCCAAAAAAAATGCTGGGAAAAAAAATTTTTTTTTTGAAAAAAAAATTTAAATTCCTTGATCGTTCGAAATTTATAGTGTCTAGTGTTTATGTTAGTTTTTTATAGACAGATATTAATTATTTTTCGTGAAAAAATCCTGCTACGCGCGTCTATGTGCATTTACGAGTATGCAGAAAAACGCAGTCTATTTACTTAACTTTGGACCCTAATATTTTGGAAACCAGACACTTCCCAGGTATGCTTCCATGGAGAAAAATGATCGTGATGATGAGGAGATTCCGTAGTTTTCGGGAACGTTGACGACCAAAAATCACCCTATATATTAATATCGAATAAATGATTTAATTAATTAAAATAAAGACGGCCGATTGGAGTAGTTGGTAGTGGCCCTGCCTGCGACGTCATAGGTCCTGGGTTCGAATCCCGGTAGGTGCAAACATTGATATGATGAGTATCGATGTTTGTTTCCGAGTCATGGATGTTTCTATACTTATCTATGTATTTATATACTGTTGCTTAGTACCCACGACACAAGACCTTAGGGACTTTAGTGTGGGACTAGGTCAATGTGTTGTGAAGCGTGTGAATATTTATTTATAATTTAATAAGCACAGCAAAGTAATAGACTCACGTATGAAAGCGTTCTGTTTCTCCTTGTCCATCTTGTGTCTCTCCGCACCGAGGCATTCGCGTTCGTCGGCGCGTTGCTGCAACTGTTGCTGCAACAGCTGCTGCTCTAGTTCGTGCCTCTGCAGCGGCTTGGGTTGTTTGTTTGCTGATGATTCCTGAGGTGGAATGTTTTATAATCGTAAGGTAATCAAGGGCGGATCCAGGGGGTGGTCATGGGGGCCGTAACTACCCTCTGGAGGCAAAGGACAGCAAGGTATGTGTACATATACCAAAAAATCATATATAGGTATGTGGGGGTGGTGAAAAGGGAAGCGCTTCCGGCCCCACCTGACCACTAGTAGTTGTATTGACCCATGTATATATTCCAATTATTGTGAGAAACTTTGATATAGCGTTCTAGGATTCCCATTCGATTGTGGTTCTCTCCTGCATCCGATAGGTGGCTCTGCTACAGGTATACTGTAAATTTTGTCTGTCTGTGTAAGTCTGTTCCGACAACCCTGTGTAACGGCTGGACCGATTTTGACACGAATTTCACTGGCAGGTAGATAGCTGATGTTATAAAGAGTAACTAATCAAAAATCTCACAAGAAAGGGAAATAACGAGAATTGTAAAGTGTAAAAAGACGAAGTAGCGGGCGGCCGCTAGTCAATTTTTTTTTAAATTCTTTTATTCAAGTTTTATTTTAGTTTTTTTGTCAGTCAAACCAACACACTGTGCTGAGTACCTACTCATATAGGTACCAGTACAACATAGATATATAACTAATGAAGATTGTACGATCTATGACCGTACATTGAACTCCTAAGTCGCGTCAGCAATATTACACGGCGCGCTTATTTATTTAATTACTTTATACTTTGATGTTCTAATTACTATTCATTGTACCTACCAGTGTAATACCGATCACCAAACCAATCGCGCGTATTCACTCTCCTATCTCATCATTTACTTACCAGTTACTTTACCATTCTTTAGTGTTACTTAGATCGTGTTTATTCTTAGAATAAACCTCAGTGATTATAACCTGTGACTTTCTATTCACCATCCTTTATTCTAGATGTACGAACCGTACAAAGATGATGATGATGATAATCGTGATGATGATGATGACATTATAACTGACCTGCCTGGCGTCCCTGCCCGCTTGCAGCATCCTCGCCTCGGCAAGTTGTTTCTCACACTGCTGCAGCTTCTTACACCAGTCCGCTACCTGTCTGTCTGCTTCCTCCACCTCCTAACATATAAATATTCACTTTAAAACACATTAACCTAGTCCCTAGTTAACCTAGCCGCGTGGTGCCGGCAGAGTAGAGTTCGTACCACCCCATGTCTGCCTGTGAGTATTGTACGAGGCTATTAAGGGTTTCCGGGAGGTGGGCAGCAGCGCCTCCCGTACTGACAACATAGTCTGAAAATCACACTGCGGTCACCAACCCGCCTGCCCAGTGTGGTGATTATGGGCTAAACCCCCCTGTAGCAGTAGCCTTGTGGCGTGCCCTGGGGGAGGCCTACGTCCAGCAGTGGACTGCAATAGGCTGAAGAAGAAGAAGAATCTAGTCCCACAGTAAGATCCCTAAGGTCTTGTGTCGTGGGTACTAAGCAACGGTATATAAATACATAGATAAGTATAGAAACATCCATGACTCGGAAACACGTGATCTTTTTTAAAGCATTTTTAACCCCCACCTCCCCCTTGCTGATACATGGTGAGGTTTAAGACTACCCCCCCCACCCCCCACCCAACATCACGTGTATTTTTAGTATCTACAAAAAAATCTTCATTTTTTTAGAATATTTTAGAATACAACAGAATAACTGACGATTGGCGTGAGAAGGTACTTCGTTCGTTGCCTAGCAACGGGGAGTCAAGGTCACACTACACGCCGCTTTTCAATTTTAAATCGCGCGTTTGAAAAAATAATGAAAAAATAAATACACGTGATATCTTACTACATCCCCCTCCCCCCTTGTGACATTTCGTGATTTTTATCAGACCCCTCCCCCCCCTTTCAAGCCTCAGGTGATTAATGGACGGCCCCTTACTTACCTTAGCGGTGAGATTGATGAGAGCATTCATTTCTTCTAGTTGTTCAGCTAACAGCCGCGCCTTCGCTTGCTGAACTGGATTGAGCTTTCCCCCCTTTTTGCCTGTACCTGAAATTATTATCACCATGTAATTGAGGTTTGGTTTCAGTCGATAGTATTTCAGTGATAGTAATTTCCTAATTGTGTTGATTGCTCAGTGCCCTTTGATTTATTTGTTGGTCAATGACCTCGGAACACGAAGAGGACAATGACCCATTAGTGTTTTTCAATTAATGCTTGTTGAAAGTGCTTGTAGACGTCCGCCAAATTTGAACGGTCCGTTGTCCGCTGCGTGTACATACCTTTGTAGAGCGCTACACACCACCGTGAATCCGTTAAATAACATGGTCCGTTGTCCGTTCATGTCTCCAAGTGCTCTGCCTATTCATTAGTTAAATTCCTCTTAATTATTAAGTAAGTAGTGCCCCGCCAGACCGGCCCGCAGCGCCGCCCGCCCGCCACCTGTAACGCTCACCTCGGCCAGTCTGCCGCGCCGCGTCCGCCCGGCGCCGCTGCCCCACCAGCCCGGCCCGCAGCGCCGCCCCCCGCCACCTGTAACGCTCACCTCGGCCAGTCTGCCGCGCCGCGTCCGCCCGGCGCCGCTGCCCCACCAGCCCGGCCCGCAGCGCCGCCCCCCGCCACCTGTAACGCTCACCTCGGCCAGTCTGCCGCGCCGCGTCCGCCCGGCGCCGCTGCCCCACCAGCCCGGCCCGCAGCGCCGCCGCGCCGGCACTGGCCGCGCTAAGCGCTAGCGATATCTCCGCGTGCACTTCCAGCAGGCGTTGCTCCATCTGGAATAGGGTGAGAAACAACCGTTTGAGAAATACTAAAAAAAGCTGCACGCATGCATAGTCAAAGTCGATTTTCGGTCACGCTCAAAGGTACCTTACCTTGCGCCAGTTATGGATACACATTTTTTTTAAATATCCCTGTATAGGGGGCGTACATGTCTGTGGAACCCCAACGTTTCCACTCATCCGCTTACATTTCTGGCGCAGCTTCTTGGCCCGCATCTTGCCCGGTCGTCTTGCCTCGCCGGCCCGTCTATGTACTGTGTAACGCGGCCAGTCTGCACTTACCCGCTTCCCTTTCTGGCGCAGCTTCTTGGCCCGCTTCTTGCCCCGGTCGACTTGCCTCGCCGGCCCCTCTATATACTGTAGTAACGCGTCTAAATCTCGAGGATCTTCCGCCCGTGATCGCCAACACGATCCGCTGTTGACAATTACATTATATTATTAATATAATTTAAATTGAATGGAATTACTCGCGTAGACGTTTTATATCAAAATATTATATCATCTATGTTGGCAGTTTGCATGACTTATGTCTTTGCCAGAAATGCAAAATGGTGACTGGCCTTTTTTACAGTAAAACATTAATGTGGATTTTTTTGTTGTTTCTCTTTACAGGTTAGTGAATATAGTGATTAATAAATTACTTAGTATATAAGTGTATAATCTTTGATAAAAATAACTTGTGTAAAATGGTTGTAAAATTCATAAAATAATTTTCTCTAAACAGAACAACAACTAAATTTTTTGTTTCAATAAATTACATTATTACATTAATATTCTTCTCTTGCTTGCTTCTCTTCCCGGGCATACTGTACAAGTCAGTAGAGGGACAAGAGGGTCTTGGTGTTTTGTAGGCGATGGGCTGACCACCTGTCACTTCTAATCGAACTTGTACATCTCAACTATACCCTCAAAATTGGTCAGAAGTGGCACCATGTGGTTCTATCGGCCCTTGGTGCTCTGCCTACCCCGTAAGGGATAAAGGCGTGATTATGTGTATGTATATTAAATATTAAAAATAGGTTTAGACGTGCGCCTTCCCATCGGGGTTTGATCACGCGATCTACCTAATTTCCTTCTACACGAAGATTTTAATGTTGTAAAAATTGACACTAAAAAAAACGTTGGTCCCGCGCCGGTCGGCTTTACATCCCATCGGACTATGAGAGGAATAAAAAGTGTAACTATGTTTGCGGACACTAGCGATGGACGTTTATTCAACGAACTAGTCGAATCGACCGTCTATCTACATTCAACGTTTCAACAGTTTATCGTTCGTTCATACACTAGTCGAATTCATAGCCGGCTATTTTAAATAGTCCACGTTCATTTCGACGAGACCGCGTCGACGCGCGACTGTACGGTTTTTGAACGTAGACGTGTAACATTCGACGAGAATGCGATGAGACGTTGACGCGGTAGTCAAATGAATTAGAGCCTTATTACTACCATACTTCCATTCATATTCCAAAATACTTTTATTGTACTAATTCAAATTTATTATGTTTATTGAAGAAAAAGGATGCTAATTAGTTATGTTCACGTGCGTGAAAGAGAAACTAGAGTAGTAGATATAAACTGGTTTTTACATTTCTCTAAACAGTTTCCTACAATTTCGTTCTAGGGCAGAGGTCCTTGCGTGCGATTATTTAGATTTAAAATTATTTGTTTTGTTTTATTGAATACAAAATTAAATTATTGGGAATATAGTTATAAATTGATTACGTTTAATTATAACGCTACGCTCGCATCGTCTTCAGACTACTAGTTCATGACGTAATTAAATAGACTGTTAGTCACGTAATGAACTAGTCGACGAATTCGACTGGTTGATCGACTATTCGACGATGAACGGTCTCGTTTCGTTTACGAAAAAATCGTTGACGACCCATCTCTAGCGCACACACTTGTACACTATAATATCTCCTACGCTCATATCTACTAATCTGGGAAATTAGCCACCATGAACGAAACGCGGGCGGAGTGTCGAGATTCCACTAGTAGTTTATATAAGCCCAGATAATGCCTTAAATACGAAATTTTAAAAAAAAACCGAGATGATGCTCTCCCTCTGCCGCGTCACTCTCTTACTGTGTCACTCTTTCACTGCGTCACTCTTTTACAGTGTCACTCTTTCACTGCGTCACTCTCTTACTATGTCACTCTCTTACCCGGAACAAGAGGAGGAGAACACGCTGGTGTCTCGGCTGGACAGAGAGACGGTCCTCCCCCTCTGCTGGGTCACTCTCGATTGCCTCTGCTGTTGTTGCAACTGCATCTGCAGCTGCAACTGCTGCTGCTGTTGTATCTGTAAACGATATTGACCAATTATATTATGAGCATTTTCGTAATTGGACCAGATGCGTCTTGACCATTTCGGTAGGTGGACATTCTGAGCCTAGATTATTTTCGGAATCAGACACTTTACAATCACCTCAGGAATAAAATATTTTGTGAGTGCAGGCTTGTTGTGTGTGGGCAGGTCGTAGATCTATATATCTATATAGCACGCACACGCACCTGCTGCTGCCTTATCATCTGCTGCTGCTGCGGTGTGAGTGCAGGCTTGTTGTGTGTGGGCAGGTCGTAGATCGGTTCGGCTTTGTGCGCCGGCGCAGGCGTCGGTGGAGGCTGGGTTTGTTGTTGTTGTTGTTGCTGTTGTTGTTGTTGTTGTTGCTTTTGCTGTTGGTTCTTTAATTGCTGGATGGAAGAGGTTAGGATGAGTGTATTTTATGGTTTTGTAATTTACCTATATATGTCAGTGTTTTAAGATAAAATCTACTTGTTTGTTTGTTTGTGCGCGCTAAACTCGAAAAATACTGGCCCGATTCGAAAAATTCTTTCAGACTTAGATAGCCCATTTATCGAGGAAGGCTATAGTAGGCTATGTATGACCCGCCCCGGTTTTTCATGGCTATAATGCAATTTCACGGGAACCAAGTCGTGGGCGGCCGCTAGTACTAATAATAAAGAAGTAAATGAAGTACTTTGATGCTAATATAAAGGAGCAAATTATATGTCATTTTGCGCGATTGCCCTCCCTCCATAAGGGTACATGTCACTAACCTGTATACGAATCTGTTCCATGGCGTTGACATTGACTTTCCCCTCGGCCCTAAGATTAGGGTTGAGTTGAGCAGGACTTGTGCGCTGTATTATCTGAAAATATTATATTTTCATTTAGTTGGCTTATCTGTTGTTGTCGGATATACATACGGACGATATTATCATCATCATTTTCATCATTTACAGCCCTAAGAAGTCCACTGTTGGACATAGGCCTCCCCCAACAACCTCCACTCCGACCGGTCGGTTATACAGGGTGTTTTTTCGTTGCCACCCTTAACGAAGGGTACATACTCTATACATCAAATAAAGTTTTTGGCAAAAAAATGCTGGGAAACGATGTAATGTTTTTTATTTTATTTTATTACTTGATCGGACGAAATTTATAGTGTCTTTCTCGTGAAAAAATCTTGTTACACGCGTCAATGTGCATTTATGCAGAAAAATGTCTATTTACTCAACTTTGGACCCTAATATCTTGGAAACCAGACACTTCCCAGGCATGCTTCCATGGAGAAAAATGATCGTGATGACGAGGAGATGCCGTAGTTTTCGGGAACGTTGACGACCAAAAAACACTCTGTATACATAAAGAAACTATCCCAACTAATATTACGAATGTGAAGGTATGTCAGTTTGTTACTTCTTCACACATTATTTACTCAATCAATTTAAATGAGTAACAAAATGTCCCGTGTTACTTACAACAACACACAAGAAAAATGTAGCTAGACCGGCAGTAACACGGGTAACGTAAGCTGTTACGCAAATAGTATTTTACCTTAGGTTTGTCAGTGGGCGGGGCTTGCGGCGCAGGTTTCTGCACTTCGGGCGTCGCTCGCTTCGCTTGCGCCTGCGGCGGTAAACTTGGCGGCAGGGTTTTGGGTAACGCCTGGAAAAAGACAATAAATAAGTTATTTTTATATCATTCTATCATAATCATAACAGTAGTTGAAGAGAAAGAGGTGTGTCAGGACCGTGGCAAGTGGAGATCCGTGATCTCTGCCTACCACACAGGGAAAGACGCGTGAATTTATGTATGTATCTAATTCTATATACAACTGTATAAACACTGGTATAGGTTATTTGGGGCTTAAGTTCAGAAGTGGACTCACGGACGGGCTGGCGGCGGGCGGGCAGTAAGTACTCACGGGCGGGCTGGCGGCTGGCGGGCAGTAAGTACTCACGGGCGGGCTGGCGGCGGGCGGGCAGTAAGTACTCACGGGCGGGCTGGCGGCGGGCGGGCAGTAAGTACTCACGGGCGGGCTGGCGGCGGGCGGGCAGTAAGTACTCACGGGCGGGCTGGCGGCGGGCGGGCAGTAAGTACTCACGGGCGGGCTGGCGGCGGGCGGGCAGTAAGTACTCACGGGCGGGCTGGCGGCGGGCGGGCAGTAAGTACTCACGGGCGGGCTGGCGGCGGGCGGGCAGTAAGTACTCACGGACGGGCTGGCGGCGGGCGGGCAGTAAGTACTCACGGGCGGGCTGGCGGCGGGCGGGCAGTAAGTACTCACGGACGGGCTGGCGGCGGGCGGGCAGTAAGTACTTACGGGCGGGCTGGCGGCGGGCGGGCAGTAAGTACTCACGGGCGGGCTGGCGGCGGGCGGGCAGTAAGTACTCACGGGCGGGCTGGCGGCGGGCGGGCTCTGTTTGGGCGGCGCGGGCTGCGCGGGCGCCGGTCGCTTCTCGGGCTGCGTTTGTGTTTCTTGCTCCGTCTGCTGGTAAGTACAGAATTAGGGCATTATTTATAAATCGTGTGCAAAGTTAAGCAGCCGTTAAACACGACATTTGACAGCAAAATGTAGGAGTATGTGCCAATGGGACAATTCCTAGAAAATAGGATCGATTCTGACAATCACACTTAAACCTAAACCTAATCTTAGTCAGGTCTATCTCTCTCCGTTTTTAACATAAATGGCTGAGAGAGAAAAGGACAGGTGAGACTAATTTTACGTTTAGGTTATTGTATATAGGTATATTACTCAGCAAAAGTATGTAATTGACAAAGATATTCATATCATACATTACCTACACGTTTTAGGTATGCTATGCATTGCTGGTAACATATACAACCTAGAATTTAGTGGCTGTTAGGTATGTATGTACCTAGCTATAAATAGATAGGTTATACCAAGGGTTCCCAAACTTTTTTTCTCATAGACCCCTTTCAAAAGTTAACTGTTTCTGGTGGACCCCCTACAGGCCTATACCACATACAAATTAATTGTGAACCCCCATTTTTTCACGCCAACGTAGACCCCCAGCTAGTCTCCTGTGAACCCCTGGGGGTCCACCTGGACCACTTTGGGAACCACTGGGTTATACGGTACGACCCATTAAAAAGGGCCTATTAAAAAGAATGAAGTCAGTATGAAACGGTTTTGGTTTAGCTGTCTCATTTCGTCCTACCCCTATTATTGTACCAAACAGCGGCCCATTCTCGTTCATTATACATAATTAGTTCTATGCTGCTCTGGGAATGAAAAAAGGAACATATAATACTACTGCTGATTCTCTTCCCGGCCATACTGTACAAGTCAGTAGAGGGACAAGAGGGTCTTGGTGTTTTATAGGCGATGGGTTGACCACCTGTCACTACTAACCGAACTTGTACATCTCAACTATACTCTCAAAATTGACCAGAAGTGGCACCATGTGGTTCTATCGGCCCTTGGTGTTCTGCCTACCTCGTAAGGGATACTCGTAAAGGTGTGATTATATGTATGTACGTACTAGTGGACGCCCGCGGCTTCGTCCACGTAGACTACAGAAAAAACAAAATGTCGAAATTATCCGGAATAAAAACATTTTCCCGGGATAAAAAGTAGCCTATATGTTAAGTGGGACCTGTCTCAATATATTCCTGAAAACTGCATCGAAATCGTTTCAGCCGTTTCTGAGATTAGCGTGCACAAACATCGATCCGTTACAACTCTTATAAAATTTATATAGATGTATACATAATAGATAGATAACTTACATTGGCAGTTTTCTGTTTCTTCTTCTTGTTGAGGATCGACCTGAGTCGCTCTCTAGTTTCGTTGAAGTTTCGAGGCACGGGCGTTGTAAGGGGGGGCTGGAATACAATACATTACATCAACATTCGTGGGTTCGATCCCAGACCTTAACCACCAGCAGCCAGAACCGCAGGATGTTAAAGTAGCCACGTTTAGACTAACACCATTAGACCCTGGTGATAGTCCAATGGTGAAGACGTGCGCCTTTCAGTCGGGAGGCGCGAGTTCGATCCCAGTCACGTGCCTGTACCACTGAATTTATTTCATGCACGGATTTTTCTAAAAATTGTCACTTAGCTATACACGAGAAGGGATGGCGTCAGAACAAACAACTGGCCGTAAAAGCAAATGCCAAAACTTTGGCAATGTGATTTTCGAAAGAAACTATGTTGCGCTGATCCCATAAATAATGAGATAAGGGCAGGAAGATGATGAACACCATTAGACCCTGGATCGTTAACACGATAGGCACAGGGCCGGCCCGCCCATACGGCGAACGGAGCAAATGGTAAAGATATATATCCCTCATTTTATTTAGAAATAGAAAGAATCAGAAAGAACGAAATCAGGTTTTTTATTAGGCACAGTTTTGTGTATTATAGAGTTATAAAGAGTTTTCTACACAATTCAATAGTACCTACTCATATGAAGTTTGCACTATAAAAAACCTAAAGAAGCTGATTTCGTAAACACAAAACTGAACATTTTAGTAGGATACATCGATATGGAAAAATGACAAACTTCACTCATATCTTACAAGTATCAGTGTTCTTACTTACTTACGTTTACAAACAATGCTTCTTCGAAAATAAGATTTCTATCTTTAAAAAAAACGGGGTATAGGTATATATTATTAGGAGCAAACAGGAGAGGGCACCATAATTTTGGATCTCGCTCCATTCTAAAATTTACTTCGGTCCGGCGCTGAGTAGGTAACCAGTGTAACTCACGTCTGTTTGGTCACTCATAAAAACAAATAAATAACACTATTGTTAAGTTCCAATCGCCTTAGACCCTGGAAAGGACCCTGGGTATTTGAACCAGTAACCAGCAATACTCACGGCGTGTCCGAATACGGTACAATAGCAGCAGGTGCACGGCTGGTCTAGCGGACCCTCGCCAACGCATACTGAACTATTCGCTGACGTGTGACCCACTGTGGAACGCACAATTGTAATGTTATTACTTAGTACAGATGTCTTCTTCTTATCTATCTATGTATGTATGACGATGGAAGGGCAAAACCGCTAAAGCGCCACCAAAATTAGCCATACGCCACCGACCAATATAAAGGTCTACCAAAAAGTAGTGATTATCTTTTGACACGAAACTAGGTAGGTAAAAAGAAACAACTTTCACTATGGATCTAACACTGAAATAGTGAATATCTGTCTTATTTCTATAGATATATGGTATTAATAAACATTCACATACTTCTCAATATACAGGGTGTAACAAAAAGGGTATGTTAAGCGAAAAGCTACGTAAATAGCCCACTGTAGAGAACCTATCCACAAAATTTGAGACCCGAAATCACATGTTTATTTTTCCCAATAGTATGGAGAATTTTTTAATATCTCAGGAATTTTCATACAATCTTGAAAAATAAAAATGTGATTTCCAGTCTTAAATTTTGTAGATAGGTTCTTTAGGTGGATATTTACGTAGCTTTTCGCTTAACATATCCTTTTTGTTACATCCTATATTAAGGTCTTGAGTTAAACCCAGAACCAAGTAAATTAAATCATAGTATAACTAAAATAAATAAATCATTATTTTTTAATTTTATTATCATACTTTTACTATTCAGCTTTGGGGCTGCACCAAAAAAAAGCAATACACTGGTGATACAAATATTTCAAAATAATGTACTTCGGGGCTGGTATGTAAGGAATGACGACCTCCATCGGGACCTCAAAGTGGACATGTTCGCAAGTTATAAAAGAAGCTCACGAAAAAAGGTTACACCAGCATGTGAATGTCGAGGCTATCCAGCTTCTTGACAACACGGACATAGTCAGGAGGCTTAAAAGGACAAAACCTTTTGAGTTAGTGCATTAAATTGGTGATATAGTGCAGTGTGTGCTAATTTTAAAGAACACATGAACAAAGTGACTTCCCCTTTAGAGACAATAAGAAAAGTGCCGATGGACACGTTCTTAGTTTTACAAGATTTAGCAATTTAAGTTAGATAAAAATTACTTATTAGTCTAATTAGGCTAGATTGTAATTTGAATGAATTATCTATTCGTCACGGATAATACATGAGAAAAAAATATCATACCTTTACAGACATGTTGTTGATGATTCGTATTCTCGCACGCCTTAGGCGCCGGCTTGGCTTGCTTAACCACCGGCTTGGCGACGGGCTTCACCTCCTTTTTCTTCTCTTCCAACCCATTCTTCGTCTTGACGTCCATATCGTAGCACTGCTTCACAATATCTCCCAAACACACAGCACTACTTTCGTTGCTTTTGCAGTTATTACAAACGCAATCATTGGTCCATTTGCAGTCGCTTTTTGGCGTATCACACGCATCGCTCTCCGATTTGCTCTGAGCGTTTTTCGCTATATTTCTAAAAGCTACAGCATTTAATGTCTGTTTAGCGTTCCTAAGCGCTTGAGCAGAGTATTTCGCCAACATTTCCGGATTTTGACAGCCAATGACAGATAAAGATGCCTTGTCTCTGTCGCTATCTTTTTCCTTCTCGCTCTCAGGTTCTAGATCTTCCCTGTCGATTTTCATTTCCTTCAACGCCTGATCTAACAACTTAGCATCGATACTAGAACATATAGATATAAAATGCTTCTTATAAACCAATGGCACCGGCAATCCTTGCGTAATAAAAGATTTGATTGTATAAAAACTGTCTAATAAAGATTTATGCTCATCCGATGTCAAAATCGCTTCGCACTGATCGAAGAACATATTGCTTTTCGATTTCTCATCGTCTTTATCGTCTATGATTTCCTTAACTTCTGCCTTCTCTATCACTTTATCCTTAGATTCTACTGGTTTGATCGGTTCCTGATTGGTTTTCTTCACCTTTACATTAGATTTACCTATAATTTTGCTTAACCCTTTCGCGGCTAATATTTCCGCTTCGCTGGCGTTTTGCGTGCTAATCACCGTTTTCGGAGGCGGTTGAAGTTTCGTTAACTGCTCCTTTAACTTCTCTTCTAGTTGCTCCAATCTATACAACATCACCACCCATTCATCACCTGTTACCGTTTTCTTCGGAACTGATTCTAAATACAACCTATTACTTTCTTTCAACCTCATCATAAAATAGTCTATTTTCCTATCGACGGACCAATTAGCAAAGTCCGGCGCGTTGTCTATCTTTCTGACCGGAAGTCCGGAAAGCTCTTGCAGGATGTTCATAGCCACCTCCGGATTCCGAAGCATCCATCCAGGAAGCTGCGAGGATTCGGAGCAGCGGTTCAGCAAATCTATGTAACTGACTTTCATGTCGGAAGGATCTAGCAAAGATTCCTTATCCTGCGACATTTGCCCCAGCTTCATTATCACTAAATCGAAAGTGTTGCCTGCTAGAGAACTAAGCAGCTTCGATATCTGTTTAACTGACGCTTTGTTGTCCGATTGACAAACCACATCTTCCTCAGTATTATTTAGGCTTAGCTCGACCATTTTTTCTATAATTTTATCAGCATCGCCAACACTTTTCCCGGCTAAATCTTGTATGTAACTATAAAACTTGTCAAGCATGGATTCTATGCCATTTTCTAGTAGCTCCATTGGGATACTTTTGAATTCTGCACCTACATAATGCTTAACTAGCTCCCTCAAATCGTTCATACTGTACGCCTCTTTAACCGAATTATCGAATAGAGACGCGGCTTTCGTGTAAATTTCCGTATTGAGCGCGTATTTGGGATCATTTGAGGGTTCCTTATCCTCACGCTTAGTTAAATCCGTAGTTTTATTTTGCTTGAGATATTCGAACACTTTATTTATCACTACTTGAGCCGACACGCTATTTCTATTCTTCATGAGCGCCTGAAGTTCCTTTTCATCTTTTAACAGCTCCGATATATCTTTGCTGTCCACCTCAAACGTCATTGTACCTATAATATCGTTATTATCTACGTTACTCTTAACCCTAGTTTTAGTTTTACGTTTGGCAGTGTTTTTAGTTACTTTCACGTTGTCCCTAGATTTTTTTAGTTCTAATTTCAATTCGCGAATTTGTTTTAGAGTTTCCGGCGTTAATTGCGCCTCGTCGGGAATATTGCTCATGATGGAAGCGAATTCTGGTAGCTCGAAGGTAGTGTTCGCAAATTCGTGCAATTTAGACGCTACCTCTGGCATACTGGCTAACATTTGCGGCATACTATTTATCATTTCCGATATATTTGAGACTAAGAATTCATCTGAATTCTGATCCTGATTCATCATCACCTCGCATATCTGATCCAGTGATAACGCTTCATTTTCCGCTTCGCTTTCCTTTTTAGCGTCTTTGTCTTTAACACTATGAAAAGAATTGATGATATTGTGACACTCCTCCATTGCTTTCTTAATTTCTAAGCCAAAAGTGACGTACTTATATATATTAGGACCCTTCTCATCGCTTTCCGCTACATTTTTATCATTCACGTCTTCAACTAAAACGGATTTTCTTCTAGCGTTTAAAGGAACGGGTAGTTCCGTTGCTACTTGGGATGGAAAATCTGTAACCTTATCTTTTCCTGCACTTCTATTTAAAAGTTTGTTAACAGCCAGCAACCTTTGACTGGGTTTGGGGGTATACAACGGAATCGGTTCAGAACTAGTTGGCGACATCTCCTGCAGCGGTGGACTGATCGCTTCCGGGTATTTCGCATCAGCATCCGCTTGTAAATTATACTCCTCCTGTAGATTATTATCGGGGGAATTGAGTGCGAAATTCGCGAACTTGGCTAAGCATTCCTTCATTTCCTTGCATAGATCTTGCTCCTTTTCGCCGACAACCGTCTCTGTCTCGCTGATATTGTCGTCCTTGTCTAGCGGGAAGGCTTCGGGAGGTTCTACTTCTTTATCAGGATCATCAGAACGTAGGTCGGTAAATAAACGCGTGGCAGCTGCTGGAGCCTTGTATTTGAGTAATTGGAGTATTCTATGCGGTTTGGAAATCGCGGTAGGCTTTAATTTGCGTTTTGATGTGCTCAATCGCGACATTTTAGGGCTGGTCGATTTTAGTGGGTTGTCTTCTACGTTGTTTTCTGGCGCGCTGTTGAAAATGAAATATTATCCGTTTTGATACAAAATTCACATTCAGACACACATAGAATCACGCCTCTTTTCAGAGGTAACACGTCGATACAGATCACGGATCTCTATTTGCCTAACACACCTCTTTTGCTTCATCTACTTTCATGATATTCTTGATACACGCTAGTCGTGCTTAAAAGAATTTAAACATTGTTTACGCTAATCTATCTATACATATAATAAAAATGTATCGGATCGCTGTCTGTACATGGAAGATATATGAGAAAAAATATTATAGATCTTTATCAACGCAATAGGACCCAAAACGATGATTTTTGGAATATTTGTCTATTTGTCTGTGCGTTTGTGCACGCTAATCTCAGAAACGGCTGAACCGATTTCGATGCAGTTTTCGGGAATATATTGTGATAGGTCCTACTTAACATATAGGCTACTTTTTATCCTGGGAAAATGTTTTTATCTCGGATAATTTCGACATTTTTTTCCTGTAGTCCACGCGGACGGAGTCGCGGGCGTCCACTAGTATAATAATATTTTCAAATTAAATGCATTTATTTATTTTATTCCAACAATGTGTGATATTTATGTTGTTGGCAAGCCTTTTTGAAAAAAATAAATACATTGGGGGTGGCTTGCTGGAAGAGATTTCTTGTAGAGATAAACTTGCCATTGTGCATATACCTTATCTTACATAAATACATACATAACCTTACGCCTATATCTCATAGGGGTAGGCACAGACTACAGATCTGCATTTAGTACGTTCCAAACATACCTCTCTCGCCTCATCCACATTCATTAAATTCTTCGTACATGCTAAAAAAAAAGGGCTAGTCAAGAGCACCCGAGAATGTATCTTTTCTTTCTTATGTTAATTACATGTACACAGAGAAAAACATAATAGATGATGATATTAAAATAGAGAATGTACAAAGGCCAGGTTATCTCTGACAGATTGTAAGTGTGTGCAATAAGGAACACATCTCTCTGCAGTGTTTTAGTTGAGTGAGATCCTTTACCTCTCCCTCTCCTGGTGCAGTTGGTCTTCTAGCCACATCCTGAGCTGATGGTAGTACAGCTGCTGATCCCGCATGTGCATCACCTTCCGTCGAACCTGACGAAAAGGGTTTCATTTTATGGTGCGAACATGGAAAATGACAATCGACAAATAAGTTTGTATGTGATGAATGTGGTCAGCGCAATATGGTTTAAATGTACCGATTTCTATGTATGTATGTATGTGTGTGTGTGCCGTCTTCTATGTAGGTAAATGATATTTTGTATGAATGTGTTTTTCTTTATTCATGATCTGTT
The DNA here is from genome assembly GCA_014607495.2 of Carposina sasakii. Lineage (NCBI taxonomy): Eukaryota > Metazoa > Arthropoda > Insecta > Lepidoptera > Carposinidae > Carposina > Carposina sasakii. The sequence continues at coordinate 4,700,710 of CP053177.1, read as the reverse complement.
AGTGCTACCCACAAATTATATTCTTAACGCCCGGTCCCAATAACCAATGCTGATCCATTTTTGGCTATCAAAGATTGAAGATTCAATCCATTTTAAGGTTGGCCAGTCCCAATAAACCATGTGAACGCAGTCTATCCGTGGGAGGAAGGATCACAGATTAGAGATTGCCCTCTGTTCGAAGATGACAGTTCGCCTGTTTCAATAACCTATCTGTCGACGTTGACATTACTGTCGATTGGCGTAAACAATCTAATTTCGTAATCCTAGGAATTCGGCGGATTTCATTGTTATGAGCGTTCTCTTCAAAATAAAATGGCACCATTATTTTCAAGTGATAGCGGCAGTGATTTGGATTTGTTGCTAGAACTTTAATAATAAAGAATCACAAATTCAGAAATCATTAATACCTAAGTTAATGGCTGTATGTGCAGTTCCCCTTGCCTTTCATTCGGGATAAAATAAACAAAAAAAAAACGGTCTCCCGCGCTGTCAATGCAACAGCTGACAAGGCCAACGTTCCATTCCACTCATGCAAGAGTGTTCAAAATAAAAAAAATGACTAGGTTTAACAATATTTATACAGGTTGTAACAGAAAGGGTATGTTAAGCGAAAAGCTGTATACATAGCCCACTATAGAGAACCTATTTCCAATATTTGAGACTCGAAATCACATTTTTATTTTTCAAGATTGTATGAAAATTCCTGAGATATTTAAAAATTCTCCATACTATCGGGAAAAATAAACATGTGATTTCGAGTCTCAAATTTTGTGGATAGGTTCTCTATAGTGGGCTATTTACATAGCTTTTCGCTTAACATACCCTTTTTGTTACATCCTGTATATAATTCGAAAATAACATTCTAAAATATTATTTTTTACATCATAATTGGTAATTTAATAGGTTTATACGGAACGGAACGTAACGGTAAAGAAGGACCGATTGCCGGGCTATCCGAGCCCAAAAAAAGATTGCGTCTGTCTTTTTTGATATTGGGATGCGGATAGCAGATCGATCTAGGGACAGAGAACTATCCAGGATTGATTTCAATCTTGGATTAGGGATACGTTATTGGGATCGGGCGTAACTTATCAGGTTACTTGGTAGAGAATGCCTTGTAAGGCATTAAAGCTCGCCTTAGTACAGAATGTTTTGTGTACGGACTGCGCGGGCGCGTGGGGCGCCTCTGTGTGTGTGAGCGTGCGTGCGTGCGTGCATGACCCACCTCCCTCCAGCGCTGCAAATGGCAGTGCGGCTCGGGCGCGGCGGGCTGCGCGGGCGGCGCGGGCGCGGGGGGAGCCCCTCTGCCCACCAGCTGCGTACACACCTACAGGAGAAGGGGGGGGTAGTGTTATAACGGCCAGAGTAAGGCCAATGGCGCACTAGCCGCCAAGCAGCAGTTTCCGTGAACCCGGTGTCCGCCGCGGCCTGGAGGGCAATCGCGCAAAATTACAACGTTTCAGGGTCGGTGTCTACGACTCGATTGCGACATCGCGCGGGACGACACGCAGGGGAGGAAGGCGCACCGGCAGACGGGACATTGTCAACTGAAACCGCCGAAATATACCACCATTCCTATGTATACAGTTCACATTTATTTACGTCCCCATTAGGACCCTTCACATTGGTCCTTCGAGCCGGATCGATGTGAAGGAATGCTGGTATATTTCAGCCGTTTCAGTTGACAATGTCCCGAACAGTGATTTAAATTAATTTTAAGATGCGCGTGCGATGGCGAGTGCTGTGTTTGACCGTCTACCGGCGCGCCGTAGGTTGGCCTTCCTCCCCTGCGTGTCGTCCCGCGCGATGTCGCAATCGAGTCGTAGACAGTCGGTTCATATCTGACGGAAGATGCGTCGAGCGTATATCCGGTATCCAGGTACAGGCAAACGCACTAACGTATCATCGGTTGAGTGTGAAAGGTCGAATGTTTTGTCATACGAGGGGGCGTTTTTAAGTTCGCGGAATCGGGGGTAAGACGTGGAAATAAAAATACAAGTTTATTTTTCCTTTTCAATATATTCTCCTGCAACCCTAATACATTTTTCAGATCTTTCAATTAGCTTATGTATACCCTTGAAAAAAAAAAGTTTTTTCTTTGTCTGAAAAATAAGCTGAAACTGCTTCCTTCACTTCTTCATCGCTTGAGAACTTCTTCCCCCGAAGTTCTTTTTTCATTTTTGGAAAGAGATAATAATCACTGGGAGCCAGGTCAGGACTGTAGGGTGGATGAACCAAAATATCGAAGCCCACCTTATGCAGGGAAGCCAACGCAACACGGCTCTTGTGCACAGGCGCGTTGTCGTGCAGAAGGAGGACACCTTTGGTTAATTTTCCCCTTCTTTTTGCCTTGATTGCTTCCTTTAATCGCTCTAAGATTGAAGCGTAGTATTCTCCGGTTATGGAGACACCTTTATCTTTATAATCTATCAACAAGATTCCTTCTGAGTCCCAAAAGATTGTCGCCATGATTTTTCCCGCCGACTGTGACACCTTAAATTTCTTTGGTGGTGGTGTACCTTTTTTGTGCCACTGCATAGAATCTTGTTTGGACTCAGGTTCATAATGATGAACCCAAGTTTCATCCCCAGTAACAATTCGAGTCAATACTCCATCCTGGTCTTCATTACAGAGGTCCAAAAACGCGCGAGAACACTCTACGCGCTGTTGTTTTTGAGGCGGCGTGAGCATTCTCGGCACCCACCTTGCACTGACTTTGGTCATGCCGAGATGATCGTGAAGAATTTTAAATATGGTTGTATCGGATACTCCAACCATTTCTGCGAGCTATTTCTTCTTTAGTCTAGCATCTTCCAGTATTAATTTTTCCACTTTTTGAATTATTTCCGGAGTGGTCACCTCGATCGGCCGTCCTGGCCGAGGATCATCTTCAAGTGAGGCCCTGCCTTGCTTAAAAAGGGTATGCCACTTATAAACCATGGTTTTACCTGGTAGATTAGTATATGGTTATTGTTAGTATGTATAGTGTATAAAAGCAACTGAAAACATATTGGAACTTGTTAATTAACGATAAACTGCTGCGCAGTTTGGTAATGTACTACCTAATTTTAAGTGTTTATTGTAAATTAAAACGAAAAAAAAAAAACCTGAACAAGTACCATTGTGTTGAGTTATACTCGTACGACAGAGAATGGTGAACTTTTTGACAAAATCATTTTTTTCTTGAAGCAATTTTTCCATTCGCAAATTTTCCCAATTTGTTATTTTCTCTATATCGAATTCCCCGGTTTCCTTCTTTCTCAATAGTAATAATTCCATTCCTAAAATTGAACAATCTTGATAATTCCAAATATATAGCTTATTACAAATATAGGTACAGGCACGCTCGTGAAGAATCCCAATAAAACAAACCAGGAATACGCATATTCAGATCCTATTCAGGCACCAAATGTCGTACTTATAAAGTCCTTAACTGAACTTTGAATGAAAGAGATAATAATTATAATATAAACCTTGGCAGTTCAATGTTGTACTGAAAGGAAGATATTTTCAAAGCTATTGAATAGACTAAAAGATATGATGTATCAAGAATAAATATTGGTAAAGTACGCGAATGGAATAATCTCATCTGGTAAAATGCGATATCAGTAAATTAAACTTCAGCAAAATCCGCGAAATAAAACATAAACTTTGGTAAATTTCGCGAATGGAAAAATTTGCTTCAAGAAAAAAAAATGATTTTGTCAAAAAGTTCGCCATACTCGTACGACAGTGTTATTACTCGCAGGAAATGCATTTTTAATTTGTCTATCCGCCATGTTTGCTTTTGGCGCTACTTGTATGATCGGGTGATCCTGTGACTAGTTAAATGGACTTATTGGTTACTAGTGACCGCCCACGGCTTCGCCCGCGAGAGTGCATTACTCCAAAGTATTCTTCAACCAACTACGCCATCTATTTTCTTTCTGTGACAACTGTCAGCCCCCCGCCCGCGCGCCCCGCTCAAGTTCAGTTCGAATGGCGGCAACGCGGACGCAACAGTAAAAAATTACATCATTCCCAGCGTTTTGTTTTGGCATAAACTTACGTTATTTGTCGTATAGAGTACGTACCCTTCGTTAAGGGTGGCGACGAAAAAAACACCCTGTATAATAAGAAGTCGACACCTACCGTGGACAGTTTGAGCTGTTTCCGGTAGACCTGCAGCTGCCGTCGATGCACGTCTGGCAGCCGGCGGTACATCGCCATCAGCTTGCGGTCCACCGCCGACAGCCCCGCCTCCACGCGCCGCCTGCAACGTCCATCCGGTTACAGCACAAGGGGGGAGCCGCTTAGCCAAGTTTATCGACGGTTCATATGCTTCCAAACCATACCTACACCCCGTTTTTATTGAAGATAGAAATGTGAGTTTCGAAGAAGCATTGTTTGTAAACATTAGAACACTCCTATTTGTAAGATATGAGTGAAGTTTGACGTTTTTCCATTATGATGTATCCTACTAAAAAGTTTAGTTTTGTGTTTGCAACATCAGCCTCTTTAGGTTTTTTAAAGTGCAAACTTTATATGAGTAGGAACTATTGAATTGAGTAGAATACTCTTTAGGAACTATTAATGATAATAATACACAAAACTGTGCCTAATAAAAAACCTAATTTCATTCTTTCGGATTCTTTCTATTCCTAAATAAAATGAGGTATAGCATCGCTTGACAATAATTATCGATATTTAGCTTCCAGATAAAGCACAGACATACTTATCTTTACATTCTGTCATCTTAATATCTTGACCCATCCACTTCCAAACCACACCTAGCATCGCTTAACAATACTCATCGAAATTTAGCTTCGGAATATAATACAGACTACTTTAGATTCGCTTCTATTCTGCTGACCACCTGTCAGTACTAACCGAACTTGTACATCTATCTATACATATGTCGGAGATCAAGATGTCATATCCTACAGTCGGATCTCCAACGCCATCTATTTTCAATCGTTGAAGTTGGAAACGTCAAGTCGACAGCTATCACTGACTTGAGGACAGCTGTCACTTGGGTAAAGACAAGACAGAGTACTGAGAGGGCGCCACTGTAGATTTACAACGACCACCGGATCGTTTGAATTGAGCCGGAGGGTATTCTGTTCTTTTTGTTGCGTCTGGAGCGAAGCACGGGTGCTAATCAGCCTCTGTCTTGTACTTACCACGTTTCTACGTTATCCGCTAGAATCCTAGTAATCTTGTGCGTAGATACAGTGAAAGTGTTTGTCATTCCTAATTAAGCTTGTTTACTACACGCCGCATTCTTTATTTCGGATTTTGGAAGATGTCGGACACACCTAACGGCACGCCACTCGACCCATCTACGTCACATATAATAAAATTGTAACGGATCTATGTTTGTGCACGCTAATCTCAGAAACGGCTGAATCGATTTCGATGCACTTTTCAGGAATATATTGTGACAGGTCCCACTTAATATATAGGCTACTTTTTATCCCGGGAAAATGTTTTTATCCCGGATAATTACGACTAAATATCGACATTTTGTTTTTTCTGCAGTCCACGCGGACAGAGTCGCGGGCGTCCACTATCTCAACTATACCCTCAAACTTGGTCAGAAGTGGCACCATGCGGTTCTATCGGCCCTTGGTGCTCTGCCTACCCCGTGAGGGATAAATGCGTGATTATATGTATGTACTTTAGATTCCGCCATTTGTAAAACCTTGACCCATCCACTTCCGCACCGCAGCCAGTCTCGCTCAGCCCTCACGATGGCGACTGACCTGGCGTCATCGTCCTTGCCGTCCGTCTGGCGCAGCACTCGGTCCATCAGCTTCTCAATGGCCGCTATGGACCGCATCAGGTGCCCCACTGTGCGACACAGTTCCGGTTCCTCGTCCTCCTCGCCGGCCACTGCCGTCAGCAGCTCTGATGCGGAGTCAGGTGAGGAGGAAGACAGGCCGAGGGACGAACTGCGACTGCCTGATGAATTGCTGTCCGTCACTGGGAAGGAATAACGTACCGTATAGTCACGTCCATGGAGAAGGTATAAAAAAGGAGGTGGGACTATAAAGTGAGTCGTGTGGCAATCGTGAGTCCATGACGTCATGATAGGGGCGGAGCTTCAGCGTCAGTGTAACGCAGTAGCTGTAACCACACGCTTGTGCAAGTAGTTTGACTAGTCACGCACATTATCTCTCAAAGAGATCGGGCAAAGTGTGTTACTTAACAGTTAGTAAGGCTATTACGTCCCACGTGGTAAGGGGTCAGCCTACCGCCGCTTTTCGGGCACAAACACAACAATCTAGCGATCGGTAACGAATCCAGTGGGTGGGATAAATCGTACCACCGATGCGAGACTGTCACAAATGCAAATATAATAATGCAACTTTTCAGGAGAAGCATTCATAACATTAATATTGTAAAAAAAATATTATTCGATTTAGACAAGATGCAAAAATATACTACATCAACTTATGAAGAATTAATGACCTCTTAATATTGTAAGAAAGATACTATAAAAAACATAAAATAAATGATTATAATATAATATAAGCGAAAAGCTATATGAACAGCCCACTGTAGAGAACCTATCCACAAAATTTGAGACCCGAAATCACATGTTTATTTTTCCGGATAGTATGGAGAATTTTTAAATACCTCAGGAATGTTCATACAATCTTGAAAAATAAAAATGTGATTTCGAGTCTTAAATTTTGTAGATAGGTTCTCTATAGTGGGCTATTTACATAGCTTTTCGCTTAACATACCCTTTTTGTTACACCCTGTATAAGGTCTATCCAAAATTAGTATACAGAGAAATGTATGGAACAACTGATTTTTTTTTTCAATATTTCTGAGTTGGTACCTTAGTGAAAGTTGTTTCATTTTTAACCGACTTCAAAAAGAGAGGTTATCAATTCGTCTGTATGTTTTTTTTATTTTTATTTTTTTTATTTTTTATGTGTGTTACCTCAGAACTCCGTCATTTATGAACCGATTTCAATTTTTTTTTTATAGTTGGTCATGGTATACTTCCAGGTTGGTCCCATATTCACCATATGAGGGTCTGATGATGGGATCTTGGAGAAATCGAGGGCAATCCTCGAATATTGTAGGCACATGTAGTCTGTTTTTATACTTTTACTGAGCGTTTTGATCACCTACATATAAAACATAACATCTGATGATGGAATCTCTAAGGAATCTAGGGATATCCTCAAATATAAAAGGCACGAGTAGTCCGTTTTTAGATTTTTATAGAGAATTTTGGTCAGCTACACATAATATAAAGGAAACGAGGGTCTGATGATGGAGCCGCCGAAAAACAGATAGTGGAACTTTTTAGTAACAAAATCCCCCTATGGCAGGGGGGGGCCTACGTCCAGTAATGGACTGCAATAGGCTTATGAAGATGAAGATAATTGTGTTAAGTCATTAAATTATATGTTGCGTTAAGCCGTGTCCGAAGTAAGATGGTTATAGAGGAAGAGGTAGACATGAGAATAACGAGATGACGGATAATAGGGATGAATGAAAAAAGAGTACCTACATATTGCACCGACCCCAAATGATTGGGAACAGGGCAGGAAGAAGGAGTGTAATTATATGTTGCTTAAATAAGTGTGTACATGGCTGTTGTGCTGCCAAATCTCTTATATTCCTCCGAGGCGTGGTGCATGTACCGTCGCCACATACGCACTCTGGATCGATTCCACCTCAAGTGCCTCCGATCCATCATGAGAATCAGATGGTCCAACCGAGTGCGTAATACTGAAGTATTGCGAAGAGCCAATGTAAGTGCCATTGAGGCCTACTTAATGCGTCGGCAGCTTCGGTGGTGCGGTCATGTGTCTCGTATGGCGGAGGAGAGATTGGCTAAGAGCATCTTCTTTTCTGAACTAGAGGAGGGCAAGCGGAAACGCGGCGGGCAACTCCTCAGATACAAAGATGTTCAGAAAAGACATGAAGAGATGCAATATAGATCCATCTAAATGGGAAGTTTTGTCAGCACAACGACCAGAGTGGCGCAGGACGGTGATAAAGCAAGTACACGAGTTCGAGGAGCAGCGTCAAGCTGACCTTGACGCTAAACGTGATGAACTAAAGACTCGTCCGCCTGCTGCCATTATCTATAATACAATAATGGCGCACTAACCTGTCCTCTGTGTGCGCGGGCGTTCAGGGCGAAGATTGGCTATGTAAATGTAAGCCATCTCCGAGCGCATGAACGCCAACTTAGTAATATCTAGAGTAGAAGTGGTCGCCATGACCGAAATTGGTCGGAGGTCATCATTATCATCATAATCATCATATTGTCAGACGTAAAGTTTCGAAGCCTAGTCCTTTTTCTCTTTTGTCATGTGGCCTATTTTATATAAAAATTATATAAATCTGACAATATTATGCCTCCTAAACTTCGTACACGGCTTAACGCAATATATATTTGCCCTTTAGTTAAATTTAACTTTAGTAAGCTCGAGTTTTGGGAGGAAGTCGGTTTTTCGTTTTAAAAAAATTATACCTACCTAGTTTCGTGTCAAAAGATAATCACTAATTTTAAATAGCCCTTATACATATATAGATTGATTCGTGGCATTTTTTACAAACATGTCTTTGTGAGACCCCGTGTCTACGTCACTGTATCACGTCACTGTGTATCACGTCACTGTGCATCACGTCACTGTGTATCACGTCACTGTGTATCACGTCACTGTGTATTATATACTCACAATCGTCAAATTCCGCCGTGAGCGAGTCGCTGAGCTTGTCGTCGGGTTCCGCAGGTCGAGGCTGCAAATCTGTGCAGTCTGGGGGCCTGGGGAAATACCATTTTTACTATTAAGTTCCCTTATTTTGCCATTTACGGCATGCGAAATTGTAATTTACAGATGTCAAATAGATAGGATATAAAAGTCGATAAACAAATATATATTATAAAATTATTAATAAAGAAATGGAAAAAATTCCTCATCCGGGTGGGAATATATATTACACAAAAACCATAAATCCAAATTGGCATATCTATTTCTAAACAAAAGGAATAAAAAACTAATTATTTTACAATCTCTGCTCATATTGTATTTGTGCCGTACCGGAACAGATTTTAATTTAGAATAAGGCAACACAATCTGAAATATACGTTCCAGGTAGTTTTAAATTCTCTTACTGGGTTCACGACGATCTGGATTCCGATCAACCTGTGCCATTGGGTTGGTACATCTACACGCTGCTACAGCGCCACCTATAGCTAGATTTCATACAACGAGCCGTCTGTTGCCAACCGACCGCCGTCGCGAGAGCAATAGAACAATCTCAAAAACCGCAACTCATATTTCGAGGCATCTCTCTCCTCCTGGACTTCGCACTGGCGATACCGGTGGATAAGTGTGTGACATTATGCTGAGTGGCGACCAATTTTTCGTCGCACTTTTATATTGTCTACTTTTGATGACTTTTGGTATTTTTATGTTATTTTTAATATACTTATAATATGTGTATGTATATTTGTATATGTATATATGTGTATAATGTTTTGATGTATAGTACCTAAATGCAGTGATTACGGTATTATACCCACTTTATATATTTTAGATTGTAATTTTTTATGTGTGTGTGTGGCGAAAAATAAACGTTTTCTTTCTTTCTTTCTTTCTGATCATTGGACTGGAATATCTTCTTGTGACCTGTGCCGACCACCCTAACACCCCTGAGCGTAGCCACCCTCATGCGTGGTTCCATCGGCTGAAGGGTAAGTTGCTGGAACCAGTGTAAATTGTGTGCAACATCATACAGTACTCACTTGGCGCCCGTCCCCGCACCTTGCTGTAACGTCCTGCCCGCTTCGACCGGCTGTAACTCGTTAGGCGCCTGAGAACAAACGCACACAATTAACACAGCGAGTCGGAAAGGAATATGGAGCAATCGGGAAAATTTACAGAAATTAAAAAATATGACCAGACTGTTATGAGCTATATTTAAAAAAAAAAACTGGGGAGCTAGGAATAACTGGGCGAATTAGAAAAAAATATTACCTAACATTGAATAGGTACAAGAGTTACTGAGGTACGCTCAGTAATATTCTAAGCTAATTCTAAACGCACACACACACAAAAAACATAACCGCTCTTTTGGGGCTGTCGGGTTGACCACAACAACGCCATCTATTGGCCATGATTGGAACTAACTAATCACAATGATACTTTTAGCCGCATGGTGCCGGCAGAATAGAGTATGTCTGTAGGTAGTAGAGGGTGTGGGTATCGTACGAGGCGATCCGAGGGTTTGCGGGAGGTGGGCAGCAGCGCCTCCCGTACTGACAACATAGTCCGAAAATCACACTGCGGTCACCAACCCACCTGCCCAGCGTGGTGACTATGGACTAAACCCCCCTGTGGCAGTAAGCCTTGTGGCGTGTCCTGGGGGAGGCCTACGTCCAGCAGTGGACTGCAATAGGCTGAAGATGATTTTTGCTTGTTTCATAGGTTGTAGTACGTTAGTATGTACTTACCTTTCCTGCAGCAGCAGTGTGTCCATTAAGCTCGTTCACAACTTGCATCATGGTAGCAAAGGAGATTTTGCTGGAAAAAAGTTTTTAAGTTGTGTTAGTTACACTATTTATAACTCAAGAACGGTTGTAGTGATTTGGTTGAAAATTGATGGGCAGACAGCTTAGAAACAGAAGACTGTATAGATTAGTTAGGATGTTTAAAGCATATAGCCTACCTTAACAAGTGCTTCCTCTGTTCCGCGCACAATTTCCTCGGCGATAGACAATCGCAGTGATGCTTGTAGTTCGACCACTCGCTCACTGACAAACAAACAAAAAGACACACGTTTATTATAGTGAATCATATACATATCTAGCCGTATGGTGCCGGTAGAGTAGAATTCGTACCACCCCATGTCTGCCCGTGGGTATCGTACGAGGCGATTAAGGGTTTCCGGTAGGTGGGCAGCAGCGCCTCCCGTACTGACAACATAGTCTGAAAATCACACTGCGGTCACCAACCCGCCTGCCCAGCGTGGTGACTATGGACTAAACCCCCCTGTGGCAGTAGTCTTGTGACGTGCCCTGGGGAAGGCCTACGTCCAGCAGTAGACTGCAATAGGTAGACGATATGATACACCTCGAAGAATCGATAGCCGATGGAGCCGAAAGGTTGTAGAGTGGATACCACGTATCATCAAGCGCAGCATGGGAAGGTCGCCCGCGAAGTGGTCGGACGACCTAGCCAATGTCGCGGGTATCGGTCGGATGCAGGGTGGTTCCGACCGGCCGGAATGGGGGAGGCCTATGTTCAGTGGACTTCTCAAGCCTAAGTATGATGATGTAGATGATTTGACGACCGATTGGTGCACTTTGTAGTGATCCTGCCTGCGACATCATAGGTCCTGGGTTCGAATCCCGGTAGGTGCTAACATTGATGTGATGAATTGATGAATATTGATGTTTGTTTCCGAGTCATGGATGTTTCTATACTTATCTATGTATTTATATACCATTGCTTAGTACCCACGACACAAGACCTTAGGGATCTTAATGTGGGACTAGGTTAATGTGTTGTGTAGTGTGTGAATATTTATTTATTTATGGCACAGGGCTTGCCTACTGACCGGCGTGCTTGGGCGCGGCGGCGTGTATCCGGCCACTGTTTAACGAGGGCAGGCAGCGAGCGAGGCGAGCGCGCGCCGCCGGCAGCCACGGCGCCGGGCATGTGGGAGACGCAGTCAACTCCACCTACGGGGGTTCACATACATACATACATATAATCACGCCTTTATCCCTTACGGGGTAGGCAGAGCACCAAGGGCAGATAGAACCACATGGTGCCACTTCTGACCAATTTTAAGGGTATAGTTGAGATGTACAAGTTCGGTTAGTAGTGACAGGTGGTCAGCCCATCGCCACATAGGCAGGCACATAGCTCGAAGAACTGATGGCCGATGGAGTCGGAAAGTTCTAGAGTGGATACCACGTATCGAGAAGTGGAGGTTGTTGGGGGAGGCCTATGTCCAGCAGTGGACTTCTCAGGGCTGTAAATGACGATGATGATAATGACTATTTATATTTACCTTGAAATCAATGTGCGAACCAGTCTTGAAATTCTCTAGAATCATACAAAACCTCTCCACAGCATGCCTGAAAATAAAATACAATAAATATAATGACATATTGATTAATTTATTCGTTTTGTAAATAATCTCATGCAGTTTAAATGCAATTGGCATTGCAATGAAACTGCAAGTCAACAGTTGGTGGTGTGCAATTGGCTTGAAGTTTCATTATGGTCGTGCCAACTGCATCGAAAATGCAATTTTACAGTCGACTTGCAGTTGAATTGCAGTCCGTGTGTCTTTACCCTAATAGTAGACCTATACGGTCAGTCAAACTTAATGTTGGTTTTGACATATAGGAGAACTGACTTTAGCAGTTCTCCTAGATTTTGTCTTTAGGCGATCGTAACCATTTTGAGTCACGTTGGCGACCATAAAGCCCCGAAACGCCAACTTATCCTTGAGGACCTTGACAGACCGTAACAAATCCAATACTAATATTATAAAGCTGAACATTTTGTTTGGTTGAACGCGCTAATCTCAGGCCGATTTGATAAATTCATTCTGTTTAAACATTGTGCTTTGTTTGCCGAGATTTGGCTAGTGTATAGCTATCGGGATGAAGAATAACGTTGCCAATATGTAATTTAGAAAAGAGATGGTAAAATTCGTCATCCCAGTAATTGACCCGGTGGCTTAGTGGTTATAGCGGCTGGCACGGTTTGCAGTGGTCGTGGGTTCGATTCCCACTTGGGTGAAGAATTTTTTCCATTTTCTTTATTAATAATTTTATAAATTCATTCTCTGTTAGATACCCATTTATCGAGGAAGGCTATTTCATACAATCTCGAATAATTACGGCACTGAAATGTATTTAATGTAATGATTTTATTTTTTTTTTTTTTTTCAATATTTCGGAGTAGGTCCCATAGTGAAAGTTGTTTCTTTTTACCTACCTAGTTTCGTGTCAAAAGATAATCGAAATCGATAGACTGTATATAGCAACCCGCAGCGGCTTCACACTGATGTAATGCGAACGAATATAAAAAAAATGACAATCGACATAAAATTCAAGCATACACCTGAAAAACACAACCCTCTGTCTATCGCAGTCGGCTGAAAGTACAGCTACTCACTCTTTCACGAAGGGCTTCTCAAAGGGCCGGCAGAGGCACACCTTGGTGACCAGCAGGGCCACGTCAGGGTTAGTCTGTGCCAGCCGCGATAGCTCAGCGTGGATTATCTCCGCTCCTGTTAAAAAAATCATTTAATAATTTCCTCTTCAATCTATAAGTATAATTCGTACCACCGCATGTCTGCGCGTGGGTATCGTACGAGGCGATTGAGGGTTTCCGGGAGGCAAATTACAAACTGCGGTCACCAACCCGCCTGCCCAGCGTGGTGACACCCCCATGGCAGTCTTGCGGCGTGCCCTGCGGACTGCAGCAGGCTGACGACTCACCCTGGTCCCCAAACGGCAGCCTGGCCACCGCCCTGACGTCCCAGGCTCGCACTCCGCCCTGCTCCGTCGCCGGCAGCCTCAGAGCCCGCATCATGCCAGCCGCCAGGGGAACCGTATCCGACCCTGACAAACGATGTACCATATTGTAATACAGGGTTTTTCGTAGCCACCCTTAACGAAGGCTACATATTCTATACATCGAATAAAGTAAATCGACGGCCGATTGGTGTAGTAGGTAGTGACCCTGCCTGCGACGCCATAGGTCCTGGGTTCGAATCCCGGTAGGTGCAAACATTGATATGATGAATATTAATGTTTATTTCCGAGTCATGGATGTTTCTATACTTATCCATGTATTTATATACCGTTTCTTAGTACCCACGACACAAGACCTTAGGGATCTTAATGTGGGACTAAGTTAATGTGTTGTGAAATGTGTGAATATTAAAGTGAATATTAAAGAATATTAAAGTAAGTTTATGCCAAAAAAAAAATGCTGGGAAACGATGTAGGTATGTAATTTTTTGGATTTTTTTTTAATTACTTGATCGGGCGAAATTTATAGTGTCCAGTGTTTATGCTAGTTTTATCATAGACAGATATTAATTATTTCTCGTGAAAAAATCTTGCTACACGTGTCAATGTGCATTTATGCAGAAAAACGCAGTCTGTTTACTCAACTTTGGACCCTAATATTTTGGACACTTCCCAGGTATGCTTCCATGGAGAAAAATGATCGTGATGATGAGGAGTTTACGTAGTTTTCGGGAACGTTGACGACCAAAAATCAGCCTATACAGGGTGTTTGTGACAGCCAGGAAAATACTGAGATACTGAACAAGTACTATTGTTTTGAGTTATACGACAGTGTTATTACTGGCAGGAAATTAATTGTTTATTTGATTATACGCAATGTTTGCTTTACGCGCCAATTGTATCGGGCGATCTTGTGACTAGTTAAATAGGCTTATTGGTTATTGTGTGACACATTGCTGTTTTTTGGATCACTTGTGACTCTCCTTTGGGGTTGATCTGTTAATTAAACTTTTTTGAAAGCAACTTTTTTTTTGAAAATCATCCAAACCTTTAAATTTTATTTTTAAGTCATTATTTAAGACCACACTATTTTTTTCCTGAAAAAATGAAGAAAACAGTCGGAAAATTGTAGAATTTTCCTGCGAAAATTTTCACTGGTTTTCATCTCAGAATCATGGTATGAAGTCACCATATCAATATTTGCCTGGCTGTCACAAACACCCTGTATACATCACCATTTTCCTGGCCTTATACCATTACTTACGGGATCTTTCCAAATTCATGTAGTTTAGAATTTGACAATCGTTATCATGATTACACATAATCGCTTCGCCATCAACCTGGCCACGTAATGGCGGAGCTATTATCTCATACCTAACGGATATATCGTTAATATACCGCCATTAACATAAACACTGCTAATGGCGGTGCCATTACCTCAACATAGCAAATGACGTCGCTATACCACATAATGACTCAGTCATCAAACCAGAACATAGCTAATGCCTCTGCCATTGCACCGCCAGCGTCACGCACAGCCGGCAGCGGCACGGGAAGCGAGCATGGTACGTCACTGTGCCTGCTGCCGTTACCTCTGGCTGCAGCGGCACGGGAAGCGAGCATGGTACGTCACTGTGCCTGCTAATGCCGCTGCCGTTACCTCTGGCTGCAGTAGCACGGGGAGCGAGCCTGGTACGTCACTGTGCCTGCTAATGCCGCTGCCGTTACCTCTGGCTGCAGCGGCACGGGAAGCGAGCCTGGTACGTCACTGTGCCTGCTAATGCCGCTGCCGTTACCTCTGGCTGCAGCGGCACGGGAAGCGAGCCTGGTACGTCACTGTGCCTGCTAATGCCGCTGCCGTTACCTCTGGCTGCAGCGGCACGGGAAGCGAGCCTGGGACGTCACTGTGCCTGCTAATGCCGCTGCCGTTACCTCTGGCTGCAGCGGCACGGGAAGCGAGCCTGGTACGTCACTGTGCCTGCTAATGCCGCTGCCGTTACCTCTGGCTGCAGCGCGGCACACTCGCCGCACGAGCGCCGCGAGCGGCCGCACCCGCACCGCCAGCGTCACACACAGCCGGCAGTGGCACGGGAAGCGAGCCTGGTACGTCACTGTGCCTGCTAATGCCGCTGCCGTTACCTCTGGCTGCAGCGCGGCACACTCGCCGCACGAGCGCCGCGAGCGGCCGCACCCGCACCGCCAGCGTCACACACAGCCGGCAGTGGCACGGGAAGCGAGCCTGGTACGTCCATTCGGATGTCAGCATCTCCACGCTCCTGCAGACAAAATACACGTGTAAATGTTGAAAAAAAAACATTAGATTTAAACCAGTAGGTAGATTGTAGTATTTTGTGACCAAAAAGCGGCGGTAAGCTCACCCCCATCATATGGTGCTTAAAGTAGTGGCGGAATAGACTTACATACATACATAATAATCACGCCTCTTTCCCGGAGGGGTAGGCAGAGATCACGGATCTCCATTTGCTACGATCCTGACACACCTCTTTTGCTTCATCTACTTTCATGATATTCTTCATGCACGCTCGTCGGTTTAGGGTACTCTTGACCTGACCTTTCTTTAGAATTTCACCAATTTGATCGGTGAAAGTACGGCGAGGTCTTCCCCTTCCAACCCTTCCATCCAACTCTTCCGTTGTACACTTTCTTTGTCAGTCTACTTTCACTCATCCTCTCCACATGCCCAAACCACCTCAACATACCCTTCTCAATCTTCGTCACAACGTCCTCATTTATACCACACTTCTTTCTGATCACCTCATTTCATATTCTATCCTTAGCGTAATAGACACGTAATATAAAAAAAAAAAATCCAAAATCAGCCATAAGAGTTCTATGAAACGACTCATTTGGAATTTTCCTAATAATCAAAGGTTTTCGCCTCAGAAGCATGGTCTCAAGTCGCCATATCAGTATTTTCCTGGCTGTCACAAACACCCTGTATAAGTGAATTAGATAATACTCACATGTTGGCCCCGATCAGAGTACACACCAAGGCACACACCTCACACCACGCGTGGTACACTCCCAGCAGGGTTTCCTCCACCAGCTCGGTGATCACAGGCTCCTCGCCCGTGCCTTCTGGAAGGAAAACGGAGAGACCAACTTTTATTATGTGTTTGGGGGTTCTATACAAAAATTACAGAAAATGCAATACAAATATAAAAATCACGCCTCTTTCCCTTCGAGGTAGACAGAGATTACAGCACCGGTGTGATAAATTTGGTGAGAGCGAGATGTCTCACTTTTAAACGTCAAATTCACAGAGCTATTAATAACTAGATAAACTAAGGGGATGTACTTTGCATGTAAAAAATAGAGTTAAGTATTAGAATAGACACTCGTTCTCAAGCTGAGTGAATTAGGGCTGATAGAAATGGTTTGCAATCCCTTTTTACACACCAAGTAAAAACACTTGCCTTGTCTAGTTATTACTTAGCTCTGTGGATTTGACGTTTAAAAGTGAAACATCTCGCTCTCACCAAATTCATCATACCAGTGCAGATCTCTACTTGTGGTTAAATGGTCATTGGGCAGTATAGTCACTACAAACAATATATTTTTGTATATATTAAATAGGCTTACGTTTGACCACAACGCACCTGATGGTAAGCACCGTTGCAGTCTAAGATGGAGCGCGCTTAACTAAAAGAAACCGGTTCACTCTCGACTCGAAGACCGCAAGATTATAGTTCATGGAACTACTACATTGTTACTAACAGTATCTGACAGTCATTGTAGTTTGTCATATAACTATGATATAGCTGGTAAATGATCAATAGAATATATTGGCGGCTCGTCTTAAGGAGCGCTGGTGCAGTGCACTCCCACCCACGAAGATTACATAGGCAATTTATATTTCTCTATATTTATAATTATCTTTCAATTCTACTATGTTTATACAATAGTGTCTACGCGTTCGTCTCAAGTAAGTTGTAATCTTATGTATCGAGTGGAGCGCTAGCTATCGCGCTCCAATGAAACGAAATTTGCTACGTTTCCTAGTACTGTATTCAATGTGTGCGAAAGAGATATACCGACATAGGCCGGCGCGTGAAACAGATGATTTTGTATGAAAAATTAGCCTTATCTGGAGCGCCGCTCACATTAATTAGTAGTGTTTAGCGTATGCGGCCACTAGATGTCGCTTAGTCCGTGTTAGAACGCGAGATGGTTGTCTTTAATGTGTTTCATTAGGTCATCTGAATATTAATAAGAGTGAGGTTGCATTGCACTTGCATGATTTCAATCGTTAAGGGAATGAACACGCGCGGCGTTTCCAAACTGTAATTTTGTGCATGCGCTCATATTAACAAAAAATGTGAACCCCATCTAAAATATCAGAAGCCGCCCCTGAATTAGAGTATAAGGATAGCTAATATAAAGCACTTATATCCATTTTTGTCAGTAACTTTGAAGGAAAAACGTACATTATATCGATTTTACACAAACAAAAAATCTCTAACAGTTATGTTTTTACTTGATAAAACTGACAAGAAGTTTAAAGTACACATAACTCATTTTTTTTAAGTTCACTTATTCGTTTTTGCTAGTATACCCTCGATATTGTTTTATTATAATATTTCTATTGCTAATATGTCTCTTCACTTACCACACACATATTGCAGCAAAGCGGCCTCTTCCTCAGGGGTTACCGGATGCTCCTCAAGGTCCAACAGGTCCCTGAAACATTTATAAATTGTATTAACATGGTATATCAGATTGTAAAAACACCGCGGCCCCGACCTCTCGCTCGACAAGTGAATTTCGTGAGTGACAAACTGACCTACCCAACCAGAGTGCCATCACCCTAAAAGTGGACTATACTTTGATTTTTTATTATGTAGACAAAAATGACAGCTACAATCGAGCTTTTTTTTTTAATGTTGCCAGCATAATGCAATTAGTGTTGTAATATTTTATTGTGAGCGATTAATTGAATTGGTGATATGAACTTTCGACAACGTGATTTTACTCAATAGACTAATCTATATGAATATATATATATGTATATAAATAAACTCAATCTATAAAACAGCTATTTTATTATTTAATGAAATTGACAATAAAATACATAAAATCGATAAAATGTAGTTTGAAATAAATGAGCTCTGTTTCTTTACAAATAAATATTTATTAGAAATAATAATGAAATTTATAAGTATCGTGTAAAAGTAACATTGCCTGAGTAAAAAAAAATATTGAAATTATGGTAACCTTTTGGCATCTGACATTTTTTGTATCGCCAGCCTGGCGACGCCAGGATTTTCAGGCATTCGTTTCCCATCTTCGCTCACGATTGGTTGTACGAATATCCCTTGCGCTCTTAACGCCAGTTCCTTTGTTATTTGCTGTTACGTTTTAGTTGTTATTTGCTGTTAAGTTTGTGTTACGTTTTTTGTTTGTCTTGTTGTTCCTGTTTGTTGTTTTTCTTAAAACACCATGGACGCTCAACCGAGTACCTCGGGTGCAGTTATGTCTCCTAGGAAAAGGAGACGCCAAGCTTCTCTGACTGTCACAGAGAAAGTAATGGTGCAAAACGTATTTAAATATGTGTTTAACGAAGAGGCAACGAAATTAGATTCACATTTGAACGAAAAACCGTCCAAGCGCCTCTGTGCTCAAAAAACAGCAGATATATTGGGGATCGGAACTGCCACTGTCTATAACGTTTTGAAAGACATTAATGAGAATGACTCGCCCACCCCACCAAAAAGATCTGGACCGAAGCAGACATTCAAAGACAAATTTGATGAATTTACTCTTTCGGCTATTAGGCGCAAAGTGCACGGCTTTTTTCATAACAAAGAAGCTCCTACAATTGAAAAGGTTAGTAAATTTTCCATACGTTTTCTTAAACAGTTTGTCCATAGATAAAAAGTGTTATGTTTTAAGTGAAATTCGCGTAATATACCACTTTTACACCATGTATAGAGTTAGGGCGGTATCAGCGTCACCTATAAAAGTTTCGTGACCAATGTGACCATCCCTTTCAATGTTCCAATATTTTGACAGATGTCACGCATATGTCATGTTTTGAGAGCGTCACCTAAATAATTTGCTTATTGTGTTCGTAAGTTATTTGAATTTACGAATTTACTGAATCGATCACCAGTTCCAAATTGGTAGACCTGTCTGTAAATAATTGCCTTTTCTTTGTTATTTTATGCAATAACGAGTTTACATTTATGCTGTCTTAACATATGTTATTCTTTGCTTTTAGATCACAAACGCTGTTAATGAAGATCCTGACTTACCCAACCTTTCGAAGAGCACAGTGAGGCGAGTTCTTAAACATTTAAATTTTAAATATGGAAATCGCAGACGATGCAGCTCTTTAATCGACAGACAAGATATAATTTTGTGGCGGAAGAAATATTTACTTGCAATAAAAGAATATCGTAGACAAGGGAAAACTATCTATTACCAAGATGAGACGTGGGTGAATGAAGGGCACACTTTAAACAAGTCTTGGGTGGATAAAAATATAAAAACGCCACGACAAGCCTTCCTTGCAGGTCTGACAACGGGGCTTAAAGCTCCTACAGGAAAAAGAAGACGCCTTATAATCAGCCACATTGGAAGCGAGGAAGGCTTTGTAGATGGAGGTTTATTGATGTTCGAGTCAAAAACAGATTCAAGTGATTACCACAATGAAATGAATGCAGAACATTTTGAGGAGTGGTTAAGGGGAATTTTGCCGAAATTAAAAAATGATTCGGTGTTAGTATTAGATAATGCCCCTTACCACTCACGTAATGTAGAAAAAACTCCATCTATGTCGTGGCGTAAATCCCAAATTCAAGAGTGGTTGAAATCAAAGAATTTAAACTTCGAAGACAAAATGATCAAAGCAGAACTAATGGAAATTGTTAACAAAGAAAAACCTAATTATAAAAAAAAAATATTGATGAGCTTGCTGCCGAGTATGGTGTCACCATCTTAAGACTGCCCCCTTACCACTGTGAATTGAATCCCATAGAATTAGTATGGGCACAGGTAAAGGGGCACGTCGCCAGAAATAACAAAAATTTTAAAATGGCTGAAATTAAAAATCTATTCATTGACGGGCTAAAGTTGGTGACACCGCAACGGTGGTCGAGTTGTATCGAGCATGTTATAAAAGAAGAAAACAAAATGATGCAACTCGATCACCTCATTGATGAGGTGACAGATACATTAATTATAAATGTTACGGACTCTGACTCTAATAGTTCTTATTCAGAAATAAATAGTGATTAAGAAAATTTTAATGTGTTTCATTTTTTCCAATATAGATTTTTATAAATCTAATAAAATAGCTAGTTTTTTTTTTCAAACCCACAAAGTAGCTTTTATTTTTTAAAAGTTTTATGAGTTAGGTTAGATTGAGTGAAAAAGCTTAATACAGATTTTAAACTTATCGAATACATTTTTAACCATTCGGAATTCAGACATTCGCCGTAACATAAATATACATGAAATTAATCGAAATATTCAGTTGAACAATTCGATTAATTATGACCAACACTATTTTTTTATTACGATAAAGTGGCAACACTCCAAATGTCATTTTAGTCTACATAATTAAAAATCGAAGTATATAGTGAATTGCGAACCCACACCCTACGAGAGATTCCGCGCGGAAGAAGAAAGAAGAGAAAACACCCAGGTAATTAATTCTCTATGACATTACATCTATTTTCACTTTGACGCGACGCGACCCCCTAAATCCCCAAACATTTAATTTTCTTGGCCCAGCCCCTTCCCTAAACAATCATAAAGGTGAAAGTTTATGAGTGTGTATGTTTGCAACTTCTTCACGTCTAAACGGCTGGAGCGATTTTAATAAAATTTGTTATGGAGTTAGCTGACACCCTGGATTAACACATAGGCTACGTTTTATCCCGGGAAAATATTTATATCCTGGATGATTTCGACATCTTGTTTTTTGTGCAGTCCACGCGGACGGAGTCGCGGGCATCCACTAGTATCACTATAGTACTATAAAACTTCTTCTTCTTCAGCCGATTGCAGTCCACTGCTGGATGTAGGCCTCCCCCAGGACACGCCACAAGGCTACTGCCACAGGGGGGTTTGTCCATAGTCACCACGCTGGGCAGGCGGGTTGGTGACCGCAGTGTGATTTTCAGACTATGTTGTCAGTACGGGAGGCGCTGCTGCCCACCTCCTATAAATAACTTACATATCTGGTTCGGGAGCTACCGGAGCCTTGTCACCGACCTCATCAGGGGTACCATGCTCACTTGAAGCCAGTAACTGAAACAAATCATTTTCAGGAGTTGGTTTCTATCAAAGTAAAACGGTTGAGGATCGCCGCGGCTGTATAGTTAATACTGACCACGCGTCATAGTATATACAGGATGTTTTTTTGTGGCCACCTTTAACGAAGGGTACGTATTCTATACATGAAATAAAGTAAGTTTATGCCAAAAAAATGCTGGGAAATTTTTTTTTTCAAAAAAAAAAAAATTTAAATTCCTTGATCGTGCGAAATTTATAGTGTCTAGTGTTTATGTTAGTTTTTTATAGACAGATATTAATTATTTTTCGTGAAAAATCCTGCTACGCGCGTCTATGTGCATTTATGCAGAAAAACGCAGTCTATTTACTCAACTTTGGACCCTAATATTTTGGAAACCAGACACTTCCCAGGTATGCTTCCATGGAGAAAAATGATCGTGATGATGAGGAGATTCCGTAGTTTTCGGGAACGTTGACGACCAAAAATCACCCTGTTTATCTTAATTTACCCGACGGAGGGTTATGTTTTTCAAATGTATGTTTATAAAATTATTAATAAAGAAAATGGAAAAAATTCTTCACCCGAGTGGGAATCGAACCCACGACCACTGCAAACCGTGCCAGCCGCTATAACCACTAAGTCACCGGGTCAATTAATCGGATGACGAATTTTACCATCTCTTTTCCAAATTACATATTGGCAACGTTATTCTTCATCCCGATAGCTATACACTAGCCAAATCTCGGCAAACAAAGCTGAATCCCTCAGCACAACTGTATGTTTGTATGTACCTATATTTCTATCGCACGCACTTACGCACATTTACATAAATGAATCATCATCATTTACAGCCCTGAGAAGTCCACTGCTGGACATAGGCCTCCCCCAACAACCGCCATACCGACCGGTCGGAAGCAGCCTGTATCCGACCGCCGCCCGCGACCTTGTCCAGGTCGTCCGTCCATCTCGCGGGTGGCCTTCCCACGCTGCGTTTGCCGATACGTGGTATCCACTCTAGAACTTTCCGACTACATCGGCCATCAGTTCTTCGAGATATGTGCCCTGCCCATTTCCACTTCAGCTTGCTGGAGAAATTTTCTTCATTCTTTGACGTCTTAGGTAAGGACCAGAACAGAATGAAAATGTGAGTGTTTACATTAAATCAAATAACATAATCCGTTAGGATATGGTTAATCGTTTCATCATTAAAACATTGTGCTGAGGGATTCAGCTTTGTTTCCCGAGATTTGGCTTATGTATAGCTATCGGGATGAAAAATAACGTTTCCAATAATGTAATTTCAAAAAGAGATGGTAAAATTCGTCATCCGAGTAATTGACCCGGTGGCTCAGTGGTAAGAGCGCTGGCACGGAATGCAGAGGTCGTGGGTTCGATTCCCACCCGGGTGAGGAATTTTTTCCATTTCTTTATTAATCATTTTATTAAATCAAATATCAAACGTCGCGTGTGGTAATGATGATTTGAATGCGTTTCACCGTATAGTTCCGATGGAGGATGGCGCTAGTTGCTACGTGTATGACGACATTTTCTGTGTCACTGCATACAAAAATATTAGTTCCGAAATCAGATAGGAGTTTACTCTATATTACGGACTATACCTGCAAGATGTGCTGATGACGCACGTTCAATTCCGGCTCAGGCTTGGCGTCCGTCAGAAGCGGCAGAAGCAGCTGTCTCATACCATGACCGCAGCCCTGCAAGAAACAATATATTACAATAGCGGCCACCAGAAATGCAGGTGTGACAAGGGTTTTTTCTATCTTCTTCTATACATACAGGATGTTTTTTCTTTGCCACCCTTAACGAAGGGTACATACTCTATACATCAAATAAAGTAAGTTTATGCCAAAAAAAGTTGGGAACGAAGTAATTAAAAAATAAATAAATAATTACTTGATCGGGCGAAATTTATATTGTCCAGTGTTTATGCTAGTTTTTTCATAGACAGATCATAATTATTTCTCGTGAATAAATCTTGCCACGCGCGTCTATGTGCATTTATGCAGAAAAACGCAGTCTATTTACTTAACTTTGGACCCTAATATCTTGTTAAAAGGGGCCACTTTTAGCTAGTCTAGTGCTAGATAAATAGATAGATAGACTCACGGGTGCGTCGACGTCAAAGCCGTGGCACGCCACGTTTGCGACGGTTAGGCTCGAGCCGTCCTTCACGGATGAACTGTCAGATGTGCCTTATGAGAAAAAAGCCAAATTATTAGTAATATTATAAATATGGCAGTAACTTTGTTAATATAAATGAATAACATAGCTCAAATGCAACTGGCCGTTTAGACGCTACAGCGTGCCAAAGAAATATACTACATACCCTCCTTCAGGCGCAGTCAGGTAAATTTGACATTAACAGTTTGTATAAAAATATCCTAAAAGCGCTTGTAGACGTTAACAGATAACGGACTGTCAAAAAACGGATACCAACGGTGGCGCACTATGTGAGTTTGTACACGCAGCGGACAACGGACCGTCCAACTTTGGCGTTTCGGTATCCGTTCATACTGCGCCATCATACACCATCGTAAATCCGTCAAAAACACGGTCCGTTCATGTCTACAAGCGCTATCACTGCTTCGAAATTGTAGTATCTATCTTTAAAAAAACGTGGTAGTGAATGATGCAGGTTGTTGGGGGAGGCCTATGGACTTCTCAAAGCTGAAAATGATGATCCCGGAGGAAAGGCAAGGGGAACTAAGCCCATACAGACATTGTCCTTAGTAAATGATTTCTGAATTTATGATGAATGATAATGATGAAGAACGAGTGTAAAATGAATGAAATTCAAAAAGAATTGCAAAAACAACTTACATGAGCCCATGAAGAGATCGTATTCCGACTAAAGTTTTACTCAGCTTACCTGCATATAAAACCATGCACACGCACTAGATTCACATCACAAGTAAACAAAATATAACTTATCTACCAGAAAACATCACTTTACGGACACATGCAAGCCATTTACAAATAAATTTTGATTTTTACAAGAAAATTACATGAGCTCCCTTCCAGCGTTTCCCGACGAATCTGAAAATGATGATGATTATCATAGTGATGTACTCACAAGTGTCGAGTTCCGTCCACTGGTCGTCTGAGTCCTCGTCCGCCCCCACGTCAGACACGTCCGACAGCACGCCGGACGCCGCCGCCCGCGCCGCCGCTCGCCGCGCCGCTCCCAGCCGCCGCGAGACCTAACGTCACCATCGTTATGTATGTGGGGGTTGTGAACGGGGAAGCGATTCCGGCCCCACCGGCCCCCTAACTTGCAATAATAGCTTGCTAACGTGTGTGCGTGCGCGCAACGAGCACAAGGCATCCTGCACACACACACACACATTCTCAATTTTCATTGCTTCAGCTCTGCTACTGCAAGTTACGTAATAAGGGGGCGGACCACTAGTCGTTGTTTGGCCCATGTATATATCCAATCATTGTAAGAAACTTTGATATCGCGTTCTAGGATTTGTATTGGACTGTAGTTCTCGTCTTGCGTCGGATAGATGGCTCCGCTATAGATAGATACATCAAGACACACTGTTAACACCCAACGTGTTGACAAAGTACATATCGCGTGGTGCCGGCAGAGGAGAGTTTGTACCACCACATGTCTGCCCGTGGGTGGCCATTTCTCAGCCGTATGTATGAATGAATTAATTAAATGTTTTATTTTTTTTATATTTCATTTGCTGCCGGCAGGCAAGCTTCCTAAGGGTGCTGATATCAGGTCAACATCTAGTGCCAGGAGGCAAATAAGCGTCGATACCTCTAGAAAGCTAAGAAGACGCAAATACGTAGTCGCCGGCGCTGAATGTTATAATGTATGTGTGTGTGTACCTCTTTCCCCTTGGCGATAGGCCTCCTGCGAGCGGTGCGCTGCGCTCGCGCCGGCCGCCTCCCGCGCGCTCTGGCGCCCGACCACGAAGACGATGACGAGCTACCTGACACCCGGTGCACCATCTACGGATACACAAGTCATGGCTAGTTTACAGAACTATTACCTAAGTAGCAAATTCGCTGGGTTGGTGCCACAAAGGGGAATCGGTAGAAGATCTAGAAATGTGATCAATGGTTATCTAGATCCAAATCTCACATAATTTAGAAGGATTCAATGTTAGGTTACATGTTTAAGCCAATGATTATTTTGTAAAGTGTCCTTTTTGCTACACTCCAGCTGTATGTCTCACAATCCTCTATTACGACCATCAACACTCTGTAAAATAAAACCCTTTTCAATCCATCAATTTACATAAATAATAAATATTCACACACTTCACAACACATTGACCTAGTCGCACACTAAGATCCCTAAGGTCTTGTGTTGTGGGTACTAAGCAACCATATATAAATACATAGTTATGCCTATAATACAGTCCATGTAAAACTGCTTGATTCTTCCGCTCCCTTTATCAGATATAAAGCCACATGCATGCATGCACAATGCTCTCTGTAAAATATGCCTTTCATCACTTCGCTTTATGCCCTAACAAAGACTATGGTTGCTTCATACCTTGTCATCGGAGCAACTTTCAAACTTTTTTTTTACAATTAGCTAGGCAAACATTTGACCACCATTGTGCCTGATGTTAAGCAAGATGCGGCCTAGGGTGGTACATGTTTGCCTAGAAAGTGCCTATTCACTCTAGCTTTGAAGAGACCAATGTTGTAGTGCTCGGGGAATACATCAGCAGGAAGTGCATTCCACTCCTTAGCCATTCGCATTACAAACGAGTTAGCATAACGTTTGGTGCGGATGGGTGGGATATCAACAACATAAGGGTGATACGCTAGTCTGAGTGTAGTATCCCAATGGTGAAAAGGGGCTGAAAAGGGTGGAACTGTATTGTGAAGTTCCCACGCACACTCTCCAAAGTGTATCCTGTAAAACACTGACAAGGCAGCAATTTTATGGCGGTGGATCAGGTCCTGGAGTTTAGAATTTGCTACGGTTTCATCTCCAATAAGTTTTATTGCCCATTTTTCCACCGAGTCCAGTGTGGCTAGCTGATATTTAGCTGATCCATCCCAAAGGTGGCAGCAGTACTCCATACAAGGGCGAACTTGCGCTTTATATGGCACCAATAGTTGCTGTGGAGTAAAATACCGCCTAACCTTGGATAGGACCTTCATCTTACATAATTGTAACAATAATCTAGTCAAATTTACAATTACAATAATATTAAAAATTATATTATATATTGTAATTGGTTTATAATGGTATTTAATGATTTTTTAGTAGCTCCAGGTTCAAAGACTTGAAGAAAATACAAAATACCTACTCCAAGTTCAAGGTTCTATTTTATATTTATGCAGATTACAGCAAATGTTAATGAAAAAATTTGATATAAACATGTATTATGCTACAGTATGGTAGAATCTGGTAGTCACACTTAAACCTAAACGTAAAATTAGTCCTGCCTGTCCTTTTCACTCTCAGCCATTTATGTTAAGAACGGAGAGATGGAACGGACTTAAATAAAATTAGGTTTAGGTTTAAGTGTGACTGCCAGAATCGACCCTAGTGTTTATTTATTTTCAGTTTTACTACTCCCAAATCATAAACAAAAAAATACTACTTATCTGGTCAAATGGCTTAATAATATTCTAACAATATTTAGAAAACCACATCACATTTCATACTACCTATAATTTTAGTGACAATTGTCTTTGGGTTAAATATCAAAACAAATTCATCAAAGTAAATGCTTGAGTCCATTGACATTAATTAAGTAGAAGCTAAATGTTTTACAGGTTATTATTAAACTGTGGCAAAGAGTGTGTTTCAAATAGCATGGAACTAGTCAGCCATTTTGGTATAATACTTACTGCTAGCTCGAATAGTGATGGAAAATCCTGTTGAGGCTCGCCGTCCGCTAGCCCAGCTAGAAGACCGAGTTCTGCACTTAAATCGGCTAACTCCGCTCCTATTCTGTCGGCTCTGTCAGCGTCACCTAGCTCATCTTTCAGGATATCGCCGATCTCGTCCGACACTGCAGCCACAGCAGAAGCCACTTCGTCGGAAGGAACTGCTTCCTTCCCTAAACCTTCGTCTCCGACGAAAACCTCGGATTCCTCAGAAGTACCCGAGCGACTTCGCCCTGAACATTTCTCCATAGAAAACATCATTACCAAACCGAATCACACAACGAAATTGATAAACGAAACATCTAAAGTTACCGCGAATAGTGTGCGATCATTAAAATTGCGGAAATTGGGAAATTATCAAATGAAAAATCATTTTTCTTCTCTGCACCGATATATCCCGAAAATTTTGACAATACCAATATGGCGACGATATTTTTAGGAATTTTGTGACCAGTCGAAAAAGCTAATTCTATATTGTCATATGGCAACATTAAAACATTGCCCCAATTATGGCCCAATCTACCCCTTGGCCTATTCCCGCCTGACCCCATGGTTTGACAACATTTATAATATGCACTAGCCAATGAAAATGGAATGTGGCTATTCAACAATAGATGGCACTGTTTTATCAAACTTGTGCTTTTTTCCAGTTAGCTATTCTTTTTCTATAATGCACACATTGATTGCACACTGAGTTACACCATAGAAATAGGAGATACCAAATCCCTGAGTTACACACCATACAATGACTTACTTCCGTAACATCTCTAATCTTAAAAAAATACCAAATCCCTGAGTTACACACCATACA
This sequence comes from Carposina sasakii, assembly GCA_014607495.2. Taxonomy (NCBI): domain Eukaryota; kingdom Metazoa; phylum Arthropoda; class Insecta; order Lepidoptera; family Carposinidae; genus Carposina; species Carposina sasakii. The sequence continues at coordinate 4,672,228 of CP053177.1, read as the reverse complement.
ATGACTTACTTCCGTAACATCTCTAATCTTAAAAAAAAATTAATCGACTAAAAAGAGGATGAGATTACAAATATAATTTATACAACAATATGTTACTGGCAATTTGTATAATACCGGTATTTATGTGTGTCGTCGTTTATGAACTAATTTTGTTTATTCTTTTATTTTTGTTAGAAAGTACTGTATGTACTTTACATGTAAAAAGGGATTACAAAGCACTTCTTTCAGGGCAAATTCTTACAGTCTTAGCTTGTGTACGAGTGTCTATTATAATTCCCAACTCCGTTTTTACACACGAAGTACGAACTAAGTCTTTTGTCAAGTTATTATATAGCTCTGTGAATATGACGTTTAAATGTGAGATATCTCGCTATCATGGCATCCCCTAGAGAAATCGAGTGGGACTATTAAAATTGTAGTGGCGACTGGACATACTTCTGCCCAACCTCTTTGGGGGCGTTACTATATTCTGTGCGTATCTAAAACTATCTGTAACTAATTAACCAATAAAATTGGAATTTCGCTATTCTACAATAGATGGCGCTGTTTAATCAAACTTGTGCTGTAGCACGCTGATGTCACTCTCTAATTTTTTATCTGTGTCCCTCCGCAGCACCCGTAGAAAGCTCAGATGAATGATGTAGAAAGAGTATAGGTAGAACCAGGGATTTGGTATCTCCTCTACATTTCTATGGGTAGAACCATAGAAATGTAATACCAAATTCCTGGGTAGACCATAGAGGAGATACCAAATCCCTGGGTAGAACCAAAGAGGAGATACCAAATCCCTGAGTAGAACCGATTTTTTTTTATAGATTCGGCGGGAAAAGCTGGAAGGGAGCGGGTGTAATTTTCTCGTGAAAATCAAAAAATATTTGTAAATGGCTTGATGTGTCCGTAAAGTGTTTCTGGTAGATCTCTTCATGGGCCCATGTAAGTTGTTTCTGCAATTATTTTTCATTTTAACTAACTTTACACTTGTTCTTGAGGACAACCATTGTCTTTAGTAAATGATTTCTGAATTTATGATGGATGATATTGATGATGAATGGAAACGTCGGGAAAATCCTCAAGAATAGGTCTAAAATTAGTAAATCAGGGATTTGGTATCTCCTGTAAACAAAAAAAAAAAATTTTTTTTGCTCGCTTTTTGGATTTTAACAAGAGTTTGACTTTGAACAAGAGGTTGTATAAATTAGTTTTTCGCTAAGGTTTGAACAGTTATTTATTTGATTTTGTGCAATTATTTATCTAATTTACCACATTATAAAGATCTGTTAACATATTCTCTATGTCAAAGGTTAACAGCTTTTTTGAAGTTATTTGTGCTGCAGGTAAAATGCTGCATTGCGTGCTTTGAACTTGCCCGCCTCACATGGCTAGCAATATCAACAAATCAAAGTGTCGGTCGGTACATACCTAATTTAATTTTGTCCCGCATTCTATTTCTGCAAATGTTACTTCCGTGTCCTAAATAATTAAATAAGCCATGTTGTAACGAATTTTAGGCAGCATGGCTGTCCAAAACAAAGTTTTATATGCGTTCAGGGGGTGGATTGCTTTTGTAGCATTCATGGACTTAGGTACTGCCGGCCGGTCATATATTGAGCGGCGGTCGTTTTTGAGTAATAATGACACGGATCATCTTAATGGTAAGAATCTTACCTATTATAGTTTGATCTGAGGTTAGAGCAGAGATAATTATCCTGCCGTGCATGTCGTAAGGGTCGACTAAGGAACTCGGGTATTCTCTCGGGCTGGCAAATTATCATTTACATCTGCCCCTGCTATGCTAAACGTTGCTATGCGATCTCCTTAATGATCATGCAGTTCTGGCTACCTGATTTTGGGCATACAGCTGTAATGTGGGTAGTTTCATGTTTGCTTGAATCCTCAATTTTTTCATCTTTTGCTCACCCAGGATCTTGTAAACTCCAAAAGACTTGAAAAAGCCTGGTTTTAATGACAGTATTGTTGATTCCAGGTGACTGTACAACAACAAGAATGTTGGGAATGTATTCGCTTTTAAAAGCATTAGCTCTAATTCATTGTACTTTGTACATACATTACAGACCGTGAGTACCATTTATTTTTGCTTTTATATGTTACTAGCGACCCGCCCCGGCTTCAAAACGGTGCAAAGCTGTTACTATACATATAAACCTTCCTCTTGAATCACTATTAAAAAACTGCTATCTCTCTGTAGGGACAGAGGGATGTATGCTTAGATCTTTTAAACTAGTCAACGGATTTCAATGTGGTTTTTAAAATAGGTAGAGTTGTTCAAGAGGAAGATTTATTTATATGTACAGTATCAGCTGCGTGTGCCAGCAGAGTGGAATTCGTACAGCACCTCCTGTGTTGACAACATAGTGCAAACTGCGGTCAACAATCCGCCTGCCCAGGGTGGTGACTATGGGCACATACCCCTCATGGCAGTCTTGTCGTGTGCCCTGGGGGAGGCCTACGTCCAGCAGTGGACTGCAATAAGCTGATGATGATGATAATAGTATCAGCATTGCACCCGTGCAAAGCTGGGACAGGTTGCTAGATTACATAAAGCCCTTTCTTGACATGAAAATGTTTTTTTTTTGTTTTCAGTGTGGTGTCGATGGGGTATTGGTCTCTCACTCTGACAATAGTGCTGTACTTCTCTGAGGCATTTTACTACCAGTCGACTACCTTGAACTTCTATGTTGTATTCCCATGCATTTTAAATAGTAAGTCTTTGTCATGTGAAGTGTGAATGATAAATTAATCCTACTAATGTTATAAACGCGAAAGTTTGTGAGGATGTATGTATGTAAACATGTGTGTTGCTCTTTCATGCAAAAACTACTTAATTAATTTTTGATGAAACTTATAAATATTATTATTATCATTATTATGCTTTATTGTACACAGTAAAGTTTTCACAAATAAAGTTTATGACAAAGAAAATGTACAAAGGCGTGCTTATCTCTAAGAGAGATTTCTTCCAGCAAACCAATTGTGAAAGAGAAATAAACATAAGAAGTAGGTATATGTGCACACAAACAGACCAATAAACTAAATAATTAAATAAAAGAAAAGACATAAACCTAAAATAAACAAAAATACCTAAATAGACTACATAAACACCTAAATAAAGCACATAAAAATAATATAGCTTATGCATCAGAATAACACATAGGGTACAATTTTTATCCTGGGATAATTTAACTGGATTAAACTGGATAATTTAAAACTTAGCACAGGCATCTCACATAGCAATCCCCGCAAAAACTTTATTACCAACAGGGTAGTGAACCCTTGGAACAAACTACCAGAAGAAGTGGTTTTGGCACCAAGTGTCAATAATTTCAAAAACAAACTTGACAAACACATTAAAGAACATAGAAAAACCTAAGAAGAGAACATTCAGATTTGCCTGTATCTGCCTCAACTGCCTGCCTGTTTACATATAATAATAATAATAATTTTCTGCAGTCCACGCAGATGGTCACTCAGTCGCGAGCGACCAATAATAATATACATACCTATAAAATCACTGAATGATATGATCATATAGGATCGTGTTTCAGACCTAGTTGTAATTTGGTTGTAAAGTTATTTATTTTTAATTTTACTTATACTCAACCTCTTTTCTTACAGTTATAACACTGATTGGCCTTATATACTTACCAAGCAAGTTAAAGCTATGGGGCACATTGCCAGGTACCTCTGGTATGGTAGAAAGAGATCTAGAAGATGAAAACACCCAGATACTACGTTCTATGGGTAACTTCAGACGACGCAGGCCTGGCAACACGAAAAATAAACATGTCTGACGGGCAATATCCTTGCTGGAACTAATGAACAAATATGGACCTTTATTGCCAGTCCACATCTAAGTTTCAACTAGCTGAAACCAGTTTTAGTTGGACTCGACCAGTTCTTACTGGAAAAAAACCAGTTCTCACTGGCTAAAAGCAGTTTAAACCAGATATAACTGATTTTATCTAGTTTAAACTAGTTTTATTTAGATTAAGATCTAGTTGTGAGAAAGCTGACTGAATTCCTGTGTTATCCCGAGGCTGTGTAGGATAGTGATACATACATAGTTTGTTAATTTGACTGGGTTCTGTACTTAGCCTCAATAGGTGAAGCTATTATACGTATTTTACCTTACTTGTCTACTCCAACCAAACCAGACTTTCCTGAAAGGTCAGCAACCTTCTAGGCTTGCTGCAGGCTTCCGACAGTGATTCTGGCGATCGGAGGATCAGTGCCCGTTGCTCGGCCACGCTTTTTCATTCCATGATCATGTGCTATGGTTTCTTCCGCCTCCTTGCATCCTTTGCAGAGCCTTGTTTGACACTCCTATTGTGTACCAGTACAGGTGTTTTGTAGGGGACAGTGGCCCGTTAAGATTATTATTGACTAATATTGTCCTTGCGGACAATGTCCCTTTTTAGACTGATGAGCGAGCCAAACAGCAATACTTATTCTGCCTACATCCCGCACTGTTTTTCCATTCTGCGTGATGGGTTTCTTCGGTTTGTGTACGCAGCCACGTTCGTATATGGGCCTGGGGTATCGGTAATAGTGGTTCCAGGCGATATACACTTGTTAATCCCCTTTTGGCGGATGCGTCGTTTCCGAGTGAGTCGATATGGTCAATTCTGACTGACCTAAACTTGAGATTAGTCCTACCTGTCCCTTTCTGTCGCAACAATTTATGTTAAGAATGGAGAGGGACAGATCTGTCTAATTTTACGTTTAAGTGCGACGGTTAGAATTGACCATGCTGTGTGCTTTAATCCACTGCATAGGTACATATGTAAATATGTTTGTGTTTCGTTGTTTATTATTATAATTAGGTAATTAATTTACTTGATTGGTAAAAAGGTTAACCACTTTTAGATCTCGAATTGGCATGTCACAAATAGCTTTGACTTTATTTTCATCAACTCGAACACCATCTTTAGTGAAGATGTGACCTAAATACTTGACTTCTGGTTGTCCTATATTAGATTTTTCTTTATTAAATTTTATTCCCAACTCCCTAGCCCTCTCTAAGACTTGTATTAATCTTAAATCATGCTCTTCTTTAGTATGACCATAAATCAGGAAATCATCCATCATGATTTTCACACCAGGAATATCTGAAAAATTTTTTGCCATTATAGAATGAAAGAGTTCTGGGGCAGCATTAATGCCAAAGGGAAGTCTAAGATATCTGTATCTACCTTGAGATGTGATGAAAGTGCACAGCTTTGAAGAAGTTTTGTCTAACCTTAACATGTAAAACCCTTTATTAGCATCTAAGGTTGTGAAGAATTGAGAGCCAAACAGGCTGTTTTTAATTTCATCAATAGTAGGAAATTGATAATGAGGACGCATAATTGCTTTGTTTAGTTTTCTAGGATCTATACAGAGACGGAGTTTACCATTTTTTTTAATGCTAGGACAATTGAGCTCACCCACTCTGTAGGTTCCTCGACTTTGACAATAATTTGATCTTTTTCCAAGATGGCTAGTTCTTCATCTAATTGTTTTAGGAGACTAAATGGACAAGCATCAACTGATGGCAGAACATCAGGTTTCAGAGACAAGTGACATTCATAATCTTTAAGACAACCTATACCTGCAAAAAGATCTTTGTACTGTGGAAGTATTATATTGACAGACTCAAATTGCACATTAATTTTATTACTTTTAACTGTTCACAGCTTAGACGACCAATGATATTTTTGCATGGCAAGTCTACAATGTAAAGATCTATATTGAACTTTCTACTATTATAAGTAACTGGCAGGACACAGCAACCAACAGTAGGCAGGACTTCACCACTAAAGGTTGATAACTTATGAGACCTTTTCTTAATGTCAGAGAGTGGTAAATTGAGTTTTTCATAAGTATTTATTATATGACAGGATATTGGTATCTGCGCCTGTATCTAGCATAAATTCAATATTAATATTATTTACAGACAAAGTAATACTGTACGAGTTCCTCAGACTAACCTCACTATTATATATGCAATTTAGAATCGACTATCTTTGCATTTAGCGCCTTCTAATGTGAATATTGCTGACTAGTAATATTGTCTACTGTCCTATCTTCCTTAGACATTAACAGCCAACTCGATTTAAACGAAAAGTATGTTTCCGGCAACGTATCTAGGACCTTGCATATTAGGAGAACCTCAGGCATTTCCACCTTCTCCTCCTTCAACAATTCTTCCTTCAGGCCATGCCACAAATTTTTCAGCTTAGATATATGAGTCGACATGTCATCTGAAGCATCTCTTTTCAGCTTGAAAAACTCCAAACACAGCTCATAGAGTTGGCCTTCGTTTTAGGTCCCTCGTATAACCTATGGAGCTCATCCCAAACAAAAAGAGCAGGGTAGTACTCTCTAACTGAACAAACTCTTTCAGTCTTTTATCATACAATTTAGCCACCGCATCACCGCCTTCCGCGGGTCTTGCTGGCTTTTTTCTTTTTCCGTCCACAATATCCATGAGACCGTCTATGCCTCGCAGCAGAGCTAGCATACGGTACTTCCATGCTGTCCAATTGTGTCCGTCAAGCTTAGCAATACTTCGAGAGTTCCATATTTTATTTCACTTGCAGATCTGGGCCCATAACCCGTTGGAGTTTATGCAGTGGACTTAATCAGGAATACAAACGAATAAGTGTATACTAATATATTGAATAGAAAACCACAAAACAGAATAATTACAATAAATACAAGAGTGCATAAACACAGATGACTGACAGACTTTTTGTCAACACAAACGAAATCTTATAAACAAGTAATTGGGCTGTTGCCTAGCAACTTTACTTTTTAATATTTAGAAGATAATTATTATGATTGTTACCAGTAATCATATCTTCTTCGACGAGTCTTACACTTACATTCTCATCGTAACAGTACTTTGCGAAATGATTGGGCTTGTTACAGTACTTGCATATGACTCCTAAGGCTGGACAGCGTTTTCTGTGTATTTGACCACATTTTGAGCATTTTTGTTGACTTTGGATTCGCTGACGACTTTGATTTCTCTGACGACTCTGACTTGTTTGACGACTCTTGCTTCTCTGACTTGGATGACGATCATCATTGACTTGCCGGTTGATGGAGGCTACGACTTCTCCTCCTATGACCTTAGCTTCCTTTTTTGTGTTTCGTATGGTCTTGACTAGGCTGACAGCTTTATCGAATGTAGCTGGTTTTTCAAGCAGTATGCGTTCACGTATATAGGCTGAGATAACATTAAGATTCCATGAAAATATGTCTTTTAGGAGGCTGTCCACCAGGCTCCCGAATTCGCACGTGCTAGCTAAGTTTTTCAAATCTCGTGCGTAGGTCTCTTTTCATCCGGCGCCTGCTTTCGGTTGAAAAGTTTGTGTCGTTCCATGGATACATTGACGAGAGGAGTGAAGTAGTCCTCAAATTTCTTCAACAAATCTTTGAAGGTAATGTTGTTCATGGTTACATTGAAAGAATAAAACACTTCGAGTGCGCCCTGGCCAATCGAATTAAGTAGAATAGCTACCTCTAGTCTCTTTCGTCTTCGAGGTCTCTTAGCTATCATGTATATATCTAGGTTAGTTTTGAAATTTCTCCAGGCTAGTGACATATTGCTGGAGTTCACGTCCAGGTGGGAATTACTCGGCGGCAGGTTACGCCCAGTTGACGACGATGATGTCTGCGGCTGAGGATCCGCCATTTTCTTGTTTTTTCGGGACGCCACCGCGTTGACTCTGAAAAATTGTTGCTTTTCTGTTGTTATTATGAGCGACAACGACGACAACAATTTCTGGAGGTTTCGACGTGGTCTTGTTACTTCTAACACCATGTTATGTCTTGTGGTTTAAAATAAAACACTTAGATAATTCAAGAAGCTCTATTCATGGCCGGATGCTATTACAGAAAAGGGAAGGCGTGCTTGACGCTCGGATACATGTGAGTGCACTACTTAGTGTACAGTTCGGATATGCATGCATAAGAAGTATATCACGACACCCCTCATGGGGAGCTCAACCTCCTGAGGCGTACTAGTGGGACCCCAACCCACGTTCCGCCTCCCACCTCCAATTTGTGTGGACCTATTGACCACCTAGGCCTCTCCGCCTCGACTGTTCCTACGCGTTCAGTCGGAACAGAGAGGCCAGCCACCTCGTGGTCTCTGGACACTTGAACAGGAACCACGCACTCCCCTCTTTGGGGAGTCTCCGTGTCGCTTCAGTTTTGCTAGGAGCTGTAATTTTTGCAAAAATTAGGCAATAGCCTTGCAGCTCTTTGGTCATTAGTTTTTATTTGTTATTGACATATGTTTTTGACATATTTTAACTATAGTGAGCTTAACTACTAAAAGAACTAACCTAAGGTCGCTTTTGCACCACATATGTGCTATGCTATCGATGGGTCCATGATGTCAATGAACTTGATTGGTGAATATCAAACTCCCATAGCTGTCAACGTAGTATAGCAAATACCTATCTGTTGCAAAGGTTGCCTTAAGCGTACAAATCTGTATACCTACCTACTATTTCATTGTCATGACATATCATAGTAACTAATTAAACAAAAAAACAATATTTAGGCTAAATAAATTTTGATGTAGTTTTAGGGAACAGACTTCCAGAATTCACGTGTGCTAACTCTGTTACCAGACCAATCGGTCGATCATTAATCGACGGCGTGGGTCGATTATTGATCGACGGCATCGATCACCTGGTAGCTTTAATTGTCTGAGGGATACCGTTCGACTAACCAATCGATCGATTGTCGGTCGATGGCATCGGTTGACTTTCATCGACTGGATAGCTTGATCGATCGACGTCGACTAATCCGATCCGTCATCGATCGATCGGTCTGGTAACACTTGTACATATACTTAGGCGACACTTTGATTTAAGTTACAAGTGCGTTAAGTGCTTACGTAGGAATAATTATACTCGATGACTATTTGAACGTTTTTTAAAATGGTTATGTTCCGATTTTTCCAAACGTCATAGTCAATCAGATGAATAAAGTTGATGTTGTCTTTCTCTGAAACATGATAATGATAGAGACAGCATCAACTTTATTCCTCTAATAGGCTATCTGACCGCGTGGTGCCGGCAGAGTAGAATTCGTACCACCCCATGTCTGCCCGTGGGTATCGTACGAGGCGATTAAGGGTTTCCAGGAGGTGGGCAGCAGCGCCTCCCGTGTTGACAACATAGTCCAAAAATACAAACTGCGGTCACCAACCCGCCTGCCCAGCGTGGTGTCTATGGGCAAATACCCCCCATGGCAGTCTTGTGGCGTGCCCTGGGGGAGGCCTACGTCCAGCAGTGGACTGCAATATTTGTCGTTTGGAAAAATCGGCCCTTAATAGTGCATTTTGTTCAGACTGCCTTTCCACATGTGCTATGCTGCTTTGTTATGCTATGGTTGCGTTTAACATCCACTAATTAAATTCATCGTCATCATGGACCAATGAATATTGGTTAATGGATATGTCACGCATTTGCAGCAAAATGTAGCATGGCACATCTTTTTGGTGGAAATTAATTATTTCCGAAGTTTCTTACCGGTGAATTTTTTTTCCACATTCTACCGGCAAGTTTGTACATTCTAGTTTCAACCGCCAAATCATTCTTTTTTCAACCAGTAAAAAAGAAGCACAAAACAAAATGTATAAAAATTCTTACATTTCAGTAACTTATTGAAAAAAATATAATTTTGTGGTGGAAACTGGAATTAACAAACTTTCCAAGTTGCCTGTTAAATGTGGAATCATTTTTACACCGGTAGAATGTGGAAAAAATATTTATAGGCAGAAAACTTGCCGGTTGAATGTAGAAACTTCAGTTTATTAATCTAGAATCTGGCTTCTGACAGTAATTGTTAAGAATAACAAAAAAACTACTTTATTTTTATAAGAATAAAGTTAGAAATAAGGTTGCCATAGGCTCGATGTTGCCATAAATGTGTATTATTTATTATTGAATCTAATAATTTATTTATATTCTATATACCTTACGGAAACTCTGTAATTTATTTGTATTATCTTGCTATATTATATAATACTCACTTGTATAATATGGTTATTATTTGTTAATCTATCTAATATTATCTATTATTATGATATACTTACTTAGTTTTAAACTATTTATTCAGGTACTTTCTATTTGAAATTACACGCAGACCAATTTGTTATTAATTTTATTTAATAAAACCCTTATTGTACCTACTTAAGCATATAAAGTATTTCAGAGTTTAAATTTTTCACTTATCGACGTTTGTTATGCGCAAACCAGTCATTTAATTTGCGCAGTTTTATAGTATGGGCTAAAGCAGGGGTTCCCAAACTTTCATTTTTCATAGACTCCTTTCAAAAGTTAACTGGTTCTGGTGGACCCCCTACATACTTACAATACATACAAATTAATTGTGAAATCCCATTTTTTCACGCCAACGTAGACCCCCATCGAGTCCCTTGTGGACCCCTGGGGGTCCGCGTAGACCACTTTGGGAACCACTGGGCTAAAGGAATACCATAGAATCTATGACACAGATATTCGATAAAATTACGCGAACAAAAGTCTAATTTGCGCAGTTTTAACGCATGGGCTAAAAGATATCGTGAACTTTTCATAAAGAGGTCGTTTGCGCTGTTTTATCATACATATGGGCCAAAGGACTGGAAGGCCATTGTACATTAGTCTATAGCTATACTATCGCTTTCCCTATTTCGTCAACGGTACGTACTCTATACATCAAATAAAGTAAGTTTATAAAAAAAAAAAATGCTGGGAAATGATGTAAATTTTTTGGATTTTTTTAAATTACTTGATCTGGCGTTTATAGTGTCCAATGTTTGTGCTAGTTTTTTCATAGACCAATTAATTATTTCTCTTGAAAAAAATCTTGCTACGCGCGTCTATGTGCATTTATGCACAAAAACGCAGTCTATTTACTCAACTTTGGATCTTAAGATTTTGGAAACCAGACACTTCCCAGATATGCTTCCATGGAGAAAAATGATCGTGATGATGAGGAGATTCTATAGTTTTCGGAAACGTTGACGACCAAAATTCATTCTGTATAGTTCTCAAAGTAAGTATAACAGCAGATATAGAACAGATATTTTGTTGAGTTAGGTGGTTTTAGAAAGATATTTTTTCTGTTGTTTTTTGCCGTAATATTTATACTTAACATAAATTCATTTATGTTTTTACGCTTTTTATTAAAGCTTGGGATTTAATCATGGCGCGCATCATGAGAGGTCGGCAAAATAGTCTACAATTTTTTTTTTATATATAGAAACTACATTTGCAAATCTCGAAGATTCAATGCTCGCAGTTTTTACCTTCCGGCGCGGCGGAAGCGGGCCAAATGTGTCTATATTTGCAGTTTTTATCTTCCTGGCTTTCATGAAATCACGCCTTATGGGCCTAGTTCTAGTTGCCTAACTTTGCCAGCGGCACAAAAAAAAAACATACCGTCACGTCGATGCGTCGAGGCACGTCACTGCCAAATTGTGTTTTTTTTTTGTTGAAATCGTGGTGGTTTTGTCTGCGTATTTTTCCTTGAAATTAAAATGCGTATTTAATTATCAAAGTACATAGGTACATATTCGATTTCTTATTAAGATAAAATAATGTACATAAATAGTGAATTAAAATAGTGATATACCTATTTTACATTTGGATTGGCATAAATTAGGTAAGTAAATACGCTAAGTAAGGTAGGTAGATGTTGGGATGTTTACATTACAAATATAACTTAATTTTTGTCAGAATGTATTATCAGAATGTTCTGTACGTATGTCTTTAGGACGCGTTGTAATACCTTCTCATTTTCACTGCGCGTTAATTTAGAGATTTTGTAATGTAATCTAGTATCAGGTACCTTAACTACATCCGGGAGCTCGGTGAGCCATTGGCATAATAGCCTATTTGCTGAACTAATCAGCAGAATTCATTCCAAATAAAAAAATCACAAACTTGTATGTATTTTCCACAATAGTTCAGAGTTAACTCAAAAAATGTTACAACTTAAAAATTTCAGGGACACATTACCTTCAATAGCTGTATACATTACATGTATAAATATTAGATAATTAATGTATTCTCACCTAATATAGTTTCACTTATTTTACCACTAAAGGCATAGAAAATATAGGCAGGCTTATAATAATAATAAGCCTTTTTATTCTGAACTTCTTGTACAGGTTATTATAATATATCTCGAAGTTCAGTGTGCCTTTTGGCATAGGCCTCCTCTGACAATTTCTATCAGTGCCTGTTGCGTGCTACCCGTCTCCAATAGGCAGGCTTAACATTTTTTGACAGATCATAGTGATTGATCACTCTTGTAATAAACTGAAAGTGTTGTGTAGGTAATTGTGTGTTGCCAAACTTTCTTCAGACAGTATGACTTATGTAGGGGCAAAAGTGGAAAATAGGGTGGAAATGCCAACATTGGTAGTTGCGCAGGCGCCTGGCAGTCCAGTTGGTGAATTTTCCAGTATTGTGGGTTTCCTCCTTCGCCAATCCATACATAAGATACACTCATCAAGGGTGACACTCGTGAAGTATCCCGATGATTTTCTTTCCTGGTTGACAGGACAATCGGTATGTCGACCAAACTGGGGTAGATACTCAGTGAAATGCGAAGAGGTCAGCTCATTGGCAGCTGACTTTGGGTATACTTTTCTTTGTCTACCCGCATTTCCATAAGGATAGGAAAGGTTTAGGAACTTATACCTAACAACTTATAATAATAATAATAATTCTATTTATTCCAATTAGTTATATGGTTATTACATATTGTCCTTCAAATTACAACTAAACTAAATGGATCCCGTTTGGGTATAAGCCTCCTCCAACTCTTTCCACTTTTCCCTGTCCATTCCTTTTTCTAGCCACTTTGACTCATCTGCCCATCGCTTCTTTGGTCTTCCAGTGTTCCTTTTTCCTAATGGTCCAGTCCACTTTGTAGATTGCAGTGTCCACCTCTTATTAGAATATCTTGAGATATGGCCTGCCATCTCCACTTCTGTTTAAGTGTGTTACCTCAGAACTCCGTCATTTATGAACCGATTTCAATTTTTTTTATAGTTGGTCATGGTATACTTCCAGGTTGGTCCCATATTCACCACATCAGGATCTGATGATGGGATCTTAGAGAAATCGAGGGCAATCCTCGAATATTGTAGGCACATTTTTTTTATTTTTTTTTATTATTATTTTAATCATGCGATCAGTCAAGTATGTATATACAGGTGTCCCAGGAAATAGTGTCAAGCGGAAGTCCAAGGACAGAATACCCCTAGGGGTACCCGAATTACCCCCATGTATGTTCCGCGACTTTTTGTAGTTTTCGAGATATGATTTTTTTTCATATTTTTTTTGTTAAACCTTGGCTTATTTAACATTATTGGTCACAGAGACATCAATTGTTGAGATACAAGCTTGATTTTTTTTTCTGAAATAGGTGAACAGTAGCACTTGCAAAAACAAAAGCAATTGTGAGCCGATATGCTACTATTAAGCCATTAAAAAAATGTTGAATCCTAAGTTTGTTAAAATGTTTAAATTAAAGATCTCTTTTGAAACGATTAAAAAAAAACTTATCCCAAAAATGTCTCCAAAATTATTTTTAAAAACTTGCCAATTTCGTCAGCTATTTGCCTATTGTAAATTTGATTGATCCACGACTTCATACTTGAAAAAATGTTTGAAACACAGTAAGTCGAAAAAACTTAATTAAAAGATTGGGCCGAATAAAACTAAAAAAATGTTATTATTGATTGTTTATTATTAAATCACAAAAAGTTTTCGAAATGTCGCCCTTCCTGCTCGATACAAATTCTACATCGCCTTAAAAAAATTTATTTTAGTCGTAAGAACGCTACCCTGTTGCTTTTTATTGTTTCTTCTGCTTGTCTTAGTTTTGTTCGTAGTTCCGCTATGTTTCTGATATCCTTGGCGTAAACTAATTCTTTATAATACCCCCAAACGATGAAATCGATGGGGTTTAAGTCGGGAGACCGTGGCGGCCAGGCAATGGGCCCCCCACGGCCGATCCACTTGTCTCCAAACCTTTCGGTTAAATGTTGTCTGACAATCCTCGCGAAGTGACATGGAGCGCCGTCGTTTTGAAATATCATATTTCTACGCGTTAATAGGTCTACATTTTCTAAAAGACCGTCGAGATCTTGCCGTAAAAATTCCAAGTAGGACTCGCCATTTAATCGGTCAGGCAGTTGAAAGGGGCCAATCAGCTGTCCATTTAAGACGCCTGACTACAAGTTCACACTAAATTGTTCTTGAAAATTGGAGGCACGTGTCATGTGTGGATTTTCAATGCTCCAAGAATGATAATTGTGAATGTTGAAAATTCCACATCGTTTAAAATGAGATTCGTCGGTCCACAAAATCGTATTAAAAAAATTTGCGTCTTCAGCTTGACGCCGCAACATTTCTTGACAAAACGCCACCCTTCTCGGATAATCTTCGGGCTTAAGCTGCTGAACTTTTTGAATATGATATGGGTGAAATCCCTCTTTTTGTAGTATCAGAAAAACGATGTGCTATTTTCAACTGATTTTGGAATTCCGGTGCGGCGTTCTATGGTTCTGACACTAACTGATGGGTCTCTTGCCACTTCTTCGACCACTGAATCGACCACATCTGGGTCATGCATTTGTTATGGACGCCCGGGTCTTCTACCTGGTAGGCGACCTTCCATGTAACTATTATGGACTCGCAAAATTGTACGATGATCAGGCTTATCAAGTCTCAGGCTGAGGTTCACCACTGTTTTGTACCTGCTGTCTGTACAATCTAGCCGCTTCCGAAGCATTTCCTTTTGCATAGCCATAAAAGTAATGCATAAGCGCATAATCTCTTGACGAGAAAGACATAGCTTACCAATTTATTGCGCTTAGAAATCCCAATTGATGTGCACTCCGAAGTCCGTTGAGAAAGCCAAAGTCGTCTAAGAAAGTTCGTAACACCACACAAAAGCCAATCGATATGCAACCATAGTCCGTAAAGAAAGCAAAGTTCGTCAAATAATCACAAAGGAGCTAGTAAAGAAGTAACGTCGGGCGCAAATGCAAGCAAATGGTCAACTGACCGGTAGCCGCCGAACACAATGGACCAACGCTAACCCCGCTCCCTCACCTCACGCTTCCCCTTGCCTTGCCGCAACTCAGGTAGTAAATTCCGAGAATTGCACTCATAATCACCCTTACAGCTCAACTGCCCCGTGTATTGTGTGACGTCACGCAATAGACCTGTTAACATGGTCTTGTAGACTACAAGAATTTTTTTAAGGCGATGTAGAATTTGTATCGAGCAGGAAGGGCGACATTTCGAAAACTTTTTGTGATTTAATAATAAACAATCAATAATAACATTTTTTTAGTTTTATTCGGAAACCCAATCTCAGTTTAATTAAGTTTTTTCGACTTACTGTGTTTCAAACATTTTTTCAAGTATGAAGTCGTGGAGATAGCTCAATCAAATTTACATGGCAAATAGCTGACGAAATTGGCAAGTTTTTAAAAATAATTTTGGAGACATTTTTGGGATAAGTTTTTTTTTTTAATCGTTTCAAAAGTAACAGATCTTTAATTTAAACATTTTAACAAACTTAGGATTCAACATTTTTTTAATGGCTTAATAGTAGCATATCGGCTCACAATTGCTTTTGTTTTTGCAAGTGCTACTGTTCACCTATTTCAGAAAAAAAAATCAAGCTTGTATCTCAACAATTGATGTCTCTGTGACCAATAATGTTAAATAAGCCAAGGTTTAACAAAAAAATATGAAAAAAAATCATATCTCGAAAACTACAAAAAGTCGCGGAACATACATGGGGGTAATTCGGGTACCCCTAGGGGTATTCTGTCCTTGGACTTCCGCTTGACACTATTTCTTGGGACACCCTGTATATAGCAGATGTGATGAGCATATCATGTTGTGAATAGGTGAGTTCCTACTCTATCCAGAAACGGAGTAAACAAAGAAAAGTCCCAAAAGTCTCCATTTCGGAGTGGCCACTCCCTTTTTTATTCATGGGCGACTAGCGATTGTCCCGTCAACAAAGATATCTCGTCTCTTCTTAAGTCGACGAATGCTTTCAGGAAACCCACACTGTAAGCCTCTCCGCGAGCTGATTTGGGCACCTGCCTCTGCAATCTTGAGCCATAGTTAGTTTCACTACGGCGGCTGATTACTTGCCCCTTGACATAAGTCATGGGAACGTTAAGAAGTTTGGCTCATGCAACTCTGCTGTTTTCATGAACCACGGGGCATTAGATATCTGTCTCATGATGTAGTTTTGCGCCCGTTGTATAATCATAACATTGGAGTTGCAGGCTGCACCCCATAATTCAATGCCATAGGTCCAGATAGGTTCTAGGATAACCTTGTATATCAGGATCTTGTTGTCAATTTTAAGCTTAGAGTTTCTACCCAGCAGCCAGCAGAGTCCCCTATACCTTATATTAATCTCGTCTCTATGCCTTTGCTTGGACGTGTTTCCTCCAGGTGAGCCGGCGGTCCAAGTGCAATTCCAGGTATTTGACTGAGGTTTCGTGGGGAAGTTGGGCGCCTGAAATTTTTAGTGTAACTGGAGCACAGTCCTCTTTGCGAAGAGTAAAGGTTATGTGCACTGATTTTGTTACGCTAGCTGTGATTCTCCATTCGGCCATCCATTTCTCCATTGCATGTAGTCCACACTGCAGGATCTCGGAAGCTTGAGTTGGGCATGTGCTAGTTGCGAGTCCTAAAGCTGTACAGAACATCTGCGAATGTAGCTACTGTAATGTAAACTTGAATCTGTGGAAGAGCCGACGTGTACTTAGAGTACTTACCTAATTTATGGGCAATCCAAGAACAGACCCCTGTGGTACTCCTGCCATTATTTCGTATCGAAGTACCTGATGTGCAATCAACTTCCCTGATAATTGAAATATTCTGTTGGTTAAATATGATTTAAGTACTCCAAAATATGCGTGTGGTAAGAATGACTTTATTTTATATAATAGTCCCTTATGCCAACTAGGCCCTAAGGCTATCAAAAGCCTGCTGTATATCTAGGAAAGCAGCTGAACAATATTCTTTTTTTTCAAAAGCCTTTCTGATCGACCTGCAAACTCGATGCACTTGTTCTATAGTGGCATGTTCCTTACGAAAACCGAACTGGTGGTCAGGAATTATTGACTTTTCTTTTAAATCATAAGAGAGTCTACGGAGAAGAATTTTTTCAAATAACTTGGACATTATCGGCAGCAAACTTATGGGTCTATATGAAGTGATTTCGTCGCTAGGCTTGCCAGATTTATGTACCATAATAATTTGTGAGACCTTCCACAGGTCTGGGAAGTATCCCACTCGCAGAATGGCGTTAAATAAGGTGGTGGTGGTGGTGTAGGCATTTAGTCTATTTTTATAGAGAATTTTGGTCAGCTGCACATAATATAAAGGAAATGAGGGTCTGATGATGGAGCCGCCGAAAAACAAAACTTCGTACACGGCTTAACGCAATATATATATTTGCCTTTTAGTAAAATTTTACTTTAGTAAGTTCGAGTTTTGGGAGGAAGTCGGTTTTTCGTTTTCGGAAGTCGTGTTGTTATTATTTTATTTGTGTATACCCCTGTCTGGCTTGCAGAATGCAAGGTTAAACTGAGCAGAATGCAGGTTTCCATTATTACTTTTTTCGTTTCCATTGTATAGTCATCTAATTTGCAATAAATAGCAAAGCCGAAACAAAGCGATAATGAAAATTGTACAATATTCGCCTTGAAATGTCAAAGTTCCTTTGAAATTCATTTTACGTAATACGATTTTGACAAGCACTTAGCGATTTTTGTACAATTTTCGCTATCACTTTGCTTTTGCTAGTTAGGTAATAAGGGGGCTGATTTTTTTTCATGTAGTACTGATTCTTTTCTCTACTTCTTGCTCATTGCTACTCTGTCCAAATGATACTTGCTTCCCTAGGTAGATATACTCTTGCACATTTTCTAATAAAATCTACGAGAATCGGTTTTTCACGGGTTTTTGTCATTACCTTTGTTTTGTATGACTTACTCGTACATCCCCTAGCTGGGGCAGAGGGCCTCCACAGATCTCCGCCATCCCGTTCTGTTTTAAAGTTATTTCGCTCCAGGCCTTTGTTACTTTCTTCACCTCTGCATAGATTGTACTCCACCAGGACTGCTTAGGGACGGCCGTGTTTGCAAGGCAGTATGGCACTTCCGTTTGGGTGAGTTTAGATGAATGATCATCACCTTGAACTTATTACACTAATTATGAACTTGTTATACTAATTATGTATTATATTATATATTTTTTTCCTTGATGTATCTGCCATCGGCTACTAAGCCATAATCAGATTCGTTCTGAGTAAAAGCATTGAAGGGTACAATTCCATTGAATTATACCGTAATTGTGATAGAATTGGTTAGTTTCTCTGATCTAGTCTTAGTATTTGCCATCTTTTAAGCTGTGATACGTGGTTTTGTGTTTTCCATGTCTATTAAGCCTTTCCTTGTACTTCTTACTACTCTCGGCAACCTCCTGCTTGACGGTTGGTATGTCGAGATAGTCATGAATTTCCTCGTTTCTTACAAACCAGTGTGCACTTGTGATGGTTCGCAAAGCTAAGTTCTGGAATCTTTGTAGTATTTCGAGGTTACAGTTACTAGCCGAACCCCACAGTTCTATACCATATGACCAGATTGGTTTTATGATGGCTTTGTAAACAAGTAGTTTATTGCTAAGAGACAGCTGGGATTGACGACCCAAAAGCCAAGTCAGTCTTCTTATTTGTAAGTTTGCCTCAGTTCTTTTGGCCTTGATATGTTGCGCCCATGTCTTCTATCCAAGTGCAAGCCCAAGTACTTGACACTATTTCCACATGGCAAAGGACGATCTTCCATATAAACTGATGGGCAATCCCCTTTTCTTAGTGTATATGTTACATGTATGGATTTAGTTACACTTGGTTTAATCCTCCATTTCTTTAGCCACTTGTCTATTTTGCTCAGCTGCGTCTAAACAAAGTTTCAGTGATGCCTTCCTTGGATCTGTGTCGCTGGCAAGACATCAGCTGTCGTATGAGCGTCTGCATTTCGTCGGAGTATCTACCCCGGTTCGGTCGACATATTGTCCCGTAAGGCAAATCATCGGGAACCTCGCGAGTGTCACCCTTTTACCTTATTGGACAAACCCACGATACTGGCAAATTCACCAACTGGACTGCCAGGCGCCTGCGCAACACCAGATACAGTTCTAGGCGATCCTATCTTTTGTGTATTTTCTGTGCCTGTGTTGATACAGATTGGGGTACTGCACGATCGTAAACCCTACAGTTTAACATAACTATATTTGGGATAGATGTAAATCAGTATTCTCTATAACTACCGAGACAGTGGTTCCCAAAAGGTACAGAAGTTATTTTCGTATTAGTGTGCCTTATCAGTTACTTTTGGTCTAGGAATAGTTGTTGCGCCCTCATATGCAAGTGCAAGCCCAATGTACTTGACACTATATTTCCACTATGTCAAAAGCCAAAAACATGATGGTTCGCTCAAATATGATCACATTGAAGATCATGATAGTAAACTTTTGTGAATCTCACAATTTTCTTTTGAGCACTTACGCCCTTACTTCTGAGAGTTTAGCGTAAGCGTGCTTATATAGTAACTTCGTGGCTGACCTCATGCCACACCTATGTCGCTCGCCCACGGCGTAAGGCTCGATTGAGTTGCTGGAATATGTTTCCAGAAACACCGCTGAGTAGTAATCAGTAAGTATGTAAATAGTGCTGAGGCTTTTTTCGAAATTACATATATATGTATAATGTGTATAATACCCTTAATATAAGGTCCAATTAGCTAGACTTTCAAACTCCATTTGAGGTTCCATACATTTCAGGATTTGAAGCTATCGAATTCCCTGAGTTTTTGTTTAACTATTAAAAGCAAGATGCGAAATCACACACACCATAGTAAGCGCACTGCTTTTTGCCTAGAAAGTGCCTATCACTCTACGTGTTGATACAGCTCTGTTCCCTATCCGTGATCTCATGGCTCAAGTACACGACCAGACATGTTTGCACGATCGTAAATCAAGACTCCTACAGAGACACATTTAACATAACTATATATTTTATCCACACTCCACGATCTAAATACAGTATTCAGAGACGACTATTAACTATCCTTATTATGAGAAGCAGTAAGGGACTATAAGTTTCAATCCTTTATTTAGCAAAAATACTACAATATCATTAGTGAAGATAAAGCGGTCCCCAGGGGTCCACAGGAGACTCGATGGGTGTCTACATTGGCGTGAAAAAATGGGGTTTCACAATTAATTCATGTAAAAAATGTAGGCCGTGTAGGGGGTCACCCTACCACGTAATGGATCACAGTAATATATTGCTTTTGAAAGCTATGGGTCTAGATACCGAAAAAAAGTTTGAGTGGAACCCCTGCTTTAACTAAAAGAATTTCAATAGCTCTCCGATATTTGCCTGCCTCTCGGCATGATTTAGTCACAAATAATTGGATACTGACTGTTGATTGTGGCATACGCATACCGGATTTAGGATTTAACATCAATTTACCTAAATAGGCTTATCATCCTTGTTTATTGTAAAGTTTTTGTAAAATTTCACATATGTATGTTTTTTTTAAAATAAATCTTTGATAATATTCACCTATGTAGTAAAGGTAGTTTGTAAGGATATCTCTTATCCTATTACTACTGCATTGGATGCTAAGCTGCAGGTAATGTGTCATGAATGACCTATATTACAATTTAATATGTAGCAAAATATGACTCTATGGGTTTTTATGTTCTCTGGCCGACTAACAATGACAACCACAACTAGGGTTGCCACCCGTACTTTATAATCGAAGTATTGCGCGCGTTATTTCAGGTAATTGTACTCTACGCAGATACTTTATGAGAAAAAAAAACGTACGTGAAAATACTTGCATTGCGGGTGGCGGGGTATGATTTGGGCGGAGCAATTTCTTTGGGACTTTTGAAAAATTTGACTGCTGGCTCTTAAAGAATAGGGCTGCCATTTGCCTGCCTCTCGGGCAATTTTCCCCGGATTAGTCCTAGTTTGGAGGGCGTCCGTGGATTTTTATGCCAGGGAAAATCTGATTAAGTTGATAGAATGGAATGTTTTTCAATAAATAACGCCATTTCATAGTAAAAAAAAAACGCTCGAATAGCGAATATGTTTCTAAATATAATAATAAAGAAAAGTAAATTATAGGTACTTTATTTTGATGCTATGTACTTTTTTTTCTTACCTATAACAGCCAATGTACTTTAAATGCAAAAAGAAAAGGTGGCAACCCTAACCACAACATAAGTATCAAAAGTGTTTTGTATCAAACTCATTCAGCTTGCCTGTGGCATAGGCCTCCTTCAGAGTATGCACAAGCACTTCATCGCATGCTGTCCTTCTACAAACTTGACACTCGTGGCCAATAAAAAAAATGAATTGAAGCGTAGTTTGAAAGATCTAAGTATACATAGGGACAGACAGACTGTTAGGCGGGAAAAGTGACTTTTTTTTTTGTAATATGTCATCGTCGTCAGCCTATTGCAGTCTGCTGGTTGAAACCTGTCTCATTTCTGACGTTTCCACTCATCATCATTTATGATCACACTAATATTATAAGGCGAAAGTTTATTACTTCTTCACGTCTACGCGGCTAGAGTGATTTTAGCAAAATTCGGTATGGAGTTAGCTAACATAAGATTAACACATAGGCTACTTTTTATCCCGAATAATATCGACATTTTGTTTTTTCTGCAGTCCACGCGGACGGTGTAGCGGGCAACAGCTAGTACATTAGGCAATGGCTGTATGGGCATGATACCTTCGGGATAAACGGTTAGGACATAGGCGCCCCACCACAATCTGGTTATCAGTGCGCACGTTTGACTCACATGTGTACCATAATGATAAACACATGCCTATTGTGCCGTTAAAAAAACCCTATCGTAATAAATGTGTTCACTATCATCACATATAGTATTATTATTTTGATACCTATTTATCTGCATACTATGTCTATAGGTACATATAAATTGTATCTTCTATGCTGCTCTGGGAGTGAAAAAAAAACGTATAATACTACAGCTGCCTCTCTTCCCGGGCATACTGTACAAGTCAGTAGAGGGACAAGACGGTCTTAGTGTTTTGGAGGCGATGGGCTGACCACCTGTCACTACTAACCGAACTTGTACATCTCAACTATACCCTCAAAATTGGTCAGAAGTGGCACCATGTGGTTCTATCGGCCCTTGGTGCTCTGCCTACCCCGTAAGGGATAAAGACGTGATTATATGTATGTATGTATGTACATATAAAATGCTTTGTCCTGACTGACGCATCAACTCACAGCACCGCTGGTACGAGTATATGAGACTTGAAACTCGGAGGGTGTGTTTTTGTATGACGACATTCGGCATCTGATAAAAATTTTAAAATTATTAATATAGAAATGGAAAAAAATTTCACCCGAGTGGGAATCGAACCCACGCATTCCGTGCTAGTGCTCTTACCGGGTTACCTGAGCTACCGGGTCAATTACTCGGATGACGAATTTTACCATCTCTTTTCTAAATTACATATTGGCAACGTTATTTTTCATCCCGATAGCTATAGGTATACACTAGCCAAATCTCGGCAAACAAACATATACGTACATAGTTGAAGTATGTTTCTAATAGACCATTACGTAAGGCTGCCCGGCATCGGACTGTTAGTACTGTGTCATAGTTTAAAACACTTCACATGTGCTTTTAAACGGATGGTGATATTTGTGTGTTTGTTTTTTAGTTATTAAAATAAAATCTGCAAACAACTACATAAAGCGAGGTATGTCCGCGTTAATAAATAAATATTCACACACTTCACGACACATTGACCTAGTTCCACGTTAAGATCCCCAAGCAACGGTATATAAATACACAGATAAGTATAGAAACATCCATGACTCGGAAACAAACATCGATATTCTTTCATCATATCAATGTTTACACCTACAGGCATTCGAACCTTGGACCTATGGCGTCGCAGGAAGGGCATACAACTACAGCAATCGTCCTTGACCGTTAGATTGCATTACTGTAATGTACTACATTACTAATATACTGTAATGAACAGTAATGCAATCTAGCGGTCAAGAATCGGAACTGTGAGGTAGCGGCAAGTCTCAAGGTGCATCGACGCAGTTAGTAGGACATTAGCACTCTATGATATCTTATTACTCTATGGTATGGGGTACCTAATCTTAATCTGAACTTCTCTAGAGTTTCTCTGACTGATTAGAACAAAGTAAGTCCGCCTAGGTCTTCCCTTTCTATTACAAGTAAAGAAACTGGTTACGAGCCATGACACCCGTATCCATCCCGCGTATTGGCTATATTTTTTGACAGTTCATAGTAATGATCACTTATTGAAACTACAGGCCTACACCACATACAAATTAATTGTGAAGCCCCATTTTTTCATGCCAACGTAGACCCCCATCAAGTCTCCTGTGGAGCCCTGGGGGTCCACCTGGACCACTTTGGGAACCACTGCTTTAAATGGTAGTGGCTTGTATGTGTGTGTTGTTAAATTTTCTTCAGGCAAGGCAGTCACATCCATTTAAATAATTAAATTCATTAGGAACTGTCATAAAAGATCGATAGACTTGCATCGTGACCTTTGATCGTGACAGTTTGTCATTTTTTTTCACTTTTGACGTTTGTTTCAGAAAAATGTCGCGGCTCTAGCACTAGATGGCGCTGTACCTCGTAGTGTTGGCTCTAGTTTCCCTGACGGTGGGTTTGGAGCCAACGGGGGGTCCGGATCCAACGGTGGGTCCGAAGCCAACGGGGGGTCCGGAGCCAACGGTGGGTCCGGAGCCAACGGGTGGTCCCACCTGGGGTGGGTTCATGAGGGAGCACAATATACTTCAGGGCGCGGAACATATTGAAAAGGTACGTGCCATGTATCTATCAATGTTTCGCGAACACCCGTGGCGTTCTTGGGATCCTTTCAGCTCATCTTGGCGACTTTATGTCAACTTCGCAAAGAGACAACTTGTCAGTATGAAATAGATATTAACTAGCTAACGACAGTTGTAACAAAAGCCTCGTCTCTTTTTTAGATAGACCCCCCGCCGCGGGTGTATCTCACTGACAGCTGTCAGACCATAGGTCTCTATGAGAAGCTGTGTCACGACGGAGACTCCATATTGTCTGTCAGCACAGAAACTGACAACGGACGCGCTTTCACGACTGTCAAGTGTATGGTGAGTATTTTTCTGCGTTTCAACGTATAGTTCATTTTTATTTCAATTTTATTTACCGTTTTTCAATTTCTAAATTTTCGCGCGGTACGCTAGCCGCAACCGACCAGGTCAAAGCGCCTTAAAACACCGTTTTTCATTGTTGTGTCTAAATTTTCGCGCGGTAAACGCTAGCCGCCATGTTGTGACGTCACTGCTGTAGAATATAGTCTGTGGTGGAGTGCGTTTCACTGTCTAGTTCCGATGGATGATGGCGCCAGTTACTACGTGTGTTTACCACGTTTTCTGTTTCACTGCATACAATAAATGTTCTTATGCTTGAAAAGTTTTTTTTTGTATGCAGTGCCACAGATCACACAGATAATGTGTGAGTGGCATCATCCAACGGAAATATACATACATACATACATATAATCACGCCTTTATCCCTTACGGGGTAGGCAGAGCACCAAGGGCCGATAGAACCACATAGTGCCACTTCTGACCTATTTTGAGGGTATAGTTGAGATGTACAAGTTCGGTTAGTAGTGACAGGTGGTCAGCCCATCGCCTACAAAACACCAAGACCCTCTTGTCCCTCTACTGACTTGTACAGTATACCCGGGAAGAGAAGCAGCTGTAGCATTATACGTTATTTTTTCACTTCCAGAGCAGCATAGAAGATATACGTAAATTTAAACTGGTTTTTTTCAGCAAGGCGATTTAAAATGCACAAATCTATCTTTAAACACTGGCAGAGAGAATGCAGACGAGATAAGAATAGAGAAATGCAGCCTAAGCCTGGAGTCGCTAGCTTGTATAGCGGGGCGGGTGGGCTCGCCGCAGCCAGAGCGTCTCAAACTGAAGGACGTGGGCCCCCTCGGTGGGTCGCAGCTTGACGGGCTGGGTCATGTGCAGACGCTGATTGTTAACGACTATGTTAATGATGGTGAGTTGTGTTTTTTCCCCGTTTTTACCCGACTGCAGCGGAAGGAGGGTTATGTTTTTGTGTGTATGTAATGAACTTATGACCTTGCGTTAAGGTTCAAAGTCCAATAACAATGTATACTTATTCATGACTGTGTGTAAGTTTGTATTGACGCGTTATCCACCCACACATACAAACCATAGTAAGCTCGGCGCCTACTAGAAAATACGCACACATGCGCAACGCGCCGCCATTTCGGTGCTTCAATCTGTGTATTGACAGCATTACGTCCGTTGTTCTTTATACGTTCATGTATGTAGGTACATATCTATATTTCTTTCGTAATGGTTTCCTTCGAAACTCATATAAAACATATACTTGGCAATGTTTTACGGCCGTCTGCCTGCCAACGTCTCCCAAACTTTTTAAATATTAGTTGGATTGATTAAAAAATATTTTCCAGGAAAATGGCCGATGACCTCAGAAAATCTAACAAGCATTGTCGACAATCTACCAGAATTGACGTGGCTATTAATTAAATCCTATAATGTGACGCTAACAAGCGGGATGTTCTCAAAAATCTATCCAAACTTAACGAAATTGGAACTTTCGACAGATAGGATAGAAAGATTACCAGCCAGAAGCTTTGCCGGTCTGACAAATCTTACCAATCTGCTGTTGTATGACAATAATATTAGTCAGATCACTGTGGAGAGCTTTGAAGGTAATCACTACATATTATAAAACAAAGTCGGGTCCCACTGTCTGTCTGTCCCTATTTATGTCTTAGATCTTTCAAACTACTCAACGGATGATGCGGTTTTTTTAAATAGATAGAGTGATTCAAGAAAGGTTTATTCATACTGGGTGTAAAAGGACAACTTTGGTCTTTTAATACCTCATATTCTTTGTAACATCCCGATCATATTTTTCTATGGAAGCACCCCTGGGAAACCACGGGTTTCCAAGATATTGAGGTCTAAAATTACATTAATATTATAATTTTTTTTACATAAATCCATCTGAAATCGGTTAACAAACATTTTTTTCAATGATACCATGTCAATGTTATAATGTTAGTTTTGTAGGTACATTTGTACTTTTAGCATCAAACGAATACATTGCTTTCAATAAAATGACAGTATTTTTTCATAAATGTTTTGTCGTTTCCCAGGGTTGGTTTCATAGAAGAAAATAATCGTAACCTTACAAAGAATACGAGGTATTAAAAAAACATCGTTGTCTTTTTACACCCTGTATATAACAAAGGGTCTATTCAAAATTAAGTTTATGCCAAAAAAAATGCTAGGTAGGTGGAAGAAAAAAAAATTACTTACACATTTTTGATTTTTAGTGCAAGTCCTTTCGCAATTTATAGTGTCAGTGGAGGGTTAGGGCCCGGTGGTGGGCACATTAGTTGTTTGAACTTATAACGAATACAATTATTTATAAAAATTATAGGGTATCCCCTAGTCTAGTGCATTTATGTTGAAAAACCATAGATTACAACTTTAATATAAACCAGACACTTCCCAGGCCTACGTCCATGGACTGATCGTGATGTGAGGATTGATTCCTAGGTTTATATATTTTTTAGTGTAGTGTCATAGATAAAGCGGAGTTAGACGTTGACGACCAAACGGGCTTGTTTCCGCAATCATGCGCCCTGTATAATCTCCTCCAAGGTCTAGTCTCGCTTCAAAATTCGTGATTAGGGGGCTGTCTGTCTTTTGAAGGCTCCATGACCTGTAATAATAATCAGTCTCAGTTGGGGTTTATTCAATTTTATTAGCTTCTTTGACAGGTGAGGTAAGGCCTCTTTTGCTTGTCGACAGTCCTCTTGACTGAACCTAAAAAAAAGTGATCATAATCAAAATTAATAATAAAGTTACAATCAAGTTGCGGGCATCAGAAATCCCAGGGAACTAATATTGCACACCATACGTGATTGTCCTTCAATTGACATCTTTAAGAGACAAGTAAAGGCATACTACCTTTCTCTTCCTTAGTAGGTCTGTCGGTTATTTTATTATTGTAAATCTTTTATTGTAAGTCTATGTAGGTTATGTTTATTATATGTAGATATGTATTATTATGTAGGTATATTGATATTATGTAGGTTTATGTAAGTATATTTATTTGGTATTGTGTACACATACAATCTACCTTTTTGACCCAACTTTCGCTATCACAAGTGGTTTGCTGGAAGAAATCTCTTATAATAAGCATTAATTGTCAATGTAAAATGTTTTTCCATATAAAATGTCTGTGTACAATAAAGAATAGAATATTGAAATTTTGCATAGCTGTTATTTTTGCGCCCACCACCGGGCCCTACACCCTTTCGGATCACTATTTCGGAGCCATGAGAAACCAGACCCGAGCACCTAGTGCAAGACGATCATAGTGATAATAAGCTTCAAGTTGTTTGTTTTTACCCATTTTGCCAGAATAAATTTAATAGTTTCGTGACAAAAGATAATCACTAATTTTGAATAGACCTTATTATATCAGGAAATGGGGTTGTTGATGAAGGGGAAATTTTGCCCACCAAAAGTAACAAAAAGGGTATGTTAAGCGAGTGTCTTGGCCGGCGAAAGCTACATTGAATAATTTTAGTAAATAGCCTTTGGTAATAATGAAGCACTGTAGAGAATCCTTACCCAGATGAATTTCAAATTTTACCATTTGATCCAACTAAGAAATTCCATGCACAATTAAAGCAATGTATTACTTCTGCTGAATATATTTTTCCAAAAAATTCTGCTTATTTAAAGGAACGTTATTTCCAATGAACCCGGTAACACCATTGTTATATGGTTTACCAAAATTCATAAAGATAATATACCATAAGGAGTCGATATTGGAGCTCCAGCTTATAAATTAGCAAAATTTCTGAATGACAGGAAAAAATTCAATTTACACCCAAATATAGTGTCAATAATAGTCTAAATTTAATAGATAAAATTAAAAATATTAAATTATCAACAAATTCCAAATTATTTTCTTTAATGTTGAAGTTTGTTTACAATGTTCCTTACACTTGGTGTGAAAAAGTTAAACTAAATCCAATGGAGGCAGATAATCTTATTACCTTAACTAGACTTTGTATGAGCCAGAATTATTTCTGCTATAATAATACATATTACATACAAAAGGATGGTCTTACTATGGGTTCTCCGCTTTCACCTCTTTTAGCCGATATATTTATGGATTGGTTTGAAAATGAATATATTGTTAATAGTAATAATCTGATATCATCTTATGTTGGACAGGCACAGTTAGGCAGTTTCATCTTTTTGTTAACGTCCTTAACACAAAACATCCTAAGATTAAATTTAAAATAGAACAAGAAATAAACAATAGTATAAATTTTTTAGATGTAACTATTACTAGATTGGGAGATTATCATGATTTTTCAGTTTACCGGAAACCAACACATACAGATGTAACTATTCCAATTGATTCTTTCCATCCATGGCAACATAAGCTTGCGGCATACAAATCAATGATACACAGGTTAGTAACGTTACCGCTTAATAACTTTAATTATGTTAAAGAAATAAATACTATTATACAAATAGCCAGATCAAATGGATATAGTTCACAACTAATTTATAACCTAATTGATAAAAAGAAAAACATTTTAGTTAAACAAATGTTGTACCCAAAAATAGAGGAGATTACAAATATTTACACTGGTAGTTTACCATATTTTGGCTATATCTCAGAGATGATTGCAAAATCATTGAAAAAACAAAACATCTTGGTGGCTTTTAAGACTTTTAATTCTTTAAATAGATTAATTAACACAAAACAAATATTACCAATTGATAAAAAATGTTTATAGCTTGCACTGTACTGTAATTCTGTTTATATAGGTCAAACGGGTCGTAACTTCAAGATTAGATACCAAGAACATTTGGCAGCTTATAGGAACAATTTCCCTGAAAAATCACATTTTACACTTGTTAGTTTTTTTCAGATGACCCAACGTGTTTCGCTATCACAAGTGGTTTGCAGGTTGAATTTTGGATTGGCTAGAATAAATAAATAAACAGAAATCTCATCAATAACAATTTTTGTTTTTGTGGGATAAGCACGCAATATTTTGGTGAATTTTTGAATTTTTTCATTTAAATTTAACTAATTCACCCAATACTTTGTACAAATAGTATATATTTATTTGAAATATAAATAATGGTGGGTAATTATTTATATATTTTTTTAATACTTAGTAGAGGGTAGTTAATTCTGTGTAGTAATGTGTTGGGTTTTAGAGGTTCATGTTGGTTTACTAATTTACTAATTTCTATAATCCTGAGGATGCCATAAAATGTCTATGTATGGTGCAATGTATCGTCTTGCATAGGTGCTCGGGTCTGGTTTCTCAAAGTTAGTGCAAGTGCCTGTTGTCGCAATTATAGAATAGAAGGGTGTAGGGCCCGGTGGTGGGCGCACCCATAAATGTTTGCATAAGCATACTTAATCACTTAAGAGTTAGACCGCTAAATTAATATTCAAATCTCTTGTTTCATATAATGATGATGTGAATTGATTTTATTTACAGGGCTGTCCAAAATAATAAATTTAACTCTAGGTGTCAATAAAATAGCACAACTTCCAGAAGACATTTTCAAAAGTATGCCGCAGTTGACACGTCTGCAGTTACATAGAAACTACATTGAATTTGTACATTCAAATGCTTTCAGAGGACTGAAAAAATTAAAACAGGTAAAACAAATAATATGGTCGATTCCGGCAGTCACACTTAAACCTAAACGTAAAATTAGTCCTACCTGTCCTTTTCTCTCTCAGCCATTTATGTTAAGGACGGAGAGAGATAGACCTGACTAAGATTAGGTTTAGGTTTAAGTGTGACTGCCGGAATCGACCCTAATAGTTAGGTAAATGAAAAATATTTTTCTGGAATTAAAGGTTGCCTATGTCTTTCAGGCTCCAGACTACCTGTGTACCAAATTTCATTTAAATCGGTTCAGTAGTTTTGGCATGAAAGCCAGACTGATAGTTACTTTCACATTTACTTGCTTAATATTAGAATTAGATGCTGTGTTGTGTCGGCACAGTAGAATATCTGCCCGTGGGTATCGTATTGGTTAAGGGTTTCCGGGAGGTGGGCAGCAGCGCCTCCCGTGTTGACAACATTGTCCGAAATCACACTGCGTCAACCCGCCTGCCCAGCGTGGTGACTATGGACAAACCCCCCTGTGGCAGTAGCCTTGTGGCGTGTCCTGGGGGAGGCTTACGTCCAGCAGTGGACTCCAATAGGCTCATATAAGCAATATTATTAAAGAAGCATTGTACTTAAGAAAATATTTTGTTTCAGCTTGACCTCTACAACAATCAAGCGTCTATGGAGCTGTCGCCATTTTGTTTTGCAAATCTACCCTCGTTGAGCGAAATTAATTTACAATACGCAAACGTATCTTCTTTAACGGCTGACATATTTGAAAATACTACCAACCTAACAACACTAAACTTGCAAGGGAACAGGATATCGGAATTGCCAGAGAAGATATTTCAAAATATGCGAATACTGGCAACATTAAGTTTAGGTGGTAACAATTTGACAGTGTTGCCAGGTGATGTGTTTCAGAATTTGCTTAATTTGAAAAAGTTGGATCTGTCGAATAATAAAATTGAAGTTTTGTATACGTAAGTATTGTGCTTTCGAAAGTATTACTTTTTTATACAAAAAACAATGGAAACCTGGCAATGTTTTTTCATACCTACTCCGAATAGGTTGGTCAAAAGTAAATTAGTGTTCTCTTTTTACCAGTTAGCATTTCTTAAATCCCACGTGGTATGGGGTGAGCCTACTACCGCTATTCAAGCACAAATACATTTATAGGCTAGCATGTGAAAAGTGGGTTTGCAATTTGCCCAACATTTTTGACCATGACAAGCGTCATTCAAAATTATTTATTCGACATGAAAGCATTAACAACTTATAAAATTATTAATAAAGAAAATGGAAAAAATTCTTCACCCGAGTGGGAATCGAACCCACGACCACTGCAAACCGTGCCAGCCGCTATAACCACTAAGCCACCGGGTCAATTACTCGGATGACGAATTTTACCATCTCTTTTCTAAATTACATACTGGCAACGTTATTCTTCATCCTTCTTATTAACAACTTGTTTGTCGATGGTCTTTTTATATGTTACTTTCTATGTTCGCACCCCAAAATGAAACCGCTACCAAACAACGTCGACGTCTTAGGGTCGGTTCATATCTGACGGAACATGCGTCGCGTATTATCGGTCGCGTAACGCCAGAACAAATACAAATCGTTTATTTGTTCCACACAGGTACAGTACAGAGCACATAAAGGTCTTAGTTTAGAGTTAGTTCTGCCATGTTGTGCCGCAAGGCATACAAATTTATAGAATTAGTGGATTCGGCGGGAAAAGCTGGAAGGGAGCGGGTGTAATATTCTTGTGAAAATCAAAATTTATTTGTAAATGGCTTGCATGTGTCCGTAAAGTGATGTTTTTTGGTAGATAAATAATATTTTGTTTACTTGTTATGTGAATCTAGTGCGTGTGCATGGTTTTATATGCAGGTAAGCTGAGTAAAACTTTAGTCGGAATACGATCTCTTCATGGGCTCATGTAAGTTGTTTCTGCAATTATTTTTGATTCTTACTAATTTTAAACTCGTTCTTGAGGATTTTTCCGACGTTTCCACTCATCATCATTCTCATCCATCATAAATTCAGAATACATTTTACTAAACAGTGATTAGGCTGTATGGGCTTAGTTCCCCTTGCCTTTCCTTCGGGATAAACTAAAAAAAAATAATATAGAATTAGTTAGTGAAGCTCCACCACACGATACATTTTCATCAACCAATTTTATTTTTATCAGATAAAAATTCATTTATTGTATAATAAATAAGCCTTCTTTGCAAGAAATCTATGTAATTTATTTTTGAATTCATTAAAATTATTTATTTCTACAATGTCATTAGGTATATTATTATATATTAGTAGCGCCTATTCCAACAGACAAAATGTATAGAAAAACACTCGACCGTTCACACTCAACCGATGATACGTTAGTACGTTTGCCTGTACCTGGAGATACGCTCGACGCATCTTCCGTCAGATATGAACCGGCCCTTAATCATTGGGCTGTCACTAGATGCCAAACGCGACTATATGTTTAATTTTTTTTTACAGGCAACACTTTCGAGACCTGAATAACCTAGAATACCTCTCATTGGCCAACAATAAGTTAAACACAAATGAACAAAACTATCTAGTGACGAGTCTTGTGTTCAACCAATTGATTAATATGAAGATTTTGGACCTCAGCCGGAACGGATTCAACTCTATTTTGCAGCCTATAAGGTTCACTATGACGCAGCTGACCAATTTGAATTTGAGATGGAATAAATTTACGCAGATTCTGGTGAGTTTTTTACTTGATTGCGAGAAATCTAAAAGTTTCTAAATCTTTGTATGTGTATCATCATCATCATCAGCCTATTGCAGTCCACTGCTGGACGTAGGCCTCCCCTAGGGCACGTCACAAGACTACTGCCACAGGGGGGTTTGTTCAGTCACCACGTTGGGCCGGCAGGTTGGTGACCGCAGTTTGTATTTTGGACTATGTTGTAAACACGGGAGGCGTTGCTGCCCACCTCCCGGAAACCCTTAGTCTCGTACGTTACCCACGGGCAGACATGGGGTGGTACGAATTCTACTCTGCCGGCACCACGCGGCACATGTATGTGTATGCCGAAGGAATGTTGTATAATACGC
Source organism: Carposina sasakii (assembly GCA_014607495.2). Lineage (NCBI taxonomy): Eukaryota > Metazoa > Arthropoda > Insecta > Lepidoptera > Carposinidae > Carposina > Carposina sasakii. Next base: position 4,639,213 of record CP053177.1, on the reverse strand, counting down.
TTATTACAACACGGCTAGGCTAATAAAGCAAATTTTGTAATGAAGCAAATGGCCGTATAAATATTAAAAAAAACGGAAAAATGTTTGATCTGCCCCACTATTAGTAGGATCAGTGGGACAGAACAAACATTATTTTCCGGCCTGTCACCTTTAGGGGAACAAAATAGGGTGACAGATCGGAATATTCCTAAAAAAATACCTCGCTTCGCCAACGCCCCTGGCGGCGAATTTCTATTAATTGTAAAGATCGATTTTCTGACAACTATTAAAAGTAAAAAAAGATAGTACATATCGCCTGGGTAGATGGCGTGAGCGAATCTCCATCCCGAAGTTATGTATGGAGAGGTGAAGGGGGGACTTAGCTCCCCCCTTCACCCAAGTAGATGTAGGTAACGCCATCTATTTTTGACAGTTATTTTACATACATACATATATATACTTTTATCCCTTACGGGGTAGGCAGAGCACCAAGGGCCGATAGAACCACATGGTGCCACTTCTGACCAATTTTGAGGGTATAGTTGAGATGTACAAGTTCGATTATTTTAACTTGTAATTTAATCATTACATTAAATTACAATTACAGGAAGATGAATTACAATTCCTGACCAACAACGAGTTGACGGTAGATCTTCGGGACAACGCAATAGAGTCGATATTCATGGATCCGATGTTGAATTCTTTAAGTAAAGTTACTCTGAAGTTGAGTAATAATCCCCTTCGTTGCGACTGCAGGATTTACAGGTAAATAAATAAATATATTAGTATATAGTCCCACACTAAGATCTCTAAGGTCTTGTGTCGTGGGTAATAAGCAACGGTGTATAAATACATAGATAAGTATAGTAACATACATGACTCGGAAACAAACATTGATATTCAGCATTTTAATATTTGCACCTACCAGGATTCGAACCCAGGACCTATGGCATTGCAGGCAGGGTCACTACCATGAAGAAGGTATAAAAGAGGAGGTGGGACTATGAACTGAGTCGTGTGGCTATCGTGAGGCCATGACGTCATGATAGGGGCGAAGCTTCAGCGTCAGTGTAACGCAGTAGCTGTAACTACACGCTTGTGCTCCGTAATGTAACCGTATTAAAATTACTAAGACACTAGCGCTTTTATCAGGGTACTTTTTTACCAAAACGCAGTATAATATTGCCATCTAGTGATGAGTAATTGCACTAGTAAAACAATCTTGAACCATATTGATAATGAGCAAGTAGTTTGACTAGTCACTACAAGGTGGTTTCTATGTAAATGGGCAGGGCTACAGTGTTCAATGCTCCCCTCGTCCCATACTTCACCCCCGCTCCGCTGCTCATTATTTTTGTATAAAAAATTTACTTGGCCGCTTCTCCTCTTTTATTTCTTCTCCATGGTCTCTACTAACATGACTGGTATTCCCATCAGTTTCACTCTGTGTATAACATTCTTTTTTTCTCTTATTTCAGTTTCCTAGACGAAGTGATATCGCGCCGCAATATATTGCTAGATGGGGCTACTTGTACCTCCCCCCCTAATCTGCAAAGTTTATCCCTTCTATCCATCCCCCCCACTGACTTAGTTTGTCACGACTTACCCTGTGCGGATACCTGTCATTGTTCATCTTACCCCGGAAGGAACCAATCGGAGGTAACGTGCGACAGTTACCCGAAAAATTATGTTGATCAAAGTTACCCCACCAACTTAATACTGCGCAACATACCCAAAAACTTGACTGACATATCAAAAAGTATCACCAATATTACCTTGTCTAATTTAAATATGACTGAAACACCCAATGTGGTGGGTAGTATAAGTTTTGTGGATTTGACTTACAATAATTTGACAAAAGCACCAAAAGATTTACTAAAGCGGGGTGTAAAACTATCTTTATATGGCAACCCTATTAAATGCGATTGCAGTAATATCGACAGTTTAAAATACCTACAAGAAAATCATAACAATATACTGGATTATAACATTTTATCGTGTGACAATAACACAAAGGTTCTACGCTTGCGTATGGATCAAATATGTAAAGACGAACAGAGACATGAGACGTTTATTCTAGTGTCTATATTGTGTACTACATTTATAATTATTATGGTATTATCTATATTAATCCATAGATATTATTTAGAGATAAAAGTGTATCTATGGTCAGTAGGATGCTTACCAAAATGCTGCGTAAATAGGAGTTACATTGATGGTAAAGTCTATGATGCTTTTATATCGTTTTCTCATGAAGACTCGGCTATGGTATCCGAACAGTTGATTCCGTATTTAGAAAAGCCACCATATTGTTTGAAGCTATGCATTCACTATCGCGATTGGATACCCGGGGATTTTATACCGTTGCAAATAGCAAGATCAGTAGAACAGTCGAGAAGGACCGTTATAATACTGTCAAAGGATTTTATCAACTCTTTCTGGAGTAACTTGGAGTTTAGAACAGCGCACATAAACGCTGTAAAAGAGGGCACAGCTAAAATATTAGTTGTCTTAATGGATGAAAGTTTGATCAAAGATAAATCACTAGATGGAGACTTGAAAGCGTATTTGTCGATGAATACGTATTTGAAATGGGGCGATCCGCAGTTTTGGTCCAAATTAAGATACGCCCTTCGCCCTGGTAAAAGCGAAAAAGCTATAGTAACTGACGCGGTTGCTATAATAAACGATAATATAGTCAGTTTGAATAAAGAGAAGTTGTTTACTGGCTTAGATGCGAGATTGAATAGTGATGGTAAAATAGTCAATGGACCGTTGAGTCTTACAGCGCCATCTGTTTAGTGTGTCCCGAACTTTTATACGCCATTATGAGCTATAGGGTTGCCAAAAACAGTATTAAGTATACTGTTTTACTCATTACACTTTTACCGTTGAACAAAATTTTCATATACTTACAAAATACTCAAAAATCAGCAATATTTTTAATTTAGTTGCAGTTTATTTATCCAAAATAATGTAATAGTCTTCTCAAACACATAATTTCTTATTTTAAAAGTTGGCAACCCTAGTCCCTTTTTTAAACGCCATTCATGAGCTGTAGGTTGAATGTCAATGCAATTTTTTAATTAATTACTGGACTCGAATCAAACACTACCTCGAATTAATTGGACTTGTACTTAAAATAGAGTAATGCAAGCATTTATTAAAACATTTTCCGACATTCACTGCCGTCGACTACGCATTTGCGTTGACTTGTTTTTGTAGAGGTGCTGTCAACGCTTATTTGCGTTCTGGCACTAGGCGTTGAACTGATGTCGGCATAATAAGAAATTTGGCAACAGCGAACGTGTCTTAGTCCCACACTATGATCCTTAAGGTCTTGTGTCGTGGAGTAGAAAGAAAGTTAGATCGCTAGGCCTTATAAATTCTCTCTTATATTCTTTAGTCATTGCCTTCAATGCGTCTTCCAGTGCCTTTTTACAGCTTTCTATTTTATAAGATAAAATACATGGGAACTGTTAAAAGGAATCTCAATGATCTGAAAAATATAAAATTGTTATGAAATTTTGTAAAGATAATTTATATAAGGTCTTTTCAAAATTAGTGATTATCTTATGACACGAAACGGACCTACTCCGAAATAGTGAAAAAAAAAAACAGCTGTTCCATACAATCTCGAATAATTACTGCACTGAAATGTTCACGTATTTTTCACTATTACGGAGTAGGTCCCATAGTGAAAGTTGTTTTTTTTTTTACCTACCTAGTCACGTGTCAAAAGATAATCACTAATTTTGAAAACACCTTATATACAATACATGCGGCAGTTTTCCCACAATGGGGTAGTCAGAAATGCAGGATCACGAAAGAGATACTACTGCCACGTTCATCATAGCGGGCTAGTTAATTTCTGTCTGTAATTTGTTAATATCTAAATATAAATAAACAACACATAATGTACAGGTAGTTAGAATAAGAAACGGGTAACGGTACATACAGGGTGATTTTTGGTCGTCAACGTTCCCGAAAACTACGGAATCTCCTCATCATCACGATCATTTTTCTCCATGGAAGCATACCTGGGAAGTGTGTGGTTTCCAAAATATTAGGGTCCAAAGTTGAGTAAATCGACTGCGTTTTTCTGCATAAATGCACATAGACGCGCGTAGCAGGATTTTTTCACGAAAAATAATTAATATCTGTCTATAAAAAAAACTAACATAAACACTAGACACTATAAATTTCGCACGATCAAGGAATTTAATTTTTTTTTTTCAATTTTTTTTTTCCCAGCATTTTTTTGGCATAAACTTACTTTATTTCATGTATAGAATACGTACCCTTCGTTAAAGGTGGCCACAAAAAAACACCCTGTATTTAAAACACGTTAGAAATAAATAAATTTAAGAAATAGTTGTAAGTTTAAATAACTTTATTAATTATAACGCCCTGCATGATATTTCTAGTGATACGTATTGCAATCTCCTTTACTATACAGAGTGTAACACAAGGGCTATGTTAAGCGAAATGCTGTGTAGTGTAAAGTAGCCTATTATTGAACAACTATACAAAATTTTAGATTTGAACACATGCATATTTTTCTAGATAGAATCGAACAATTTCTAATTAAATAACACAGAAATGTTGTATACAATCATGAAAAATAATTTAACTAAACATGTGATTTTGAGTCTCATATAAATAGGTTATCTATAGTCATATTTTCATAGAATTTGCCTTAATTACCTCTCCTGTTAATAGAGCAATAAGATGTAGACATAGAGTGCTAATGTCATACTAACTGTTTCGATGCACCATTAGACCTTTCGGTGCCTCACAATTCCAGTCCTTGACGCTTAGATTGCATTACTATACGTTACAATACATTAGTAATGTAGTACATTACAATACATTACACTAATAGAATCTAAGTGTCAAGGACTGGAATTGTGAGGCACCGAAAAGTCTAATGGTGCATCGAAACTGTTAGTATGACATTAGCACTCTATGACATCTTATTTTTCTATGGTATACCATAATAGAAGAGAATGTGTTTCGTACTCAGAAGATGATTTACCAGTAATTAAGGAAAATGACAAGCAATAATGTAAACAATGATATTATTTTTAAAGCAATAATGCGCAATTTTTTTAATATTAAGGTATACCTAATTAAATTTAACGGACGATTTTTTTCCATGCTTAGATAGATCTATTTGAAGGATAATCGAACTATTCCGCGAATCTGTGTGCTATTTACCGACCTCCTAAGCACAGTAAGCACTTATTTATCACAGAACTCGAACAACTTATCCACAAAATTGACACAAGTGACGAATTATACCTATTAGGCGATATTAACATAGATCTTAAACTTAATAAACCTATAAAACATAAATATCATTGTATGTTGCACGAGTGTGGTCTTGTGTGTGGGATATCGGACTACACTAGAATAGAAATATTAAATGGAAAGGTCTGTAAGACTTGCATAGACCATATTTATGCGAGATCTCACACACAAGATGTTTACACGGCTGCGATCGGTACTGTACTGGCAGATCATCGGCTAGTCATTATGGCGTGCATAGGAACAGCGCAGATACAGGCTGTTCAATATAATAAGACCTTTATTAATCAAAATATATTAAAGGATTATTTAAAAGACATAGACTGGCAACAGACGAACGATATGACTTGTCCTTTGAAAATATATGAATATATCAAGAGTAACATCACCGAATGCTATAATAAATCTAAGAAAAATATTAAATCTTCCAACACTAATCGATCAAAAACAAATGGATTAATAATACAGTTAAAAAAGCTTGTAATTATAGAGACGTATTATTTGGCAAATGGCTTAAAGATACTAAAAACATGATTCTGAAACTAAAATATAACAAAGCGAGGAATTTTGCCAATAAATTGGTGGAAAAAACAAAAAATAATTTTCTTAGAACCGAAATTAGATTAGCTCATAATGACCCCAAACGACTATGGCAAATTATAAATAGAATTACAGGTAGAATAAAGCCTTCGATTGACGAGGTAGTATTAAATGCTTTTAGAGGTATGAACCAGAATATAATAGCCAATAATTTTGTCAACTGTTTTAAAGATAACGTGTCTAACATTTTGCCTACATGTACCAAGCTAATCATCCCAGAAAAGGTTTATAGAAACCCAGCTGACGTAAGCATGCTCTATAAAAAAGCTACAAACGATAAAATAAGAAAAATTATTGATTCACTTAGTAGCAAAAAAGCTCCAGGATGCGACGGTATTAGAGCAATGGATGTTAAATTGGTAAGCGATAAAATTTCAATAGCCATTGTGAATTTAATTAACTCCAGCATCTTGACAGGTAAATATCCAAATGAGTTAAAAACCGGAATAGTAAGACCTATATATAAAAAAGGTAAACGAAGTGACTATGGTAATTACCGGCCTATAACCATTCTATCCACGATTGACAAAATAATAGAGAAATTTATATATGAGCAAATTAATTCATTCTATAATGTAAATAATATACTGACTGACAAACAATTTGGATTCCAAGCTAAAAAAAACACAACTCTACTTCTAACCAAATTCACCGATGTAATCAATGGATATCTTAACGAAAAAAAGCATGTACTTGTCGTGTTCATTGATTACAGCAAAGCTTTCGATACATTACGCCATAGGATATTAGTTGACAAGCTAGATGACTGTGGTGTCAGGGGCGGTATGCTTGAATGGTGTAAAGACTATCTGACAAATCGTTCATATAGAGTACAAGTGGGGGAAGTAGTGAGCGAGGAAGTAAAGGTGACTGAAGGTACCGCACAAGGATCGGTGTTAGGACCTCTGCATTTCCTTACTTACGTGAATGACCTCACCAATACTATCAAAAATTGTCAAGTATACCAGTTCGCGGATGACACATGCCTTATGGCAGCGGATAGCAACCCGCTCAAGGCATTACGGAATTTACAAACGGACTTTAATATGTTGTGTAAATGGTCTCACGACGCCGGTCTGGTCCTGAATGCGTCTAAAACTAAATTCATATACATAAGCTCTAGTCACAATAGAAAAGAAGAAAATATGTTTCATCTAATTGCTCATGACCACAATTGCCTACATAAAAACGCTGAAGTTTCATGTCAGTGTAAGCCCATCGAGTTGGTTCAAAACCAAACTTACTTGGGACTGATCATTGATAGTCGTTTTAATTGGACTGAGCATATCAACTCCGTATGCGATAAGTTATCTGGTCTTTTATCCAAGTTTAAATTAATAAAAAACAAAATTCCCTACAATATCTTACTGATGTTATACAATTCATTAGTAGAAGCGACTATTTCATATGGTTTAACTAGCTATGGACGTACTTTTAAAAGCCACTTGAATAGAATATACAACCTTCAAGTTAGAATATTAAAAACTGTAGTACCATATAAAATTAAACAAAAATATAAAGATAATTACCATGAGCTTTTTTCATTTTGCAAAGTAATCAATGTACACGATAAGGTTAATTATCTTGTTTTGCAAGAAGGGTTCTTTCAAAAAGACATCCAACATAAAATATCACACAATATATATACCCGGAAAGTAGCTAAGTCCAAACTAGAAATTTCGAAAGCAAATAACTTTTATGGGACACGAACATATAAATATCTTATTCCACGTTTGTTAAATGAACTGCCTTGTCAACTTAAAAGCGAAATCAATGATAGAAATATAAAAAATAAATTAAAATCCTATTATATCATCAATCAAATAAAATAAAAAAAACTAATATAATTATCTTTTATACAATTAACAATATCGTAAACTATTAATTGAGCATACTGTATCGCAGCCGCACACTAGCAAGCAACTTACGAAATTGTTGACAATCTATTTGCCTAACGCGATGGGTGGCCCGGTATGTGGACCGGTTTACAGTAAGCACTGCTCATTACGAATCATGTGTGCGAAGCGTGTGTGTGTGTGTGTTTGTGTATGAGTCCTGTTGAATACATTTGATTGTTACAACTAACTGCTAATATATGTACCTACCTATATAAATATAATCGGCACGGCGCACAGAAAAACCAGTCATGGTTTTTGTCGCGCTAGATGTGAATATCAATTGTATAGTTTTTCGAAATAAATGCTTTTATTATTATTATTATTATAATAAAGTTGATGCTGTCTCTGTCTTGCTTAAGTTTTAAGAGAAGGATAGCATTAAATTTCTTCATCAGTTAGATCTGTCTATTAAAAATTGTGCCCTAAGATTTTTAATTTATCCGTTTGACCTGATGATGATGATGATGATGGTGATGAGTCATAATTATTAGCCTAATCTGTATGACATACATCACCAAAACAATATTTTCTTATTCTTTATTGCACATACACAAAAAGAAATATGGCATACAACATTAAAGAAGAGATGCATGTACAATGGCGAGCTTATCTCTACCAGAGATCTCTTCCAGCAAGCCGAGCAAGTAAAGAGAAATTGTTAACAACAAAAACAAATTCTAAGAAACTACATAACTACTACATTGAGAAAAAAAATGGAGAGAAACAAATGACAGCATATTCAAATAATGGACAGGTGATTCATCAGCTTTTCTCTAAATGTGCCAACAGTGTGACAATCTCTAACCGTGTGGTATTTTTTAAAAATCACAATTCATTATCGTTTTCGTTAATGTTATAACTTTAGATATATAAATAAATATATCAAGTACAAGCTACCTTTACAATTAAATGAAAATGTACTATAGCCAGTTGGACATAGGAATGGACTATTTAAGACGAAAATCTGCACCGGTATGATGAATTTGGTGAGAGAGAGATGTCTCACTTTTAAACGTCAAATCCACAGAGCTAAGTAATAACTAGACAAGGCAAGTGTTTCTACTTGGTGTGTAAAAAGGGATTGCAAACCACTTCTATCAGCCCTAATTCACTCAGCTTGAGAACGAATGTCTATTTTAATTCTTAAGTATATTTTTACATGCAAAGTGCATACACTTAGTTTATCTAGTTATTAATAGCTCTGTGAGTTTGACGTTTAAAAGTGAGACATCTCGCTCTCACCAAATTCATCATACGGGTGCAGACCATGCCACTCATTTGTTGCTTCAATAAAATTGAATGTGACAGACAAGAAAATGGCACTTATCATAATTATAAATGACGCTTTACTTTTTCAATAGAATAACTGAATCTCTAATCAAGTTGATATTATTTTTTGACAATTTACACTAAGCATGCATTTTTAAATTGTTTTAGTAGCCAGTGTACGAGTGCCTTTGATTGAGCCAAGTTTTTATTATTAAGGAATAGATTTTTATTGTGTATTTAACCGTAGTATAAAAATCTGTGAATTATATTATATCTGTCTGATATTGAAGTTATGAATATTGTGAACAATATACAACAATTTATTAACATGATTTGTATTTTCTTGTAAAACTTTTACGGTGTTATTACAAAACTCGTCTAAAGTTAAGAGATTATTTAAAATTTGACAGAAAATGTATGGCTTATCTGTCAAATTTAGAATTTTTTTAGCTTAAAAAGTGTTTGAATCTTTTGTTATAACTAACACAGTAGGGGTGTTAATTTTTTTTTAAAGCCTAAGGTATTACCCTGGGGTTACCTCAAAGTTTAAAAATGACATTTGACAGAAACATGTCAAAATAAGTATTTGTTTAGACGTTACAATAACTGCAACTTTTGCTATCGCATGGTTATTGCATGATACGTCTACATAATAAACCTTAGGTACTGCTTCATACAGGTTAATTTCTCAAAAAAAAACAAAGGTTAACCCTTAAATGCATAAAGTAGTAAAACTGCAACATACCATTCAAACGACCATAAAATTATTAGTATGAGTTCAATGCATGCTGTTGCAGGATTATTACTATCATGGTGATATATTTAATCGAGTGGCAACACACTTTTTTTCTTCACGACTGTCAAATTTAAATTGACATTGACAAATCAAAGCCGATCGTAATTTTGGAGCGGATGAAAATTGTGTATTTGCTTTGCAGTGTAATTATTTGGTTTTCGAAGGTACGTTCAAACAAAATTAGTTATTTTACGTAATAATTCATCTTCTTTTCAGTACAATTTATAAGTTATAAAAAAAACTTTTGGTGTGTTCGGAAATTTTGTTTATTTTGTTGTTGTAAATCTGCAACAATATGCATTTACTAGAAAATGTCCCTGTTTAGTTACTAACTATCACTTTTATTGGTTTTCAGATGCCATACTTGAATCAAAAGCAAATAGAAGAGTATTTAGCTCTAATAAATGATGGAGAGATTTCGGAAGATGATCTTGAGGACTCGGATACAGAAGGTAATGAGAATTTTTATGAAAATGGAGACGATTTGCTTCACGATCTTGAGAGTCCATTAGAAGAGGAAAATGATGACCCCGATAATGATCCATTCATGGCAGGAGACCCGCCATTGATAAATGAAGCTACAGCAAATGATCAAGTGCCACAGGTTCCATTCCCCTCAACAAGTCAATCTAGTCGCCGAGCAACTATGAGAGGACTCGTATGGAAGGTAAAAAAAATTGTTTTGAATTCTGACCAGACAGCTTTTCATGGAGACACTACATACCCACCTGAACTGAAGGATGAGGCTACTACTGGTACTCCCTATAGTATTTTTTCACATTTTATTACATCAGAAATAGTTCAAAGGATTGTGGAAGAGTCTAATTTGTATTCCGTTCAAAAAAATGTGACTAAACCATTAAATTTATCTGAAACTGAGCTAAGAAAGTTTATGGCGATACTGATATACATGTCTGTTATAAAATATCCCAATGTACGGCTATACTGGTCAAATACTGTAGGTTTTCAACCAATCAAGGACATAATGACTGTCAACCGATTTGAGACTATTCGTAGATTTCTACATTTCAACAATAACGAGAAACATTTACCCAAGGAACACCCACAACATGATAGGCTCCATAAGATAAGGCCTATAATTAGCCATCTAAATGAGAAATTTGCTTTAGTTCCTATGGAACAAAAACTCTCAATTGATGAACAGATGTGTGCCACAAAAGTGGCACACTTCATGAAGCAGTATTTACCTAATAAGCCCCATAAGTGGGGGTTTAAATTATATGTGATGTGCAGCGTGAAAGGTTATGCTCATAAATTTGAAATATATACTGGCCAAGAGAATGAACGGCTTCCAGATGAACCAGATTTTGGGCCAGTGGGAAATGTTGTAGTCCGGCTTGCTAGAGGTGTCCCAAGGCATATAAATCATATAATTTATTTTGATAATTTTTACACCTCTGTACCTTTAGTTACCTATCTTGCCAAACAAGGAATCTATAGCCTAGGTACTGTGCAATCTAACAGGCTAGTGAACTGCAAACTGCCGGACAAAAAAACAATGATGAAGAAATCTGTTCCTCGTGGAACTTATGAAGAGCAGATGACTGAATTTGACGGTATTGATTTGACAGCAGTTACTTGGAAGGACAATAAAGTTGTAACTTTTCTATCTTCATATGTTGGAGCTGAACCTGTGGGCCAAGTAGAAAGATTTGACAAGGCAAATAAGACTAGAATTAAAATTTCATGCCCACATATAATAAAGGAATATAATGCCCATATGGGCGGAGTGGACCTAATGGATAGCTTTATTGGGAGGTACCGAATTGCAATGAGAAGCCGAAAGTGGTATCTTCGTATCTTTTACCACTTATTGGACATGACGGTAATAAATTCTTGGCTTGTGTATAAAAATTTAAAAACAACTGAAGCCAATTCATCAGTTCTAAACCTATGTAACTATAGACTGGAACTAGCTGAGGTATTAGCCAAAGTAAATAACTCATTTGAACTCTGCAACAAAAGAGGAAGGCCAAGTACCAGCAACAGTGTTGAAATGGAAATACAAGCAAAAAAAAGGAGAGGACCAGCTCAACATATTCCTCCTAAGGACATAAGGACTGATAATGTTGGTCACTGGCCTGGTAATTGTGTTCGCAGCAGATGCAAAATGCCTGGATGCAAGGGATACACGCAAAACAGGTGTGAGAAGTGTGGAGTAGCTCTTTGTCTTACCACAACCAAAAATTGTTTTAAAAATTTTCATATGTAGTTATTGTCTAGTGAGTGCATAGTGTTGTAGTTCTGCAACAAATGGTTTTTAATAAAAATAGCTATGAAAATAAAAAAAACTATTTTTTTATTATTTTTCCCTAAATCAGCATATTCATGGCTCCAAAATATATTTTTTCTCGGTCTAAAAATAAAATCATGCATTTAAGGGTTAAGTACATAAAAATCATTTATAAAATATATCTTGATTTATCAATAAATAGGTAAGTAAGTACATAGCAGTGAATATAGATTAACTGCATAAAGATTTGGTCCCAATTTTTGAAGTTAATCTACATTGAAACAATTTAATGTTTAGGCACATTATAATCAATTCAGCTAAATATTGTAAATGTTTTGCTGTCGCATCGCTTTTGTTAGATATTATGTAATAAATGGGCCACTTTTAAACATACACTATGGTTTCGACAGCCTTTTGCGAATTCAACATAATGTGACTAAACAAAACTTCGTGAAATTTATTCTAATAATAGTCAGGCACGGGTGCGCAGGCGATTTTCACGAAGTCTTCATAACGCACTGTGCCGTTGTTTGCGACGTTTGCTTCGCGAAATATATTGTCCACCTACGAAAACAAGGTTTGGATAAACATAGGTTTACTTCCGCTGTTCCCATTAATGTTAAAACTATAATTGTTCCTCCCTCTTTTAATCGTTCTATCTCTTTTCCTCGCCGCGGAGCGCCGTCCGCGCTGAGTTTTGTACCTGACGACAGTTGCCCAACTACCGAGTTACCAAACAACCGCGACGCCTGTTGCTCGACAAGTGAATGTGTGACAAACGGATCTACCCAATAAGAGTGCCTGTACCCTAAAAGTGGACTATAGTGAAGTGAAAAACCCCAGAACCCTACGAGAGATTCCGCGCGGAAGAAGAAATAAGAGAAAACAACCAGGTAATACTCTCGGACATTCCTTTTTAACTTTGACGCGACGCGACCCCCTAAATCCATATACATTTAATTTTATTGGCCCAGCCCCCTTTCCTAAACAATGTACTCTCATTACTCATAGTATATCCTCTCTCACATTCCATCCAACACTTCTTTAGGCCTTCTTCTATAATCATCCACTTTGTCCATCCACATATTTATGTCACTCTGTACAATATGCGGGCTGAACTGCAGAATGACTCAGTGACAAGTTGCTAGCATATCACCTTAGTAACTCGGGTCGAGTTCCTTAGTCGACTTTGACATGCTGGGAAGGAGATGCAGCTGATGTACCTGTACTAGTAAAGCCCTGCCTCAGCACAGGCTATGAAAATCTGCCTGCAGTAAGAGACGTGAAACTAACCTCTCTGGAGGAAAGTCCCTCCCCCCAGTTCTGCAGTAAGTTCCTCAGTTGCCGTGCTGGGATGGCGCCCTTACGGTCCGTGTCACCTGCTTTGAAGGCATTTACTACCTGTTGATAAAGATTAATGCATTTAAGAACATTATACATATCTATACATACCCTAGCGCCCGTGACTTCGTCCGCGTTAAAGGGCATGACATCCGTGCGAAGCGTGTCATATAATCTATACATATAATAAAAATGTAACAGATCGCTGTCTGTAGATGTAAGATATATGAGAAAAAATATTATAGGAGACCTTTATCAACGCAATAGTAGCCAAAATAATGATTTTTGGAATTTGTGTCTGTTTGTCTGTGCGTTTGTGCATGCTAATCTCAGAAACGGCTGAACCGGTTTCGATGCAGTTTTCAGGAATATATTGTGACTGGTCCCACTTAACATATAGGCTACTTTTTATCCCGGATAATTTCGACATTTTGTTTTTTCTGTAGTCCACGCGGACGGAGTCGCGGGCGTCCACTAGTATAACCTATAAACCTTTCTCAATAAATGGCATGACTGAAAGAATTTTTCAAATCGGACCAGTAGTTCCTGAAATTAGCATGTTACCAAACAAACTCTTCAGCTTTATAATATTAGTATAGATACATACATATAATCACGCCTTTATCCCTTACGGGGTAGGCAGAGCACCAAGGGCCGATAGAACCACATGGTGCCACTTCTGACCATTTTGAGGGTATAGTTGAGATGTACAAGTTCGGTTAGTAGTGACAGGTGGTCAGCCCATCGCCTACAAAACACCAAGACCTTCACTAGATACACACAACTGTGCCAAAATCGACGCTAGAATACAAAGCTGCATAATCAAGACGCATGTTAAGTGTTGCAGTATAAATAATATAATAAAATAGCCATTATTTCTGACAAACATTTTGTAAATACATTTTTGCTCTTAACTAATATAATTATCTATTTTCTGTCTGTATGCCTTTTGTAGGTAAAGGCCTCCCCTAACTCTTTCCATTTATCCCTATACTTTGCTATTGTAGTCCAGCAACCTCCTGCCACACTCTTAATTTCATCATCAAGTGTTGCAGTGCCAGATGTAAATAATCAATAACAAATCACCTGAGGGTACACCCTGAATTTCTTAGTTGACCTTTACAACTGACATGGAACGAGATGCAGTTGATGTATTCTAATAAGCCCCCACAAGTTAAGTATAGAAGTAATAATTACCTCTCCGGGCAGGTTTTCAGCTCTGGAATGTATATGCATCACCTCAAGGAAGTCGGCAAAGGACATCTTACCACCTTTGCCTTTCAGGTAGCCTGAAAAATACATGTCCATGTGTTTGTAAATAAAATATGCCTATATGTTCTTCTCATGTAAAACTTAACACATTTGCTGCTGGCAGATTTTCTAAGCATGCCAACATTTACTAATGCCTATTGTGAAGACGCAAATACAGTTGCTGGCAGTGAATGTGTTAATAAATGTTTATACCAGTGGTTCCCAAAGTGGTCCAGGTAGACCCCCAGGGGGTCTACGTTGGCGTGAAAAAATGGGGGTTTAAAACTAATTTGTGTGTGGTGTAGGCCTGTAGGGGGTCCACCAGGACCAGTTAAATTTTAAAAGGGGTCTATGAGTAAAAAAAGTTTGGGAACCCCTGGTTTATACCCAACTACACCAAAAGGAAGGTTGTCTTTAACAAAATTGCTTTAGTAGTTGAGTGAAAGAGCCTACCTTACTAATATTATAAACTAGTGGACGCCCGCGACTCCGTCCGCGTGGACTACAGAAAAAACAAATTGTAAAAGGACTGGAATTGTGAGGTACGAAAAGTCTAATGGTCCATCGAAACAGTATGTTAGCACTCTGACATCTTATTCCTCTATGGTACAGTCAGCATCAAAAGTCGCTGAACACATTCAGATTTTTAAAATCACTGAACACTATAATCTACACTAATATTATAAAGAGGAAAACTTTGTTTGTTTGGTTGTAATGAATAGGCTCAAAAACTACTGGACCGATTTTAAAAATTCTTTCACCGTTAGAATCCTTATAGGACCTGGATGAACATAGGCTATAAGAATTTCCCGATATTCCCACGGGAAGGCGACAAACGGGAATTCTATATTTTTTACGAAAACCACTATACATATGAAGCTGAAATCGGGCATATATGTTCATTGGGGAGAGCAAGGGAGGACTAAAAACGGATTTCCCGAAATTCCCACGGGAAGGGGACAAACGGGAATTCATAATTTTTACGAAAACCGCTATACATATTAAGCTGAAATTGGGCATAGATGTTCATTAGGGACTGCAAGTAAGCACTAAGGACGAATTTCCCGAAATTCCCACGGGAAGGGGGCCAACGGGAATTAATTATTTTTTATGAAAACGGTTACACATATGAATCTTAAGTTGGGCATATTTGTTTATTTGGGACCCCGAGGAAGCACTAGGAACGGATTTCTCGAAACTCCCACGGGAAGGGGACAAACGGGAATTCATTTTTTTACGACAAGCGCGATACATATGAATTCGAAATTAGACCTGTACGTTCATTAGGGACTGCGAGGGAGCGCTAAGAACGAATTTCCCGAAATTCCCACGGGAAGGGGACTAACGGGAATTCAATTTTTTTACAAAAACCGCTGTACATGTGAAGCTAAAATCGGAGACTGCGGGGAAGCACTAAGAATTGATTTCCCGAAATTCCCACGGGAAGGGACTGTCTGTGCGTTTGTGCACGCTAATCTCAGGAACGGCTTAACCGATTTCGGTGCAGTTTTCAGGAATATATTGTGACAGGTCCCACTTAACATATAGGCTACTTTTTATCCCGGGAAAATGTTTTTATCCCGGATAATTTCGACATTTTTTTTTCTGTAGTCCACGCGGACGGAGTCGCGGGCGTCCACTAGTAACATATAAATAGCTTAACAAGATAGGCGCCAGAATTGAATGAACATCATTAAAGTTCAAAATTAACTGAACACTACTCGTCAAAAGTCACTGAACAATATAAAATTCTTGTTTTGGTTATCTAGTGTCAATCACGGCTATGTCCAAAAATAGCTTGACATCAGAAATTACAAAAGTAACTGAGCATTACTTTGTTTTTTTTTTGGGGTTTAACGCGGCTCCGATGCCGTCAGCTGTCAGCAGCAGCGTGCACAGCACATCTATTAGACTGTCCACTTTTGCACACTTTTTTTAGGTCTAACGCGGATAGGCGCAACACACTAATAGAATGTATCATGGACAGTAAAATTAAAACCTTTGTATATTGTTTATCCGACCTCCGTGGCATCTGCTGTCAAACATAAAAAGCTTATGTCAATGTTCTTCTCTCTGAACAACATCAAATCGATTGTTAATGCCAAAATGAAATACCTTACATATACAATCTTTCTTTATTGTCATATTTCATAGTCTTCTATGCTGCTCTGGGAGTGAAAAATAACGTGTAATACTACAGCTGCTTCTCTTCCCGGGCATACTGTACAAGCCAGTAGAGGGACAAGAGGGTCTTGGTGTTTTGTAGGCGATGGGTTGACCACCTGTCACTACTAAGCGAACTTGTACATCTCAACTATACCCTAAAAATTGGTCAGAAGTGGCACCATGTGGTTCTATCGGCCCTTAGTGCTCTGCCTACCCCGTAAGGGATAAAGGCGTGATTATATGTATGTATGTATATTTCATAGTAAAGAAAGAGAAAACATTTCAATTTGTTTAGGGATTTTTGAGTTAAAAGATGGTATGCTATTTTTATCAAAAATTTGTTCCGAAACTTTAGACAAAGAATTAAAAAAGAAGAAAAATGAAGAAGAAAAAACGAAGAAAAAAGCTTTTTTGACTATAATTTTGTTTAGCGACTTTTGAAAAGTGATGGTCATCTACTTATGGCCTTTTAAGATAATCATTCAATTCTGGCGCCTATTTTGTGAAACGATTTATGTGTTATTATAATGTTCAGTGATTTTGAAAATCTGAATGTGTTCAGCGACTTTTGATGCTGACTGTACCATGGACGTTTGTAATAATTCTGTAATGCAAGAACCATAGATCAAAGTTTTATTATACTTGGCAATTACACAGCAGAATAAATGATCTGCCTATGAAAAAACTAGCATATAATATACACTGGATACTATGATTTCCGCCCAATCAAGTCATTAAAAAAAAATATCTAAAAAATTTACATAATTTCCCAGCATTTTGTACCCTTTGTTAAGGGTGGCCACGAAAAAACATCTTGTATATAGTTCACGCGGACGAAGCTGCGTGTATCCACTAGTCTATATTAGTTGGATAGTTAGTTGGATACTTTGTGTTCTACTTTAGTGATTTTAATATTTCTATTACTAACCGGGTGTCACGGAAGTCGACGTCAAGCCGGAAACGGGAGATACGCCAAGTTCATAATAGTTAAAAGAAAAATTTAAAAAAATCTAAGTTATGTACTTTATAAATTATAGGACTTTCAAAAAAAATCGAGAAAATCTACACCCTGTGGTAGTTTTTTAACTCCTGTTGCTACAAAACTTGTTGCCTAAAATTTTTTCAAATTCAATTTTTTATTTTTTTTCAAATTCAAAATCATTTATTCGACATGAAAGCATTAACACTTGTTTGTCGATTGTCTAATTATATGTTACTTTCTATGTTCGTACCCCAAAGATGAAACCGCTACCAAACAAAAAAGCCAAATAAATAAATCGCAAAGCTTTTGCTTTGGCAACGGTCACCACCCCAAGGTGCGATTTGTTACGGTCTGTCAGGCATAAGTTAGCGATTCGGGGCTTAATAGCCACCAACGTGGAGCTAATAAGAGTTAAGGTCGCCTAAAGACGAAATCCAGGAGAGCTGCTACACAGTTCTCTTTTATGGCAAAACCAACATTAGGTCTGACACACCGCATGATTCTACTATTACTCTACTACTATCTCAGTGAAGTGTCACTGCTTGGAAGAAGAAATAGCAAGAAAACTCCCAGCGACACAGTCAAAACTAAGTAACATATTAACAAAAGAATCTTACATTGGATTAGATATCAGATAGTAACACTTAACTCATTTAGTGTGTATAAATTCAATTATCATAACACAATTAATTTAAATTCATATAAATTACATACCCACTTACACAAAGTAAGTACAGGTCCATGTCAAATTTAAACTGTATAAATAAAAATAAAAATGTGTACACAGAGTACAAGTCAATGTCAAATAAGTATCTACTAAACTAAACTATAAAAAAATATATATTTGTGTACAATAGTACAAGTCGACGGTAAAATGTGAATAGAAGAGCTAACGTGTCATTCAGAACTTAAATATATAATACCTATAGCTGGTAATAACATTAGAATGAAGAAGTCACGCATGATACACTATAGCGCTTCTGGTCACATTCACCAACACATATTAACTATACCTACTAAGCTAAATATAAAAGTAAAACATAGATTGCGTAACTTGAACTTAAATTCAACACCAGTTTGGAAGAAAATGTCACGTTTTGCCCAACCAACGATTTAAAATTAATACTTCACTCAACCGTAACTGGCTGTACTGAAAAAAAAAATGTATGTAACAAAGATTTAAAAAAAAAAATCTGATAATTATTGACTTGGCCTATCTCCCGTTTCCAGCTTGACGTCGACTTCTGGGACATCCTGTATATGCAAACCTGTGAGTTCTTGTATAGTGGGACTCATTCCGAGAGAGCGCATGACTACAGTCAACTCATCCAGCGATGTGATCTGTCCAGACCGCGCGAACAAATAGAAACATTCCCTGAACTCTGAAAGTGGAACAAACGTAAAAGTTTTGATGACTGACCTCAAAATTAAAAAGCAATCTATGTATCAAGTGGACAAAATTATTAGTTGTAGGATGTTTACTTTATACTTTATAATATTTGCAAATAGATAAAGTTGTAGAACTATTCTGATTAGATGACGAATTAAACACTTACCATCGATGTCTTGTTCCTTGAAATAGCGGGCCTAGAAAGTACAAAAATTATATGAGCGTGAAGACAATAACTTGGCCTTAAAATATTACTTGCATAATAAGTAAATACATACCATATTTCGGTTCTAAATTGAAAAGTTTTCGAATTTTCTTGTGTTTTTCCAATTCAGCTGGATTGTTTGTTTGACAATTTGACTACATACATAACATATGTATCATTATTCATTAGGAATGCCTGATACATAGATCACGATGTTCATCGATATATCGGTAACATTAATAACGATGTCTAACGGTATCCTACCTTTTCGAGGAAAACCAACGTTTCTCCGATGTTTCACTATGACAACTAAAAAATACAAATTTTTGTTTGACAGCTTTCCATGGTGAAATTATTTGTGAGACTATTATCATAATGGCACGCAACTTTAGGGACATTATTTATATATATGACAAATTTTTCCGATTGCTTGTACTAGAAGAAAAAACACTTGAACTCTTAAAACGCTTGTAACACATCTCCGTTTCACAAAATATTACATTCCACAGAAAGTGGACATCACTTATCGATATTTAAAGTTCTATTAATCGATGGTAAGCGACCGATACAACATCGAGCACCCCTTTTACTCTGAGGAGCATCCCTAGTTTGACAGACAAATTTTTTATCTACCACTATAAGACAATCAAATAAATTCCATACAGCCATGATTGTCAACAACAGTTTCATTTTTGGATGATGGCAAACTACCATTCATATGTGCAACTATTAGGTACACGACTAAATCTAAATAACTTTTAATCGAAGCTTTATTTTTATGAAAATAATACGATAATCCCCTTCAAAACACAATAATTCAAAATAAAACTAGGCTTATTGGTCTATTCGAGGTCATCGGTATTATCATCGTTTAAAAAAATGTACATTAATCAGCTGACAGTTGAACGCGGACTATTTTTCCATGGTGGAATTTTATTATTACGTATATTTGGGAAATTATTACATAAATAAGTTTTTCCAACTACTGACGATTCTTATAAACAATTAACTACAAATAAGATGGAACTCTTTTACTGCTCAAGGTGAGGTTACTTGTCACAATTGACGACTGAAACTGCTAAAGTGAACCTGAAAAATGCATCTTACATGCACCCTAGTTTCATAAATCCTGATAAGCGCCTAGGCGATGGTTCTTGTGTTAAAACACTGTTGATTTCTTATAAAGGTGGCTCTCTAGGCGTAACAATGTAAGATCCAATAGGCACCTACCTCGTTTCAGGTGTTCATGACCCAGAAATTCTTGGATAATATGTTATTGATTGATCGCAGACGAAATCTTCGCTTTACGTAAAAGTGTCATTTACCTAAAGCTTACTGTACTTCAAAGAGGGCAAAGTCTGACTAGCCAGGATTGTTCTATTCCACTTTATTTATTTATTTACTAAGATTTTTATTCTTACAAAGACTATGATAGACCCTAAACCCTATAGACTATTGGCAATCATTTTCACATCATAACAGGGTATCATTAAGCCAAAGTTGAGATGAATCGGTGCATTATAAAAAGATGCTCTCTTTTTATAAACATTCTATGTCAACAACTTAATTGGCATAGTCTTTGTTGACATGCTAAAGGCCAAGTCCCAAAGTTGAATTAAATTACATTACTTTCTATACTTTGAACAAAGGCTAGACATTCATCATATCAATGTTTGTACCAACCGGGATTTGAACCCAGGACCTATGGTGCCACAGGCAGGGTTACTACAAACTACACTAATTATTGGTTATCAAAATACAGACTAGATAGTAAGGACCATCCAAACTGTTTTAATTTAAATAATATTACTCTTATTCAAACAATATTAATTTTTGATTTTCCAGCTCCACAGTAGAGCCAAAAGTCTTATAAAGAGAAAAACATGGACACTCAATACAATAGAAATATAGAAAGATATAACCACTATAAAATAACCTAATCATATAGAAGCATACTAGACACTCTAGTCTCAATAATTGTTGTGTATTGTATAGTCTAATAAACATAATTTATTTTTGTTATTATTATTTTATTGTACAAAATCGTTAAGTTAATAAGCCGATTCCATTATTGTTTTTTTTTTTGTATAAAATACAATAATATATTATTTTGATTGTATAGAATCAATGTTGTTATATATAAAAACCAAAGAGATCATATATTTATAATAGAAAAAGCATAGTGATACGTAGATGTTACTTAGTGTATGGTATAGAGGTAATAAAGACATAGAACCGAAGCACATAGAGAATAACAATATGGCAGCCACAATGGTTGAGACTCCGCCTCCTCAGCTCATCACCACAATTGAGTGGAGTATGATGGATAAAAGCAAGTTCTTTCCACTGTATACACTCAGCAGTTTCACAGGTAAATATATCTATATACATATAATAAAAATGTAACAGATCACTGTCTGTACATGGAAGACATGAGAAATAATTTTTTTAAAACGAAAAACCGACTTCCTCCCAAAACTCGAGCTTACTAAAGTAAAATTTAACTAAAGGGCAAATATATATTGCGTTAAGCCGTGTACGAAGTTTAGGAGGCATAATATTGTCAGATTTATATAATTTTTATATAAAATAGGCCACATGACAAAAGAGAAAAAAGACTAGGCTTTGAAACTTTACGTCTGACAATATGATGATTATGATGATAATGATGACCTCCGACCAATTTCGGTCATGGCGACCACTTCTACTCCTAGATATTACTAAGTTGGCGTTCATGCTCTCGGAGATGGCTTACATTTACATAGCCAATCTTCGCCCTGAACGCCCGCGCACACAGAGGACAGGTTAGTGCGCCATTATTGTATTATAGATAATGGCAGCAGGAGGACGAGTCTTTAGTTCAGTCGTTTAGCGTCAAGGTCAGCTTGACGCTGCTCCTCGAACTCGTGTACTTGCTTTATCACCGTCCTGCGCCACTCTGGTCGTTGTGCTAGTTCAGAAAAGAAGATGCTCTTAGCCAATCTCTCCTCCGCCATACGAGACACATGACCGCACCACCGAAGCTGCCGACGCATTAAGTAGGCCTCAATGGCACTTACATTGGCTCTTCGCAATACTTCGGTATTACGCACTCGGTTGGACCATCTGATTCTCATGATGGATCGGAGGCACTTGAGGTGGAATCGATCCAGAGTGCGTATGTGGCGACGGTACATGCACCACGCCTCGGAGGAATATAAGAGATTTGGCAGCACAACAGCCATGTACACACTTATTTAAGCAACATATAATTACACTCCTTCTTCCTGCCCTGTTCCCAATCATTTGGGGTCGGTGCAATATGTAGGTACTCTTTTTTCATTCATCCCTATTATCCGTCATCTCGTTATTCTCATGTCTACCTCTTCCTCTATAACCATCTTACTTCGGACACGGCTTAACGCAACATATAATTTAATGACTTAACACAATTATCTTCATCTTCATAAGCCTATTGCAGTCCATTACTGGACGTAGGCCCCCCCCTGCCATAGGGGGATTTTGTTACTAAAAAGTTCCACTATCTGTTTTTCGGCGGCTCCATCATCAGACCCTCGTTTCCTTTATATTATGTGTAGCTGACCAAAATTCTCTATAAAAATCTAAAAACGGACTACTCGTGCCTTTTATATTTGAGGATATCCCTAGATTCCTTAAAGATTCCATCATCAGATGTTATGTTTTATATGTAGGTGATCAAAACGCTCAGTAAAAGTATAAAAACAGACTACATGTGCCTACAATATTCGAGGATTGCCCTCGATTTCTCCAAGATCCCATCATCAGATCCTGATATGGTGAATATGGGACCAACCTGGAAGTATACCATGACCAACTATAAAAAAAAATTTGAAATCGGTTCATAAATGACGGAGTTCTGAGGTAACACACATAAAAAATAAAAAAAATAAATAAATAAAAAAAAAAAACATACAGACGAATTGATAACCTCTCTTTTTGAAGTCGGTTAAAAATATTAAAGGAGACCTTTATCAACGCAATAGTACCCAAAAGAATGCACACTAATCTCAGAAACGGCTGAACCAATTCGATGCAGTTTATTCAGGAATATATTATGACAGGTCCCACTTAACATATATTACAAATAAAAATAATTAATTTATTAATATTAATTATTTCTCGTGAAAATATATTGCTACGTGCGTCTATGTGCATTTATACAGAAAAACGCAGTCTATTTACTCAACTTTGGACCCTAATATGTTGGAAACCAGACACTTCCCAGGTATGCTTCCATGGAGAAAAATGATCATGATGATGAGGAGATTCCGTAGTTTTCGGGAATGTTGACGACCAAAAAAAACCTTGTATATGCTTAGATCATTCAAACTAGGGAACGGATTTTGATGCGGTTTTTTTTAAATAGATGGAGTGATTCACGAAAAAGGGTTATATGTTTAACTAGGGTGTAATGTCTTTTCACGGGGACGAAGTTTTGGGCGGCCGCTAGTATATATATTAGATGGCTCTATCCTCAATTCCAGTCCGCTGCGCACTCTATCCTCTCACGCTGGTGAAAACACAGATCCAAGTTCAGAGGAAGAAGGAAGCATACAGCGGAGTGATGGACGCGATCTCCAAGATATACAGGAACGAAGGGGTTTCCGGGCTTTATAGAGGCTTTTGGCTGTCCAGTGTGAGTTTAAAATTTTTTTTTTACATACATACAACTCGACCGAGCTTGCACTTGTAATGCTGCGTCATGAAGAATATCATGAAAGTAGATGAAGCGAAAGATGTGTGTCAGGATCGTAGCAAATGGAGATCCGTGATCTCTGCCTACCACGCAGGGAAAGAGGCGTGATTATTATGTATGTATGTTTGTATGTAATTTTATAATAATGTGGTTTTTTTTTCAGTTTCAGATAATCTCTGGCATATTTTACATTTCAACGTACGAGGAAGTACGGCATGAGCTCGGAAAATACGACATTAGTCCTAAAACCAAGGTAGGTACAATATTTTATATTAAGTTCATCATTTATAGCATGTCGTTAGGGCCGAAATACACCGGAATGGCAGCGGCCGGCGGCGATGCGGCGAGCACTTTCGGTGTTAAATAATTTTAAACTTTATTTACATACTTATAAACTACTAGTATCGCTTGAAAACTTCGAAAAGGACGCGCGGCCTTTTCGAAGTTTTCAAGCTGGTGAAGAGGACTAGGCGCGAAGGCTCAGGAGGCGGCGGCGACGCGAGCAAGCCGCCGCCTGATTACGTAAAAGCAACAGCAAAGCCGAAGCCGCGCGATAATCTCGAGTGTGTGCGTGCGCGGGGCGAGGTGCGGGCGTGGTGCGGGGCGCGGGAGGACGCCGATCGCTCGTTGTTGTTATTATCGCGGTCGCGCGGCTTCGGCTTTGCTGTTGCTTTTATGTAGGTAATCAGGGGGCCGGGGGGCCGGTGTGGTTCGGCCCTCAGAGTCGACTGATTTTGTGGCGTGCCCTGGAAGAGACTAACGTCTATCTACGTTATATCAATTGTTACACAAAGTCGACCTTTGCGACACCTTGTAACTAATGTGGGGGTGGTGAAAAAGGAAGCGCTTCCAGCCCCACCGGGCCACTAGTCGTTGTTTGGTCCATGTATAATATACAGTATGTTTTTTGGTCGTCAACGTTCCCGAAAGCTACGGAATCTCCTCATCATCACGATCATTTTTCTCCATGGAAGCATACCTGGGAAGTGTCTGGTTCCCAAGATATTAGGGTCCAAAGTTGAGTAAATAGAGTGCGTTTTTCTGCATAAATGCACATAGACGCGCGTAGCAAGATTTTTTCACGAGAAATAATTAATATCTGTCTATGAAAAAACATAGCATAAACACTGTGTCTACGCCAACAATGTCTGTATGGACATAGTTCCTTTTGCCTGTGCTTCGAGATATAAAAACATATAATTCAATTTTAAAAATGTCTGTAACGAATTAGCACCATTTCATGTAATAAATTTCCAAAAAAGCAATCAAATTCTTTTCTTTGTTCGCCTAATATTGAACACACTGGACACTATAAATTTCACTCTATCAAGTAATAAAAAAAATTTATTCCAAAAAAATTACATCGTTTCCCAGCATTTTTTTGGCATAAGCTTACTTTATTTGATGTATAGAGTACGTACCCTTCGTTAAGGGTGGCAACGAAAAAACATCCTGTATGTATAATACATAAAATCCTGTAACGCGATTTGAAAGTTTCTCACAATGATTGGAAGCGACTTTGGGTGAAGACACACTGTTAACACCCCACGCGTTCCCACAACCTATGTATTTCGGACGTGTTGTCGCGTCGCGTGTTAACAGTGTGTTTTGAGTTCTTTACCCTTTGTGTGTGATATCGTCGTGTCTTACAGTCGTTTATAGGCGGAGGCTGCGCGTCGCTCGTGGGTCAGACGATCATCGTCCCGTTTGATGTATTGAGTCAACATCTGATGGTGCTGGGGCTGATAAGGGGACGCGACGGCAAGGGAAACGCGGTGAGTATACTGTCGCTTTGCCGATCGATAGACAATCGATAGTTGAGGCAAAACCTACATGCTACATCGATAGGCCACTATCGATAGTCTATCGATAGTTGAGGCAAAACCCTCTACATAGTACATTCAATATTGAATTCGATATTATCGATTGTATTGTATTAAAGTATCTGTTTAGGGATTCAGGTGGATCGCGTCGCGTCAAAGGGAAAATTTTAGGAGTAGGTCAAGTACGTAGAGTTACCTGTGTGTTTTCTCTTCTTTCTTCTTCCGCGCGGAATTTATCGTAGGGTTTAGGTTCACAGTTCACTATAGTCCACTTTTAGGGTAAGGGCACTCTTATTGGCTGAACACACAAAAATTCACTTGTCGAGCGAGAGGTTGGTACCGCGGTGGTTGGGCAACTGGCAGATAAAGGGGAACACACGTGGTCCGCATTCGCGGCGAGAAAAGAGATAAGACGATTAGAAGAGGGAGAAACAAAATTATAGTTTTAACAGAATCTATCGAACTGACTTTAGAAGTAGCATTAGCACAGTGGATGACGATAACGGTGTACGGAAAAACTTGCATAAAGTTTATGAGATACTGTACTTTATTTGTAAAATATGTATTAATGAAAAAAAAAAAAGTTCTAGGTTTCGTCTTTAGGCGACAAAACAGTCAAAATCGCAACTTGGGGTCCCCGTGCTAGACAAAAAAAAATTGCATTGCCCACCTCCCGGAAACCCTTAATCGCCTCGTACGATACCCACGGGTAGACATGGGGTGGTATGAATTCTACTCTGCCGGCACCACGCGGCTAGTAGATGAGTAGTATCCTGTATCCCAAAAGTAAATAAAAATATACGATTTCCCACCAGATAATGAACCCCCTAGGCCTGCAACTAGACAAAGGCCTGACTCGTTTCGCGCTGGCCCGCGAGGTGGCGGCTCGGGTGTACCGACTGCACGGTGCCAGGGGTTATTACCGAGGGTACGCGGCTTCTCTCGCCGCTTATGTGCCCAACTCGGCGCTGTGGTGGGCACTGTACACTGCTTATCAAGGTATGCGGTTAGGATATTGAACAATTAAATATTTGCATGTCACATTTTTTTGGCGAATTATTGTCTCTGATCTAATGAAATGATGTTAAAGTTTATTTTACCATGTTTTGGGGAAAATAAATAATAATTTCATTTAAACTCGAAATCAGAACTCGAGAGACTAGTTTGACAGTTAATTTTGCACAAATGTTGCCATGGTCGGGGTAATGCTGTTCGTATCGATATTTTTAAAATACAGATTGGTATTTTACGTTTATATTTTTTTAAATTAAAATAATCAAATTGTTAATTAATTTATAGTACGAGGTATAATATTACAATACAATAAAATTTTTGTTTGTATTTTTGGCGTTTGTAATATTATTTCCTTTTCATTTTTGAACAATGAAGTGTCTGAATTATTTCATGTTGCCGATAACACACTTTTTCACGAAGTAAGCTAGTCTCTCTCTCTCTCTCTCTCTCTCTCTCTCTCTCTCTCTCTCTCTCTCTCTCTCTCTCTCTCTCTCTCTCTCTCTCTAAAACTCTGCTGGAGTAATAATACTAGATAACAAATGTTATAATACTGCCGAAAAACGTAGGTAAAATCTTTATTAGCATCACTTTTACGGAACGTTTTTGCAATCCGTATAACAGTATTTAGGTTCCAGCATGAGCACTTATTCTTCATTGGAGTTAAAATGAACTACAATATGAAATTTTGTTAATTCAGACAATTTATATAGTCAAGTCTTCATTGATTATAATCATATCGACAATTATCGATATCGACTATAACGTCACTATTTAATTTCTTCTATTTATGGTAACCTGTTATCTGTCACTTACTTGTCAAACTACTCTCTCGAATTGTGGTTTTTAGTATAATTTCATTTTCAAAACACTATTGATGATGTACTAAGCCCATACATATTAGAAGCAAACGGGAGATGGGCCCCCGAGCCAGATTAATTTGTTTGAGTTCTATTCCTTTTAGGCTCTAGAGCCGAAAGAAATATAGTTACATATATATCTATATAATATTACTAGTGGACGCCCGCGACTTCGTCCGCGTGGAAATTGAATTGTAGCTTATATGACACGTTTGTCGGTTTACCAAAGCAGCGCCATCTATTGATTACTTACTCAACCAAGTCGAAAGGTATAACAGACAAATAATTAGCAATAAATTAAAATTGCGACTATAATTTGAGATTTAAACTATCCTATCTCTCAAGTTGGATCGAACTGCACATGGTGTGCGAATTTTATTATAATCGGTTAAGTGGTTTAGGAGTCCATTGAGGACAAACATTGTGACACGAGATTTATATATATTAAGATAAAGCCGAAGAGTTTGTTTGTTTGAACACGCTAATCTCAGGAACTACTGATCCTATTTAAAAAAATCTTTCAGAATTAGATAGCGCATTACCGAGGAGGGCTATAGGGTATATCGCAACCCGCCCCGGCTTCACACGGGTGTAATGCCACCTCACGCGGACGAAGTCGTGTGCGACCGCTAGTAAATGATAAATGTGTCTTGCAGACGAGTTATTCCGCCTGTCACCATCGTGGGTCTCACACCTCTTCATCCAGTGTGTGGCGGGAACCCTCGGGGGGTTCACCACTACCATCCTCACCAACCCACTGGACATCGTGCGAGCGAGGCTACAGGTTAGACCACCGACTGCCTCACATCATCATCATTGTCAGCCTTGGGAAGTCCACTGCTGGACATAGTCTTACCCAACAACCTCCGTTCCGACCGGTCGGAAGCAGCCCGCAACCGACCGACGCCAGCGACCTTGTCCAGGTCGTCCGTCCACCTCGCGGGTGGCCTTCCCGCGCTAAGTTTGCCGATACGTGGTATCCAACTCTAAAACTTTACAAATAAACAAACTTATTTGCCGCTTGCTTAGATGACTGGCCGATTGTAATTTTTTTATATGTTATGTAATAAACAATATACAGGGTGTTTTGTTTGGTCGTCAACGTTCCCGAATACTATGGAATCTCCTCATCATCACGATCATTTTTCTCCATGGAAGCATACCTGGGAAGTGTCTGGTTTCCAAGATATTAGGGTCCAAAGTTGAGTAAATAGACTGCGTTTTTCTGCATAAATGCACATTGACGCGTTTAGCAAGATTTTATCACGAGAAATAATAAATATCTGTCTATGAAAAAACTAGCATAAATACTGGACACTATAAATTACGCCCGATCAAGTTATTTTTTTTTTTTGGCATAAACTTACTTTTTTGATGTATAAAGTACCCTTCGTTAAGGGTGGCAACGAAAAAACATTCTGTATATTCATACCTTAAAAAGTACCTAGTTCCTATAAATGAAATTGTATTAGGCGTTACAATTCGGAAGTTCAAACATTCACTATTTCTCATGGCGCTTGTAGTTAGTGCAAGTGCCTGTTGTCGCAATTATGAGTTATCAGATCCGAGGGTCAGTGGAGGGTGTAGGGCCCGGTGGTGGGCGCACCCATAGTGAATACCTAGTTCCTATCTCTAACCCTGATCTTTTCCACCAGGTGCAAGGAGTAGGCACAATGAAGCAAGTCTTCATCGAGCTGTGGAAAGAGGAAGGCCTATTCGGTCTCTACCTGAAAGGACTGTCAGCTCGCTTGGCTCAGTCAGCCTGCTTCTCTTTCAGTATAATACTCGGATATGAGAGCATAAAACGAGTGGCCATTAGTGATGAGTATAGAAGACAGGTGCGATGGTGAATATACTGATGATGAGCTCTACTGTTGTTTTATTTCTTTATTTATTCGTCTTCAGCCTGTTGCAGTCCACTGCTGGACGTAAGCCTCCCCCCAGGGCACGCCACAATAATAATAGCACTGCTAACTATATATAATATAAACTGCTACAGTTAAACGAAATAAAGCAATATTTAAGAGTTAAATTATATGTATATTTCGTTTCAAACAAGAGAGCAATGGAGCTCGATTTTTTAAAATGTATTTAGACCAAACTAACCAACAATTTCGATTTAAAAGAATACATTATGTAAAAATATGTTATTAAAAATAAGCTAAAAAACCAAGAAATTTTTTCTACCCTCAATTTTTTTATGGCTTCTAAGCTTCAAACAAAAAAAATTAATTGACCGGTGCTTAAACAGTAATTAGTGAAATAAGAATCAGTATTGCTATAAACGACTAAACTATAAAGTGTTAACAAAATCCATGTTAATATATTATTAATTTAATTTCGTTGTGTGAACGTAGCTTCAAAAGATTGAAATAGTTTTACTTGGAAGTGAAGTTTTATATTCTACCTAGTGCGTACCCTGATCCTTCCAGTATATCTTTCATCATATAAATCTCGAGGCTCGGTAAGTGCCCCAAAAGTGTCATCATCAATAGATTCTGCCACGGGAGTTACAGGGTAGTTATCCAACGTTCTCTGAAATTTATTGATGACATCCGATTTTAGATAAAACAATTTATCACGTTTCGAATTTCTAGATATAGCTGCTAGCGTTGTATCGACCCAGGCTTCGTAATATGGCTTGGTATGGTGGTTGATGGATGAAGGCGCTAGTTTTACAGCCTCCGTGGGAGAATCGTCTTCACTGCTTTCGGAAATTTCTTTCACCTTAACCTTTTTTTTGACTGTTAACTTTTTTCGTCTACCCGCGGAGGTTCTATTCACTCGAACCTCGTTCTTTTGCTTCTGTAAGGGAGTAAAAACTTGTCCTTTGGTTGTAGACGTGAAAATTGTGTTCGTTGTTGAGGTCTTTGTTCTTTTTTGCGGGCCATTCGGTATGTTTATCTTCAAACGTCGCGGTTGGGTGGGTTTCTCCTCGAATTTGACGGTTTTGAAGATCCTCATGGTCTCCAGGGTCTCGTTTTTGGACATGATCGCTTTGATGACTGGTCTGCGCTGTAGTTTTGTTAGCGCGTCGGTGTCGTCATCTGTTTTTGAGTCTGTCGAGCGTTCTGACGAACTGGCTGCGTCTAGAAGATATACATACCGAATTTACTAGTAATTACAAATAAATAAAGTATTAAAAAGAATATTGTCATAGAATTTTAAATGAATACACAACTGGAGACTGGAGGAGAGGTAAATGTAAGTACTTTTTTAATATCTCTATGTTCGTTGGAAAGCTTTGGCTTTCTAGTATAGCGGTGCCGTCATATGACGGCGTTGGAGGAACTTTTCACATGCCGGCATCTTAATAGCGTGTTTTAGCGTATATTACGGCCCCGCTATCCTTGTAACTATAACTTAAGCGGCCGTTTTAATAGATCACAATTGTTGTTTTTATAAATCTTATTATTCTGCTAGTATACCTAACTCAACTAACTAACTAACTCGGAAAGCACGTAAAACCGTTGGTCCTGCGCCTGATCTCTCCGGTCGTGTCGGCTTTCCGTCCCATCGGACTATGAGAGTAACGGAATAGAGAGTGCATCTGTGTTTGCGCACACACTTGTGCACTATAATATCTCCTGCGTACCTGGCCAATCTCTGTAGAGATTGGTCGCCTCGGCCGAAATACGGTCGGAGATCATACCTAACTGTACTACTTCACTAGAATACATCAGCTGCATCTCCTTCCGTGCATGTCGTAAGAGTCGACTAAGGAACTCAGGCAACATCTCAGGCGATGAGCTAGCAACTTGTCACTGATAATTAACATCTGTACCCGATACTCTGAATGTGACTGACTCTTCTTTTATGATCCTGCAGATCGCTATCCCATGTACCTATATGTATATGCATACCGAACTATATTTACCTGTGTTAGTTTTTTGTAAAGCATTAGGTTTAATTGTGTACCTCTCCCGTATGCGCTGTTTATAACCGGTTTCAATAACTTTATTATTGTTCTCAACTTTTTCATTCATCCTTCTTGGCGGACTATCTCTTCTTGGATCTTTCATCACTATCCATTTAGCCCTATTATCCTGTGTGTAAACTTTTATTAGATCACCCCGTTCATCTGCGTTTGTATTTACAATATTCTCCTTATTTTCCAAAAATGTCGTCGCCTTAATAATTCCCTTCCTTGAGTCGCCACTCTCTTTATTTCTCTCATCTTCTGGTCTCTTATTTCTCTTCTCCATTTGCTCTAACACGGTAATTTTGATTTAAACAGCTAAAGTGTAATGTTTGTTTATTTTCATGACATTTCGCGGCCATGTCGATTTGAAAGCATATTTGAAGCTTTGACTATGAATCTCTTTCTACGATTTTTGAAGTTATTTGTTTATCTATTTCTCGTTGGCTTAAAAACATTATAACGTCACAAAGTTGTGTAGGATGGTAATTGTGTCGCCACTATCTTTGCCAATCATGTGACAAATAATTTAATAGTGTTGGTAAATAATTTTCCCGTTAGTAACTTTAATACAGGATGTAACAGGAGGTGTGTGTTAAAATAGCCAAAGAACTTGTCCACAAGACTGAATCTGAAGAAGCATTTATTAATTAATCTTTTTAAAAAAGCCATTGTTTCATATTCCAAAAGATCCATAGTATACAGGGTGTAGGTGACAGCCAGGCAAATACTAAAATGCTGAACAAGTACCATTTTGTTGAGTTATACGACAGTGTTACTCGCAGGAAATGTATTTTTGATTTGATTATCAGTAATCTTTGCTCTCCGCACGAATTGTATCGGGCGATCGTGTGACAAATTAAATTGGCTTATTGGTTATTATGTGACACATTTCTGTTTTTTGGATCACTTGTGACTCTCCATTAGTGTTGATCAGTTTTTTGAACATTTTTGAGGGCAAATATTTTTTTGAAAATCATATTTTGGTTAAAATTTTATTTTTATGTAATTATTTAAGGCCTAATTAAACGACCTAAACAATTTTTTTCTCGAAAATATGAAAAATAAATCGGAAAATTCTGAATTTTCCTGCGAAATTTTTTAGTGTTTTCCGCCTCAGAATCATGGTCATGGTATCAATATTTGCCTGGCTATCACAAACACCCTGTATGATCATCGTGACCTCCGCATGTTATTGGGATAATAGAGAATATTTTATGTAGGTATTCAAGCTACCTAGATTGCAAAAAATTTTATAACAAAGTTGTTGCGATCGCAAATGAGGAATTTACTTTTTGCTTTTACTCCAACACGCAATGGACAGCGTGCAGTTCATAGACAAATGAACTAATATAACAAACCTCCTAAAAACTTTTTGAAAAGATAAACGAAAAATAAAAATTTGACGCAAAATCTTTCAATAAAAAATCGGGCAGAAATCTTCAAGATGGTTAACTTAATCGCAAACATGTTAAAAAATTAACCAAATCCTAAAACATTTCAAAACAATAACAAGAGAGGTGTAATCCGTAAGGATGCAGACGCAGAACTAGGTATAGTTGCTTATAATATGGATAGTAGGTCAAAATTGCTTGTGAAATCAAAATCTTCTTCATACAGCGCCCAAAACAAGACGAAAACTCAAAATGAACGCGAAGTCAAAAGCAACGCAGATTTCCAAACGCGAAAGAAGAAGCGCGGCGTTTATGTCGAGAGACAAGCTGTAAAATATACAGGTAAAAATATACACAAGGAACTTTTTTATAGTCAAAACTATGATGCTACTTCAGATCAAATACAAAAACTTTTTTACTTGATCTGCGGATGCTACTGACAAAACTACGACTATACTTAATCTCGCTCGGGTGAAAGAAAAATCATTTTGTTATTAATATTTTATAATATACAGGGTGTAAAAAGACAACAATGTTTTTTTTAATACCTCGTATTCTTTGTAAGGTTACGATCATTTTCTTCTATGGAACCAACCCTGGGAAACGACAAAAAATTATGAAAAAGTACTGTAATTTTTTGCAAGCAATGTATTCGTTTGATGCGCAAAGTACAAATGTACCTGTTACGGGCAATTTGATACGTCCGGACACTATTAATAATGGCCAGTCTGTATTCATAATACCTCTATTGGACATATATACTCAATTGGACAATGTGATGATTACTCACTTGATTAATCACGGACATGATTAATCACTTTATGAATAATGCCCACCCTATCTTGAGCAAAGTATTAAAATGTCGCACTAAGATAGATAAAGCCGTAATATAGTTATATCACTAGGGATATAACTATATACCGTAACATAGTTATACGAAAGCGATCATGTAACCGCTATTGGTGGTGGTACGGACGACAACGAACGTCTATGCGAATGCGAAATGATGTTAGAATGCGTAGCCTAAGCATTTAAGTAGCCATAGGTAGGTTAATAGTGTGCCTATTAGATAGTCCCTGATTTTTATAGCTGTCATTATAATTGTTCTTAGTTACAGATCCAAAAGAAAAAACCAAACACAATCCGCGTCCAAGACTCAACAAAAAGAAGTACATATCCTCTGTTTTGACCATACTGTCCAAATCTACAACCGGCACTCAATTCCCCGAATCGGAAGAAACTAAACCAAAAAAGAGAAAACGCTGCTCTAAGTTTACTAACAGAGAATCCACCGAAAAAGAAACTGAAACAAAAACCAAACCGAAATACAGATCTAAAGTCCTTAACGATCTACAAAGGCATTTAAACGAAGTCTCTTTTGAAGTTATAAAGTACAATAAAAAAGAATCTGCATTCGCGCCGTCTAATATATCTGGGATTTCAAGCGATACCTTCCAGTCTGTAAAACGGGCTGATCCAGGGAAAAAGGTCCAAGGCATAGCCGAGCAAGTCATGGAGGGACGTCAAATGAACGAGAAGAAATCGCGGCTAACCAGCGATCCATCAACATTAATCGGCAACGAGCCTAAAGAAGATGATTCAAAGCTGGTAAACTTATTCGTTGATCTTTTAGAAACTACGTTCAATGTCTACAGTGTATCTACAGAGTTTAACCCGCTACATCAAGACTCAAATCATTCGTCAAAATTGAATATGGTTATTGACGAAAATGTTGCAACGAAAATGTCGCTTAAAGATTACGTCCCGAAAAGGGAGCCAAGCTTTTTTTGCATCCCTACACCAGAGCCGATCGTACCAAGTTTTAAACACAAGAAACACATGGAACCTCCTCGATTCGTTAAGACCAGGTTACCAAAATTACCGAGCCCGGTACGAAAACGAAAATCAGTAAATTCCCAAAAATCTAAAACGTATACGAGCAGCAGCAAAAAACCTAAGAGCAAGAAACAGCAGAAATCTGAAATACTGAAGACTTTAAAAGAAGAATTGGCCGTTGGTTTTAACCATTATCAGGAACCGCAAAGTTTTTTCGAAGTTCTTAAAGTAATGGCTAAAAACAAGCAGAGGAATCAAGCTATATACTCCGAACCGGCTTACGATAAGAAAGGTGGTAAATTCAAGGAATGCATTTTCAAACGTCGCAACATTATCCCGGCAGGCAAAAAATATGCGAAGAAGAAACACAGTGAACGGCCGATATCAAAATTTGATTCGCCGGGTAGCTCAAAACATTACAAAAAGAATACATATCGAAAGGATTCGAATCATTCGCTGACGGTTTACAGTTCAGACGTTAAAGGCTCACCAGTAAAGAAGCTAACTATACGTAGAAAGAAACGTCCGATTTCCTATGATTATGGAAGCAGTCTTGACTTTGATTACTAGCAAAGTGGTTGGCTAAAAATGCAATGTGAATGATGGTTAAACTAGAGATAGATATGACTCTGTAGTTGGCTCATTTTGATAACTAAGTCTATTTCTCTTATTCTCTCTTGTTTTTGGGTTACTATCTCTTTGGTTTCAATCTCTAGTTTACCAATTGAGTCTTTTGACATCGTTTATTATGTCTTCTGGTTTATTTTTGTCAATTCGATTTATCAGGATGGGAGGAGATTTACTTACATCGAGGATGAAGGTTCCAAGTTCTAGTAATCATTGAAATAGTACTTCCAAGTCACCCAATTAAATACATACTTCATATCAAATTGGTTTTTATTATTAGTTCGTATTATAATAATAGTATTCTTCAGATTTCCACCCCCTTGGGGAGACAACGTAACAATTCACGCTCGAAATTCGCAAAATTATCGAAACATTTCCTCCAATAGGAAGCCTTTATTTAGAGCTTTCGTTAAATGACGTTTGATTAGTCCAACCGCTATTATTGCAAACGTTTCGATAACTTTGCGAAATATGCTGTCATTCGTAAAGTTGTTAAGTACCTATTTATGTTAAATATTGCAATTTTAGCTAGCGGCGATAGCCCATGGTTAATGCGTACGCCTTGCGGTCAGGGGACGTAGGTTCGATCCCAATTTCATGTACGGATTGTATGCTGTCACCATTTATCTCGTGCCGTAAGCACGTAAAATCGTTGGTCCTGCGTCTGATCTCTCTCCGGGCGTGTCGGCTTTCCGTCACATCGGACTATAAAAGCAGCGCCGGCCCGAAGTAAATTTTAAAATGGAGAGATCCAATTATGGCGCCTCTCCTGTTTGCTCCTAATAATACATACCTATATCTTTACCATTTAGGCGCCCTCTAGGATTTGGCGCCTGGAGCCAATGCTCCGTTCGCCGTATGGGCGGGCCGGCCCTGCATGAGAGTAACGGAATAGAGTGCATCTGTGTTTGCGCACACACTTGTACACTATATCTCCTGCGCAGTTGGAATAAACGGGCTAATCTCCGTTAAGATACCGTCACATCATCTCTAAAACATCACATCAGTGTAGAGCAGGGGTTCCCATTTTTTATTGCCAAGGAACCCTAATTGGTTATACTTTTCCTAAAGGAACCCTACTTTGATAACAACTTCGGTGCGCGCGAACAACGTTGGTCACAGAACGTGTGATAATATTTTTACGGAACCCTTGCGGCCCTTTCACGGAACCCCAGGGTTCCGCGGACCACCTTACGGGAACCGCTGGTCTAGAGTACGTTTCAGCAAATACTTCCTTTGGATGATGGCGCTAGTTAGTATGTGTATGACTACATTATCTGTGTCACTGCATACAAAAAAATGTGTTAGTTCCGAAATCAGGCATAGGAGCACAGGTGAACAGGTGTTTTTTGGTCGTCAACGTTCCCAAAAAACTACGGAATCTCCTCATCATCACGATAATTTTTCTCCATGGAAGCATGCCTGGGAAGTGTCTGGTTCTATATTATAGGGTCTCCAAAGAAATAGACTGCGTTTTTCTGCATAAATGCACATTAACTCGTGTAGCAAGATGTTTTTACGAGAAATAATTAATATCTGTCTATGAAAAAACTAGCATAAACATCGGACACAATAAATTTCGCCCGATCAAGTAATTTAAAAAAATCTAAAAATTTACATTGTTTTCCAGCATTTTTTTTTGCATAAACTTACTTTATTTGATGTATAGAGTACCTTTCGTTAAGGGAGGCAACGAAAAACACCTGTATAGTCCTACCTACCCGTATAAGTAACTTGAAGAATAAAAAAAATATTTAAATACTAAAAATTTTATTACATACTTAGCTTACAAATGTTGTATGAGGAGTACATAATTCTTAACTACGCTTACAAAAAAATGGAATAATACTTAAATGCATTAATCTAATAATAATAGTTAATAATTATGTTTATAATTATAATCTTTTATTACTACTGTAATAAACATTAAAAATAAACGTAAAATTCTATTTTACAATATACAGGATGTAACAGAAAGGGTATGTTAAGCGAAAAGCTATGTAAATAGCCCACTATAGAGAACCTATCCACAAAATTTGAGACTCGAAATCACATTTTTATTTTTCAAGATTGTATGAAAATTTCTGAGATATTTAAAAATTCTCCATACTCCATACATATCAGGATAATCCTGAGGATGCCACGGTTGTTGGCGAAACATATGTAGATTATTTATCTTGTTTTTGATTTCGGAAATAGTGCGATGTATTATCTGGCATGCTAGGTGCTCGGGTCTGGTTACTCGTGGCGATTGTAGTTAGTGCAAGTGCCTGTTTTCGCAGTTATGAGTTATCAGATCCGAGGGTCAGTGGAGGGTGTAGGGCCCGGTGGTGGGCGCACCCATAGTGAATGTTTGAACTTCTGAATTGTAACACCTAATACAATTTCATTTCTAAATATATATGTTACTCATATGTACTAAAATGGAATACTATATCCTACATTATTTTAAATTCATAAAATTTACAATAACTAGTAAAGCTGGCAACAGTCGCCCGTTTTGATCTCGTGTTAGCAAAAACCTAGGCCGCACGCACGCGACTCATAATTGTTTATTATATTCTTGCATTGTATTATATTTTGAAAGTAAACCAGAATTCATAAAATTGGACAGTCCACTCACTTACTCGTATTTATCGATACGAAACAGCCATATTGTTGTCTCAAGTTTCAGAATATCAAAACTTTTGTTTGTAACCTTTCAGAACACATTTTTCAATAGGCAGATACATAACTGTTAAATTTTGATGTTGTCTTTCTCTAAAACTCGATAAAGACAAAGACAACATCAACTTTATCCTTCAAATAAACCTATCTGACTATTAATATTAATTATTTCGTCGTGCGAGTCAATTGACCCGGTAGCTCAGTTGGTTAGAGCAAAAGCACGGATTGCGAGAGGTCGTGAGTTCAAGTCTCACTCGCGTGAATTTTTTTTTCATTTCTTAATAATATTAATAGTATTAAAAAATCATGATCATTATGCCATAAATATTTAGCGCGAAACACTAATTAAAATAAATTAATTGTTTATAAAAACCTAGTCATATTGATAACATCGTTCATTAGCTGCTCTTTGTCTGCAGGCCGCCTGCCTGAAGCCAACCTTGTGTGGAAGCTCATGTTTACAATAAAGTTATAGTAAATTATTAATAAAGAAA
The DNA here is from genome assembly GCA_014607495.2 of Carposina sasakii. Classification (NCBI taxonomy): domain Eukaryota; kingdom Metazoa; phylum Arthropoda; class Insecta; order Lepidoptera; family Carposinidae; genus Carposina; species Carposina sasakii. The sequence continues at coordinate 4,600,424 of CP053177.1, read as the reverse complement.
ATGGAAAAAATTCTTCACCCGAGTGGGAATCGAACCCACGACCACTGCGAACCGTGCCAGCCGCTATAACCACTAAGCCACCGGGTCAATTACTCGGATGACGAATTTTACCATCTCTTTTCTAAATTACATATTGGCAACGTTATTCTTCATCCCGATAGCTATACACTAGCCAAATGTAAATAAATAAAGCTACATATTTATATATCTAGTTTAAATTGCATTTAGCTTAATAAAGTCAGTAATCTCGTGTTAAATACCTAAACTAAGGGCCAATTTTTCCAAACGTCCGATAGCCTATTAGAGGAATAAAGTTAAGTTACTTTATGCTGTCTCTATTATGATCACATATTAGAGGAAGACAGCATCAACTTTATTCCTCTGACTAGTGAACGCCCGCGACTCCGTCCGCGTGGACTACAGAAAATACAAAATGTCGAAATTATCCGGGATAAAAACATTTTCCCGGGACAAAAAGTAGCCTATATGTTAAGTGGGACCTGTCACGATCTATTACTGAAAACCGCATCGAAATCGGTTCAGCCGTTTCTGAGATTAGCGTGCACAAACGCACAGAAAAACCGATAAACAGATAAAAATTCCAAAACTAATTATTTTGAGTACTATTGCGTTGATAAAGGTCTCCTATAATATTATTTCTCATATATCTTCCATGTACAGACAGCGATCCGTTACATTTTTATTATATGTATAGATAGCTATCTGACGTATAAACCTAGACGTATAGGCCTTACAATAAATACGACCATACAGGTAAACAAGATAAATAATGGGCTAGGACTTTACTTCATATTTGCTTGCTAATTTTCTTAGAAATGACATTGAAGCTATCCCCCTTTATAGTTTGCATAAGCGTGGCCGTAGTTAACCCCCCCCCCTCAACCCCATCTAAACCCCCTTATCCCCCTACTGTCTCCCTGCGTAGGTGTGATAACTTTTCACATAGCACTATCTTTTACCTCTTTCTTCAATATCTCCGTCCCGTCAAACAAAACCCCCCTACCCCTCTCCCCACTTATGCCCCGTCCCCCCTACTGCCTCGCCTCCATGGGCGCAGGCTGAAGTAAACCTCATCTAAACTCACCCTTTACATCGATGCATCCTTGAACTAACCTTTTTCTTTATATCGTCGCCCCCCCCCCCTACCTACCAAAACTACTGTAACCGCTGCGCGGGCGCATGCCTGAGTAAACGCTAAATAAATGTTTTCTTTCTTTGTTATTTCCATCTAAAATCCTTGATGACATCCTTTCCTTTCTCTTCTAAACAATCCCCCCCTTTTACCCTCCCCCCCTAGTGTCGTGACTGGGCGGGTGCGGGTGGCGGAAACCACCGCACATGCTCGACGGGCGCCCCCCTCACTCCCCCCTTTCCCCTCCCCCCCCCCTACTGTCGTGGCTGGGCGGGTGCAGGTGGGGGGAAGCACCGCACATGCTCGACGGGAGCCCTCTCATCATCAGCGGACAGATGTCGCGCCAGCACGCTGAATATCTGACTGTTGAGGACCTGGAAGCGGCGGATGCGGTCCGTCATGCGTTTCAACGGCTGGAATAGAACAAGACATTCAAATTACCTTTTGTACTGTGACCTGTGGTGCCGAGACGTGGTCTCTAACTGTGTGCCTCATAAAGAAGCTCAGGATCGCACAGCGAGCGATGGAGAGAGCTCTGCGTGATCGAATCAGAAATGAGGAGATCCGCAGACGTACAAAGATCACCGACATAGCTCAACGGTCCAGCAAGCTGAAGTGGCAATGGGCAGGACACATAGCTCGAAGAACTGATGGCCGATGGAGTCGGAAAGTTCTAGAGTGGATACCACGTATCGGGAAACGCAGCGTGGGAAGGTCATCCGCGAGGTGGACGGACGACCTGACCAATGTTGCGGGCGTCGGTTGGATGCAGGCTGCTTCCGACCGGTCGGAATGGGGCTATGTTCAGCAGTTGACTTAGCAAAGCTGAAAATTATGTAAATACTCACGATGCCCTTAACCAGTTCATCTTTCCCGTCCACCCTTTGCACCCTCAGGATGTGGTAGCAGAAGTCCAGGGCTTCAAACCTTCGCTGCTGTCCGAGCAAGGCTATGATGGTGCAGCCTGCCCAGTGAAGCCCTTCGCCGAATAACTCCCTAGGGGAAACAATTCAATATATTTATTCAAGAAGAAGTAAAATGATGAAAAAACAAAATTATCCGGGAATAAAATATTTTCCCGGGATAAAAAGTAGCCTATGTGTTAATTCAGGGTGTCAGCTAACTCCATAACAAATTTTATTAAAATCGCTCCAGCTGTATTCTGGAAATAAATGCCTTTTTACTTTACTTTATGTACTTCATTCAATATATGCATACATACATATAATCACGCCTTTATCCCTTACGGGGTAGGCAGAGCACCAAGGGCCGATAGAACCACATGGTGCCACTTCTGACCAATTTTGAGGGTATAGTTGAGATGTACAAGTTCGGTTAGTAGTGACAGGTGGTCAGCCCATCGCCTACAAAACACCAAGACCCTCTTGTCCCTCTACTGACTTGTACAGTATGCCCGGGAAGAGAAGCAGCTGTAGTATTTTAAGTTTTTTCTTTCACTCCCAGAGCAGCATAGAATAATTCAATATATTCATTGCATATAGTGTGGTTTGGGCAAAGGAGGTGGGTACCAGTGCCTCCCGTGTTAACAACATAGTCCTATATCACACTGCGGTCACCAACCCGCCTGCCCAGCGTGGTGACACATAATGAATTAATTTCATATATATTTAGTGCATGCATATCAGGATAAACCCGAGGAGGGTTGCCGTCAGGCAGGCAGCCGGCCGTATAACAAAAGCGCAGGATGATGACTAAATACTTACTCGACAGTGAACTGCGTGTCTCCAACGGGAATGCAGTATAGGAACTGAAGGGCTGACCATAGTCTGAAACAAGGAACTAAATATTATTTGTTGTTCAGTGATATACAGGATGTTTTTTGTGGCCACCACTAACGAAGGGTACATACTCTATACATCAATTTATGTAAGTTTATGCTAATAAAAATGCTGGGATTTTTTTTTTTTAAATTATTTGATTGGGCAAAATTTATAGTGTCTAGTGTTTATGTTAGTTTTTTTATAGACAGATATTAATTATTTCTCGTCAAAAAATCTTGTTACGCGCCTCTATGTGCATTTATGCAGAAAAACGCACTCTATTTACTCAACTTTGGACCCTAATATCTTGGGAACCAGACACTTCCCAGGTATGCTTCCATGGAGAAAAATGATCGTGAAGATGAGGAGATTCCGTAGTTTTCGGGAACGTTGACGATCAAAAATCATCCTGTATATGTCCAACAATGGACTTCTCAGGGCTGTAAATGATGTAGATGATGATATATCATTACTAACTTCGGTGACGCTTATTAGCTAACTTTAGTGATGCATTAGTTACTGTAGTGAAGCTCTTGTAATCTCTGTAATCAGTGATATATCACCAGCTATATATGTTACTAACTACTGTGACGCATCACCTGTGGAACTCGCTAGTATCGTCTGTGCTGGCGGGTTGCGCGGGCGCAGTCGGCCACAGCGGCGGCTGTAGGCTCGCCTGTATCTTCCGGAGCACCACAGAGAACAGGGAGAGGCCGCAGCAGAGGCGTTCGCGGGTTAGTAACTCGCCTTCGCGAGCTAGCTGGCTTTGCTGGAAGATAATTGGGCAAAATAAGATAAGATCGCCAAAGAAAATTAAGATAGTATACGCAAAAAAAAAAAGATTATATCAAATACTAACTGTCGCCCGCAGCTCAGTAGCAGCGGCTAAGTATATTTTCATACAAAAATAATGTGCCGCAGAGCGGGGGTGAAGTATGGGACGAGGGGAGCATTGAACACTATAGCCCAGCCCATTTACATATAAACTACCTTGTAGTGACTAGTCAAACTACTTGCTCATTATCAATATGGTTCAAGATTGTTTTACTAGTGCAATTACTCATCACTAGATGGCGATATTATACGTTTTAGTAAAAAAGTACCCTGATAAAAACGCTGGTGTCTTTGTAATTTTAATACGGTTACATTTCAGAGCACAAGCGTGTGGTTACAGCTACTGCGTTACACTGACGCTGAAGCTCCGCCCCTATCATGACGTCATGACCTCACGATTGCCACACGACTCACTTCATAGTCCCACCTCATTTATACCTTAATCATGATGGTAACTAACATTGTAACACGAGAAACAAGATATATTGTGTGGTATACATTTTATTATGTTCCGAAAATGAGATAATTATAAATTATAAAATTATTAATTAATAAAGAAATGGAAAAAATTCTTCACCCGAGTGGTAATCGAACCCACGACCACTGCAAACCGTGCCAGCCGCTCTAACCACTGAGCTACCGGGTCAATTACTCGGATGACTATATACCTATACATATAATTTACCTTGGCAGTGCCGTATTTGTCGACATTTTGTACAATCTGTAACGCGGCGTATTTTGCTTCGAGACGCTTTTGTTTCGTCTCCGCTTTCTCACCCTCTGTGGAAAGATATACATTTATTAATTTATTTAAATTTATTATTATCATGCTACATGTTGGTAGCTGTGGGATCTATTTTTGAGAACACAGTATATACATACATACATACATACAGGATGTTTTTTTGTGGCCACCTTTAACGAAGGGTACGTATTCTATACATGAAATAAAGTAAGTTTATGCAAAAAAAAAGCTGGGATTTTTTTTTTTTTTTTTTTTAATTTTTAAAATTCCTTGATCGTGCGAAATTTATAGTGTCTAGTGTTTATGTTAGTTTTTTTATAGACAGATATTAATTATTTTTCGTGAAAAAATCTTGCTACGCGCGTCTATGTGCATTTATGCAGAAAAACGCAGTCTATTTACTCAACTTTGGACCCTAATATTTTGGAAACCAGACACTTCCCAGGTATGCTTCCATGGAGAAAAATGATCGTGATGATGAGGAGATTCCGTAGTTTTCGGGAACGTTGACGACCAAAAATCATCCTGTATATACATACATATCCCTGCTTTGTTTCGATAGTGACATAATCGAAAAACACACTTTTTTCAGGAGAGCGATTTAAAAAAGGCGAGGCGAGGAAAATTCTCCCAGTCAGATAGTGTCACAGGTGTCGCCACGTCGTCAATTTTGCGAATAGAAATATGAGTCTTACTCACCGTATAGAACAGGCTATTTTGCGTTGAATGGTGTTATTGACTCAATTTCGACACATTTGGTTTTGTGTCACTATCGAAACAAAGCAGCGATATAATCACGTCTTTATCCCTTACGGGGTAGGCAGAGCACCAAGGGCCGATTGAATATAGTAGTGTGTATAAAACTCTTAAAAATGTATTCGACATGACAGCATATATACAAACTTATTTGTCGATTGTCATTTTTATATATCTTAACTTCCTGTTTAATGTCGGCTGATTAGTCAAGTAGGTAGTGGCCCTGCCTGCGACGCCATAGGTCCTGGGTTCGAATCCCGGTAGGTGCAAACATTGATATGATGAATATTGATGTTTGTTTACGAGTCATGGATGTTTCTATACAATAATATAAAATATAAAAATATTATACTTCTATACATAAATATAAAAAAAATGTAGTTGCTAGCTCATCATCTGAGAGAATGTCTGAGTACCTTACTCGACTCTTACGACATGCACGGAAGGAGATGCAGCTGATGTATTCTAGTGAAGCCGTGCAACAGTATAGGAGAATTAAGTTATGTATAATACCTGCGACGTAAGGGCGCGGCAGAATATTCTGGAAGGGCGCCGCGTGAAGCAAATCCGTCACTTCTTCTTGACTCAGGGCCTGAGAGACAGCAATACATATTAATAATATGGTATACAGGGTGTAACAGAAAGGGTATGTTAAGCGAAAAGCTATGTAAATAGACCACTATAGAGAACCCATTTCCAAAATTTGAGACTCGAAATCACATGTTTATTTCTCTAGATTGTATGAAAATTCCTGAGGACATACTATCTGGAAAAATAAAGATGTGATTTCGAGTCTGAAATTTTGTGGGCAGGTTCCTTTTAGCGGGCTATTTACATAGCTTTTCGCTTAACATACCCCTTTTGTTACACCCTGTATACAAGAAAAAAACTTATCCTTACTTTAAGAAAAGAAAATTATAAAGTAACTCTGTGGCACGCAATCACGGCTAAAGTACTGAAAACACTTAAATTAATATTATACCTCATTTTATTTAGAAATAGGAAGAATGTGAAAAAAACGAAATCAGGTTTTTTACTAGGCACAGTTTTGTGTATTATTATCATAAATAGTTCCTAAAGAGTTTTCTACTCAATTCAAAAGTACCTAAGTCTTATAAAGTTTGCACTATAAGAAACTTAAAGAAGCTGATTTCGCAAACATAAAACTGAACTTTTAGTAGTAGGATACATCAATATGGAAAAACGTCAAACTTCACTCATATCTTACAAGTATGAGTGTTCTAATGTTTACAAACAATGCTTCTTCGAAAATAAGATTTGTATCTATAAAAAAAAAACGGGGCATAGTACAGAGATAGGCTTAAGGGGGGACTAAGGAGTACTCTCTTAAAATTTAGCTTCTCTTAGTACTCCACCTACAATTACCCTCTCATACCTACTGCTTTATGTCCCACTTACCCTCTCATACTCTTATCCACACTCCTTTCATATTCTTACCCTTTCTTATCTGCTCTATCCTACTCTCTCATACTCCACCCTATCTTACCCTCTCTTACGATATCATGCCCTTTCACACTCTCCCTCTCTTACCAAAATAATACTCTTACACTGTCTTACCCTCTCATACCTCTACCCTTTCTTACTCTACTTCTCTTACAATCTCGTACTCTTACCTTTTCACGCTCTTCCCTCTGTTACCAAAATTACCTTACCCTCTTTTGCCCTCCCATACTCATTAATAACCTTATTTTAATGTTCCCTATATATTATAAAATTATTAATAAAGAAATGGAAAAAATTCCTCACCCGGGTGGGAATCGAACCCACGACCTCTGCATTCCGCGTGCCAGCGCTCTCAACACTGAGCCACCGGGTCAATTACTCGGATGACGAATTTTACCATCTCTTTTCTAAATTACATATTGGCAACGTTATTTTTCATCCCGATAGTTATACACTAGCCAAATCTCGGCAAACAAAGCTGAATCCCTCAGCACAATGTTTAAAGATGAAACGATCAACCATATCCTAACGGATTATATTAGTCAAGATATTATATATTATAAAATTATTAATAAAGAAATGGAAAAAATTCCTCACCCGGGTGGGAATCCCTATATATGTAAAACACATACCTGTTCAATGAGCATACAGAACAGTATAATATTCCCCAGTTCTCTAAACGCGTGGAATAATTCCGTCCTCGCGTCTGAGTATTGAACTATATCCGTCAGTTGCGCGTGGTAGTATCCTAGGACGCCTGCAAACAAAAGGATACATAAGATGATGGGCAGAAGTGTGCAAAACACACACCCACTTATCACCAGTTAGCCGATCAAGTCGCACGTGGTCATTTTATAAGACCGGAAAGTGCCTTAAAAACCTATATTCATTTTTGACTCTATTTTTTGGGCGAAAACGTTTGCCGCCATTCTATGACGTCATTCCAATAAGAAATTGACTTGATTACAGTGTGGAAGACGTCACAAAATGTAATTTTCTTGTCCTTTTCTGGACCACCGCCATCTGCTGGGTCCAGCTGAAAACCGGCGCTGCAGACCATTTGCTTTTTTCTGCAGTATGCTGAGCTGAATTGCACTCCAGCAGATTTTTTCTATTTGGTTGTATGATGTTTTGTGTCATCATCATCATCATCAGCCTATTGCAGTCCACTGCCGGACGTAGGCCTCCCCCAGGGCACGTCACAAGACTGCCATGAGGGGTATTTGCCCATAGTCACCACGCTGGGCAGGAGGGTTTGCGTAATGCTGAGTAAATTATATATTTATTTAGGGGTTGATCGTCGATAATAAAATACGTTATTCAGTTTCCACTTGTATTTAGTAATCACAAATTACAATGCGTGTTAACCGTTGCCCTATTCCCTAACGACTACCTAGGTGGGGGCTACCTCCACTAGCCTCGCGCTAGTGCTGTGTCAGCACCTACATGTCCCTACAATACTCCCCCTCTAACAAAAAAATCTATTACATTAGAAAGCCAACATAATATTTAACAGTTTCGTTAAGATACACATTTCTTTCTCTCTTATTGCTATTGGACACATGCTCGAGGTTATGTATATTATGAATGTAAGTATCTTAAGCCGATTGGTGTAGTAGGTAGTGACCCTGCCTGCGACGCCATAGATCCTAGGTTCGAATCCCGGTAGGTGCAAACATTGATATGATGAATATTGATGTTTGTTTCCGAGTCATGGATGTTTCTATACTTATCTATGTATTTATATACCGTTGCTTAGTACCCACGACACAAGACCTTAGGGATCTTAATGTGGGACTGGGTTAATGTGTTGTGAAGTGTAAAAAAAAAATTAAGCATACTTACCATTGGAGCCGTAATCGTACCGCGGCAGCTTGCACTGCCTGGGCATCGCACTGGCCAGTGCCCGGGTGAACTGAGCCACAGTCCCGTGCAGCAAACCTCGAGCCACTCCCAGCAGTTCGCTGACCACGACTGCTGCACCCTGGTAGCCGAGCAACCTGACCAGGGCGTGGAGATGGGGCGCTCCCACGAACCCTGGGGTAAGGGGGGAATATGATCATACAGGCTGTTTTTTCGTTGCCACCCTTAACGAAGGGTACGTACTCTATACATCAAATAAAGTAAGTTTATGCCAAAAAAAATGCTGGGAAATAAAAAATCTTGATCGGGCAAAATTTATAATGTCCAGTATTTATGCTAGTTTTTTCATAGACAGATATTTATTATTTCTCTTGAAAAAAATCTTGCTACGCGCGTCTATGTGCATTTATGCAGAAAAACGCAGGCGAATTACTCAACTTTGGACCCTAATATCTTGGAAACCAGACACTTCCCAGGTATCTTTCCATGAAGAAAAATGATCGTGATGATGAGGAGATTCCGTAGTTTTCTGGAACGTTGACGACCAAAAATCATCCTGTACAGTTCGTCGACAGAGTCAACCTTAGTGGAGGAGCGATACTCAAGAAAAATGGGTACAGGGCAGAGTTTCCGCCCTAACTCACAGTGAGCTAAAATAGATCGCGGTATAGTTTGCCGACGGAGTCAGTGTTATTGGAAGAGCGATGCCACAAGTAATTGTACTTCAAATATACAACAGGGCAGGAAGAAGGACCGGACTGGGGCCTGTAAGTTTATCTAAGGAACCCAATCTGGTTCAGAACTTTTAATTGTAATGTCGCGACTAAAATCGCTACTTCAAAAATCGCTTCCGTTGTCGGTTTGTCTGTGCGTTTGTGCACGCTAATCTCAGAAACGGCTGAACCGATTTCGATGCAGTTTTCAGGAATATATTGTGACAGGTCCCACTTAACATATAGGGTACTTTTTATGCCGGAAAAATGTTTTTATCCCAGATAATTTCGACATATTTTTTTTACTGTAGTCCACGCGGACGGAGTCGCGGACGTCCACTAATAAATAAATAAAGTAAATGGGGGGCACCTACGAAGCCTGGAGAATATCGCTCTACAAATGGGAAATAATAATGCATACAAACTTAAGCCAAGGAATAGAGAGTGCCTGCAGGTGGGAGGCGCCTGCGAACCTTTCGTTACTCTCATAGTCCGATGGGACGGAAAGCCGACACGACCGGAGAGATATGACGCAGGACCAACGGTTTTACGTGCTTTGCAAGACACGAAATAAGTGACGTAGGGACGAATGAAAGAAAAATATAGAAAAGTATTGCTGACCCATCCATTTCCAATCCGCAGGCAAGCTCGCTTAGCCCGACTTACCGGCATACTGTGCGTATTGCGCTGAATAAGCTAGAGACAGCTGCTTCGATCCCCACAGTAGCGCGTGTCCGTATTGCTGCGGTCTTTCCCGTTGGACGCCTGCTGCGAATTGTATGCCGCGGCATTTCACGAAACTGAAACAAAATATGAGAAAACGTCAATTTTAAGGCCAATTTGCAACATAGATACATACATACAATTATTATATAGTCACACCATACTTCTATGCTGCTCTGGGAGTGAAAAAAAAAGTAGAGGGACAAGAGGGTCGGTGTTTTGTAGGCGATGGGCTGACCACCTTTATGCTCCGGCCACATTGTGGCGACAACGCGAATCTTCGCGTTGTCGCAACATGTCTGGCCAAAGAGTTCATCCTGTCGCGAATCATCATCGCGACACAAAATGTACTTCGCACCAATGTCGGTAAAATGCCGCACATCAAAGGGTTTAATCGCGACAAAGTACGTGTCGTTGGCCACACTTTGCGCGCTTTAGTAGAGATGGGTCGGATTAGGTAAAGATTTTACCTGTTCCAAATTCCTGTTCCTAATATTTACGCAGTATGGCTGTTCCATAACTATTAAGTGATCCATTACGTATTAGATAGATACGTAGAATATTTATTCAGTGAATATTTAGTATCGGTTTTCGGCTGATCCATTAGGTACCTAATAACCTACGTAGAAAGAAAAGTCGTGGAAATAAAAAATATCGTGATAATAGCGAAATGCGCTTTTTATATTAGGTTAAATTATTAATATTTAGTTAAATTATTTTTAGTTTGTGTCACATATTTTGTTCAAAGTATTTTAATTTTGTAAAAATAAAAGGGAAAAAATCGGTCTGAACCCGGATTCTAACCAGGAATATTTGGTTTCGAGCTCGTCCGATTTGCCATCTGGTCTATTATAAATTTGTTAGAGGTGGGGAAATTAACCTTCGTATTCTAACGATATTATATTCACCATTCATTATGGGTGGGTGTTTGAACTTCCGAATTGTAACGCCTAATACAATTTCATTTAATGATATAGTATATTTCAGTATTTTTGCTAAATAATAAGATTGAAACTTATAGTCTAAGCCTTACGGTTGATTTCTCTTAATGAGATGATATTTTATGCGATACCTAATACTCGATACTTTGTATTACCGACTAGTATTGAAAAATACCTAATCCACATACCTATTCCAATATTTATGCCTCACCTCTACGGTTCGAGGTTGTCGCGACAAGGCGAAGTTTTTTATAATGTGGCCAAGGGCTTCGTCGTAAAGTCGAACACGAAGTTTTGTCGCGACAACGCAACACGAATCTTGTCGCGACAATGTGGCCGGAGCATTATACACGTACTTGGCTGCTCCGACCGGTCGGAGTGGAGGTTGTTGGGGGAGGCCTATGTCCAAGAGTGGTCTTCTCAGGGCTGTAAATGATGATGATGATGATGATGATGATATCTACTTACCGTGCAGTAGCCGCATTATAGCAATAATTCGGCAGCAGATCGTAATTAAGCTCCCAAAACACGTGCAAAGTGACGCGTCCATACGGAGCCAGCACACCATGGTCCGACTCACGGAGAATGCTGTCGAACTCGTCGAGGGTGAGGTAGCGGCTTAGCAGGGCGTGGCAGAGACGGTTCACTGATATCAGGCCTTCTAACTCCTGGGGAAGAAGGTTTTTTTTATAGATAACTAATGCTACAGGTGTATGTACCTATATGTAACGTCCGGACCATGGATGGATGGATGGATAGATGTGTGTTACTCTTTCACGTAAAAACCGCTGGAGCGATTTCAATAAAATTTTGTATGGGGTTAGCTGACACCCTGGATTAACATATAGGCTACGTTTTATCCCGGGAAAATATTTTTATCGCGGATAATTTCGACATTTTGTTGCGTTTATCTGCAGTCCACGCGAACGAAGTCGCGGGCGTCCACTAGTAATTTAATAAAACATGAACGACCAGGGAAACGTTAAGGCGACATCGGTTCACAGTTGAAGTGCCGAAAACTCGTACTAAGCGTTTTGTTTCTACATTCATAGTGCGAACGGCCAAGCTGTGGAACTCCCTGCCTGAATCTCAGTTCCTCGTGAACTATAATCTTGCGGTCTTCGAGTCGAGAGTGAACCGGTTTCTTTTAGACAAGCGCGCTCCATCTTAGACTGCAACGATGCTTACCATCAGGCGCGTTGTGGTCAAGCGTAAGCCGATTTAATATGCAAATAATAAAAAAAGCATGCAAATAATTTTATTTAAACAACAACTTACTCCCGCACAATAAGAACGGCAAATTTTTGTGATTTCTAGTGATGTTTCATACTTACGACTATACCGGTGATATCCCCTGCTTCGAATTTCGCCACCGCTGCGTCTAAAGCGCGATGCATATCAGAGTTTATACGTTGGGCTACCTGCGATAACAAATTAACTTATTAATATATCGCGTACATCGCAACTTTTAGAATATCACACCATGTCTGCCCGTGGGTATTGTAAGGGTTTCCGGGAGGTGTGCAGCAGCGCCTCCCGTGTTGACAACAAAATCCAAAAATCACATTGCGGTCACCAACCCGCCTACCCAGCGTGGTGACTATGGACAAACCCCCCTGTGGCAGTAGCCTTGTGACGTGCCCTAGGGGAGGCCTACGTCCAGCAGTGGACCGCAATAGGCTGAAGACGAAGACATTTACATGTGTGTGACTTACCAAAGCGCACAAATCAACATGTCGGCCGAGCAACGCGACATGTCTCTGCCGCAGCAGAGACGCGTACCGCCCCGCGCCGCCCCCCGACACCGCGCCGCGTGCGGCACACTCCGCGCGATATCGCTTGTCTAGCAACATACTGGGGGCAAGAGGCAAGATTATACAGGGTGTAACAAAAAGGGTATGTTAAGCGAAAAGCTATGTAAATAGCCCACTTTAAAGAACCTATCCACAAAATTTGAGATCCGAAATCACATGTTTATTTTTCCCGATAGTATGGAGAATTTTTAAATATCTCAGGAATTTTCATACAATCTTGAAAAATAAAAATGTGATTTCGATTCTCAAATTTTTTAAATAGGTTCTCTATAGTGGGCTATTTATACAGCTTTTCGCTTAACATACCCTTTCTGTTACACCCTGTATAGCTTATGTTACTCGGGATTAACCTAGCTATATGTTGGTGAAGGAAATTTTAAAATCGGACCGGTAGTTTCGGAGATAAGTTCATACAAACACACATAGAAACTTTAGGTCTTGTCGAAGAATTCAGGAACATACTGGGGGCAAGAGGCAAGATTATACAGGTGTTTTTTTCGTTGCCACCCTTAACGAAGGGTACGTACTCTATACGTCAAATAAAGTAAGTTTATGACAAAAAAATGCTGGGAAACAATGTAAATTTTTTTCAATTTTTTTTTTTTATTTACTTGATTGGGTGAAATTTATAGTGTCCAGTATTTATGCTAGTTTTTTAATAGACAGATATTAATTATTTCTCGTGAAAAAATCTTGCTACACGCGTTAATGTGCATTTATGCAGAAAAACGCAGTCTATTTACTCAACTTTGGACCCTAATATTTTGGAAACCAGACACTTCCCAGGTATGCTTCCATGGAGAAAAATGATCGTGATGATGAGGAGATTCCGTAGTTTTCGGGAACGTTGACGACCAAAAATCACCCTGTATAGCCTATGTTACTCAGGATTAATGTAGGTATATGTTGGTAAAGGCATTTAAAAAATCGGACCGGTAGTTTCTGAGATAAGTTCATACAAACACACATAGAAACTTTAGGTCTTGTCGAAGAAATCAGCAACATACTGGGGGCAAGAGGCAAGATTATGATGATGATCTTATGTTACTCGGGATTAATGTTGGTATATATTGGTGAAGAAATTTTTTAAATTGGTCTAGTAGTTTTTGAGATTACCTTATGCAATATGCACATACAAACTATAAACATCAATTTTTGGTCTTGTGTAGCAACATCCTTGGGGCAAGTGGCAAGATTATATAGCTTATGTTACTCGGGAATAATGTAGCTAGGTATTGGTGAAGGAATTTTGGAAATCGGTTAAGTCGTTCCGGAGATAAGTTCATACAAACACACATACAAACTTTAGGACTTGTTTAGCAACATACTGGTGGCAAGATATTCGCTTATGTCATTCGAAAATAATGTAGCTATGCATTGGTGAATGTATTCTGAAAATCGGTTCAGTAATTCCGGAGATTACATCATTCATACAATCATACAAACTTTTGCTTAGTAGCCACGATACAGGACCTTAGGGATCTTAGTGTGGGAATATGATACCTAAGTGTTGTGAAATAAATATCCTACTAATATTATAAACGCGAAAGTTTGTAAGAAGGTAGTAAGGTATGTTGCTCTTTCATGCAAAAACTACGGAATGGATTTTGATGAAACTTCAAAATAATATGGCTTACAGTATCAGAATAACACATGGGCAACAACTGATCCGGGGAAAATAAAAATTTTATCCCGGTTAATTTCGACATTTTGTTGTTTCTGCAGTCCACGCAATATATATAAACATGTGATTTCGGATCTCAAATTTTGTGGATAGGTTCTCTATAGTGGGCTATTTACATAGCTTCTCGCTTAACATACCCTTTTTATTACATATATATATATACACACATTATGATGATGATGATCTCCGACCGTATTTCGGCCAAATACGCAGGTACGCAGGAGATATTATAGTGCACAAGTGTGTGCGCAAACACAGATGCACTCTCTATTCCGTTACTCTTATAGTCCGATGGGACGGAAAGCCGACACGACCGGAGAGAGATCAGGCGCAGGACCAACGGTTTTACGTGCTTTCCGAGGCACGAGCTAAGTGACAATTTTGCAACATTAAAATCTGTACATGAAATAAATTAATTGGTACAGACCCGTGACTGGGATCGAACTTACGCCTCCCGCTTGGAAGGTGCACGTCTCAACCACTGGGCTATCACCGCTATACCTACCAAGGATGTCACCAGTTACACGGATACACCTAAACTAAGTTCTGTGAGTGGAGTTACCCTAAAAAAACACCAAGAAGAAACGTCCTCGTTTAGCGATAAGCTTTTGTCATCATCGCCGGTAACGGGGGGACCTAGTGATGGTAAAAAGATTTATATCATAGGTGACCAACAGGTTTTAGGCTTATCAACACAAATAGTTAAGTCAAGGCTTGGTAACTGGAATGATATCTACAAGCCATTTGGGTTTATAATGAGTGACGCAACGAGCTTTAAAATTCTAAATTATTGTACTAATTTTGGAAAACAATTAAGCAGTAATGATATTGTGATACTAAGTGTAGGAAGTAATGATAAAAACCCTCAAATTTTGCATAACAACCTTTGTCTGATATTGAATAGCTTAAACAAGGCCACCGTTTATTTGATACCTGTCAATAAGAACAGCTACCTGAACAAACACATTTTGAATACTAACTTAAAACTATGGGCTTCATACCTTCCAAATTGCTTGTTTTTAAACTCTGATTTGACTGATATGACTGGGAGGAGCTTTGTAAGACTTGTTTGCAACCGGGTAAACTTTTTAATTGACTGTGCTGACTATGAAAACCAATTTGTTAATCCAAAATCAATTCGCGATAGATTGAAATTAATAAAGATGCATCGTAACAAAAATAGTTTAAACCGTGATACACAAATAGTAAAGGGCAACCCTAAAATAGGCACTATTCCATACTACTTTACATCTAAGAAGCGCTTATGCTCTTGTCAAATAACAGATGAAACAAAGAACGGTATTGAAAGTGGTGTAGACTTTTTTCGTTCCCAATGAGTTTGTTGTCTTCCACCAGAATATCCAGGGACTGTTATCGAAAATACCATTGTTGGAAGTTGTTCTATCAGATCTTGCTCCTAAAATAGATCCTGATATTTTATGTTTCACTGAAACTTTTGTTAAATCGGGAGACGAGCGCAATATACAAATGAGAAACTACGAACTAATTTCCAGCTATTCACGTAATAAAAAAAGAGGAGGCTCATGTATAATGGTGAAAAAGGGTATTCCCTTCAAATGCATTAACAACTTTGATGATCTTGCTGTGGACTCATTCTTTGAATGTTGTTCTGCGCTTATTCCACATAGTAATATATTGATCGTTTGTATATATAGAACTCCTAAAAAGCTAAAAAGACTCTGTAATTACTTTCTTAACAGGCTGGAGAGTTTACTGCACAAATATTCACTGAAATATCCTAGAAAGAAATTGGTTATAGTAGGAGATATTAATATTAACACACTTGTAGAAGACTATTCCTCGAAATACCTTAAGGATATAATAAAAAATCATTGTTTGAACCAACATATACATGTGCCAACCAGGGAACAGTCATGCATTGATCATATTTTAAGTAATATTGAAAATGCTAATGCAATCGTACTCCCCCTTGGACTATCTGATCACAACACGGCTCAATTACTTGAATTTAAGGTA
Organism: Carposina sasakii; assembly: GCA_014607495.2. Lineage (NCBI taxonomy): Eukaryota > Metazoa > Arthropoda > Insecta > Lepidoptera > Carposinidae > Carposina > Carposina sasakii. The sequence goes on along the minus strand of CP053177.1, from coordinate 4,583,955 downwards.
AAAATAAAAAAAAGGATACCTAGTTTGATATTTGTATTCAAACGGTCCTATTCCCGTGAGAATATTTTGAAATTCCGGAACCATTTAAACAATATGACTTTCTCTACCGTATTTGAGGAACCAGACCTAAATACAGCATTTAATACCTTTTATGACCAATTCTGTCTATTTTATAGACTTTGTTTCCCAGTAAATTTAGTCAGAATTAATACTAAACCTTATTTAAACTGGATAACTAAAGGTCTTCGTAAAAGTTGTAAAACCAAAGTAAATCTCCGTTATAAGTACTATACAAGGAAAACAATACAAAATAAGAATAATTATTTGACATATAATAAGATTTTAAAGAAATGTATAATAGGGGCAAAAAAAATTACCAACAATAAATATGTAACGAATAGCCAGAACATTGTTAAGTCTACGTGGAATGTTATTAACGGCGAATTAGGTACTACAAACATGGACAGATACATTGACGAAATTAACACAAACAATACAAATATTTCTAACCCAATTAAAATTGCTGACTATTTCAATAATTATTTTATTAATTTAACAAATAAGACAAATAATAATATTTTATACACTAATTCGACAAAAAATCTTAACAATTCAATATATTTGACGCCAATTGATGAAAGATATATAATTAAGACTATAACTATGCTAAACAATACTAAGTCTGAGGGATATGATAATATCTGCACCAAGGTCATAAAGGAATGTAAAGTTGAAATTAGCTCTGTACTCACGTATCTAATTAATCTGTCAATGGAATCGGGCGTTTTTCCAGAGAAACTCAAGCATACTATTGTAAAACCATTGTTTAAAAGAGGGAATAGATTGCTGGCAGAAAATTATCGCCCAATTGCAATTATTCCTATATTTTCAAAAATCTTTGAAAGGGTTTTGCATGACAAAATTATGACATTTTTTACGAAGTATAATATAATTAAGCCAGAACAATTTGGATTCCAGAAAAAAAATCTACTTCACTAGCCACATTCAACTTAATGAAATATATTTTAGAGTACACTAATAATAAATTATACACCACAGTATTATTTTTTGATATGTCTAAAGCCTTTGACTTTGTCTCACATGAACTACTACTAAGCAAGTTGAACCACAATGGAATAAGAGGGCCTGCTCTTAGCTTGTTAAAAACATATCTGGAGGATAGACAGCAATATGTCGAAGTGATTCAACTGAATAAGAAAAATTATTCTCAGACCTATAGATCCTTGCCTCTTACAAATAAATTCGGAGTTCCCCAGGGAAGTGTCCTTGGACCGTTGTTGTTTCTTTTATATATTAACGACCTACCAGAAATAATTGAACACAAAAGTATTTTATTTGCGGATGACATATCAGTAGTTGTAACCTCCAACAAAGACATACCATTTAGTGACCACGAATTAAATATAAATAATACATTGACATCTATAATTAATTGGCTAGACAAAAATAACTTACATATAAATATTAATAAAAGCAAATTCATTAATTCTAATAGTTTAAATGATAAATTGAATATAAATTATAATGGTCAATGCCTTACAGGGGTGAATAATACATTATTTCTTGGCATCAATATAAATCAAGAACTAACCTGGAGGGAACAAATTGATACAATATGCAACAAAATCAATAGATTTACTTTTGCATTGCATAACTTAACTAAAATTGCCTCAAAACAAACGGCTATTACTGCCTATTATGCATACATAGAATCAATTCTACGATACGGCTTAATTATATGGGGGAACGGTACAAATGTAAAGGCGGTATTTATTGCACAGAAGAAATGCATAAGAGCCATTTGCGGATTGGCTCAAGATGTGTCCTGTAGACCATACTTCAGAGAGATGGGTATTCTTCCACTTCCCTGCCTCTACATATACGAAGTATGCAAATTCGTTAAACAAAACATGAGTACCTACTTCGTTCAGTCCAAGGATGTTACAAAAAGGCCAAATAGATATCCTAACAAATTGGTACTCAACACTATACAGAGAACCGCTAGATTTCGGAAAAACTGTCTCTGTGTGTGCATAAAAATTTATAATAATATACCAGATCAAATTAAAGACCTGCCTATTAATAAGTTTAAAACTGTGTTGTTTCGGTGGCTTGTTCTAAGGACTTTTTACTCGATCGAAGAGTTTTATATCTGTAAAGACACTTTTTAAATGTATGTTTGCTCGGTCATGTGGTGCCTGTTTGTGTTAGACGGTGACTTGTATTTAATTGTATTTTATTTATTCGTGGATTTGACATCTGATATTAATTTTATATTATTGTACTGTGTGAACTAAAATGTCTTCACTTAATTTTAATTTAAATTTGCATGCCATATGTTTATGGCTGTATAGGATGTTTCCTGTTAACTATTTGACACCTTTTCTGTACCCTATACAAGAGCAAATAAACATATTCTATTCTATTCTAAATATTATGCACTGTTTTTGATTTTGCTGATTTTAATTGTTTAAGTATAGATAATGAAATCCTTAATTGGCTTTATTCTATGTTTATTTTTAATGTATAATCTGTAAGATTACTGTGGATTTTTGTTAAATAAATAAAAAAATAAAAAAAAATATAGCTAAAATATAATACATACCTAGCAGCTCTCTGCTTGTAATGCGAGTACACCAACTCGGCTAGTTTGTAGACAAACTGATCGAAGCAGAGGTTAACCTCCGCTTCCACTTCGTCATACAAGAACTGCTTCTTAAACACCGTTAATGCGTATTGCGCCGAGTCGTTGTATAGATCTAGCGGGTACAGCACGTATCTGGAATAGAAATTAAACAATAAGTTACATTAGATTTTTGAAAGTTACTAATAAACATAGATTACAAATACTAATGAATAAAAAAGCTAAGCTACGAAGGAACATAGACTACAAAAATAATAGACAACTAATAAACATACTACCCATGGACACAAGCTACTACTAAATAAACATAATCTACTATTAAATGAACATATAGGTATTTCACTAATAAACATAGAACACTAGTGAAAATAGTCTCCTTATGAATATAAAACATAGGTTACTAATGGACTAGACTAGGGCTAATAATGAACATATTAACATAAATAACACAAATAACCAATGAACATAAACTAATATTCATAAAAATAGGCTACTCACTAATGAACATAAACAAATAATTAACAAAAGCTCGTAACGAATATTGGCTTCTAAATGAACAAAGTCTATTACAAAATAAACATACTAACTACAAATAGACACAGGTCACTTTTAAATGAACATAGGCTACTACTAAATAAACATAAACTACTGCTAAATAAACATAAACTACTAATGAACAAAGTCTACTCACTCCATCATAGCCGGCTCTTTGGTCTTCAGTATATGGTCAGTAAGGATCCAGGGCATCGACATCTCTATGGGAAACTGGATTCTCTTCTCCATCGTCACTAGATCATTGCATTCTTCATTGTGCTGATGACGCACGGGACATTTCTGCAATTACATCAGAAAATTTGCTATTGTTCCTATACATGCTACTATTCATACACATAGTAACTAGCGCCATCATCCAAATGAAACTATACGATGAAACGCACTCTTAACATAAATCTTACATAAAACTCACTCCTCTTTCCCTGCGGGGTAGGCAGAGATCACAGCCCCCTGATTACGTAATAGCAATAGCAAAGCCGAAGCAGCGCGATCGCGATTATCTCGAGTGTGTGTGTACTTGGGCGAGGTGCGGGGCGAGGGAGGTCGCCGAGCGCTCGTTGCAAGTTACGCACACACTATAGATTATCGCGATCGCGCGGCTTCGGCTTTGCTATTGCTTTTACGTAATCAGGGGGCTGTGATCTCCATTTGCTACGATCCTGACACACCTCTTTTCGCTTCATCTACTTTCATGATATTCTTCATGCACGCTCGTCGGTTTAGGGTACACTTGACCTTTCTCTAGAATTTCACCAATTTGATAGTTAAAAGTCCAATTTTGCAATTATATAAGCCTATAATACTCGGATTCGTTACTCGAAATAAGATATTGTATGGGCATTCTTGACTTGTTTAGGAAATCTCCATACTATCTAGAAAAATAAACATAGTATACAGGATGATTTTTGTTCCCGAAAACTACGGAATCTCCTCATCATCACGATCATTTTTCTCCATGGAAGCATACCTGTGTCTGGTTCCCAAGATATTAGAGTCCAAAGTTGAGTAAATAGACTGCGTTTTTCTGCATAAATGCACATAGACGCGCGTAGCAAGATTTTTCACGAGAAATAATTAATATCTATCTATGAAAAACTAGCATAAATAGTGGACACTATAAATTTCGCCCGATTAAGTAAGTTTTTTTTACTTCTTTTCCCAGCATTTTTTTAGCATAAACTTACTTTATTTTATGTATAGAGTACGTGCCGTTCGTTAAGGGTGGCGACGAAAAAACAACCTGTATGATTTTGAGTCTCAAATATTTAGTAAAGGTTTTCTTAACACTTTTTATTTTTATTGCAACCTGTAAAGCTTTATATATCATAAATATAATAATTTACGGTAAAGCTGTGTCTTCATATAGTATTATATAAATAAATATACTTACGTTAACCTTCCTTCCCATAGTCATCTCAAGGTAGAACTCTCTATACCAGAGCTGAGATAGATCGCAACATTTTTGAAGGGAATCTGTAAATATATACAAATGAGGCACATACATATACAGGGTGTAACAAAAAGGGTACGTTAAGCGATAAGCTATGTAAATAGCCCACTATAGAGAACCTATTTCCAAAATTTTAGAGTCGAAATCACATGTTTATTTTTCAAGATTGTATAAACATTCCTGAGTTGTTTAGGAATTCTCCATACAATCTTAAAAAATAAACATGTGATTTCGACTCTGAAGTTTTGTGGATAGGTTCCTTGTAGTGGGCTATTTACATAGCTTTCCGCTTAACATACCCCTTTTGTTACACCCTGAACATCTGGCCCCGTTATCCTAATCGGGGCTATGGAATCTCTTATATAGCAGTTCTGTCGATCCCAGCCTTTCCCAAAGTGGGCGATAACGCCCCCTTGTGGGCGGTGCAAGCCTAAAGGGGGGCGGTAAGAGAGCCAAAAAAAAATTTGGGGCGTTGTGTAGAGGCTTGGGAGTTATAGTAGTTTTTAAGTAGGTGAAAAGATGGGGGCGCTAAAAATAATTTATTATCAAAGTGGGTGGTAGACAAAATAAGTTTGGGAACCCCTGGTCTATCCTATTCTTGGGAATCATGGGAGCCGATTTTTTTTTTAACACACTACACAACACATTAACCTAGTCCCACACTAAGATCCCTAAGGTCTTGTGTCGTGGGTACTAAGCAACGGTATATAAATACATAGATAAGTATAGATACATCCATGACTCTGAAACAAACATTGATATTCATCATACCAATGTTTGCACCTACCGGGATTCGAACCCAGGACCTATGGCGTCGTAGGCAGGGTCACTACCTACTAGACCAATCGGTCGTCGTATGGTGACGGCAGAGTACTATACCATATATTTTTCATTTCATTTATTGACCAGTTTGTTACATTATACAAGATGATTTTTGGTCGTCAACGTTCCCGAAAACTACGGAATCTCCTCATCATCACGATCATTTTTCTCCATGGAAGCATACCTGGGAAGTGTCTGGTTCCCAAGATATTAGGGTCCAAAGTTGAGTAAATAGACTGCGTTTTTCTGCATAAATCCACATTGACGCGTGTAGCAAGATTTTTTCACGAGTAATAATTGATATCTGTCTATGAAAAAACTAGCATAAACACTGGACACTATAAATTTGGCCCGATCAAGTAATTTTTTTTTACATAAACATACTTTACTCGTATTTGATGTATAGAGTGCGTACCCTTCGTAAAGGGTGGCAATGAAAAAACACCTGTATATAAATAACATTATGCTGAGTGGTGACCAATTAATTGATTATTTTGTCTGTTTAGGTATCATTATTTTAGTAAATAGATATTTTCTTTCATTTCTTTATTTTAAATAACTCACCAGACAAATTTAGCAAATAAGACCAGCTAAAGCTCTGCCTATGAAAGTTTTCGATCTGCTGTAAGGTAGCCGCGTCTAGGTCCTTCCTTAACGTGCGCCGTCCGCCGGATTTGTCTGAGATTAACGCTTCTAGCTGAGTGCGGACCATGTACAGTTGGGTTGATGACGGACCTGAAATATCAGTTTATATTTAATGATGATTTCCGACTGTATTTCGGCCAAGGCGACCAATCTCTACGGAGATTGGCCAGGTACGCAGGAGATATTATAGTGCACAATTGTGAGCGCAAACACAGATGCACTCTCTATTCCGTTACTCTCATAGTCCGATGGGACGGAAAGCCGACACGACCGGAGAGAGATCAGGCGCAGGACCAACGGTTTTACGTGCTTTCTGAGGCTCGTGCTTTAATTTAATTGACAATTTTGCAACATTAAAATCTGTACATGAAATAAATTCATTGGTACAGGCCCGTGACTGGGATCGAACTTACGCTTGGAAGGTGCACGTCTTAACCACTGGGCTATCACCGCTTTAATACGAAAGTACACACATTTGACTTTACATTTATGTAGACTAATTTCATTTTTAAATTTTGTACGCGCACACATTTCACTTGATTTCTTTTACCTAACTTGTGGATAGTGTTGTGCACTGTGGATTTATTTATACTTTATAAACAATACCTTCACTATGGGTGCGCCCACCACCGGGCCCTACACCCTCCACTGACCCTCGGATCTGATAACTCATAACTGCGAAAACAGGCACTTGCACTAACTACAATCGCCACGAGAAACCAGACCCGAGCACCTAGCATGCAAGATAATACATCGCACTATTTCCGAAATCAAAAACTAGACTAATAATCTACATATGTTTCGCCAACAACCGTGGCATCCTCAGGATTATAGAAATTAGTAAACCACTAATTATTATGAAACTTTAAAACCCTGGTTTTTCGTGACGATTGTAGGTAGGGCAAGTGCTTGTTTTCGCAGTTATGAGTTATCAGATCCGAGGGTCAGTGGAGGGTGTAGGGCTCGGTGGTGGGCGCACTCATAGTGAATGTTTGAACTTCTGAATTGTAACGCCTAATACAATTTCATTAATAAAACAATACCTTAACTATGTATCTTTGCTTACAGATCTTGGCTGTCTCAAATAAATAAATAAACTCACCGACATTCCTCCGAGGCACTTTAACAGTGAAACTGGTCTCAGAATCCTTCTTGCCCCGTAACGCGGGATCTTGCTGCGGTTCACACCCGCGTGCCCAGTCTCCGCAACTCTCTCGCACCGACACTATTATACTGAAAGGGATGGACGATACCAGGTTACGTACAATATACAGGGTATTTTTTGGTCGTCAACGTTCCAGAAAACTACGGAATCTCCTCATCATCACGTTCCCAAGATATTAGGGTCCAAAGTTGAGTAAATAGACTGCGTTTTTCTGCATAAATGCACATAGAGGCGTGTAGCAAGATTTTTTCACGAGTGTTCAGGCAGTGCCTTCCATATTTAGTGTACTAATTTGTCATGCAGAACGAAATATCGTAAAACTGTAGGCGCTATGTCGTACTTGTACCAAATTAGTGCTTGTCATCCCTTCTACATCTAACGCTCAGCAAGTTAACACGTATTGCCATTGTTCCTTATAAGAAGGAAATATATTATATTTAAATGTTGGAGTTTATTTCATTCCAAACATAGTAAACTCCCTTATGTACAGACAAGCCTGTACAACGAGAAATAATTAATATCTGTCTATGAAAAAACTAGCATAAACATTGGACACTTTAAATTTCGCTTGATCAAGTAATAAAAAAAAATTACAAAAAAATTTACATCGTTTCCCAGCATTTTTTTTGGTATAAACTTACCTTATTTGATGTATAGAGTACATACCCTTCGTTAAGGGTGGCAACGAAAAAATATCTTGTATAAGGTGTTTTCGAAATTAGTGATTTGCTTTTGACACGAAACTAGGTAGGTAAAAAGAAAGAACTTTTTCACTATGGGACCAACTCCGAAATATTGAAAAACAATCAGCTACCTATTCCATACAATCTTGAATTATTTTTTTACTATTTCGGAGTTGGTCCCATAGTGAATGTTGTCTCTTTTTACCTACCTAGTTTCGCGTCAAAAGCAAATTACAAATTTTGAAAACACCTGACATACTTACATAATATACAATAGTGTGATTTTGTGCAATTTGCAAATAAATACTATACCTATATGTATATCTACGTATTAGTGGACGCCCGCAACTTCGTTCGCGTGGACTACAGAAACACATCGAAATTATCCTGGATAAAAATATTTTCCCGGGATAAAAAGTAGCCCGTGTCCATTCTCAGGCTCTAGACCAGGGGTTCCCAAACTTTTTTTCTCATAGACCCCTTCCCAATTTAACTGGTTCAGGTGGACCACCTACAGGCCTACATCACATACAAATTAATTGTGAACCTCAATTTTTTCACGCCAACATAGACCCTCATCGAGTCTCATGTGGACCCCTGGGGTGGACCCCTGGACCACTTTGGCAACCACTGCTCTAGACTGTGATCTGTGTACCAAATTTCATTTAAATCGGTTCAGTAGGTTTGGCATGATAGCGAGACAGACAGACCGAGTTACTTTCGCAATACTTACCTACACTGGCGGCTCGTCCTAAGGAGCGCTGGTGCAGTGCACTCCCACCCACAAAGATTACATAGGCAATCTATATTTCTCTACATTTATAATTATCTTTCAATTCTACTATGTTTATACAATAGTGTCTGCGCGTTCGTCTCAAGTAAGTTGTAATCTTATGTATCGAGTGGAGCGCTAGCGATCGCGCTCCAATGAAACGTAATTTGGTACGATTCCTAGTACAGTATTCAATGAGTACGAAAGAGACATACCGACATAGGCCGGTGCGTGAAACAGAAGATTTCGTATGAAAAATTAGCCTTATCTGGAGCGCCGCTCACATTAATTCGTAGTGTACGTATGCGGCCACTAGATGTCGCTTAGTCCGAGTTAGAACGCGATATGGTTGCCTTTAATGTGTTTAATTAGGTCCTCTGAATTTTAATAAGAGTGAGGATTTTGCCCATAATAAAAGGAATATGAACCCCCATCTAAAAATACCAGGAGCCGCCTCTGCTTACCTACATACTTACTCTTGGAATCTAGCACAAATACATGTCGCAGTTGGATCTGCGACGCCACCTATTTTCAATAGTTGGAATTAGAAACGTCAAGTGAGCAGCTGTCACTGTCACTTGGGCATAGACAAGACAAGCAACCTGTGCTGAGGGGGCACCACTGTAGTTTTACAACGGCCACATGGTCGGTTGAATTGAGCTGTGGATTATTTCTTGTTGCGACTGTCGAGCCATGCACCGGTATCGATCAGCCGTCGTGTACTTGCCGCGTTTCTACATACATACATACATACATGTAATCACGCCTTTATCCCTTACGGGGTAGGCAGAGCACCAAGGGCCGATAGAACCACATGGTGCCACTTCTGACCAGTTTTGAGAGTATAGTTGAGATGTACAAGTTCGGTTAGTAGTGACAGGTGGTCAGCCCATCGCCTACAAAACACCAAGACCCTCTTGTCCGTCTACTGACTTGTACAGTATGCCCGGGAAGTGAAGCAGCTGTTTTTTTTTCACTCCCAGAGCAGCATAGCGTTTCTACATTATCCGTTATAATCTTGGCAATCCTGTGTGTTAATGCCGTGAAAGTATTTGTGTAACCTAATTAAAGTTCTCAGCTACACGCTGGATTCTTTATTTTGGATTTTGTACCATGTCTGACACCTAACGGCGTCGCCCACCCTCGCCTCATCTTCGCTATACAGGGTATAACAGAAAGGGTGTGTTAAGCGAAAAGCTATGTAAATAGCCCACTATAGAGAACCTATTTCCAAAATTTGAGACTCGAAATCACATTTTTATTTTTCAAGATTGTATGAAAATTCCTGAGATATTTAAAAATTCTCCATACTATCCAGAAAAATAAACATGTGATTTCGGGTCTCAAATTTTGTGGATAGGTTCTCTAGAGTGGGCTATTTACATAGCTTTTCGCTTAACATACCCTTTCTGTTACACCCTGTATAGATATATTGTGTAATCCACGCGGATAGTCATCTATAAAAAAAAATCGCAAATACCTGCGAATGAGATCCTTCTTGTTCTTGATCGCTTTCCGCAGCGGTTCGCGAAGTAACAGCTGCACAAAGTCCTGTAATTCCGCGAATACGCAGCGACGGGCGGCATCGGCGAATACTGTCTCCATTCGAGACATTAACACCTGAATAAATATTATTTATTTGTAACTACACTAATTATAAACAGACATAAATTATATTAATTACTAGTTACAAACGGCCCTTGGTGCTCTGCCTACCCCGTAAGGGATAAAGGCGTGATTATATGTATGTATACAGGGTGTTTTTTTGTGGCCACCTTTAACGAAGGGTACGTACTCTATACATGAAATAAAGTAAGTTTATGCCAAAAAAAATGCTGGGAAACACATTAAAAAAAAAAAAATTAAATTCCTTGATCGTGCGAAATTTAAGTGTATAGTGTTTATGTTAGTTTTTTTATAGACAGATATTAATTATTTTTCGTGAAAAAATCTTGCTACGCGCGTCTATGTGCATTTATGCAGAAAAACGCAGTCTATTTACTCAACTTTGGACCCTAATATTTTGGAAACCAGACACTTCCCAGGTATGCTTCCATGGAGAAAAATGATCGTGATGATGAGGAGATTCCGTAGTTTTCGGGAATGTTGACGACCAAAAATCATCCTGTATATACATGGACCGATGACTTAAAGAGGACGGCTCGTAGTGACTGGATGGTGAAAACGGGAGATCGAGTCTTGTGGCGTACTCTGGGGGAGGCCTACGTCCAGCAGTGGACTGCAACAGGCTGATGATGATGAGTTTTAAAATTAGATATTAAATTTCATTTATGTAATTCTGTACTGATGCGCGGCTTCACTAGAATACATCAGCTGCATCTCCTTCCGTGCATGTCGTAAGAGTCGACTGAGGAACTCAGGAGCGTTCTCTCAGGCGATGTGCTAGCAACTTGGTTACACCTGGTTACATCTTTCCTCGTTATGCTAAACGTGACTGCGGTATGTCCTTTATGATCTTGCAGTTTTGGCTACCCGAGTTAGCTTTATGATATTAGTATAGACTGGACGCCCGCGACTCCGTCCGCGTGGACGACAGAAAAAACAAAATGTCGAAATTATCCGGGATGAAAACATTTTCCCGGGATAAAAAGTAGCCTATACATTAAGTTGGACCAGTCACAATATATTCCTGGAAACTACATCGAAATCGGTTCAGCCGTCTCTGAGATTAGCGTGTACAAACGCACAGACAAACCGACAAAAATTCGAAAAATCATTATTTTGGGTTCTATTGCGTTGATAAAGGTCTCCTATAATATTTTTTCTCATATATCTTCCATGTACAGACAGCGATCCGTTACATTTTTATTATATGTATAGATAGATAGAATAAAAGATGTATTTTTGACATACACAGCTTTAGCAACTTAGACGACGATTTAGTTGACTGTATGAAACGTGTATGAGATCTTATTTGATATTTTCAAGTTGAACAGTATTATATGTAGTAGGTAGGTAGTATAGGTACTTACTTGGAGTCCCTTTATCATAGCGATCACTTCGATCATGGCGAATTTCTCTTCGGAAGAGTAGTTGTAACGTGTCGCCTGAAACAAAAAATTATTTGGTTTATTTGTAATAACTTCCCACTACCTACATATACAGGGTGTTTTTTTGTGGCCACCTTTAACGAAGGGTACGTATTCTATACATGAAATAAAGTAAGTTTATGCCAAAAAAAATGCTGGGATTTTTTTTTTTTTTTAATTCCTTGATCGTGCGAAATTTATAGTGTCTAGTGTTTATGTTAGTTTTTTTATAGACAGATATTAATTATTTTTCGAGAAAAAAATCCCGCTACGCGCGTCTATGTGCATTTATGCAGAAAAACGCAGTCTATTTACTCAACTTTGGACCTTAATATTTTGGAAACCAGACACTTCCCAGGTATGCTTCCATGGAGAAAAATGATCGTGACGATGAGGAGATTCCGTAGTTTTCGGGAACGTTGACGACCAAAAATCACCCTGTATACTCATTTCGTCTCTTACTCTCTTTTACATTTCCTTTTCTTTTCAAATTCTTACCATTTCATACTTACACCTTCTCTTACTTACCCTTTCTTGCCTTTTCATATCCTAACCCTCTCATACCCTCATACATACATACATATAATCACGCCTTTATCCCTTACGGGGTAAGCAGAGCACCAAGGGTCGATAGAACCACATGGTGCCACTTCTGACCAATTTTGAGGGTATAGTTGAGATGTACAAGTTCGGTTAGTAGTGACAGGTGGTCAGCCCATCGCCTACAAAACACCAAGACCCTCTTGTCCCTCTACTGACTTGTACAGTATGCCCGGGAAGAGAGGCAACTGTAGTATTATACGTTTTTTCTTTCACTCCCAGAGCAGCATAGAAGAGTGCCCTCACCTAACCTCTTTTACCATCACAAACCCCATTTTACTCACCCTCTCATATTCCTCCGCATCAGGCGGACACCTGCTATTAGTAGCGTGGTCGGTCGGATGCAGCAGTTTCCAACTACACAGCTCGGTAACTACCGCGGTCCACGACGACAGTAGATGTAGTCCGCGCAGACACAGTTCGGTAACGCGCGCGTTTTCCGCGTCTGAGCCCGCCTCTTTGAACGTCGTTGTCACCTGGGGCAAGATTGGAGACATGTAAACGTGGATGTTAAAACTATAATTCTGTTTCTCCCTCTTCTAATCGTTTTGTCTCTTTTCCTCGCCGCGGAAGCTGGCCACGTGTCCCCCCCCCGCCCTGCATCTGCCAGTTGCCCAACCACCGCGGTACCGACCTCTCGCTCGACAAGTGAATTTTTGTGTGTGACAAACTGACCTACCCAATCAGAGTGCCCTTACCCTAAAAGATGATCCGCGTGGACCTCTGAAGTTTGGAGTGGATGATGAGCATTGTTCATCTGGATGCCGTCCGCAGGGGGTGCCTCTCAGATTCATGATTTATTAATCTTATGAATTTGGTGTAATAATAATATTTAGTGAATTAATTTAATTTAATATAATTAGTAATTTTAATGTAATTTAAATCTACTAACCATTTTATTTTACTGTAACTTAACTAACCCATGGATCTTAGGAGTCCGTAATAAAGAATTTGAATTTGAAAAAATTTGAATTTAAAAGTGGACTATAGTGAACTGTGAACCTAAACCCTACGATAAATTCCGCGCGGAAGTAGAAAGAAGAGAAAACACACAGGTAACTAGCGATCCACCTAAATCCCTAAACAGTGGATAAAGGACCTCGTTTATGATCTGGATTACTACTCCAATTCGGAAACACAACTGTGTGCATGTTATTTAGAAGCGGAAAGAGTACGACAGAACGAAATCAGGTTTTAATTTGGTACATTTTATATAAATTTTTTTTTTTTTTTTTTTTTTTTCACTTCACAACACATTGACCTAGTCCCACACTAAGATCCCTAAGGTCTTGTATCGTGGGTACTAAGCAACGGTATATAAATACATAGATAAGTATAGAAACATCCATGACTCGGAAACAAACATCGATATTCATCACATCAATGTTTGCACCTACCGGGATTTGAACCCAGGACCTATGGCGTCGCAGGCAGGGTCACTACCTACTACACCAATCGGCCGTCCAATTATCAATAGTTCCTAAAGAGTTTGCCACACAATTCACTAGTGCCTACTCATAAAAAGCTTGCACACTATAATAAGACTAAAGAAGCAGATTTCGCAAACATAAAACTGATTTTTGTACTAGATACGTTAACATGAAAAAAAAAAGACACACGTCACTCGTATCTCACAAAAACGAGTGTCCTATTGTTTACTATATGTTCGAAATTAACATACGAGGGCTGTTTGATAAGTCCTTTTAAAAACTATTTGTAAAACCATTTTTCTGGTAAATGGCGTTAACACTGGCAGGCACAATCTTTCAAATGAAGACTGTCAAAAATTCAGCAAAAAAAACCAAGTTTTTGTCAGTATAACCATTGTTTAACTGTGATCACTCGTAAATATTCAACAACTATGGAAAAAACTGAATTTCGTGCCGTTATAAAACATTTTTTTATGAAGGGTTGCAGTGCTGCCACAATAAAAACTGAACTTGATTCTGTTCATGGCACTAACGCACCAACGTTGCAGACTGTTTATAACTGGATAAATGATTTTAAACGTGGTCGGTCAAGCACATCTGATGCTCCACGCTCTGGTCGCCCAATCGAAGTCACTACTGAGGATGTTGTTGAAGAAGTCCATAATATTGTACTCGACGACCGCCGAGTGAAGGTGCGTGAAATAGCTGAGAACACAGGCATCTCCACTGAGCGAGTACATAAAATCCTGCATGAAGATTTGGGTATGACAAAGCTGTCTGCACGATGGGTGCCACGTTTGTTGACAATCGAACAAAAACACGAAAGAAAGCGAATTTCAAAACTGTGTTTGGATATGATGAAGCGTAATCCTCGGAATTTTTTGAGTCGATTTGTCACTCTGGACGAAACTTGCGATTATTACCTATTCCCAAATCTGAAAAGATGGCTTGGAGGGCAAAAATTTTTGACAAATGAGGACTGCATCGCTGTTGTAAACGCCTATTTTGAAGACCTCGACAAAACGTATTTTTTGGGGGGGATAAAAAAATTGGAAACTCGCTGGAACAAGTGTTTGGCCCTCAAAGGAGACTATGTTGAGAAATAAATGTAAATTGTTTAAAAAAAAAAAAAAAAACTTTTTAAAAGGACTTATCAAACAGCCCTCGTATCTGTCTTCATAATGAAAACGTACTTACCTCCGTGTTATCAAAATAGTCCCAAATACAAACTGCGGTCACCAACCCGTCTGACCAGCGTGGTGACTATGGGCAAATACCCCCCATGGTAGTCTTGTGGCGTGCCCTGGGGGAGGCCTACGTCCAGCAGTGGACTGCAATAGGCTGATGATGATGATGATGATATGTAATTAGGTACCTACAATGCAACAATATAACCCTCACCTCATTACTATATCTGGCGAGTTCGGAGATGTAGTTCTGATGCTCCTCCCTGATCTGCGGCAGGTGCACCATCAGGTCTGCCTGAGGGGAGGGCGGGGACACGGACGACGATAGCGGCCATCTGCGCACGGGGAGGATGGGGTTTGTTAGTACCAACCATGGAGAAGAAATAAAAGAGGAGCAGCGGCTAAGTATATTGTCATACAAAAATAGTGTGCCGCGGAGCGGGGGTGAAGTATGGGACGAGGGGAGCATCCTAACACTGTAGCCCTGCCCATTTACATAGAAACCACCTTGTAGTGACTAGCCAAACTACTTGCTCATTATCAATATGGTTCAAGATTGTTTTACTAGTGTAATTACTCATCACTAGATGGCGATATTATACGTTTTAGTAAAAAAGTACCCTGATAAAAGCGCTAGTGTCTTTGTAATTTTAATACGGTTAAATTTCGGAGCACAAACGTGTGGTTACAGCTACTGCGTTACACTGGCGCTAAAGCTCCGCCCCTATCATGACGTCATGGCCTAACGATTGCCACACGACTCACTTCAAAGTCCCACCTCCTCATTTAAACCTTCTCCATGGTACAACCTATATATCTGCATGTTATCAACTGTGTAAACCCGGCATTAAGGATGCCCACGCGACAAATGGCGATATAGCGCTGACAAATGAGGTGTTATTGGAAATATATCGATCGTCCACTGTTTTTAGGATATGTGACGTCATTAAATAGAATATGGCGCCTTCTAGAGGATAAAAAGTCATGAACTAATAGCATGACTTGATTGTAAAAGCTGAATGCGATAATCATACGGAATTTTTCAACCTATTTATTGCGAAAAAAGATAAAAACCAAAAAAATTATCACAATGAACTATTTTTTTTAAACTAGTGGACGCCCGCGTCTCCGTCCGCGTGGGCTGCGGTAAAAACAAAATATCTAAATTTTCCGGGATAAAAAGTAGCCTATATGGTAAGTGGGATCTGTCACAACATATTCTTGAAAACTGAATAGAAATCGGTTCAGCCGTTTCTGAGATTAGCGTGCACAAACGTCGACCTGTTACAATTTTATTATATGTACTAGCGGACGCCCGCGACTCCGTCCGCGTGGACTGCAGAAAAGACAGAAGAATTCAGAAGGCGCCATCTGTTGCAGACTTATGGAACGTACGATTAATAACAACAACCAACGTTGATGATCAGTTTTTTATTAATTATTAGTTATTAAGACCATTAATTTAAATAATAACTATCCTATCATCTAAGTTGGACCAAATTACATATATATGCCAATTTTCATGAATATCAGTTGACTCGTTTTTGAGTTTATTCGGAACATACACAGTGACACGGATTTTTTATATATTAAGATATATAGATAGATATTCTCCTTCCAAAACCAATAAAAATAACATAATAAAATGAAATTCACTCACTTGCTGGGATCGTAATGCTTCGATCTCTTGATATAGTTGAACGGAGCGATCTGCATGTCACCGAAAAGGGGAACCACTTCCAAATTCTGAAAATAATATCACTGTGTTATTTATTAACATAATAGTACGTACACACATACATAAATACAGGGTGTAACATAAAGGGTATGTTAAGCGAAAAGCTACGGAAATAGCCCACTGTAGAGAACCTACCCACAAAATTTGAGACTCGAAATCACATGTTCATTTATCTTCTAGCTTTTCGCTCAACATACCCTTTATGTTACAGCCTGTATACACGGCTATGTACCCGACATGGGGGTAGCCGGAACTGCAGAATCATAAGGGAGACCGCACAGACACGTTTAGCATAGCGGGGACATGATGATCTCCGACCGTATTTCGGCCAAGGCGACCAATCGCTACGGAGATTGGCCAGGTACGCAGGAGATATTATAGTGCACAAGTGTGTGCGCAAACACAGATGCACTCTCTATTCCGTTACTCTCATAGTCCGATGGGACGGAAAGCCGACACGACCGGAGAGAGATCAGACGCAGGACCAACGGTTTTACGTGCTTTCCGAGGCACGAGCTATGTGACAATTTTGCAACATTAAAATCTGTACATTAAATAAATTCATTGGTACAGGCCCGTGACTGGGATCGAACTCACGCCTCCCGCTTGGAAGGTGCACGTCTTAACCACTGGGCTATCACCGCTTATATACATATGTTATTTCATTACATTTTTACGAAGATAATATTATAACACTAGTGGACGCCCGCGACTCCGTCCGGGTGGATTGCAGAAAAAATAAAATGTCGAAACTATCCGGGATAAAAACATTTTCCCGGGATAAAAAGTAGCCAATATGTTAAGTGGGACCTCTCAATATATATTCCTGAAAACTGCATCGAAATCGTTTCAGCCGCTTCCGAGATTAGCGTGCACAAATATCTATACGTTACAATTTTATTATATGTATAGATAGATAGATCGGCTAACGCAGCGTGGGAAGGACACCCGCGTGATGGACGGACGATCTGCTGGACATGGTCGCGGGCGTCGGTCGGATGCAGGCTACTTCCGACCGGTCGGTATGGAGGTCGTTGGGGGAGGCCTATGTCCAACAGTGGACTTCTCAGTGCTGTAAATGATGATGGTGATGGTGATGATGATGATGATGATGGTGATGATGATGATAGATTTAAACTTTTCTGTAAGTTTGTATTTTCTACCTAAGAAAAGCTGTAATAATTATACATAATATTGATTATCCTGAATACCTCTAGTTCCTTATAATATATGCTCCATAAGTGTGATTAAATAAATAAATAAATATAACAAAACTTCAAGTCCTTCGCGCCGGATAGTATTTGTTTACCTTGAAAATCCTGTCGATTCTGTCGAGACGCAGCTTCTTTTTCTGATCCAGTCGGTTAATGTTGCATACTTCTGAATCCATCAGGAACAGACCAAAGCCCATCACCTGAGGAATACATAAATAAATACTATCAAAACATACATGAAGGTTGATTAAGATATATTAAGGGCATCAAATTCAAATTCAAAATCATTTATTCGACATGAAAGCATTAACAACTTGTTTGTCGATTGTCTAATTATATGTTACTTTCTATGTTCGCATCCCAAAAATGAAACCGCTACCAAACAAAAAAGGAGGTGAATTTAAACAACCCAAAAAAAAATCGCAAAGATTTTGCTTTGGCAACGGTCACCACCCCAAGGTGCGATTTGTTACGGTCTGTCAGGCATAAGTTAGCGATTCGGGGCTTAATAGCCACCAACGTGGAGCTAATAAGAGTTAAGGTCGCCTAAAGACGAAATCCAGAAGAGCTGCTACACAGTTCTCCTTTATGGCAAAACCAACATTAGGTTTGACACACCGCATGATTCTACTATTACTGTTACACTATTTCAGTGAAGTGTCACTGCTTGGAAGAAGAAATAGCAAGAAAGCTCCCAGCGACACAGTCAAAACTAAGTAACATATTAACAAAAGAATCTTACATTGGATTAGATATCAGATAGTCATAGTAACACTTCATCATACCATCATCGATAACAGAATAAGAAATTAATTGAGTATTCAGAAATTATAAAATTAATAAACACCCCTCTTTTTGTATCGGGGTTTAAAAACAATGATGTAATTTCTAAGAAAAGCAAAGTAGAAAAACTGCCAGGCCACACTACTAGGTTTTTTCAAGCGGTTAACCGCAAAACCGCTCGAGATTATAAGTCTATATATAAGTTCTATGGGCAACAAATTTAGTCATGTAACAAAACGCGGTTTTAAAATCAGTCGCGGGAAAAAACCGTCAGTGCGGCCGCTTCCATTGGTTTTCTTTAGTCACAAAGTCAGGCGGTTAAAAACCGCGGCGGTTTTGCCGTAGTGCGGCCTTAGACCATGAAACAGGAAACACGAAACTAAAGACTGATACGAGATACCATTTGCTTGTACAATCAAAAGCTGTAATTGCATTTAATTATTGCTATGCCATTATTGTATAATAGCACGAAGAAGATATAAAAGAGGTGGTGGGACTATGAAGTGAGTCGTGTGGCAATCGTGAGGCCATGACGTCATGATAGGGGCGGAGCTTCAGCGTCAGTGTAACGCAGTAGCTGTAACCACACGTTTGTGCTCCGAAATGTAACCGTATTAAAATTACAAAGACACTAGCGCTTTTATCAGGGTACTTTTTTGTACCAAAACGTAGTATAATATTGCCATCTAGTGATGAGTAATTGCACTAGTAAAACAATCTTGAACCATAATGATAATGAGCAAGTAGTTTGACTAGTCACTACAAGGTGGTTTCTATGTAAATGGGCAGAGCTACAGTGTTCAATGCTCCCCTCGTCCCATACTTCACCCCCGCTCCGCGGCACACTATTTTTGTATGAAAATATACTTAGCCGCTACTCCTCTTTTATTTCTTCTCACTGACTAGTAGTTAAGCAGTTTTATATTTGAAACTTTTATTTTATTTTGTAGCTTCAATGTAAGTGCGTATAATTTAAAATTTATTTCATGTATCATTCAATAAAGTACAGCAAAAAAACATAGTATACCTTAACCAGCATATGTTTTTCCGACGGTGTGAGATACATCTTAGTTTCGAACATGTGAACACAGATGTTGACTACGTCACATAGCAGATCTTCGTAACCTGTGAACAACAACGAAATCATGTTAACGCCCATTGCACATTTTGCCGGCGCCTGGCAAATGCCCACTTTAAAAGTGTAATTTTTTGGACGTGTCTACGCTCATATGTTTTTAATAATTTAATCTCAAAATATTATGTACAATCAAAAGAAACTTATTTTGTTTAGTTTATCCCGAAGGAAAGGCAAGGGGAACTAAGCCCATACAGCCATTGTCTTTAGTAAATGATTTCTGAATTTATGATGGATGATAATGATGATGATGAATGGAAACGTCGGGAAAATCCCCAAGAACAAGTGTAAAATTAGTTAAAATGAAAAATAATTGCAGAAACAACATACATGGGCCTATGAAGAGATCGTATTCCGGCTAAAGTTTTACTTAGCTTACCTGCATATAAAACCATGCACACGCACTAGATTCACATCACAAGTAATCAAAATATAACTTATCTACCAGAAAACATCACTTTACGGACACATGCAAGCTATTTACAAATAATTTTTTATTTTCACAAGAAAATTACACCTGCGGCCCACCCTTCCAGCTTTTCCCGCCGAATCCAAAAGAAACTTAATATTTTTGTGATTGCTATGACATAATGTAAGTAAGGGTTGCCAGCTGTAAAAATACTTGCGACCATATTTTGATATTATTCTCCTAATCGTAAATGTTTGTAATAATGAGGTTTTATTCAATAAGCATTCTAAGGATGTCGACATAAGGTTAACGCCTAGTGTGAGGACGCAAATAAGCGTCAGATGCACTTCTAGAAAGCCAAAAAGACACAAAAACGTAGTCGCCGGCACTGAGTGTGTTAATAAGTAGGTACATACCACGTAAAGGCTGAGGCTACCGCCGTTTTCGAGCATAAAATAAAACACATGCAATTAGTCTCACCGGTGATCTCCAAAACACAAGCTACAAGTCAGTTAGTCTCACCGGTGATCTCCAAAACACAAGCTACAAGTCAGTTAGTCTCACCGGTGATCTCCAAAACACAAGCTACAAGTCAGTTAGTCTCACCTGTGATCTCCAAAACACAAGCTACAAGTCAGTTAGTCTCACCGGTGATCTCCAAAACACAAGCTACAAGTCAGTTAGTCTCACCTGTTATCTCCAAAACACAAGCTACAAGTCAGTTAGTCTCACCGGTGATCTCCAAAACACAAGCTACAAGTCAGTTAGTCTCACCTGTGATCTCCAAAACACAAGCTACAAGTCAGTTAGTCTCACCTGTGATCTCCAAAACACAAGCTACAAGTCAGTTAGTCTCACCGGTGATCTCCAAAACACAAGCTACAAGTCAGTTAGTCTCACCGGTGATCTTCTCAAGCGCGTCCTTGACGGTGTCCCGGATCTTGTTCTGCGTCGCGAGGAACATGGAGAGGTTCTGCGACTCCTGCAGGCTCTGGCTGTCTGACATCACCTTCAGGAATTGTGCCGCGCTGCGGGACGGAGGCAGGTGTTGGTTATTTGCTCAAAACATCAGTGACGTGATTATAGGTAGTCTTATATTTAAATCTTTATAAAAAGTGGCACGAGTCAATCTATACAGTTTCTATTCGTTTATATAAACGTTATAACTGCATTAGACTATATGAACATGAATCTTATGAAGTTACTATAAGACTTGACTTTGCTTGTAGGTATCAATTTATAGCAATAGCCATACATTTGAGCAGCTATTTGTCGTGTCATTTTTTATGAACAGATCACAGATCGAAAAAAATCAGAACTTAATGTTTGATCTGTCCCACGATTTCATAGTGTGATTTCATGACTTTAACAACCCAAGAGCTATCATGACACTATATACGTCCCTAGTAAGGAGCAAAATTAAAACAGCATCTACTGTATGGAGTCCCTATGAGACAACCTATTCCCTACTCCTGGAAAAGGTGCAAAAGGCATTCTTGCGCTTTATGTACAAAAGGCTATACGGGTATTACCCATTTTTGTACCCAACCATGCTCTTGCTCGGCTCATTAGGTTTTAACTCCTTGGAAGTTAGGCGTAACTACCATTTAATGAGCACAGCTTGTCGCGTTCTACGAGGAGAGGGAGACTGCCCTGAGATTACGGGACAACTGGTTAGGTTGTTTGTCCCCAAAATACAAAAACATCTCCTTAGACCGCGCAAGCAAAATCTCTTTGATGTTCCAGCCGCGCGTACTGTGGCACATAGAAACTCTCCCCTGGTACGAGCACTGCACCATCTGAACGGCTTTCTATCTGCAATGCCTGAGTGCGACGTGTTTGCCTGGCGATGGGTGAATGTGTGCAGGGAATGTTTGAGGTATTGTGAGGCGATGGATGGTAGTGCAAATCTGTAAATTATTAGGTATCATATGATTGTTCATTGTTATTTTATGTTATAAATTATTACTTTAATTTTTAATTATTATTATTATTATTTTATTTTATTTTTTAAATTCGAAATTTGGATTGCATAACGCATTGGTTTTTACTGTAATGTTATGTAATTTTTTATGAAATAAATAAATAAATAAATAAAAATACTGATCATGGGACAGATCAAACAATAGAGGGGAAAAATAGTGACAGATCGGACTATACCGATAAGTAGCCCTAGTTTTGAATTTTTACCCCAACTCACCGTCTATAAGTAGAATAATCATTCTTGACGGAGCTCTTCATGTTCTTCAGCTCATCCAGTACAGCAAACATGTTCACAAACTTGCCGAGAGTGAGGAGGTAGGCTTCGGAGACGAAATCGCGGCGTTTCTCCTGGTGGCAGAGGCGCCGAACCTCACCGCAGAAACGCTCGATCGCTTTACGCTAGAAGAAAAACGGTGTGAAAAAAGGGTGTGGAAAAAACCACTGATTGATTAATGTATCTTGTGGAAGCAGAGCAATAGCAATGCGACAGCGAAAATTGAGAATCACACGTTTTCAATTCAAGCTGTGGCGGGGCGAATAGCTAGATATATAACAGTTTGTATCACTTATTGTTTATTTTTTTGTGAAAAAGGTACAATTTTAAGGGGGACAGAATTTATGGCAGATTACAGATACAGGATGATTTTTGGTCATCAACGTTCCCGAAAACTACGGAATCTCCTCATCATCACGATCATTTTTCTCCCTCGAAGCTTACCTGGGAAGTGTCTGGTTCCCAAGATATTAGGGTCCAAAGTTGAGTAATTAGACTGCGTTTTTCTGCATAATTGCACGTAGACGCGCGTAGCAAGATTTTTTCACGAGACATTAATATCTGTCTATGAAAAAACTGGCTTCAACACTGGACACTATAAATTTCGCCCGATAAATGTTTCCCAGCATTTTTTTTGGCATAAACTTACTTTATTTGATGTATACTGTATAGAATACGTACCCTTTGTTAAGGGTGGCAACGAAAAAACACCCTGCTGTATGTATGTTATGTACATATTATGTAGAATAGGTATATGTATGAATGTAACTTAAAAAAAAAATGACATAAATAGCTTCGACATCAATTTCGTCATCTAACTCACCTGGAAATACATAAATTGTAGCAACTTGTCGACCTCCGGGGCAAGAACCTGCACCGTCCGCTCGTAAATATGCACTCTATCTGGTTGCTCATTCGACCTCGGCTGGGGTATAGCGCGGCTGCAGCATCGCCACGTATACAACATCACAGCATGAGCCACTCCCTCTTCTAGCAACTCGTTCTAGAGGAAATCAATTGGACAATTATTAGAGGAACTGTCTAGTAGTTCTCCCGGTCTTTAGGCGACCTTAATTCTTATTAGCACCACGTTGGTGGCTATTAAGCCCCGAATCGCCAACTTATGCCTGACAGACCGTAACAAATCGCACCATGGGGTGGTGACCGTTGCCAAAGAAAAATCTTTGCAATTTATTTTTTTAGGCTGAAGACGAAGGTCCCGCCAGAGTAAAATAGCACCAGCCCATGTCTTGGTATCGTAAGATTAAGGGTTTCCAGGATTATAGAGAATTAGGAGGAGCCGAGAAGAATACCCTATGTCTGCCTATGCTACCACTCAACACAACAAAGCGCACACGGTTTCATCGACAGTTAGTCGACGTCGATCAATAGTGTCTACAGGGTGTAACAGAAAGGGTATGTTAAGCGAAAAGCTATGTAAATAGCCCAGTGTAAAGAACATATTTCCAAAATTTGAGACTCGAAATCACATGTTTATTTTTCAACATTGTATGGACATTATTAAGTTGTTTAGAAATTCTCCATACTATCTGGAAAAATAAACATGTGATTTCGAGTCTGAAATTTTGTGGGTAGGTTCCTTTTAGTTGGCTATTTACATAGCTTTTCGCTTAACATACCCCTTTTGTTACACCCTGTATAAGTTACCAGACCAGTCAATCAACCTCAATCGATGCCATCGACTGGTAATCGATCGACTTTGATCAATGTCGTGAATCTATAATCGATCATAACGAGTGGTAGTGTACTCGTACATATTATGTAACTAGCGGTCGTGTCGTCTATGACTTCGTCCGCATATACCTTAGCCTAACCTAGCCCCCTTATTACCTAACTAGCAAAAGCAAAGCGATAGCGAAAATTTTACAAAAATCGCTAATTGCTTGTCAAATTCGTATTACGTAAAATGAATTTCAAAGGAACTTTGACATTTTAAGGCGAATATTGTACAATTTTCGCTATCGCTTTGCTACGGCATTGCTATTGCTTTTACGTAATCAGGAGGCAGATTTTCGGTAAATCCATTCTTATTGGATGCCTATGTCATATAAAGAACTTCATGTCAAGTTTCAGGTCTCAAGTTACAGTCTTATTACTGTAAAATATGTCTCTTGTTGACATTCATTACATGGCAATCTCAATTGGCAGTTGTACTTGTAGCGTGCTCTGGGGGAGGCATACGCCCAGCAGTGGACTGCAATAGGCCAACGACGAAGTCAGTCTCTTAAACTTGCTCTTTTATGTGCAGACTATTAACATACATACATACATATAATCACGCCTTTATCCAGGGTAGGCAGAGCACCAAGGGCCGATAGAACCACATGGTGCCACTTCTGACCAATTTTGAGGGTATAGTTGAGATGTACAAGTTTGGTTAGTAGTGACAGGTGGCCAGCTCATCGCCTACAAAACACCAAGACCCTCTCGCCCCTCTACTGACTTGTACAGAAGACAGGTGCGATGGTGAATATACTGATGATGAGCTCTACTGTTGTTTTATTTATTTATTTATTCGTCTCCAGCCTATTGCAGTCCACTGCGGGACGTAGGCCTCCCCCCAGGGCACGCCACAATAATAATAGCACTGCTAACTATATATAATATAGCTGTTGCCCGCGACTTCGTCCGCGTCAACAAACAGAATAAAATATTTTAAAGTACTTCTGCGTAAATTATATTTTTTGTTTTATTTTCTTGTGGCAGAAGAACATACTGATTTTCTCCGCAACCCGATCTTGACAACGCGACATATAATTGGCCGTGTGAAAAGCAGTCTTGACGTAAGTCAATTCCAACGTGTTTAAACGTTTGCCCCTGTGATTTATTAATTGTTACAGCAAAAGATAACTTAACAGGGAATTGAATTCTTTTAAAATGTTGAATAACTTTTCCTAAGACGGTATTTTCATATCTCTCAAAATTTAGCTGGGCTGTTAAGGGTTCTGCATCAGGTTATCTAGACCTTCAATTTTATTACGTTATTAGAAAGTGCTTATCATGCTGAGCAACTTTTCCTAAGACGGTATTTTCATATCTCTCAAAGTTTAGCTGGGCTGCTAAGGGTTCTGCATCAGGCAGTCTAGACCTTCAATTTTTTTCTTTCATATCATTTCTACGTCATTTTATTCTTTCATACATATTTTTTGGACAACTTGAACCGTTTACGCAGCGCACGCAACGGAAGTCTCCAAAGTTGAATAATTTTCCCCGTTTTTTCCACATTTTCCTCTTATTCTTCGTCCCTATTGGTCGCACTGTGATGATATATAGCCTAAAGCCTTCCTCGATAAATGGACTATCCAACACAAAAAGATTTTTTTAATTCGACCCAGTAGTTCCGGAGATTAGCGCGTTCAATCAAACAAACAAACAAACAAACTCTTCAGCTTTATAATATTAATATATATTAGTAATTAGTATAGATAAACTGCTACAGTTAAACGAAATAAAGCAATATTTAA
Organism: Carposina sasakii; assembly: GCA_014607495.2. NCBI lineage: Eukaryota > Metazoa > Arthropoda > Insecta > Lepidoptera > Carposinidae > Carposina > Carposina sasakii. Next base: position 4,557,910 of record CP053177.1, on the reverse strand, counting down.
GAGTAAAATTACATGTATATTTCGTTTCAAACAAGAGAGCAATGGAGCTCGATTTTTTTAAAATGTATTTAGACCAAACTAACCAACAATTTCGATTTAAAAGAATACATTATGTAAAAATATGTCATTAAAAATAAGCTAAAAAGCCAAGAAATTTTTTCTACCCTCAATTTTTTTATAGCTTCTAAGCTTCAAACAAAAAAAATTAATTGACCGGTGCTTAAACAGTAATTAGTGAAATAAGAATCAGTATTGCTATAAACTACTGAACTATAAAGTGTTAACAAAATCCATATTAATATATTATGTATTTTAATTTCGTTGTGTGAACGTAGCTTCAAAAGATTGAAATAGTTTTACTTGGAAGTGAAGTTTTATATTCTACCTAGTGCGTACCCTGATCCTTCCAGTATATCTTTCATCATATAAATCTCGAGGCTCGGTAAGTGCCCCAAAACTGTCATCATCAATAGATTCTGCCACGGGAGTTACAGGGTAGTTATCCAACGTTCTCTGAAATTTATTGATGACATCCGATTTTAGATAAAACAATTTATCACGTTTCGAATTTCTAGATATAGCTGCTAGCGTTGTATCGACCCAGGCCTCGTAATATGGCTTGGTATGGTGGTTAATGGATGAAGGCGCTAGTTTTACAGCCTCCGTGGGAGAATCGTCTTCACTGCTTTCGGAAATTTCTTTTGCCTTAACCTTTTTTTTGACTGATAACTTTTTTCGTCTACCCGCGGAGGTTCTATTCACTCGAGCCTCGTTCTTTTGCTTCTGTAAGGGAGTAAAAACTTGTCCTTTGGTTGTAGACGTGAAAATTGTGTTCGTTGTTGAGGTCTTTGTTCTTTTTTGCGGGCCATTCGGTATGTTTATCTTCAAACGTCGCGGTTGGATGGGTTTCTCCTCGAATTTGACGGTTTTGAAGATCCTCATGGTCTCCAGGGTCTCGTTTTTGGACATGATCGCTTTGATGACTGGTCTGCGCTGTAGTTTTGTTAGCGCGTCGGTGTCGTCATCTGTTTTTGAGTCTGTCGAGCGTTCTGACGAACTGGCTGCATCTAGAAGATATACATACCGAATTTACTAGTAATTACAAATAAATAAAGTATTAAAAAGAATATTGTTATAGAATTTTAAACTGGAGACTGGAGGAGAGGTAAATGTAAGTACTTTTTTAATATCTCTTTGTTCGTTGGAAAGCTTTGGCTTTCTAGTATAGCGGTGCCGTCATATGACGGCGTTGGAGGAACTTTTCACATGCCGGCATCGTAATAGCGTGTTTTAGCGTATATTACGGTCCGCTATCCTTAACTATAACTTAAGCGGCCGTTTTAATAGATCACAATTGTTGTTTTTATAAATGTTATTATTCTGCTAGTATACCTAACTCAACTAACTAACTAACTCGGAAAGCACGTTAAACCGTTGGTCCTGCGTCTGATCTCTCTCCGGTCGTGTCGGCTTTCCGTCCCATCGGACTATGAGAGTAACGGAATAGAGAGTGCATCTGTGTTTGCGCACACACTTGTGCACTATAATATCTCCTGCGTACCTGGCCAATCTCCGTAGAGATTGGTCGCCTTGGCCGAAATACGGTCGGAGATCATACCTAACTGTACTACTTCACTAGAATACATCAGCTGCATCTCCTTCCGTGCATGTCGTAAGAGTCGACTAAGGAACTCGGGGACGTTCTCTCAGGCGATAATCTAGCAACTTGTCATTGTTCATTAACATCTGTACCCGATACTCTGAATGTGACTGACTCTTCTTTTATGATCCTGCAGATCGCTATCCCATGTACCTATATGTATATGCATACCGAACTATATTTACCTGTGTTAGTTTTTTGTGATACATTAGGTTTAATTGTGTACCTCTCCCGTATGCGCTGTTTATAACCAGTTTCAATAACTTTATTATTGTACTCAAGTTTTTCATTCATCCTTCTTGGCGGACTATCTCTTCTTGGATCTTTCATCACTATCCCTTTAGCCCTATTATCCTGTGTGTAAACTTTTATTAGATCACCCCGTTCAGCTGCGTTTGTATTTACAATATTTTCCTTATTTTCCAAAAATGTCGTCGCCTTAATAATTCCCTTCCTTGAGTCGCCACTCTCTTTATTTCTCTCATCTTCTGGTCTCTTATTTCTCTTCTCCATTTGCTCTAACACGGTAATTTTGATTTAAACAGCTAAAGTGTAATGTTTGTTTATTTTCATGACATTTCGCGGCCATGTCGATTTGAAAGCATATTTGAAGCTTTGACTATGAATCTCTTTCTACGATTTTTGAAGTTATTTGTTTATCTATTTCTCGTTGGCTTAAAAACATTATAACGTCACAAAGTTGTGTAGGATGGTAATTGTGTCGCCACTATCTTTGCCAATCATGTGATAAATAATTTAATAGTGTTGGTAAATAATTTTGCCGTTAGTAACTTTAATACAGGATGTAACAGGAGGTGTGTGTTAAAATAGTCAAAGAACTTGTCCACAAGACGGAATCTGAAGAAGCATTTATTAATTAATCTTTTTTAAAAAGCCATTGTTTTATATTCCAAAAGATCCATAGTATACAGGGTGTAGGTGACAGCCAGGCAAATACTAAAATGCTGAACAAGTACCATTTTGTTGAGTTATACGACAGTATTATTACTCGCAGGAAATGTATTTTTGATTTGATTATCAGTAATCTTTGCTCTCCGCACGAATTGTATCGGGCGATCGTGTGACAAATTAAATTGGCTTATTGGTTATTATGTGACACATTTCTGTTTTTTGGATCACTTGTGACTCTCCATTAGCGTTGATCAGTTTTTTGAACATTTTGAGGGCAATTTTTATTTTTAAATCATCTTTTGGTTAAAATTTTATTTTCATATAATTATTTAAGGCCTAATTAAACGACCTAAACAATTTTTTTCTCCAAATCATGAAAAATAAATCGGAAAATTCGGAATTTTCCTGCGAAATTTTTTAGTGTTTTCCGCCTCAGAATCATGGTCATGGTATCAATATTTGCCTGGCTATCACAAACACCCTGTATGATCATCGTGACCTCCGCATGTTGTTATTGGGATAAAAGAGAATATTTTATGTAGGTATTCAAGCTACCTAGATTGCAAAAATTTTTATAACAAAGTTGTTGCGATCGCAAATGAGGAATTTCCTTTTTACTCCAACACGCAATGGACAGCGTGCAGTTCATAGACAAATGAACTAATATAACAAACCTCCTAAAAACTTTTTGAAAAGATTAACGAAAAATAAAAATTTGACGCAAAATCTTTCAATAAAAAATCGGGCAGAAATCTTCAAGATGGTTAACTTAATCGCAAACATGTTAAAAAATTAACCAAATCCTAAAACATTTCAAAACAATAACAAGAGAGGTGTAATCCGTAAGGATGCAGACGCAGAACTAGGTATAGTTGCTTATAATATGGATAGTAGGTCAAAATTGCTTGTGAAATCAAAATCTTCTTCATACAGCGCCCAAAACAAGACGAAAACTCAAAATGAACGCGAAGTCAAAAGCAACGCAGATTTCCAAACGCGAAAGAAGAAGCGCGGCGTTTATGTCGAGAGACAAGCTGTAAAATATACAGGTAAAAAAATACATAAGGAACTTTTTGATAGTAAAAACTATGATGCTACTTCAGATAAAGTACAAAAACTTTTTTCCTTGATCTGCGGATGCTACTGACAAAACTACGACTGTACTTAATCTCACTCGGGTGAAAGAAAAATCATTTTGTTATTAATATTTTATAATATACAGGGTGTAAAAAGACAACAATGTTTTTTTAATACCTCGTATTCTTTGTAAGGTTACGATCATTTTCTTCTATGGAACCAACCCTGGGAAACGACAAAAAATTATGAAAAAAATACTGTAATTTTTTTGCGAGCAATGTATTCGTTTGATGCGCAAAGTACAAATGTACCTGTTACGGGCAATTTGATAACTGTCCGGACACTATTAATAATGGCCAGTCTGTATTCATAATACCTCTAATGGACATATATACTCAATTGGACAATGTGATGATTACTCACTTGATTAATCACGGACATGATTAATCACTTTATGAATAATGCCCACCCTATCTTAAGCAAAGTATTAAAATGTCGCACTAAGATAGATAAAGCCGTAATATAGTTATATCACTAGGGATATAACTATATACCGTAACATAGTTATACGAAAGCGATTATGTAACCGCTATTGGTGGGGGTACGGACGACAACGAACGTCTATGCGAATGCGAAATGATGTTAGAATGCGTAGCCTAAGCATTTAAGTAGCCATAGGTAGGTTAATAGTGTGCCTATTAGATAGTCCCTGATTTTTATAGCTGTCATTATAATTGTTCTTAGTTACAGATCCAAAAGAAAAACCCAAACACAATCCGCGTCCAAGACTCAACAAAAAGAAGTACATATCCTCTGTTTTGACCATACTGTCCAAATCTACAACCGGCACTCAATTCCCCGAATCGGAAGAAACTAAAAAACCAAAAAAGAGAAAACGCTGCTCTAAGTTTACTAACAGAGAATCCACCGAAAAAGAAACTGAAACAAAAACCAAACCGAAATACAGATCTAAAGTCCTTAACGATCTACAAAGGCATTTAAACGAAGTCTCTTTTGAAGTTATAAAGTACAATAAAAAAGAATCTGCATTCGCGCCGTCTAATATATCTGGGATTTCAAGCGATACCTTCCAGTCTGTAAAACGGGCTGATCCAGGGAAAAAGGTCCAAGGCATAGCCGAGCAAGTCATGGAGGGACGTCAAATGAACGAGAAGAAATCGCGGCTAACCAGCGATCCATCAACATTAATCGGCAACGAGCCTAAAGAAGATGATTCAAAGCTGGTAAACTTATTCGTTGATCTTTTAGAAACTACGTTTAATGTCTACAGTGTATCTACAGAGTTTAACCCGCTACATCAAGACTCAAATCATTCGTCAAAACTGGATATGGTTATTGACGAAAATGTTGCAACAAAAATGTCGCTTAAAGATTACGACCCGAAAAGGGAGCCAAGCTTTTTTTGCATCCCTACACCAGAGCCGATCGTACCAAGTTTTAAACACAAGATACACATGGAACCTCCTCGATTCGTTAAGACCAGGTTACCAAAATTACCGAGCCCGGTACGAAAACGAAAATCAGTAAATTCCCACAAATCTAAAACGTATACGAGCAGCAGCAAAAAACCTAAGAGCAAGAAACAGCAGAAATCTGAAATACTGAAGACTTTAAAAGAAGAATTGGCCGTTGGTTTTAACCATTATCAGGAACCGCAAAGTTTTTTCGAAGTTCTTAAAGTAATGGCTAAAAACAAGCAGAGGAATCAAGCTATATACTCCGAACCGGCTTACGATAAGAAAGGTGGTAAATTCAAGGAATGCATTTTCAAACGTCGCAACATTATCCCGGCAGGCAAAAAATATGCGAAGAAGAAACACAGTGAACGGCCGATATCAAAATTTGATTCGCCGGGTAGCTCAAAACATTACAAAAAAAATACACATCGAAAGGATTCGAATCATTCGCTGACGGTTTACAGTTCAGACGTTAAAGGCTCACCAGTAAAGAAGCTAACTATACGTAAAAAGAAACGTCCGATTTCCTATGATTATGGAAGCAGTCTTGACTTTGATTACTAGCAAAGTGGTTGGCTAAAAATGCAATGTGAATGATGGTTAAACTGGAGATAGAGATGACTCTGTAGTTGGCTCATTTTGATAACTAAGTCTATTTCTCTTATTCTCTCTTGTTTTTGGGTTACTATCTTTTTGGTTTCAATCTCTAGTTAACCAATTGAGTCTTTTGACATCGTTTATTATGTCTTCTGGTTTATTTTTGTCAATTCGATTTATCAGGATGGGAGGAGATTTACTTACATCGAGGATGCATGTTCCAAGTTCTAGTAATCATTGAAATAGTACTTCCAAGTCACCCAATTAAATACATACTTCATATTAAATTGGTTTTTATTATTAGTTCGTATTATAATAATAGTATTCTTCAGATTTCCACCCCCTTGGGGAGACAACGTAACAATTCACGCTCGAAATTTGCAAAATTATCGAAACATTTCCTCGCCTTTATTTAGAGCTTTCGTTAAATGACGTTTGATTAGTCCAACCGCTATTATTGCAAACGTTTCGATAACTTTGCGAAATATGCTGTCGTTCGTAAAGTTGTTAAGTACCTATTTATGTTAAATATTGCAATTTTAGCTAGCGGCGATAGCCCATGGTTAATGCGTACGCCTTGCGGTCAGGGGACGTAGGTTTGATCCCAGTTTCATGTTTTTCATTTTATGCTGTCACCATTTATCTCGTGCCGTAAGCACGTAAAACCGTTGGTCCTGCGTCTGATCTCTCTCCGGTCGTGTCTGCTTTCCGTCACATCGGACTATGAGAGCAGCGCCAGCCCGAAGTAAATTTTAAAATGGAGAGATCCAATTATGGCGCCTTTCCTGTTTGCTCCTAATAATACATACCTATATCTTTACCATTTAGGCGCCCTCTAGGATTTGGCGCCTGGAGCCAATGCTCCGTTCGCCGTATGGGCGGGCCGGCCCTGTATGAGAGTAACGGAATAGAGTGCATCTGTGTTTGCGCACACACTTGTACACTATATCTCCTGCGCAGTTGGAATAAACGGGCTAATCTCCGTTAAGATACCGTCACATCATCTCTAAAACATCACATCAGTGTAGAGCAAGGGTTCTCATTTTTTTATTGCCAAGGAACCCTAATTGGTTATACTTTTCCTAACGGAACCCTACTTTGATAACTACTTCGGTGCGCGCGAACAACGTTGGTCACGGAACGTGATAATATTTTTTACGGAACCCTTGCGGCCCTTTCACGGAACCCCAGGGTTCCGCGGATCACCTTTCGGGAACCGCTGGTCTAGAGTACGTTTCAGCAAATACTTCCTTTGGATGATGGCGCTAGTTAGTATGTGTATGACTACATTATCTGTGTGCATACAAAAAAATGTGTTAGTTCCGAAATCAGGCATAGGAGCTATTCTACAGGTGTTTTTTGGTCGTCAACGTTCCCGAAAACTACGGAATCTCCTCATCATCACGATAATTTTTCTCCATGGAAGCATGCCTGGGAAGTGTCTGGTTCTATATTATAGGGTCTCCAAAGAAATAGACTGGGGTGAATTTCAACAACCTCGATTTTTGACTAATTACGCTGGCGAAATTTTATATCCACTTTCTATAACTTTTTTGTATTCGAAGTAATAGCTAAAAATATATAATATTCAGTCATATGGTACACATTTTTTAAAACGTATTATTTCTTGAGATATCTGCATTTAAAAATTTCAATCGCCACCGATATTATTATCAAACCACCGAAATTGTTAATCTCTCCACTGAAATTTATTACAACCAGCGGAATTATAAATACAGGAGAACATCATACGAATTACCAATTTATTTATTTTATAAGAATATGAAAACTTTAGATTTTTCGTTTATTAGTTGGTAATAATGTTTATCATCATGATTATAGCTTAGAAACTATGATAACAAATTTAAGGAACACGTTAACAGTTAGGGAAATATTTTATTACATACTTTAAAATGCTTCCTAGTGACTTTTTTCTTAGCATAAAACGTAGTGGCCATGGTAACTCCTATAAGATCTCGCAGTTCTGACTACACCATTTCAGGAACCTAGCCGTATTTATTTATATGTACGTAAAAATCTTCGAAAACCAGAAATAAGAATCATTTCTTTTCACATTTGAAAGTGCACCTCGTTAGCTACCTTTATATATAAGGAACACCCCATCCGGAAATTCACAGTGTCGGAGATATGACATTTTATTATTATTTTTTAAATCTCCTTTTAGATGAGTAGAATGGCATATAAGAAATAAATCACATTTTATACTTTGACCTCCCAAAAATCTATCAACATGGAATGGTCAAGCAAAATTTGTTAAATGTTTTTGCCAATTAAGCCCCTACTCTTTCAAAATAATATACTGCGTCATGCGTACCCTTTATCAAACTAAATTCCTTATTTAATAAGCTACTCAAAAAGGTGTAATTTATTATGAGAAAGCTTACTAGCAGCTGACCAATATAGGTTTAAAAAAATACATTCCGTGGCGCTACAGCCTATAGCAGTGTTATATTGAGGTAAGTAGAATGTAGAACTCTTCTGTTATCATCAGGCGTACTTGTTCAAGCTACTCGGGTTTATCGCAAAGTTACTCGGGTTTATAGTAGCAATTTTGGGTAGTTTCCTTGGGTTTGAACCGAAGGCCAAGTCGTAATCAATATCACAAAACGTGGGAATGAAGTAGATAATAATTATGTGCATGAGTACACCTACTAGGCCAGTAGAACATTCAATATATAGATATTTTTTCTGAGAACAGTCAGGACTCAGAAAAATATTACATTCTTATTGGTCAGCTATTAATATTGAGAGATGAATCTTAAGTGCCTGGAAGAACTTAGTTAATTTAGGAACGGTTCCCTTCCTATGATCTTATAACGTCTACTTGTCGATATGTGTGCTTATGCTGTCTATCGATTGACCTACAGTGCTCAGACTGCTTCAGGAACACCATTAGGTATGCTAATCGCCTACCAAAAAGGAACTGGACAGTAAAAGTGCCGGCCATGGTAGTCGTTTAGACACCGAAAGATAGACGAACAGTGCAACTGGCTGGATGCTACAGAGCGGCTGCCTGGGGTAGGAGTAAGACGAGATGGAGGTGGCGGTATGACCTCGATTCGAGTTGAACTGCATCATGAAAAGGCCTTTGGATAGCAGTAAGATTCCTATGCTATAATATATATATTATAATGTCAGTTCATCACCTTTGTATTTTTTAAATTTGACTACAAACTTAGGTTACTTGTTAAAAAAGGTTGTCGCGCCATAGGATACACAATTCTTATTAGTCAGCTGTTGGTAAGCTTTTTCATAATTATACCTTTTGAATTTAAAGTGTGCGAATCACGTGAAATCATTATTTTGAATGAATAGGAAAGAAAATTATAAACCTTTTGGTAATTGTACTTTGACAATGCCAAGTTGATGTCTGTTGTTTTGTCTCCAATGATTATCTAGTTGAATTACTGAAATATACACGTATTTTAGTTTTTTATGCATTTCCATTTAATAATAAGGTGATTTTAAAAACATTACAAAATGGGGCATAACCCTGAAGCCGTAATTTTTTAATGGGTCTTCCTACCCATGAAGGTAGAAAATGGGCTGTACTTTTACATCTCAATAGAAATAATACCCGTTTTCCAGTCATCCTGTATACAAAAAGACAAAATATCAATTACGGTGACATTATTATATTACGGTGGCCCTCTTTTTTGCCACCGGAGCCACTGGAGTTGCGACACCGTACTTAGAATTAAGTAACAAATTTCAAATTATAACGGACACTATTATTTTAATTGTAATAATTCATTTGCAATTACGTCGATACATCTAATCTTTAATCATCTGTAAAAATTCTTTTGAAACAGCCTTTTAGTTTTTTAAATACACATGACACCGTTATATGATAAATTTGTATTCCTGCGCCACCGCAGGTTATACTTACGTTTTTGGCGGGAAAACTGTATAGTGTATCAAACATCCTTGTACTTGGTATACGATGGCTTGACAGAGCAGTGTGGGGAAAGATAGCTTAGCATCTATCTAATTCATTATGATGAAATAGTGTAATGTTCAAAATGCGCCAGCGTTATTGACTTTTTCCGCGGGACATTTTTAAAAAGCTGTTACAGGTACTACCGGGTTAAGTTAAATTACTGTTCATGGTGTAAATAATAGTGTTATTTAATGTATTTTTAAAATATGTATGTATTCTGTTAAATTAATTCACCCGAAAATTTAAATATTCAAATTTATTTTTGCAAATGAAGTGGGGACATAGCACCGCAATTAGATTTAGAGCCTTTGATAATTTTTTTAATGCGTAAACAAATAGATTTTGGTCTTAAGTTTTAAACGTTAGTCTAGATCACTGTCTATACTTAATGAAAAAAAATTAATAAATGTGCATTTTGCACTTTCCACTACGATTTTCATCCACGCCGCGCTAAAAACGTACCTGGGAAATTCACCCACTGCGTTTTTCTGCATAAATGCACATTGACTCGTGTAGCAAGATGTTTTCACGAGAAATAATTAATATCTGTCTATGAAAAAACTAGCATAAACATTGGACACAATAAATTTCGCCCGATCAAGTAATTTAAAAAAATCAAAAAATTTACATTGTTTTCCAGCATTTTTTTTTGCATAAACTTACTTTATTTGATGTATAGAGTACCTTTCGTTAAGGGAGGCAACGAAAAACACCTGTATAGTCCTACCTACCCATATAAGTAACTTGAAGAATAAAAAAAATATTTAAATACTAAAAATTTTATTACATACTTAGCTTACAAATGTTGTATGAGGAGTACATAATTCTTAACTACGCTTACAAAAAAATGGAATAATACTTAAATGCATTAATCTAATAATAATAGTTAATAATTATGTTTATAATTATAATCTTTTATTACTACTGTAATAAACATTAAAAATAAACGTAAAATCCTATTTTCTTAGCAATATGGAAACCTATATGCAATACAATATACAGGATGTAACAAAAAGGATATGTTAAGCGAAAAGCTACGTAAATAGCCCACTATAGAGAACCTATCTACAAAATTTGAGACTCGAAATCACATTTTTATTTTTTAAGATTGTATGAAAATTTCTGAGATATTTAAAAATTCTCCATACTATCGGGAAAAATAAACATGTGATTTCGGGTCTCAAATTTTGTGTATAGGTTCTCTACAGTGGGCTATTTACGTAGCTTTTCGTTTAACATACCCTTTTTGTTACACCTGTATAACTATTTCCCTAGCTTCCACCCGTGACACCAATGACACTTGGATAATGAACTTATTAGTTTACAAAAAAAAAGTAATCGTTGGTTTTACAAGTGCTATTGTAACAAGTTTTTTTGTAAAACAATTTTAAAGATTAATAAATTTAAAAAAAATTAAAAAAATCGTGCATGTCGTAAGAGTCGACTAAGGAACTCGGGGGCGTTCTCTCAGGCGATGAACTAGCAACTCGTCACTGGTTCTGGCTACCCCCTTTTGGAATACAGCTGTGTCCATGTAAACATTACATACTAGGGTCGATTCTGGCAGTCACACTTAAACCTAAACGTAAAATTAGTCCTACCTAAACCTAACCTAACCTAAACCTAATCTTAGTCAGGTCTATCTCTCTCCGCTCTTAACACAAATGGCTGAAAGAGAAAAGGACAGGTAGGACTAATTTTACGTTTAGGTTTAAGTCTGACTGCCGGAATCGACCTAAATATATATTCACTATGGGTGCGCCCACCACCGGGGCCCTACACCGTCCACTGACCCTCGGATCTGATAACTCATAACTGCGAAAACAGGCACTTGCACTAACTACAATCGCCACGAGAATTATCAGGATAATCCTGAGGATGCCACGGTTGTTGGCGAAACATATGTAGATTATTTATCTAGTTTTTGATTTCGGAAATAGTGCAATGTATTATCTTGCATGCTAGGTGCTCGGGTCTGGTTTCTCGTGGCGATTGTAATTAGTGCAAGTGCCTGTTTTCGCAGTTATGAGTTATCAGATCCGAGGGTCAGTGGAGGGTGTAGGGCCCGGTGGTGGGCGCACCCATAGTGAATGTTTGAACTTCCGAATTGTAACGCCTAATACAATTTCATTTCTAAATATATATGTTACTCATATGTACTAAAATGGAATACTATATCCTACATTATTTTAAATTCATAAAATTTACAATTACTAGTAAAGCTGGCAACAGTCGCCCGTTTTGATCTCGTGTTAGCAAAAACCCAGGCCGCACGCACGCGTCTCATAATTGTTTATTATAATTCTTGCATTGTATTATATTTTGAATGTAAACCAGAATTCATAAAATTGTACAGTCCACTCACTTATTTATCGATACGAAACAGCCATATTGTTGTCTCAAGTTTCAGAATATCAAAACTTTTGTTTGTAACCTTTCAGAACACATTTTTCAATAGGCAGATACATAACTGTTAAATTTTGATGTTGTCTTTCTCTAAAACTCGATAAAGACAAAGACAACATCAACTTTATCCTTCAAATAAACCTATCTGACTATTAATATTAATTATTTCGTCATGCGAGTCAATTGACCCGGTAGCTCAGTTGGTTAGAGCAAAAGCACGGTTTGCGAGAGGTCGTGAGTTCAAGTCTCACTCGGGTGATTTTTTTTTTCATTTCTTAATAGTATAAAAAAATCATGATCATTATGCCATAAATATTTAGCGCGAAACACAAATTAAAATAAATTAATTGTTTATAAATACAGTGTAATCTCACTAATCCGGCACTTCGATACATCGGCACGTCCAATAATCCGGCACCCTCCGCCCACGCCGCCTCCCTAGCCCCTCTATACCTGTGCGCTTCGGTCGCTGCGTCGTCGACTAGCAGTCTAACCTCAAAACTGTGTTTGTTTTTTTCAAGTAAGAATAGTTTATTTATAGTTAAAAATGTCAAATAAACGCAAACACAAGACACTAGATTTGAATAATAAAATGGAGATTTTAAAGAAGTTAGATAGTGGAGAAAACATGTGCAAATTGGCAAAAGAATATGGTGTTGGGCGTGCTACTATACACGATCTTAAGAAGAAAAGGCAAAAGATAGTAGACCACGTCAAGACAATGGAAGCGGGGCCAGGAAAGCGTAAAACACTAAAAGTTGGCGATTGTCCAAAAATGGAAAACGCTCTTTACACGTGGTTCCTACAACGGCGTTCTAAGCACAGTCCTATATCTGGAGAAATTCTGAAAGCCAAAGCAATCGAATTTTATAAAAAAATTACCCACAAAGATGATTTTCGTGCCAGCGATGGATGGCTGGATAAATTTAAAAAGCGATTTGGTATCCGTCTATTAACCATATCGGGTGAGAAACTATCAAGCGACGAATCTGCAGTACAGCCATTTATCCGGCATTTTAAAAACAAAATAGAAGAACTGGGTCTTCTTCCTGACCAAATCTATAACGCAGACGAGAGTGGTCTGTTCTGGAGACTGTTGCCCAATAAAACATTCGTATCTTCTCAAGAAGAAAGTGCACCCGGTCGTAAAGTGAGTAAAGATAGAATCACATTCATGCCGTGTTCAAATGCTACTGGAACGCACAAATTGGATTTATTAGTGATTGGAAAAGCAAAAAATCCCAGAGCATTCAAAAACATTTGTCTGCCAGTCTGTTATAAAAACCAAATTAAAAGTTGGGTCACGAGAGAGGTATTTAGCGAATGGTTTCATAAAGACTTTGTCCCAGAAGTCAAGAAGTTTATGAGAAGATCCAATTTGCCCATAAAAGCTTTACTCGTACTTGACAATGCTCCAGGCCACCCAAATGCACAGGAACTTAAATCAAGTGATGGGAATATTCAGAGCATCTTTCTACCACCAAACTGCACACCTTTACTGCAGCCGATGGATCAAAATGTTATCCAAAAAATAAAGTCTTTGTATAAAAATAAATTGCTGATCCACATTATATCTCAGGATGGTGATATAACGCAGAGCCTTAAAGGATTGAATTTGAAGGATGTTGTATTCTCTCTCGCTCATGCTTGGAAGTCTGTTTCATCTAACTTAATCCAATCTTCATGGAAAAAGTTATGGCCTACAATGAATGATGTATCAGAAACAGAGGAAACAGATGAATGGGATCCTGAAGATAATGTGCCTATTGCCGATTGGTTACAAAATCTATCAGAAAAAGGATTAGAGACAAGTGAAGATAATTTAAATTCTTGGTTTCAAGGAATCGAAGAAACAGAGCAAATTATGACAGATGAAGAAATTGTATGTGAAGCAGTACAAGAAGAAAACTCTGTAGAAATATTGGAGCCACGAACTAGTACAACTCCTGTAAGAGTTAAACCAGATGATGCATTGATTTGTTTCAATACCTGCATAACATGGGCAGAAGAAAACGGCATATCTGCCAAAGATATTATAACTCTTCGCAACATGCGAGAAAAGGTATTTAAGCAAGGACTACAACTTGCACAAAAGCAGACCTCAATTAAGGATTATTTTAAAACAACTTAATTATATATGTACCGAATAATTTGATACATTATATACATTTATTTCCTCTATGAAATGCTTTATTTTATTTATTACCTATGACTTTTTCACTATAATCCAGTAATCCGAACATTCCAATAATCCGGCACCCTCCGGTTTTTAATAGTGCCGGATTAGTGAGATTACACTGTACATAGTTATATTGATAACATCGTTCATTCGCTGCTCTTTGTCTGCTGGCCGCCTGCCTGAAGCCAACATTGTGTGGAAGCTCATGTTTACAATAAAGTTATAGTAAATTATTAATAAAGAAAATGGAAAAAATTCTTCACCCGAGTGGGAATCGAACCCACGACCACTGCAAACCGTGCCAGCCGCTGTAACCACTGAGCCACCGGGTCAATTACTCGGATGACGAATTTTACCATCTCTTTTCTAAATTACATATTGGCAACGTTATTCTTCATCCCGATAGCTATACACTAGCCAAATGTTAATAAATAAAGTTATAGTAAATTACCTACATATTTATATATCTAGTTTAAATTGCATTTAGCTTAATATAATATAGTCAGTAATCTCGTGTTAAATACCTAAACTAAGGGCCAATTTTTCCAAACGTCCGATAGCCTATTAGAGGAATAAAGTTAAGTTACTTTATGCTGTCTCTATTATGATCACATATTAGAGGAAGACAGCATCAACTTTATTCCTCTGACTAGTGAACGCCCGCTACTCCGTCCGCGTGGACTACAGAAAATACAAAATGTCGAAATTATCCGGGATAAAAAGTAGCCTATATGTTAAGTGGGACCTGTCACGATCTGATTAGATAGAACTGAAAACCGCATCGAAATCGGTTCAGCCGTTTCTGAGATTAGCGTGCACAAACGCACAGAAAAATCGATAAACAGATAAAAATTCCAAAACTAATTATTTTGAGTTCTATTGCGTTGATAAAGATCTCCTATAATATATTTTCTCATATATCTTCCATGTACAGACAGCGATCCGTTACATTTTTATTATATGTATAGATAGCTATCTGACGTATAAACCTAGACGTATAGGCCTTACAATAAATACGACCATACAGGTAAACAAGATAAATAATAGGCAAGGACTTTACTTCATATTTGCTTGCTAATTTTCTTAGAAATGACATTGAAGCTATCCCCCTTTATAGTTTGCGCAAGCGTGGCCGTAGTTAACCTCCCCCCCCCCTCAACCCCATCTAAACCCCCTTATCCCCCTACTGTCTCCCTGCGTAGGTGTGATAACTTTTCACATCGCACTATCTTTTACCTCTTTCTTCAATATCTCCGTCCCGTCAAACAAAATCCCCCTACCCCTCTACCCACTTATGCCCCCCCCCCTACTGCCTCGCCTCCGTGGGCGCAGGCTGAAGTAAACCTCATCTAAACTCACCCTTTACATCGATGCACCTTTGAACTAACCTTTTTCTTTATATCGTCGCCCCCCCCCCCCTACCTACCAAAACTACTGTAACCGCTGCGCGGGCGCATGCCTGAGTAAACGCTAAATAAATGTTTTCTTTCTTTGTTATTTCCATCTAAAATCTATGATGACACCCTTTCCTTTCTCTTCTAAACAATCCCACCTTTTACCCTCCCCCCCTACTGTCGTGGCTGGGCGGGTGCGGGTGGCGGAAACCACCGCACATGCTCGACGGGCGCCCCCCTCACTCCCCCTTTCCCCTTCCCCCCTACTGTCGTGGCTGGGCGGGTGCGGGTGGGGGGAAGCACCGCACATGCTCGACGGGAGCCCTCTCATCATCAGCGGACAGATGTCGCGCCAGCACGCTGAATATCTGACTGTTGAGGACCTGGAAGCGGCGGATGCGGTCCGTCATGCGTTTCAACGGCTGGAATAGAACAAGACATTCAAATTACCTTTTGTACTGTGACCTGTGGTGCCGAGACGTGGTCTCTAACTATGTGCCTCATAAAGAAGCTCAGGATCGCACAGCGAGCGATGGAGAGAGCTATGCTTGGGATCTCTCTGCGTGATCGAATCAGAAATGAGGAGATCCGCAGACGTACAAAGATCACCGACATAGCTGAACGGTCCAGCAACCTGAAGTGGCAATGGGTAGGGCACATAGCTCGAAGAACTGATGGCCGATGGAGTCGGAAAGTTCTAGAGTGGATACCACGTATCGGCAAACGCAGCGTGGGAAGGACACCCGCGAGGTGGACGGACGACCTAACCAAGGTCGTGGGCGGTGGTCGGATGCAGGCTGCTTCCGACCGGTCGGAAAGGGGGCTATGTTCAGCAGTGGACTTAGCAAAGCTGAAAATTATGTAAATACTCACGATGCCCTTAACCAGTTCATCTTTCCCGTCCACCCTTTGCACCCTCAGGATGTGGTAGCAGAAGTCCAGGGCTTCAAACCTTCGCTGCTGTCCGAGCAAGGCTATGATGGTGCAGCCTGCCCAGTGAAGCCCTTCGCCGAATAACTCCCTAGGGGAAACAATTCAATATATTTATTCAAGAAGAAGCAAAATGATGAAAAAACAAAATTATCCGGGAATAAAATATTTTCCCAGGATAAAAAGTAGCCTATGTGTTAATCCAGGGTGTCAACTAACTCCATAGCAAATTTTATTAAAATCGCTCCAGCTGTATTCTGGAAATAAATGCCTTTTTACTTTATGTACTTCATTCAATATATACATACATACATATAATCACGCCTTTATCCCTTACGGGGTAGGCAGAACACCAAGGGTCGATAGAACCAAATGGTGCCACTTCTGACCAATTTTGAGGGTATAGTTGAGATGTACAAGTTCGGTTAGTAGTGACAGGTGGTCAGCCCATCGTCTACAAAACACCAAGACCCTCTTGTACCTCTACTGACTTGTACAGTATGCCCGGGATGAGAAGCAGCTGTAGTATTTTACGTTTTTGCTTTCACTCCCAGAGCAGCATAGAATAATTCAATATATTCATTGCATATAGTGTGGTTTGGGCAAAGGTGGGTACCAACGCCTCCCGTGTTAACAACATAGTCTGAAAATCACACTGCGGTCACCAACCCGCCTGCCCAGCGTGGTGACACATAATCAATTAATTTCATATATATTTAGTGCATGCATATCACGATAAACCCGAGGAGGGTTGCCGTCAGGCAGGCAGCCGGCCGTATAACAAAAGCGCAGGATGATGACTAAATACTTACTCGACAGTGAACTGCGTGTCTCCAACGGGAATGCAGTATAGGAACTGAAGGGCTGACCATAGTCTGAAACAAGGAACTAAATATTATTTCTTGTTCAGTGATATACATGGTCATAGAGGAATAAGATGTAGACATAGAGTGCTAATGTCATACTAACTGTTTCGATGCACCATTAGACTTTTCGGTACCTCACAATTCCAGTCCTTGACACTTAGATTGCATTACTATACATTACAATACATTAGTAATGTAGTACATTACTATACATTACACTAATAGAATCTAAGTGTCAAGGACTGGAATTGTGAGGCGCCGTAAAGTCTAATGGTGCATCGAAACTGTTAGTATGACATTAGCACTCTATGTCTACATCTTATTCCTCTATGACAGGGTGTAACATAAAGGGTATGTTAAGCGAAAAGCTATGTAAATAGCCCACTATAGAGATCCCATTTCCAAAATTTGAGACTCGAAATCACATGTTTATTTCTCTAGATTGTATGAAAATTCTTGAGTTGTTTAGGAATTCTCCATACTATCTGGAAAAATAAAGATGTGATTTCGAGTCTGAAATTTTGTGGGTAGGTTCCTTTTAGCGGGCTATTTACATAACTTTTCGCTTAACATACCCTTTTTGTTACACCCTGTATATGTCCAACAGTGGACTTCTCAGGGCTGTAAATGATGTAGATGATGATATATCACCACTAACTTCGGTGACGCTTATTAGCTAACATTAGTGATGCATTAGTTACTGTAGTGAAGCCCTTGTGATTTCAGTGACGTATCACCAGCTATACATGTTACTAACTACAGTGACGCATTACCTGTGGAACTCGCTAGTATCGTCTGTGTTAGCGGGTTGCGCGGGCGCAGTCGGCCACAGCGGCGGCTGTAGGCTCGCCTGTATCTTCCGGAGCACCACAGAGAACAGGGAGAGGCCGCAGCAGAGGCGTTCGCGGGTTAGTAACTCGCCTTCGCGAGCTAGCTGGCTTTGCTGGAAGATAATTGGGCAAACTAGGATAAGATCGCCAAAGAAAATTAAGATAGTATATGCAAAAAAAAAGTTTATATCAAATACTAACTGTCACCCGCAGCTCAGTAGCAGCGGCTAAGTATATTTTCATACAAAAATAGTGTGCCGCGGAGCGGGGGTGAAGTATGGGACGAGGGGAGCATCCTAACACTGTAGCCCTGCCCATTTACATAGAAACCACCTTGTAGTGACTAGTCAAACTACTTGCTCATTATCAATATGGTTCAAAATTGTTTTACTAGTGCAATTACTCATCACTATTCCGGTAAAAAAAAAGTACCCTGATAAAAGCGCTAGTGTCTTTGTAATTTTAATACGGTTACATTTCGGAACACAAGCGTGTGGTTACAGCTACTGCGTTACACTGACGCTGAAGCTCCGCCCCTATCATGACGTCATGGCCTCACGATTGCCACACGACTCACTTCATAGTCCCACCTCCTCTTTTATATCTTCTTCATGATGGTAACTAACATTATAACACGAGAAACAAGATATATTGTGTGGTATACATTTTATTATGTTCCGAAAATGAGATAATTATAAATTATAAAATTATTAATTAACAAAGAAATGGAAAAAATTCTTCACCCGAGTGGTAATCGAACCCACGACCACTGCAAACCGTGCCAGCCGCTCTAACCACTGAGCTACCGGGTCAATTACTCGGATGACTATATAGATATACCTATACATATAATTTACCTTGGCAGTGCCGTATTTGTCGACATTTTGTACAATCTGTAACGCGGCGTATTTTGCTTCGAGACGCTTTTGTTTCGTCTCCGCTTTCTCACCCTCTGTGGAAAGATATACATTTATTGATTTATTTAAATTTATTACTATCATGCTACATGTTGGTAGCTGTGGGATCTATTTTTGAGAACACAATATATACATATATACATACATATCGCTGGTTTGTTTCGATAGTGACATAATCGAAAAACACACTTTTTTCAGGAGAGCGATTTAAAAAAGGCGAGGCGAGGAAAATTCACCCAGTCAGATAGTGTCACAGGTGTCGCCACGTCGTCAATTTTGCGAATAGAAATATGAGTCTTACTCACCGTATAGAACAGGCTATTTTGCGTTGAATGGTGTTATTGACTCAATTTCGACACATTTGGTTTTGTGTCACTATCGAAACAAAGCAGCGATATAATCACGCCTTTATCCCTTACGGGGTAGGCAGAGCACCAAGGGCCGATAGAATACAGTAGTGTGTATAAAATTCAAAAGATGTATTCGACACGAAAGTAAACAGGGTGTTTTTTTGTGGCCACCTTTAACGAAGGGTACGTACTCTATACATAAAATAAAGTAAGTTTATGCCAAAAAAAATGCTGGGAAAAAAAAATAAAAAAAATTAATTACTTGATCTGGTGAAATTTATAGTGTTTATGCTAGTTTATTTATAGACAGATATTAATTATTTCTCGTGAAAAAATCTTGCTACGTGCGTCTATGTGCATTTATGCAGAAAAACGCAGTCTATTTACTCAACTTTGGACCCTAATATTTTGGAAACCAGACACTTCCCAGGTATGCTTCCATGGAGAAAAATGATCGTGATGATGAGGAGATTCCGTAGTTTTCGGGAACGTTGACGACCAAAAATCATCCTGTATATACAAACTTATTTGTCGATTGTCATTTTTATATATCTTAACTTCCTGTTTAATGTAGTTGCTAGCTCATCGTCTGAGAGAACGTCCCCGAGTTCCTCAGTCGACTCTTACGACATGCACGGAACGAGATGCAGCTCATGTATTCTAGTGTAGCCCTGCATCAGGACAGGACAATTAAGTTAACGTATAATACCTGCGACGTAAGGGCGCGGCAGAATATTCTGGAAGGGCGCCGCGTGAAGCAAATCCGTCACTTCTTCTTGACTTAGGGCCTGCGAGACAGCAATACATATTAACAATATGGTATACAGGGTGTAACAGAAAGGGTATGTTAAGCGAAAAGCTATGTAAATAGCCCACTATAGAGATCCCATTTCCAAAATTTGAGACTCGAAATCACATGTTTATTTCTCTAGATTGTATGAAAATTCTTGAGTTGTTTAGGAATTCTCCATACTATCTGGAAAAATAAAGATGTGATTTCGAGTCCGAAATTTTGTGGGTAGGTTCCTTTTAGCGGGCTATTTACATAGATTTTCGCTTAACATACCCCTTTTGTTACACCCTGTATACAAGAAAAAAACTTATCCTTACTTTAAAAAAGAAAATTACAAAGTAACTCTGTGACACGCAATCACGTCAAATGTACTGAAAACACTTAAATGAAATGTATACCTCATTTTATTTAGAAATAGGAAGAATGCGAAAAAACGAAATCAGGTTTTTTACTAGGCACAGTTTTGTGTATTATTATCATCAATAGTTCCTAAAGAGTTTTCTACACAATTCAATAGTACCTACTCATATGAAGTTTGCACTATAAAAAACTTAAAGAAGCTGATTTCGCAAACATAAAACTGAACTTTTAGTAGTAGGCTACATCAATATGGAAAAATGACAAACTTCACTCATATCTTACAAGTATGAGTGTTCTAATGTTTACAAACAATGCTTCTTCAAAAATTAGATTTCTATCTATAAAAAAAAACGGGGAATAGTACAGAGATAGGCTTAAGGGGGGACTAAGGAGTACTCTCTTAAAATTTAGCCTCTCTTAGTACTCCACCTACAATTACCCTCTCATACCTACTGCTTTATGTCCTACTTACCCTCTCATACTCTTATCCTCACTCCTTTCATATTCTTACCCTTTCTTATCTGCTCTATCCTACTCTCTCATACTCCACCCTATTTTATCCTCTCTTACGATATCATGCCCTATCACACTCTTCCTCTCTTACCAAAATAATACTCCTACCCTGTCTTACTCTCTCATACCTCTACCCTTTCTTACTCTAACTCTCTTACAATCTCATACTCTTACCTTTTCACTCTTCCCTCTCTTATTAAAATTATATTACCCTCTTTTGCCCTCCCATACTCATTAATAACCTTATTTTAATGTTCTCTATATATTATAACATTATTAATAAAGAAATGGAAAAAATTCCTCACCCGGGTGGGAATCGAACCCACGACCTCTGCATACCGCGTACCAGCGCTCTTACCACTGAGCTACCGGGTCAATTACTCGGATGACGAATTTTACCATCTCTTTTTGAAATTACATATTGGCAACGTTATTTTTCATCCCGATAGCTATACACTAGCCAAATCTCGGCAAACAAAGCTGAATCCCTCAGCACAATGTTTAAAGATGAAACGATCAACCATATCCTAACGGATTATATTAATGGAGAAGTGTTTTTATAAATTTATCTTAGTCAAGATATTATATATTATAAAATTATTAATAAAGAAATGGAAAAAATTCCTCACCCGGGTGGGAATCCCTATATATGTAAAACACATACCTGTTCAATCAGCATACAGAACAGTATAATGTTCCCCAGTTCTCTAAACGCGTGGAACAGTTCGGTCCTCGCGTCTGAGTATTGAACTATATCCGTCAGTTGCGCGTGGTAGTATCCTAGGACGCCTGCAAACAAAAGGATACATAAGATGTTGGGCAGAAGTGTGCAAAACACACACCCACTTATCACCAGTTAGTCGATCAAGTCGCACATGGTCATTTTATAAGACCGGAAAGTGCCTTAAAAACCTTTTTTCATTTTGGAGTCTAAATTTTTGCGCGAAAACGTTAGCCGCCATTCTATGACGTCATTCCAATAAGAAATTGACTTGATTACAGTGTGGATGACGTCACAAAATGTAGTTTTCTTGTCCTTTTCTGGACCACCGCCATCTGCTGGGTCCAGCTGAAAACCGGCGCTGCAGACCATTTGCTTTTTTCTGCAGTATGCTGAGCTGAATTGCACTCCAGCAGATTTTTTCTATTTGGTTGTATGATGTTTTGTGTCATCATCATCATCATCAGCCTATTGCAGTCCACTGCTGGACGTAGGCCTCCCCCAGGGCACGTCACAAGACTGCCATGGGGGGTATTTGCCCATAGTCATCACGCTGGGCAGACGGGTTTGCGTAATGCTGAGTAAATTATATATTTATTTAGGGGTTGATCGTCGATAATAAAATACGTTATTCAGTTTCCACTTGTATTTAGTAATCACAAATTACAATGCGTGTTAACCGTTGCTCTATTCCCTAACGACTACCTAGGTGGGGGCTACCTCCACTAGCCTCGCGCTAGTGCTGTGTCAGCACCTACATGTCCCTACAATACTCCCCCTCTAACAAAAAAATTTATTACATTAGAAAGCCAACATAATATTTAACAGTTTCGTTAAGATACACATTTCTTTCTCTCTTATTGCTATTGGACACATGCTCGAGGTTATGTATATTATGAATGTAAGTATCTTAAGCCGATTGGTGTAGTAGGTAGTGACCCTGCCTGCGACGCCATAGATCCTAGGTTCGAATCCCGGTAGGTGCAAACATTGATATGATGAATATTGATGTTTGTTTCCGAGTCATGGATGTTTCTATACTTATCTATGTATTTATATACCGTTGCTTAGTACCCACGACACAAGACCTTAGGGATCTTAATGTGGGACTGGGTTAATGTGTTGTGAAGTGTAAAAAAAAAATTAAGCATACTTACCATTGGAGCCGTAATCGTACCGCGGCAGCTTGCACTGCCTGGGCATCGCACTGGCCAGTGCCCGGGTGAACTGAGCCACAGTCCCGTGCAGCAAACCTCGAGCCACTCCCAGCAGTTCGCTGACCACGACTGCTGCACCCTGGTAGCCGAGCAACCTGACCAGGGCGTGGAGATGGGGCGCTCCCACGAACCCTGGGGTAAGGGGGGAATATGATCATACAGGCTGTTTTTTCGTTGCCACCCTTAACGAAGGGTACGTACTCTATACATCAAATAAAGTAAGTTTATGCCAAAAAAAATGCTGGGAAATAAAAAATCTTGATCGGGCAAAATTTATAATGTCCAGTATTTATGCTAGTTTTTTCATAGACAGATATTTATTATTTCTCTTGAAAAAAATCTTGCTACGCGCGTCTATGTGCATTTATGCAGAAAAACGCAGGCGAATTACTCAACTTTGGACCCTAATATCTTGGAAACCAGACACTTCCCAGGTATCTTTCCATGAAGAAAAATGATCGTGATGATGAGGAGATTCCGTAGTTTTCGGGAACGTTAACGACCAAAAATCATCCTGTACAGTTCGTCGACAGAGTCAATCTTAGTGGAGGAGCGATACTCAAGAAAAATGGGTACAGGGCAGAGTTTCCGCCCTAACTCACAGTGAGCTATATATATATATATATATATATATATATATAGATCGCGGTATAGTTTGCCGACGGAATCAGTGTTATTGGAATTGGATGCCACAAGTAAATTGTACTTCAAATATACAACAGGGCAGGATGAAGGACCGGACTGGGGCCTGTAAGTTTATCTAAGGAACCCAATCTGGTTCAGAACTTTGAATTGTAATGTCGCGACTAAAATCGCTACTTCAAAAATCGCTTCCGTTGTCGGTTTGTCTGTGCGTTTGTGCACGCTAATCTCAGAAACAGCTTAACCGATTTCGATGCAGTTTTCAGGAATATATTGTGACAGGTCCCACTTAACATATAGGGTACTTTTTATGCCGGAAAAATGTTTTTATCCCAGATAATTTCGACATATTTTTTTTACTGTAGTCCACGCGGACGGAGTCGCGGGCGTCCACTGGTAAATAAATAAAGTAAATGGGGGGCACCTACGAAGCCTGGAGAATATCGCTCGATAAATGGGAAATAATAATGCCTACAAACTTAAGCCAAGGAATAGAGAGTGCCTGCAGGTGGGAGGCGCCTGCGAACCTTTCGTTACTCTCATAGTCCGATGGGACGGAAAGCCGACACGAGCGGAGAGATATGACGCAGGACAAACGGTTTTACGTGCTTTGCAAGACACGAAATAAGTGACGTAGGGACGAATGAAAGAAAAATACATATTGCGCTGACCCCAAGATAAATAAATATAAATAAATAAATAAATAAATATTCACAACTTGTTCGTGTCCGTATTGCTGACCCATCCATTTCCAATCCGCAGACAAGCTCGCTTAGCCCGACTTACCGGCATACTGTGCGTATTGCGCTGAATAAGCTAGAGACAGCTGCTTCGATCCCCACAGTAGCGCGTGTCCGTATTGCTGCGGTCTTTCCCGTTGGACGCCTGCTGCGAATTGTATGCCGCGGCATTTCACGAAACTGAAACAAAATATGAGAAAACGTCAATTTTAAGGCCAATTTGCAACATAGATACATACATTAAATTATGATACAGTCACACACACTGGCGGCTCGTCCTAAAGAGCGCTAGTGCAGTGCACTCCCACCCATGAAGATTACATAGGCAATCTATATTTCTCTATATTTATAATTATCTTTAAATCCTACTATGTTTATACAATAGTGTCTGCGCGTTTGTCTCAAGTAGAGCACTAGCGGTCGCGCTCCAATGAAACGAAATTTGGTACGATTCCTAGTACTGTATTCAATGAGTGCGAAAGGGACATACCGACATAGGCCGGCGCGTGAAACAGAAGATTTCGTATGAAAAATTAGCCTTATCTGGAGCGCCGCTCACTTTAATTCGCGTATGCGGCCACTAGAGTTCGCTTAGTCCGAGTTAGAACGCGATATGGTTGTCTTTAATATGTTTCATTAGGTCATCTGAATTTTATAAGTGCACGGTTGAACTTGCACCATCTCATTCATTAACGGAGTGAACATCCATCTAAAAATGTCAGCAGCCGCCTTTGGTTACACCTATACCTCTATGCTGCTCTGGGGGTGAAAAAAAAAGTAGAGGGACAAGAGGGTCAGTGTTTTGTAGGCGATGGGCTGACCACCTTTATACACGTACTTGGCTGCTTCCGACCGGTCGGAGTGGAGGTTGTTGGGGGAGGCCTATGTCCAACAGTGGACTTCTCAGGGCTGTAAATGATGATGATGATGATGATATCTACTTACCGTGCAGTAGCCGCATTATAGCAATAATTCGGCAGCAGATCGTAATTAAGCTCCCAAAATACGTGCAAAGTGACGCGTCCATACGGAGCCAGCACACCATGGTCCGACTCACGGAGAATGCTGTCGAACTCGTCGAGGGTGAGGTAGCGGCTCAGCAGGGCGTGGCAGAGACGGTTCACTGATATCAGGCCTTCTAACTCCTGGGGAAGAAGGTTTTTTTTATAGATAACTAATGATACGGGTGTATGTACCTATATGTAACGTCCGGACCATGGATGGATGGATAGATGTGTGTTACTCTTTCACGTAAAAACCGCTGGAGCGATTTCAATAAAATTTTGTATGGGCTTAGCTGACACCCTGGATTAACATATAGGCTACGTTTTATCCCGGGAAAATATTTTTATCGCGGATAATTTCGACATTTTGTTGCGTTTATCTGCAGTTCACGCGAACGAAGTCACGGGCGTCCACTAGTAATTTAATAAAACATGAACGACCAGGGAAACGTCAAGGCGACATCGGTTCACAGTTGAAGTGCCGAAAACTCGTACTAAGCGTTTTGCTTCTACATTCATAGTGCGAACGGCCAAGCTGTATAACTCCCTGCCTGAATTCCTGTTCCCCATGAACTATATAATCTTGCGGTCTTCAAGTCGAGAGTGAACCGGTTTCTTTTAGGCAAGCGCGCTCCATCTTAGACTGCAACGGTGCTTACCATCAGGCGCGTTGTGGTCAAGGGTAAGCCTATTTAATATGCAAATAATAAAAAAAGCATGCAAATAATTTTATTTAATCAACAACTGACTCCTGCACAATAAGAACGGCAAATTTTTGTGATTTCTAGTGATGTTTCATACTTACGACTATACCGGTGATATCCCCTGCTTCGAATTTCGCCACCGCTGCGTCTAAAGCGCGATGCATATCAGAGTTTATACGTTGGGCTACCTGCGATAACAAATTAACTTATTAATATATATCGCGTACATCGCAACTTTTAGAATATCACACCATGTCTGCCCGTGGGTATTGTAAGGGTTTCCGGGAGGTGGGCAGCAGCGCCTTCCGTGCTAACAACAAAATCCAAAAATCACACTGCGGTCACCAACCCGCCTGCCCAGCGTGGTGACTATGGACAAACCCCCCTGTGGCAGTAGTCTTGTGACGTACCCTGGGGGAGGCCTACGTCCAGCAGTGGACCGCAATAGGCTGAAGACGAAGACATTTACATGTGTGTGACTTACCAAAGCGCACAAATCAACATGTCGGCCGAGCAACGCGACATGTCTCTGCCGCAGCAGGGACGCGTACCGCCCCGCGCCGCCCCCCGACACCGCGCCGCGTGCGGCACACTCCGCGCGATATCGCTTGTCTAGCAACATACTGGGGGCAAGAGGCAAGATTATACAGGGTGTAACAAAAAGGGTATGTTAAGCGAAAAGCTATGTAAATAGCCCACTATAGAGAACCTATCCACAAAATTTGAGATCCGAAATCACATGTTTATTTTTCCCGATCGTATGGAGAATTTTTAAATATCTCAGGAATTTTCATACAATCTTGAAAAATAAAAATGTGATTTCGATTCTCAAATTTTTGAAATAGGTTCTCTATAGTGGGCTATTTATACAGCTTTTCGCTTAACATACCCATTCTGTTACACCCTGTATAGCTTATGTTACTCGGGATTAACCTAGCTATATGTTGGTGAAGGAAATTTTAAAATCGGACTGGTAGTTTCGGAGATAAGTTCATACAAACACACATAGAAACTTTAGGTCTTGTCGAAGAATTCAGGAACATACTGGGGGAAGAGGCAAGATTATACAGGTGTTTTTTTCATTCCCACCCCTAACGAAGGGTACGTACTCTATACGTCAAATAAAGTAAGTTTATGACAAAAAAATGCTGGGAAACAATGTAATTTTTTTTCAAATTTTTTATTTATTTACTTGATCGGGTGAAATTTATAGTGTCCAGTGTTTATGCTAGTTTTTTAATAGACAGATATTAATTATTTCTCGTAAAAAAATCTTGCTACACGCATTAATGTGCATTTATGCAGAAAAACGCAGTCTATTTACTCAACTTTGGACCCTAATATTTTGGAAACCAGACACTTCCCAGGTATGCTTCCATGGAGAAAAATGATCGTGATGATGAGGAGATTCCGTAGTTTTCGGGAACGTTGACGACCAAAAATCACCCTGTATAGCCTATGTTACTCAGGATTAATGTAGGTATATGTTGGTAAAGGAATTTAAAAAATCGGACCGGTAGTTTCTGAGATAAGTTCATACAAACACACATAGAAACTTTAGGTCTTGTCGAAGAAATCAGCAACATACTGGGGGCAAGAGGCAAGATTATGATGATGATCTTATGTTACTCGGGATTAATGTTGGTATATATTGGTGAAGAATTTTTTTAAATTGGTCTAGTAGTTTGCGATATTACCTTATGCAATATGCACATACAAACTATAAACATCAATTTTTGGTCTTGTGTAGCAACATACTTGGGGCAAATGGCAAGATTATATAGCTTATGTTACTCGGGAATAATGTAGCTAGGTATTGGTGAAGGAATTTTGGAAATCGGTTAAGTCGTTCCGGAGATAAGTTCATACAAACACACATACAAACTTTAGGACTTGTTTAGCAACATACTGGTGGCAAGATATTCGCTTATGTCATTCGAAAATAATGTAGCCATGCATTGGTGAATGTATTCTGAAAATCGGTTCTGTAATTCCGGAGATTACATCATTCATACAATCATACAAACTTTTGCTTAGTAGCCACGATACAGGACCTTAGCGATCTTAGTGTGGGAATATGATACCTAAGTATTGTGAAATAAATATCCTACTAATATTATAAACGCGAAAGTTTGTAAGAAGGTAGTAAGGTATGTTGCTCTTTCATGCAAAAACTACGGAATGGATTTTGATGAAACTTCAAAATAATATGGCTTACAGTATCAGAATAACACATGGGCAACAACTGATCCGGGGAAAATATTTTTATCCCGGATAATTTCGACATTTTGTTGTTTCTGCAGTCACGCAATATATATATATATATATATGATGATGATGATCTCCGACCGTATTTCGGCCAAGTACGCAGGTACGCAGGAGATATTATAGTGCACAAGTGTGTGCGCAAACACAGATGCACTCTCTATTCCGTTACTCTCATAGTCCGATGGGACGGAAAGCCGACACGACCGGAGAGAGATCAGGCGCAGGACCAACGGTTTTACGTGCTTTCCGAGGCACGAGCTAAGTGACAATTTTGCAACATTAAAATCTGTACATGAAATAAATTCATTGGTACAGGCCCGTGACTGGGATCGAACTTACGCCTCCCGCTTGGAAGGTGCACGTCTCAACCACTGGGCTATCAGCGCTATAAATATTACAGCTAAAATATAATACATACCTAGCAGCTCTCTGCTTGTAATGCGAGTACACCAACTCGGCTAGTTTGTAGACAAACTGATCGAAGCAGAGGTTAACCTCCGCTTCCACTTCGTCATACAAGAACTGCTTCTTAAACACCGTTAATGCGTATTGCGCCGAGTCGTTGTATAGATCTAGCGGGTACAGCACGTATCTGGAATAGAAATAAAACAATAACTTACATTATCACATTTTAGATACCACACCACTGGCGGCTCGTCCTAAGGAGCGCTGGTGCAGTGCACTCCCACCCACGAAGATTACATAGACAATCTATATTTCTCTATATTTATAATTATCTTTCAATTCTACTATGTTTATACAATAGTGTCTACGCGTTTGTCTCAAGTAAGTTGTAATCTTATGTATCGAGTGGAGCGCTAGCGATCGCGCTCCAATGAAACGTAATTTGGTACGATTCCTAGTACTGTATTCAATGAGTGCGAAAGAGACATACCGACATAGGCCGGCGCGTGAAACAGAAGATTTCGTATGAAAAATTAGCCTTATCTGGAGCGCCGCTCACATTAATTCGTGGTGTACGTATGCGGCCACTAGATGTCGCTTAGTCCGAGTTAGAACGCGAGATGGTTGCCTTTAATGTGTTTCATTAGGTCATCTGAATTTTTATAAGAGTGAGGGTTTTGTTCATAATGAAAAATATGTGAACTCCCATCTAAAAATACCAGGAGCCGCCTCTGGACAACACACAAATCTTTTATAGATTTTTGAAAATTATTTACTTACTAATAAACATAGATTACAAATACTAATGAATAAAAAAGCTAATCTACGAAGTAACATAGACTACTAAAAGAATAGACAACTAATAAACATACTACCAATGGACACAAGCTACTACTAAATAAACATAATCTACTACTAAATGAACATATAGGTATTTCACTAATAAACATAGAACACTAGTGAAAATAGTCTCATTATGAATATAAAACATAGGTTACTAATGGACTAGACTAGGGCTACTAATGAACATATTAACATAAATAACATAAAGAACCAATGAACATAAACTAATATTGATAAAAATAGGCTACTCACTAATGAACAAACAACTAATTAACAAAAGCTCGTAACGAATATTGGCTTCTAAATGAACAAAGTCTATTACAAAATAAACATACTATACTACAAATAGACACAGGTCACTTATAAATGAACATAGGCTACTACTAAATAAACATAAACTACTACTAAATAAACATAAACTACTGCTAAATAAACATAAACTACTAATGAACAAAGTCTACTCACTCCATCATAGCCGGCTCTTTGGTCTTCAGTATATGGTCAGTAAGGATCCAGGGCATCGACATCTCTATGGGAAACTGGATTCTCTTCTCCATCGTCACTAGATCATTGCATTCTTCATTATGCTGATGACGCACGGGACATTTCTGCAATTATATCAGAAAGTTTGCTATTGTTCCTATTCCTCATTTCGTAACTAACATTTTTTTGTATGCAGTGAAACAGAAAATGTGGTCATACACATAGTAACTAGCGCCATCATCCATCGGAACTATACGGTGAAACACACTCATAATATACATACGAGTACACACACACACACACACACACACACACACACACACACACACACACACACACACACACACACACACACACACACACACACATACATACATATATATATATATATATATATATATATATATATATATATATATATATATATATATATATATATATATATATATATGTGTGTGTGTATATATATATATAGAGTTCGAGGCGATTAAGGGTTTCCGGGAGGTGGGCAGCAGCGCCTCCCGTACTGACAACATAGTTCGAAAATCACACTGCGGTCACCAACCCGCCTGCCCAGCGTGGTAACTATGGGCAAAACCCCTCCTATGGTAGCCTTGTGACGTGCACTGGGGGAGGCCTACGTCCAACAGTGGCCTGCAATAGGCTGAAGAAGAATATGAAAATCACGCCTCTTTCCCGGAGATATAGGCAGAGATCACAGATCTCCACTTGCTACGATCCTGACACATGATCCTCTTTCGCTTAATCTACGTTCATGACATTCTTCATGCACGCTCATCGGTTTAGGGTACTTTTAACCTGACCTTTCTCTAGAATTTCACCAATTTGATCGTTGAAAGTCCAATTGTGCAATTATATTAGAAAATCGATAACATGTCCCATTGGATTCGTTACTCGAAATAAGATGTAATTATATTTCAAAATTGTATGAACATTCCTGAGTTGTTTAGGAAATCTCCATGCTATCTAGAAAAATAAACATAGTATACATACAGGGTGATCTTTGGTCGTCAACGTTCCAGAAAACTACGGAATCTCCTCATCATCACGATCATTTTTCTCCATGGAAGCATACCTGGGAAGTGTCTGGTTTCCAAGATATTAGGGTACAAAGTTGAGTAAATAGACTGCGTTTTTCTGTATAAATGCACATAGACGCGCGTAGCAAGATTTTTCACGGGAAATAATTAATATCTATCTATTAAAAACTAGCATAAACACTGGACACTATACATTTCGCCCGATCAAGTAAGTTTCTTTTCCCAGCATTTTTTTAGCATAAACTTACTTTATTTGATGTACTCGTATAGAGTACGTGCCGTTCGTTAAGGGTGGCGACGAAAAAACAACCTGTATGATTTTGAGTCTCAAATTTTTAGTAAAGGTTTTCTTAAAACTTTTTATTTTTATTGCAACCTGTATAGCTTTATATATCATGAATATAATAATTTACGGTAAAAGCTGTGGTCTTCATATAGCATTATATAAATAAATATACTTACGTTAACCTTCCTTCCCATAGTCATCTCAAGGTAGAACTCTCTATACCAGAGCTGAGATAGATCGCAACATTTTTGAAGGGAATCTGTAAATATATACAAATGAGGCACATACATATACAGGGTGTAACAAAAAGGGTATGTTAAGCGATAAGCTATGTAAATAGCCCACTATAGGGAACCTATTTCCAAAACCTGAGATATTTAAAAATTCTCCATACTATCGGGAAAAATAAACATGTGATTTCGGATCTCAAATTTTGTGGATAGGTTCTCTACAGTGGGCTATTTACGTAGCTTTTCGCTTAACATATCCTTTTTGTTACACCCTGTATAAATACCACATCGGCAGGAAGTGAATTCCACTCCTTAGCCGTTCGCATTACAAACGAGTTAGCATAACGTTTGGTGCGGATGGGTGGGATATCAACCACATAAGGGTGATACGCTAGTCTGCGTCTAGTATCCCGATGGTGAAAAGGTGCTGGTGGAACTGTATTGTGAAGTTCCCACGCACACTCTCCAAAGTGTATCCTGTAAAACACTGACAAGGCAGCAATTTTCCGACGGTGGGTCAGGTCCTGGAGTTTCGACTTTGCTACGGTTTCATCTCCAATGTCAGTTCCAAGTCTATTTAGTTCTGTATTATTATTTTAGTAAATAGATATTTTCTTTCTTTCAAATAACTCACTTACCAGACAAATTAAGCAGATAAGACCAGCTAAAGCTCTGCCTATGAAAGTTTTCGATCTGCTGTAAGGTAGCCGCGTCTAGGTCCTTCCTTAACGTGCGCCGTCCGCCGGATTTGTCTGAGATTAACGCTTCTAGCTGAGTGCGGACCATGTACAGTTGGGTTGATGACGGACCTGAAATATTATACATACATACATATAATCACGCCTTTATCCCTTACGGGGTAGGCAGAGCACCAAGGGCCGATAGAACCACATGATGCCACTTCTGACCAATTTTGAGGGTATAGTTGAGATGTACAAGTTCGGTTAGTAGTGACAGGTGGTCAGCACATCGCCTACAAAACACCAAGACCCTCTTGTCCCTCTACTGACTTGTACAGTATGCCCGGGAAGAGAAGCAGCTGTAGTTTTATATGTTTTTTTTCCTCTCAGAGCAGCATAGAAATAGAACTGAAATATCATTTTATATTTAATACGGATTTATGAAAAATAAACACCATAAAATATATATACAAAAGTACACCCATTTCACTTTCCATTTATGTACACTAATTTCATTTTACAATCTTGTACGCGCACACGTTTCACTTGATTTTAATTTACACACATTTCACACTCATCTATATCTACCACATCTATATCTACAACTAGCCCCCCGGCTGGGTCATAGGGAGTAGCCCGGCGTACCCCAAATTCATCCCTTGGAATACGCCGCGTTACAACATAACATATATGTTTCACACTTATCAACACACATTTTACTATCCCACACATTTCACACCCATTTCATTTTACATTCATGCACTCCCATTACTAACTCCTACTACCCATTGTATATAAATACATCATCATCATCAGCCTATTGCAGTCCACTGCTGGACGTAGGCCTCCCCCAGGGCACACCACAAGACTGCCATGGAGGTATAAATACATAGATATATATAAAAACATCTATGACTCGAAAACTAACATCGATATTACCTATGGCGTCGCAGGCAGGGTCACTACTAACTACACCAATCGGTCGTCTTCGTCTTAACTCTTTAATTTTGTCGTGTTACGTACTAAAAGTTCAATTTTACGCGTGCAACATCTGCTTCTTTACATATTTCACACCCATTTCACACATCATCCACACCAATTTCACCCCATCCACACCCATTTCATACCTCGCCTCGATGCTATCTCATTCTTGTGTGATGGAATATTTGTATGTCATACTAGTCTTGTGTAATCTTCCTTTCTTTTACCTAACTTGTGGATAGTGTTGTGCACTGTGGATTTATTTATACTTTATAAACAATACCTTCACTATGGGTGCGCCCACCACCGGGCCCTACACCCTCCACTGACCCTCGGATTTGATAACTCATAACTACGAAAACAGGCACTTGCACTAACTACAATCGCCACGAGAAACCAGACCCGAGCACCTAGCATGCAAGACAATACATCGCACTATTTCCGAAATCAAAAACTAGATAAATAATCTACATATGTTTCGCCAACAACCGTGGCATCCTCAAGATTATAGAAATTAGTAAATTAGTAAACCACTAATTATTATGAAACTCTAAAACCCTTGTTTCTCGTGGCGATTGTAGGTAGGGCAAGTGCTTGTTTTCGCAGTTATGAGTTATCAGATCCGAGGGTCAGTGGAGGGCCCTAGCCCGGTGGTGGGCGCACCCATAGTGAATGTTTGAACTTCTGAATTGTAACGCCTAATACAATTTCATTAATAAAACAATACAGCATCCTCAGCACTACGTCATATCATCATCATCATCATTTACAGCCCTGAGAAGTCCACTGTTGGACATAGGCCTCCCCCAACAACCTCCATTCCGACCGGTCGGAAGCAGCCTGCATCCAACCGACGCCCGCAACCTTGGCCAGGTCATCCGTCCACCTCGCGGGTGGCCTTCCCACGCTGCGCTTGCCGATACGTGGTATCCACTCTAGAACTTTCCGACTCCATCGGCCATCAGTTCTTCGAGCTATGTGCCCTGCCCATTGCCACTTCAGCTTGCTGGACCGTTCAGCTATGTCGGTGATCTTTGTACGTCTGCGGATCTCCTCATTTCTGATTCGATCACGCAGAGAGATCCCAAGCATAGCTCTCTCCATCGCTCGCTGTGCGATCCTGAGCTTTTTTATGAGGCACATAGTTAGAGACCACGTCTCGGCACCGTAGGTCATCACCGGCAGCACGCACTGGTTGAACACCTTCGTCTTTAAGGACTGGGGTATCTTGGACACAAATAAGCTTCGTAGTTTCCCGAACGCTGCCCAGCCGAGTTGGATTCGCCGAGTTACCTCCTTCTCAAAGTTGGACTTACCTAGTTTGACCGTCTGTCCCAGGTAAACATACTCGTCAACAACTTCAAGCATCGAGCTCCCAACCAGTACAGGAGTGGGCGGCACATGGACGTTCGACATGATCTTCGTCTTGTCCATGTTCATCTTCAGGCCCACCTGTTGGGAGACTCGATTGAGGCCATCGAGCATTGTGCTTAGATCCTTCAGCGATTCTGCCATGACCACGATGTCGTCTGCGAACCGAAGGTGAGTGATGTATTCGCCATTGATATTGATGCCGAGTCCTTTCCATTCGAGAAGCTTAAAGGCGTCTTCCACTGCATTGGTGAAGAGCTTCGGAGAAATAACATCTCCTTGTCTCACTCCCCTCTGCAAGGAAATCGGCTCAGTGCTCCGCTCCTGTACTCGTACCGACATGGTGGCATTGCTGTATAAACACTTCAGCACTTCGATATATCGATGGTCAATATGGCACCGCTGGAGAGACCGCAACACTGCCCATGTCTCGATCGAATCAAAGGCCTTCTCATAGTCCACGAACGCTAGGCATAGTGGCCGATTATACTCTTCCGTTTTTTGTATAATCTGCCGTAGCGTGTGGATATGGTCTATGGTACTAAACCCTTTTCGGAAACCGGCTTGTTCGGGAGGCTGGAAGTCATCAATCCTGCGAGCAAGACGATTCGTGATTACCCTTGAAAACAACTTGTAGACATGGCTCAGAAGCGAGATGGGTCTATAGTTCTTCAGCAAGGCTTTATCGCCTTTTTTAAAGAACAGCACCACCACACTTCTGTTCCATGCTTCCGGCGTTACCCCTTCGAGCAGGACGGAATTGAAGAGCCTTTGGAGGACCTTCAGTACCGGAGTTCCACCCGCTCTTAGAAGCTCTGTTGTAATTCCATCGTCGCCCGGCGCTTTGTTGTTTTTGAGTTGTTTAAGGGCAGTCCTAATCTCGTACAGGCTGATATCCGGGATGTCTTCAGTATAGTGTCGGGTGAGCTTGGCTCTTGGGTCTTTGCCTAATCTAACAGGTTTAGCGACCGAGGTATATAGCTGTCCATAGAACCTCTCAATCTCCCTTAGCACCTCTGGTATGGTAGACGCTACACTGCCGTCCTCTGTCTTCAGCTTCGTCAACTGGCTCTGCCCAATAGATAATTCTCTCGCGAACACTTTGGAGCCTTGGTTTCGCTCTATTGTCTCCTTAATGCAGCGAGTATTAAAGCTGCGGATGTCGTGTCGCAGAGACTTGGAGATACGTCTATTGAGCTGCCGATATGCTTCAGCGTCATCAGAGGACTGCAGAGACATTGCGCGCCTTTCCGCCATGAGGTTGAGGGTATGACCAGTCAGTTTCTGGGGTCTATTTCTACGGTTAGGCCTAAAGAATTTAGACCCCACCGTGTGGACAGTTTCTACCAGCCTGTTATTTATATCGTCCACTGACATGCAATCCTCTAGGCAAGCAAAGCGGTTTGTCAGCTCGAGTTGAAAGCTCTCGGGGTTTTGAATGTGCACGGATGAGGGTCGGAGTGTAGACTTCACTAGTCGTGATCTCTCCCGTTTGACATTAATATTCAATGTGCCTCGAACCATTCGGTGATCGCTACCGGTTTTCACCCTGTTGATCACTGAGACATCATTGAATATCCGTCTATCGGTGGTCAATATGAAGTCTATCTCGTTCCTCGTGTGCTTGTTGGGATGGAGCCAGGTCCATTTCCTATGAGGCGGCTTCTTGAAGAAGGAGTTCATCATAAAGAGTCCCTCCATCTCTAGAAAATCGGCCAGCCTCTGGCCCCTGGGGTTCCTGTCGCCGGATCCAAATTGTCCCACTTTCAACTCATTCTCACCCCGCTTGCCCAGTTTCGCATTGAAGTCCCCCATAACAACACAGAAATGAGTTTTAGAGGTATGTATGGCTGTACTTATGTCCTCATACATAACCTCCACCTCGTCATCTGGATGCGTCGAGGTCGGCGCGTATACCTGGATGACCTTCAACGAGTACCTTTTTGATACTCTGAGTATCAGGTATGCTACCCTGCTCGATACACTCGTGATGGATTCGATGTTGTTTACGAGGGACTTGTGGACGATAAACCCAACACCACCCTGGGACTTATGATCACCTTCCCGGTGGTAGAGTAAGTTGCCAGATTTCAGGGTTATCGTATCGTCTCCCTGTCTTCGGACCTCAGATAACCCTACAATATCCCACCGCAACTTACTCATTTCCTCTTCCAGCTCATCGAACTTTGTGTCCTCCCTCAGCGTGCGCGCATTGTACGTCACCAGCGATAACCCACGCCTATGGTCCATTTTCGAAGCATTAGTCGTCGTACAGTTGGAACCCGCCCGGGGATTTTTAGCACCCCTGGCTCCGGCACTTGACCGGCGCCTGTCGGACACGCCAGTGTCGCCTCCGGAGCCGCCGGGCACTTGGGGCCTTCCTAGATTACTACTCATGGGGGGGGGGGGTTTGGACCGTAACCCGCCACGCTGGTCCAATGCGTGTTGGCGGGTCGCCAGAGCCTCGTTCGTTGTTCTGCAGGGTGCACCGCGAGCAGGTGAGGATGGCTTGGGTCCCGTTTGAAGTTATATGGGACCCCATACACCCCATATACATCGTATACATGATATACTACGTCATATACATGAACGCAACTGTATTTTCCACTCAGTCTTGTTTTTTACTGTAGTTGCACGTAGTATGTAACTGTTTCGATTAAGTTTAGTTAATTGTGCATACACGCCTAGGACATTAAGTTAGGGTAAAAACTGTACTGTTCTAAGATGTTAAATATTTTTACTTTGTGTCTGTTGTGTTGCCTTAATAAATAAATAAATAAATACCTTAACTATGTATCTTTGCTTACAGATCTCGGCTGTCTCAAATAAATAAATAAACTCACCGACGTTCCTCCGAGGCACTTTGACAGTGAAACTGGTCTCAGAATCCTTCTTGCCCCGTAACGCGGGATCTTGCTGCGGTTCACACCCGCGTGCCCAGTCTCCGCAACTCTCTCGCACCGACACTATTATACTGAAAGGGATGGACGATACCAGGTTACGTACAATATACAGGGTATTTTTTGGTCGTCAACGTTCCAGAAAACTACGGAATCTCCTCATCATCACGATCATTTTTCTCCATGGAAGCATACCTGGGAAGTGTCTGGTTTCCAAGATATTAGGGTGCAAAGTTGAGTAAATAGACTGCGTTTTTCTGCATAAATGCACATAGAGGCTTGTAGCAAGATTTTTTCACGAGTGTTCAGGCAGTGCCTTCCATATTTAGTGTAGTAATTTGTCATGCAGAACGAAATATCGTAAAACTGTAGGCGCTATGCCGTACTTGTACCAAATTAGTGCTTGTCATCCCTTCTACATCTAACGCTCAGCAAGTTAACACGTATTGCCATTGTTCCTTATAAGAAGGAAATATATTATATTTAAATGTTGGAGTTTATTTCATTCCAAACATAGTAAACTCCCTTATGTACAGACAAGCCTGTACAACGAGAAATAATTAATATCTGTCTATGAAAAAACTAGCATAAACACTGGACACTTTAAATTACGCTTGATCAAGTAATAAAAAAAAATTACAAAAAAATTTACATCGTTTCCCAGCATTTTTTTGGTATAAACTTACTTTATTTGATGTATAGAGAACATAACCTTCGTTAAGGGTGGCAACGAAAAAATATCCTGTGTTTTCAAAATTAGTGATTTGCTTTTGACACGAAACTAGGTAGGTAAAAAGAAACAACTTTTTCACTATGGGACCAACTCCGAAATATTGAAAAACAATCAGCTATTCCATACAATCTTGATTTTATTTTTTTACTATTTCGGAGTTGGTCCCATAGTGAATGTTGTCTCTTTTTACCTATCTAGTTTCGCGTCAAAAGCAAATTACAAATTTTGAAAACACCTGACATACTTACATAATATACAATAGTGTTATTTTTTACAGCAATTTGCAAATAAATACTATCTATCTACTAGTGGACGCCCGCAACTTCGTTCGTGTGGACTGCAGAAATAGAACACATCGAAATCATCCGGGATAAAAATGTTTTCCCGGAATAAAAAGTAGCCTGTGTCCATTCTCAGGCTCTTTTTTTTCTCATAGACCCCTTCCCAATTTAACTGGTTCTGGTGGACCCCCTACACCACATACAAATTAATTTATTGTGAACGTCCATTTATTCACGCCAACATAGACCCTCATCGAGTCTCATGTGGACCCCTGGGGTGGACCCCTGGGGTGGACCCCTGGACCACTTTGGCAACCACTGCTCTAGACTGTGATCTGTGTACCAAATTTCATTTAAATCGGTTCAGTAGGTTTGTCGTGATAGCGAGACAGACAGACCGAGTTACTTTCGCAATACTTACCTACACTGGCGGCTCGTCCTAAGGAGCGCTGGTGCAGTGCACTCCCACCCACGAAGATTACATAGGCAATCTATATTTCTCTATATTTATAATTATCTTTCAATTCTACTATGTTTATACAATAGTGTCTGCGCGTTCGTCTCAAGTAAGTTGTAATCTTATGTATCGAGTGGAGCGCTAGCGATCGCGCTCCAATGAAACGTAATTTGGTACGATTCCTAGTACAGTATTCAATGAGTACGAAAGAGACATACCGACATAGACCGGTGCGTAAAACAGAAGATTTCGTATGAAAAATTAGCCTTATCTGGAGCGCCGCTCACATTAATTCGTAGTGTACGTATGCGGCCACTAGATGTCGCTTAGTCCGAGTTAGAACGCGATATGGTTGCCTTTAATGTGTTTAATTAGGTCCTCTGAATTTTAATAAGAGTGAGGATTTTGCCCATAATAAAAGGAATGTGAACCCCCATCTAAAAATACCAGGAGCCGCCTCTGCTTACCTACATACTTACTCTTGGAATCTAGCACAAATACATGTCGCAGTTGGATCTGCGACGCCACCTATTTTCAATAGTTGGAATTAGAAACGTCAAGTGAGCAGCTGTCACTGTCACTTGGGCATGGACAAGACAGGGTGCTGAGAGAGCACCGCTGTAGTTTTACAACGACCACATGGTCGGTTGAATTGAGCTGTGGATTATTTCTTGTTGCGACTCGAGCCATGCACTGGTATCGATCAGCCGTCGTGTACTTGCCGCGTTTCTACATACATACATACATACATGTAATCACGCCTTTATCCCTTACGGGGTAGGCAGAGCACCAAGGGCCGATAGAACCACATGGTGCCACTTCTGACCAATTTTGAGGGTATAGTTGAGATGTACAAGTTCGGTTAGTAGTGACAGGTGGTCAGCCCATCGCCTACAAAACACCAAGACCCTCTTGTCCCTCTACTGACTTGTACAGTATGCCCGGGAAGTGAAGCAGCTGTTTTTTTTCACTCCCAGAGCAGCATAGCGTTTCTACATTATCCGTTATAATCTTGGCAACCCTGTGTGATAATACCGTTCTCTAATAAAGTTCTCAACTACACGCTGCATTCTTTATTTTGGATTTTGTACCATGTCTGACACCTAACGGCGTCGCCCACCCTCGCCTCATCTTCGCTATACAGGGTGTAACAGAAAGGGTGTGTTAAGCGAAACGCTATGTAAATAGCCCACTATAGAGAACCTATTTCCAAAATTTGAGACTCGAAATCACATTTTTATTTTTCAAGATTGTATGAAAATTCCTGAGATATTTAAAAATTCTCCATACTATCCAGAAAAATAAACATGTGATTGGTCTCAAATTTTGTGGATAGGTTCTCTACAGTGGGCTGTTCATATAGCTCTTCGCTCTACATACCCTTTCTGTTACATCCTGTATAGATATATTCTGTAATCCACGCGGATAGTCATCTATAAAAAAATCGCAAATACCTGCGAATGAGATCCTTCTTGTTCTTGATCGCTTTCCGCAGCGGTTCGCGAAGTAACAGCTGCACAAAGTCCTGTAATTCCGCGAATACGCAGCGACGGGCGGCGTCAGCGAATACTGTCTCCATTCGAGACATTAACACCTGAATAATTATTATTTATTTGTAACTACACTAATTATAAACAGACATAAATTATATTAATTACTAGTTACAAATGGCCCTTGGTGCTCTGCCTACCCCGTAAGGGATAAAGGCGTGATTATATGTATGTATACAGGGTGTTTTTTTGTGGCCACCTTTAACGAAGGGTACGTACTCTATACATGAAATAAAGTAAGTTTATGCCAAAAAAAATGCTGGGAAAAAAAATTTTTTCTTGAAAAAAAATTTTAAATTCCTTGATCGTGCGAAATTTATAGTGTCTAGTGTTTATGTTAGTTTTTTTATAGACAGATATTAATTATTTTTCGTGAAAAAATCCTGCTACGCGCGTCTATGTGCATTTATGCAGAAAAACGCAGTCTATTTACTCAACTTTGGACCCTAATATTTTGGAAACCAGACACTTCCCAGGTATGCTTCCATGGAGAAAAATGATCGTGATTATGAGGAGATTCCATAGTTTTCGGGAACGTTGACGACCAAAAATCATCCTGTATATACATGGACCGATGACTTAAAGAGGTAGTGACTGGATGGTGAAAACGGGAGATCGAGTCATGTGGCGTACCCTGGGGGAGCCCTACGTCCAGCAGTGGACTACAATAGGCTGATGATGATGAGTTTTAAAATTAGATAATAAGATTTCATTTATGTAATTCTGTACTAATGCGGGGCTTCACTAGAATACATCAGCTGCATCTCCTTCCGTGCATGTCGTAAGAGTCGACTAAGGAACTTAGGAGCGTTCTCTCAGGCGATGTGCTAGCAACTTGGTTACACCTGGTGACATCTTT
This sequence comes from Carposina sasakii, assembly GCA_014607495.2. Lineage (NCBI taxonomy): Eukaryota > Metazoa > Arthropoda > Insecta > Lepidoptera > Carposinidae > Carposina > Carposina sasakii. The sequence continues at coordinate 4,516,271 of CP053177.1, read as the reverse complement.
CCAAGTTATGCTAAACGTCCTTTATGATCTTGCAGTTTTGGCTACCCGAGTTAGCTTTATGATATTAGTATAGACTGGACGCCCGCGACTCCGTCCGCGTGGACTACAGAAAAAACAAAATGTCGAAATTATCCGGGATAAAAAGTAGCCTATACGTTAAGTGGGATCTGTCACAATATATTCCTGGAAACTGCATCGAAATCGGTTCAGCCGTTTCTGAGATTAGCGTGCACAAACGCACAGACAAACCGACAAAAATTCGAAAAATCATTATTTTGGGTTCTATTGCGTTGATAAAGGTCTTCTATAATATTTTTTCTCATATATCTTCCATGTACAGACAGCGATCTGTTACATTTTTATTATATGTATAGATAGATAGAATAAAAGATGTATTTTTGACATACACAGCTTTAGCAACTTAGGCGACGATTTAGTTGACTGTATGAAACGTGTATGAGATCTTATTTGATATTTTCAAGTTGAACAGTATTATATGTAGTAGGTAGGTAGTATAGGTACTTACTTGGAGTCCCTTTATCATAGCGATCACTTCGATCATGGCGAATTTCTCTTCGGAAGAGTAGTTGTAACGTGTCGCCTGAAACAAAAAAATATTTGGTTTATTTGTAATAACTTCCCACTACCTACATATACAGGGTGTTTTTTTGTGGCCACCTTTAACGAAGGGTACGTATTCTATACATGAAATAAAGTAAGTTTATGCCAAAAAAAATGCTGGGAATTTTTTTTTTTTTAATTCCTTGATCGTGCAAAATTTATAGTGTCTAGTGTTTATGTTAGTTTTTTTATAGACAGATATTAATTATTTTTCGTGAAAAAATCCTGCTACGCGCGTCTATGTGCATTTATGCAGAAAAACGCAGTCTATTTACTCAACTTTGGACCCTTATATTTTGGAAACCAGACACTTCCCAGGTATGCTTCCATGGAGAAAAATGATCGTGATGATGAGGAGATTCCGTAGTTTTCGGGAACGTTGACGACCAAAAATCATCCTGTATACTCATTTCGTCTCTTACTCTCTTTTACATTTCCCTTTCTTTTCAAATTCTTACCATTTCATACTCACACCTTCTCTTACTTACCCTTTCTTGCCTTTTCATATCCTAACCCTCTCATACCCTCATACAAACATACATATAATCACGCCTTTATCCCTTACGGGGTGGGCAGAGCACCAAGGGCCTATAGAACCACATGGTGCCACTTCTGACCAATTTTGAGGGTATAGTTGAGATGTACAAGTTCGGTTAGTAGTGACAGGCGGTCAGCCCATCGCCTACAAAACACCAAGACCCTCTTGTCCCTCTACTGACTTGTACAGTATGCCCGGGAAGAGAAGCAGCTGTAGTTTTATACGTTTTTTCTTTCACTCCCAGAGCAGCATAGAAGAGTGCCCTCACCTAACCTCTTTTACCTTCTCATACCCCATTTTACTCACCCTCTCATATTCCTCCGCATCAGGCGGACACCTGCTATTAGTAGCGTGGTCGGTCGGATGCAGCAGTTTCCAACTACACAGCTCGGTAACTACCGCGGTCCACGACGACAGTAGATGTAGTCCACGCAGACACAGTTCGGTAACGCGCGCGTTTTCCGCGTCTGAGCCCGCCTCTTTGAACGTCGTTGTCACCTGGGGCAAGATTGGAGACATGTAAACGTGGATGTTAAAACTATAATTCTGTTTCTCCTTCTTCTAATCGTTTTGTCTCTTTTACTCGCCGCGGACGCTGGCCACGTGTTCCCCCCCCCCGCCCTGCATCTGCCAGTTGCCCAACCACCGCGGTACCGACCTCTCGCTCGACAAGTGAATTTTTGTGTGTGACAAACTGACCTACCCAATAAGAGTGCCCTTACCCTAAAAGTGGACTATAGTGAACTGTGAACCTAAACCCTACGATAAATTCCGCGCGGAAGAAGAAAGAAAAGAAAACACACAGGTAACTAGCGATCCACCTAAATCCCTAAACAGTGGATTACTACTCCAATTCGGAAACACAAATGTGTGCATGTTATTTAGAAGCAGAAAGAGTACGACAGCACGAAATCAGGTTTCTGATTAGGTACATTTTTATGTTTTTCTATAATCAATAGCTCCTAAAGAGTTTGCCACACAATTCACTAGTGCCTACTCATAAAAAGCTTGCACACTATAATAAGACTAAAGAAGCAGATTTCGCAAACATAAAACTGATTTTTGTACTAGATACGTTAACATGAAAAAAAAAAGACACACGTCACTCGTATCTCACAAAAACGAGTGTCCTATTGTTTACTATATGTTCGAAATTAACATATCTGTCTTCATAATGAAAACGTACTTACCTCCGTGTTGACAAAATAGTCCCAAATACAAACTGCGGTCACCAACCAGCGTGGTGACTATGGGCAAATACCCCTCATGGCAGTCTTGTGGCGTGCCCTGGGGGAGGCCTACGTCCAGCAGTGGACTGCAATAGGCTGATGATGATGATGATATGTAATTAGGTACCTACAATGCAACAATATAACCCTCACCTCATTACTATATCTGGCGAGTTCGGAAATGTAGTTCTGATGCTCCTCCCTGATCTGCGGCAGGTGCACCATCAGGTCTGCCTGAGGGGAGGGCGGGGACACGGACGACGATAGCGGCCATCTGCGCACGGGGAGGATGGGGTTTGTTAGTACTAACCATGGAGAAGAAATAAAAGAGGAGCAGCGGCTAAGTATATTGTCATGCAAAAATAGTGTACCGCGGAGCGGGGGTGAAGTATGGGACGAGGGGAGCATTGAACACTGTAGCCCTGCCCATTTACATAGAAACCACCTTGTAGTGACTAGTCAAACTACTTGCTCATTATCAATATGGTTCAAGATTGTTTTACTAGTGCAATTACTGATCACTAGATGGCAATATTATACTACGTTTTAGTAAAAAAGTACCCTGATAAAAGCGCTAGTGTCTTTGTAATTTTAATACGGTTACATTTCGGAGCACAAGCGTGTGGTTACAGCTACTGCGTTACACTGACGCTGAAGCTCCGCCTCTATCATGACGTCATGGCCTCACGATTGCCACACGACTCACTTCAAAGTCCCACCTCCTCATTTAAACCTTCTCCATGGTACAACCTATATATCTGCATGTTATCAACTGTGTAAACCCGGCATTAAGGATGCCCACTCGACAAATGGCGATATAGCGCTGACAAATGAGGTGTTATTGGAAATATATCGATCGTCCACTGTTTTTAGGATATGTGACGTCATTATATAGAATATGGCGCCTTCTAAAGGATAAAAAGTCATGAACTAATAGCATGACTTGATTGTAAAAGCTGAATGCGATAATCATACGGAATTTTTCAACATTTATTGCGAAAAAAGATAAAAACCAAAAAAATTATCACAATGAACTATTTTTTTTTAAACTAGTGGACGCCCGCGTCTCCGTCCGCGTGGGCTGCGGTAAAAACAAAATATCGAAATTATCCGGGATAAAAAGTATGTACCTATAGTATATGTTAAGTGGGATCTGTCACAACATATTCCTGAAAACTGAATAGAAATCGGTTCAGCCGTTTCTGAGATTAGCGTGCACAAACGTCGACCTGTTACAATTTTATTATATGTATACATATACAGGGTGTTTTTTTGTGGCCACCTTTAACGAAGGGTAAGTACTCTATACATCAAATAAAGTAAGTTTATGCCAAAAAAAATGCTGGGAATTTTTTTTGTTCAAAAAAATTTTTTAATTACTTGATCTGGCGAAATTTATAGTGTCTAGTGTTTATGTTAGTTTTTTTATAGCTTAGTGGTTAGAGCACTGACACGCGGAATGCAGGGGTCGTGGGTTCGATTCCCACCCGGGTGAGGAATTTTTTCCATTTCTTTATTAATAATTTTATAAGACAGATATTAATTATTTCTCGTGAAAAAATCCTGCTACGCGCGTCTATGTGCATTTATGCAGAAAAACGCAGTCTATTTACTCAACTTTGGACCCTAATATTTTGGAAACCAGACACTTCCCAGGTATGCTTCCATGGAGAAAAATGATCGTGATGATGAGGAGATTCCGTAGTTTTCGGGAACGTTGACGACCAAAAATCACCCTGTATAGATAGATATTCTCCTTCCAAAACCAATAAAAATGACATAATAAAATGAAATTGCACTCACTTGCTGGGATCGTAATGCTTCGATCTCTTGATATAGTTGAACGGAGCGATCTGCATGTCACCGAAAAGGGGAACCACTTCCAAATTCTGAAAATAATATCACTGTGTTATTTATTAACATAATAGTACGTACACACATACATAAATACAGGATGTAACATAAAGGGTGTGTTAAGCGAAAAGCTACGTAAATAGCCCACTGTAGAGAACCTACCCACAAAATTTGAGACTCGAAATCACATGTTTATTTTTCTTCTAGCTTTTCGCTCAACATACCCTTTATGTTACAGCCTGTATACACGGCTATGTACCCGACATGGGGGTAGCCGGAACTGCAGAATCATAAGGAAGATGGCACAGACACGGTTAGCATAGCGGGGACATGATGATCTCCGACCGTATTTCGGCCAAGGCGACCAATCTCTACGGAGATTGGCTAGGTACGCAGGAGATATTATAGTGCACAAGTGTGTGCGCAAACACAGATGCACTCTCTATTCCGTCACTCTCATAGTCCGATGGGACGGAAAGCCGACACGACCGGAGAGAGATCAGGCGCAGGACCAACGGTTTTACGTGCTTTCCGAGCCACGAGCTAAGTGACAATTTTGCAACATTAAAATCTGTACAGTAAATAAATTCATTGGTACAGACCCGTGACTGGGATCGAACTTACGCCTCCCGCTTGGAAGGTGCACGTCTTAACCACTGGGCTATCACCGCTTATATACATATACTTACCATGTACGTAGGTGAAAATATCTGGACAAATATTGGATTCTAGTCATTCAAACTATGTTATTTTATTACATTTTTACGAAGATAATATTATAACACTAGTGGACGCCCGCGACTCCGGGTGGATTGCAGAAAAAATAAAATGTCGAAACTATCCGGGATAAAAACATTTTCCCGGGATAAAAAGTAGCCTATATGTTAAGTGGGACCTCTCACAATATATTCCTGAAAACTGCATCGAAATCGTTTCAGCCGCTTCCGAGATTAGCGTGCACAAATAGCTATACGTTACAATTTTATTATATGTATAGATAGATAGATCGGCTAACGCAGCGTGGGAAGGACACCCGCGTGATGGACGGACGACCTGGACAAGGTCGCGGGCGTCGGTCGGATGCAGGCTGCTTCCGACCGGTCGGAATGGAGGTCGTTGGGGGAGGTCTATGTCCAACAGTGGACTTCTCAGTGATGATGATGATGATGATGATGATGATGATGATGATGATGATGATGATGATGATGATGATGATGATGATGATGATGATGATGATGATGATGATGATGATGATGATGATGATGATGATGATGATGATGATAGATTTAAACTTTTCTGTAAGTTTGTATTTTCTACCTAAGAAAAGCTGTAATAATTATACATAATATTGATCATCCTGAATACCTCTAGTTCCTTATAATGTATGCTCCATAAGTGTGATTAAATAAATAAATAAATATAACAAAACTTCAAGTCCTTCGCGCCGGATAGTATTTGTTTACCTTGAAAATCCTGTCGATTCTGTCGAGACGCAGCTTCTTTTTCTGATCCAGTCGGTTAATGTTGCATACTTCTGAATCCATCAGGAACAGACCAAAGCCCATCACCTGAGGAATACATATATAAATACTATCAAAACATACATGAAGGTTGATTAAGATATATTAAGGGCATCAAATTCAAATTCAAAATCATTTATTCGACATGAAAGCGTTAACAACTTGTTTGTCGATTGTCTAATTATATGTTACTTTTTATGTTCGCACCCCAAAAATTAAACCGCTACCAAACAAAAAAGGAGGTGAATTTAAAAAACCCAAAAATAAATAAATCGCAAAGCTTTTGCTTTGGCAACGGTCACCACCCCAAGGTGCGATTTGTTACGGTCTGTCAGGCATAAGTTAGCGATTCGGGGCTTAATAGCCACCAACGTGGAGCTAATAAGAGTTAAGGTCGCCTAAAGACGAAATCCAGGAGAGCTGCTACACAGTTCTCCTTTATGGCAAAACCAACATTAGGTCTGATACACCGCATGATTCTACTATTACTGTTACACTATTTTAGCGAAGTGTCATTGCTTGGAAGAAGAAATAGCAAGAAAGCTCCCAGCGACACAGTCAAAACTAAGTAACATATTAACAAAAGAATCTTACATTGGATTAGATATCAGATAGTCATAGTAACACTTCATCATACCATTATCGATAACAGAATAAGAAATTAATTGAGTATTCAGAAATTATTAAATTAATAAACACCCCTCTTTTTGTATCGGGGTTCAAAAACAATGATGTACAATGGTGTCATCACAAACAAATAAATAACAATCTAATTTCTAAGAAAAGCAAATTAGAAAAACTGCCAGGCCACACTACTAGGTTTTTTCAAGCGGTTAACCGCAAAACCGCTCGAGACTATAAGTCTATATATAAGTTCTATGGGCAACAAATTTAGTCATGTAACAAAACGCGGTTTTAAAATCAGTCGCGGGAAAAAAACCGTCAGTGCGGCCGCTTCCATTGGTTTTCTATAGTCACAAAGTCGGGCGGTTAAAAACCGCGGCGGTTTTGCCGTAGTGCGGCCTTAGACCATGAAACAGGAAACACGAAACTAAAGACTGATACGAGATACCATTTGCTTGTACAATCAAAAGGTGTAATTGCATTTAATTATTGCTATGCCATTATTGAATAATAGCACGAAGAAGATATAAAAGAGGAGGTGGGACTATGAAGTGAGTCGTGTGGCAATCGTGAGGCCATGACGTCATGATAGGGGCGGAGCTTCAGCGTCAGTGTAACGCAGTAGCTGTAACCACACGCTTGTGCTCCGAAATGTAACCGTATTAAAATTACAAAGACACTAGCGCTTTTATCAGGGTACTTTTTTGTACCAAAACGTAGTATAATATTGCCATCTAGTGATGAGTAATTGCACTAGTAAAACAATTTTGAACCATATTGATAATGTGCAAGTAGTTTGACTAATCACTACAAGGTGGTTTCTATGTAAATGGGCAGGGCTACAGTGTTCAATGCTCCCCTCGTCACATACTTCACCCCCGCTCCGCGGCACACTATTTTTGTATGACAATATACTTAGCCGCTGCTCCTCTTTTATTTATTCTCATTGACTAGTAGTTAAGCAGTTTTCTATTTGAAACTTTTATTTTATTTTGTAGCTTCAATGTAAGTGCGTATAATTTAAAATTTATTTCATGTATCATTCAATAAAGTAGAGCAAAAAGCATAGTATACCTTAACCAGCATATGTTTTTCCGACGGTGTGAGATACATCTTAGTTTCGAACATGTGAACACAGATGTTGACTACGTCACATAGCAGATCTTCGTAACCTGTGAACAACAACGAAATCATGTTAACGCCCATTGCACATTTTGCCGGCGCCTGGCAAATGCCCACTTTAAAAGTGTAATTTTTTGGACGTGTCTACGCTCATATGTTTTTAATAATTTAATCTCAAAATATTATGTACAATCAAAAGAAACTTATTTTGTTTAGTTTATCCCGAAGGAAAGGCAAGGGGAACTAAGCCCATACAGCCATTGTCTTTAGTAAATGATTTCTGAATTTATGATGGATGATAATGATGATGATGAATGGAAACGTCGGGAAAATCCTCAAGAACAAGTGTAAAGTTAGTTAAAATGAAAAATAATTGCAGAAACAACATACATGGGCCCATGAAGAGATCGTATTCCGGCTAAAGTTTTACTTAGCTTACCCGCATATAAAACCATGCACACGCACTAGATTCACATCACAAGTAATCAAAATATAACTTATCTACCAGAAAACATCACTTTACGGACACATGCAAGCTATTTACAAATAATTTTTGATTTTCACAAGAAAATTACACCTGCACCCTTCCAGCTTTTCCCGCCGAATACAAAAGAAACTTGATATATTTTTGTGATTGCTATGACATAAGGTAAGTAAGGGTTGCCAGCTGTAAAAATACTTGCGACCATATTTTGATATTATTCTCCTAATCGTAAATGTTTGTAATAATGAGGTTTTATTCAATAAGCATTCTAAGGATGTCGACATAAGGTTAACGCCTAGTGTGAGGACGCAAACAAGCGTCAGATGCACTTCTAGAAAGCCAAAAAGACACAAAAACGTAGTCGCCGGCACTGAGTGTGTTAATAAGTAGGTACATACCACGTAAAGGCTGAGGCTACCGCCGTTTTCGAGCATAAAATAAAACACATGCAGTTAGTCTCACCGGTGATCTTCAAAACACACGCTACAAGTCAGTTAGTCTCACCGGTGATGTCCAAAACACACGCTACAAGTCAGTTAGTCTCACCGGTGATCTTCTCAAGCGCGTCCTTGACGGTGTCCCGGATCTTGTTCTGCGTCGCGAGGAACATGGAGAGGTTCTGCGACTCCTGCAGGCTCTGGCTGTCTGACATCACCTTCAGGAATTGTGCCGCGCTGCGGGACGGAGGCAGGTGTTGGTTATTTGCTCAAAACATCAGTGACGTGATTATAGGTAGTCTTATATTTAAATCTTTATAAAAACTGGCACGAGTCAATCTATACAGTTTCTATTCGTTTATATAAACGTTATAACTGCATTAGACTATATGAACATGAATCTTATGAAGTTACTATAAGACTTGACTTTGCTTGTAGGTATCAATTTATAGCAATAGCCATACATTTGAGCAGCTATTTGTCGTGTCATTTTTTATGAACTGTCACTGATCGATAGGGTGCCAGATCGAAAAAAAACAGAACTAAATGTTTGATCTGTCCCACGATTTCATACTGATCATGGGACAGATCAAACAATAGAGGGGGGAAAGAGTGACAGATCAGACTATACCGATAAGTAGCCCTAGTTTTGAATTTTTACCCCAACTCACCGTCTATAAGTAGAATAATCATTCTTGACGGAGCTCTTCATGTTCTTCAGCTCATCCAGTACAGCAAACATGTTCACAAACTTGCCGAGAGTGAGGAGGTAGGCTTCGGAGACGAAATCGCGGCGTTTCTCCTGGTGGCAGAGGCGCCGAACCTCACCGCAGAAACGCTCGATCGCTTTACGCTAGAAGAAAAACGGTGTGATAAAAGGGTGTGGAAAAAGGGTGTGGAAAAAACCACTGATTGATTAATGTATCTTGTGGAAGCAGAGCAATGCGACAGCGAAAATTGAGAATCAAACGTTTTCAATTCAAGCTGTGGCGGGGCGAATAGCTAGATATACGAGTATAACAGTTTGTATCACTTATTGTTTATTTTTTTGTGAAAAAGGTACAATTTTAAGGGGTCAGAATTTATGGCAGATTACAGATACAGGTGATTTTTGGTCATCAACGTTCCCGAAAACTACGGAATCTCCTCATCATCACGATCATTTTTCTCCATCGAAGCTTACCTGGGAAGTGTCTGGTTCCCAAGATATTAGGGTCCAAAGTTGAGTAAATAGACTGCGTTTTTCTGCATAATTGCACATAGACGCGCGTAGCAAGATTTTTTCACGAGACATTAATATCTGTCTATGAAAAAACTGGCTTCAACACTGGACACTATAAATTTCGCCCGATAAATGTTTTCCAGCATTTTTTTTGGCATAAACTTACTTTATTTGATGTATAGAATACGTACCCTTTGTTAAGGGTGGCAACGAAAAAACACCCTGCTGTATGTATATTATGTACATATTATGTAGAATAGGTATATGTATGAATGTAACTTCAAAAAAAAAATGACATAAATAGCTTCGACATCAATTTCGTCATCTAACTCACCTGAAAATACATAAATTGTAGCAACTTGTCGACCTCAGGGGCAAGAACCTGCACCGTCCGCTCGTAAATATGCACTCTATCTGGTTGCTCATTCGACCTCGGCTGGGGTATAGCGCGGCTGCAGCATCGCCACGTGTACAACATCACAGCATGAGCCACTCCCTCTTCTAGCAACTCGTTCTAGAGGAAATCAATTGGACAATTATTAGAGGAACTGTCTAGTAGTTCTCCCGGTCTTTAGGCGACCTTAATTCTTATTAGCACCACGTTGGTGGCTATTAAGCCCCGAATCGCCAACTTATGCCTGACAGACCGTAACAAATCGCACCATGGGGTGGTGACCGTTGCCAAAGAAAAATCTTTGCAATTTATTTCTTTAGGCTGAAGACGAAGGTCCCGCCAGAGTAAAATAGCACCAGCCCATGTCTTGGTATCGTAAGGTTAAGGGTTTCCAGGATTATAGAGAATTAGGAGGAGCCGAGAAGAATACCCTATGTCTGCCTATGCTACCACTCAACACAACAAAGCGCACACGGTTTCATCGACAGTTAGTCGACGTCGATCAATAGTGTCTACAGGGTGTAACAGAAAGGGTATGTTAAGCGAAAAGCTATGTAAATAGCCCACTGTAAAGAACATATTTCCAAAATTTGAGACTCGAAATCACATGTTTATTTTTCAACATTGTATGGACATTCTTAAGTTGTTTAGAAATTCTCCATACTATCTGGAAAAATAAACATGTGATTTCGAGTCTGAAATTTTGTGGGTAGGTTCCTTTTAGTTGGCTATTTACATAGCTTTTCGCTTAACATACCCCTTTTGTTACACCCTGTATAAGTTACCAGACCAGTCAATCAACCTCAATCGATGCCATCGACTGGTAATCGATCGACTTTGATCAATGTCGTGAATCTATAATCGATCATAACGAGTGGTAGTGTACTCGTACATATTATGTAACTAGCGGTCGTGTCGTCTATGACTTCGTCCGCATATACTTTAGCCTAACCTAGCCCCCTTATTACCTAACTAGCAAAAGCAAAGCGATAGCGAAAATTTTACAAAAATCGCTAATTGCTTGTCAAATTCGTATTACGTAAAATGAATTTCAAAGGAACTTTGACATTTTAAGGCGAATATTGTACAATTTTCGCTATCGCTTTGCTTCGGCATTGCTATTGCTTTTACGTAATCAGGAGGCAGATTTTCGGTAAATCCATTCTTATTGGATGCCTATGTCATATAAAGAACTTCATGTCAAGTTTCAGGTCTCAAGTTACAGTCTTATTACTGTAAAATATGTCTCTTGTTGACATTCATTACATGGCAATCTCAATTGGCAGTTGTACTTGTAGCGTGCTCTGGGGGAGGCATACGTCCAGCAGTGGACTGCAATAGGCCAATGACGAAGTCAGTCTCTTAAACTTGCTTTTTTATGTGCAGACTATTAACATACATACATACATATAATCACGCCTTTATCCAGGGTAGGCAGAGCACCAAGGGCCGATAGAACCACATGGTGCCACTTCTGACCAATTTTGAGGGTATAGTTGAGATGTACAAGTTTGGTTAGTAGTGACAGGTGGCCAGTTCATCGCCTACAAAACACCAAGACCCTCTCGCCCCTCTACTGACTTGTACAGTATGCCCGGGAAGAAAAGCAGCAGTAGTATTATAATTTTTTTTTCAATCCCAGAGCAGCATAGAAGATTATTAAAAAGACGATAAAACGATATATAAAAACAGATTCATACCAAATTAGCATGCACAGTAGCCTCCTCAATATACTTTGCAATGCCGGTAACGAAACCATTCCGATCCTCAAAGTTGGTGTCGAAGTTGGCCTGGTACAGGATGGAGCAGGGTGCTGCTTCGATGCAGGGCTGCTCATCTGAAAGTAGGCATAATGTTCACATTTTTCAATGTTCAAAATGGAGGATTCTGGGGTAGATTTTGCAAATGGGCAAGCTGATAATAGTAAAGAAAAAAATTAGAAATAAATGGGATGTCAGAGTAATGGATATAATAAAAATATGAAATTAAATAAATGTTCAAGTTATATGTTAACATTGAAGTGATTCCTAAGTGGTTTGTATAATGATTTGTATTAGACAAAGGACTAGATGAAAATTGGCAAAGGATGGGAGGATGAAATTAAACAAGCAGCTGCACCATACTGATGGGCAGCTTCAGACAGACATTGGAGTGTTAATGAAGACCTTTACTGGAAGCCACTCAACACAACATAATATAAATTACACATAGAAAAGAAAGTAACATATAAAAAAAATTACAATCAACAAATAAAAAAAAACAAATAATTTTGTATATGCTTTCATCTTCTATACATATAATAAAAATGTAACGGATCGCTGTCTGTACATGGAAGATACATGAGAAATATATACGCTGGGCAGGTGGGTTGGTGACCTCAGTTTCTATTTTGGATTCTATTATGTTGTCAGTACCGGAGGCACTGCTGCCCAAATCCCTGAATCCCTTAGTCGCCTCATATGATACCCAACGGGCAGACATGGGGTGGTACGAATTCTACTCTGCCGGCACCACGTGGCCAAAGTGTTGTGGCAGGTTAATGTGTTGAATATTTATATACTTAGTAATTATTGCTTCTACATTACATTAACCCTATTTTTTTTACTAAATTCTGACAATAGCAAAGTTCTGTTTCAGCTGGATAATTTAGATATTTAGTCTCTCATAAGGCCAACAAGTAATATTTAAATCCAAAATTTCAATAAGATTAAAAAAGAAAGCATTTGATAACACCATCGTTACTACTTTATGGCTGCCAGTGTTGGACATTGACAAAGGCACTAATTAAAAAAATTCAAATATTCCAAAGAAAAATGGAAAGAAGTATGCTAGGCTTGAGACTGATTCAAAAAGTGCGCAATAATGACATTCGACACAAATTTATTTATTTATTTATGATTATTATTAGAACGGCTGAAGTAGCCATTTACTCTAATATATATGTCATGTCATTAGTTTATAAAATAATCAAAGATACAATCACTAAATATATCACACATTAATCAATAGAAACAAAAACACACAATAGAAAAAAAAAAAGGAGAAAGAAAAATTTATGGTCAATCATGCATCACATTCACTCACAAAACCTCAAACATGCCATAATGAGCCTCATCCATCCATCCGCAAATATGTCAATGTCAGGGTTGGCATCAAGCAGTCGGTTGAGAGCGGTGAGGGTACGAGGAAGCGGAGAGTTGGCGCGCGCTACGGTACGACTCCGAGGCCCACTGAAGAGCGTGTGCCCCCTACTGCGAAGATAGTTTCTCGGGACATAAAAACGAAGTAGCCCATTATGAAGCTCGGGAGCGTCAATGACGTTGCGGAACACTTTGCAGACTATTATCAGCTGGTCCCACGCTCTCCTAGTTTCTAGTGAGTTATATCCTAAATGGCCCTGCAAGAATTTTGTGGGATACAGGTATGGGTAGTACCCCGCGGTGCGCTTGTAGAGGTATCTTAGAAAGGCCTTTTGAACCTTTTCTAAGCGAAGTGCATAAGTTACCTCATGCGGGTTCCATACACAAGAGCTAGACTCGAGCTTGCTTCTTACAAGGGCATTGTAAACAAGTCGTAGAACTTGCTCACTTTGAATGTCTCGAGCATTTCTGAGAACAAACCCCAATCTCCTAAATGATTCCTTGGCGATAGCAGCAATGTGGTCGTGGAAAGTTAGCTTTTGGTCGAATGTTACTCCCAGGTCCTTGGTTGTTAATGATCTGGTAATCGTGTTACCATTTATATTGTAATCAAATGACACTGGGCGCAGCATTCGTCCAAAGGTTATAACTGAGCATTTAGTGGGATTAAATTCCATTTTGTTATCGATGCACCACTGACATACGGCATCAATATCAAGCTGCAGGGCCAGGCAATCAGACAGAGACCGAATTACTGTGTACAGCTTCAGGTCATCCGCGTAGAGAAGACACTCCGCATGCCGAAGAACAGTTGGAATGTCATTCACCATTAACAAAAACAGCAACGGTCCAAGTATCGAGCCCTGACTGACTCCAGATCGCGTGTGATAAGACGATGACTCATAGATTCCGAGCCTCACATACTGCTGACGGTCTCGCAGATAATCAGCAATAAGGTGTATCAGGTTAGGGGCAAAACCTATGGCACTAAGTTTTGTCATCAATACATCGTTATTTACTCTATCAAACGCTTTGCGAAAGTCAAAGTAGAGCACATCTACCTGCAGACCCCCATCAAGCTGCGCAGAGACGTAGTCCACTAGGGTCAGAAGATTGGTGTTAACAGATCGCCTACCCCGGAACCCATGTTGCTCATTGCATATGAACTTCTCAACTTGGGCGTATATTAATTTATGAAGTACGTTTTCGAATATCTTAGCAGGGGAGGAAAGAATAGCGATAGGTCTATATTCTTCGACGTCAAGCTTATTAGACGTCTTTGGTATGGGAGTGACTCGTGATACCTTCCATTGTGATGGATACACCCCAGATCTCAGTGACAAATTAAAAATGTGGCACAGCGGGTTCACAATTTTTTTGCTCACGCGCTTAACAATTGCTGACGGAATACCATCAGGCCCCACAGAACTACTGACTTTCAATTTGTTGATGCCATAAATAACCTCATTGGGCGTAATCTTAAAAATATTAACATAATTGCTGTTGCGGCTATTGTCTTTTTCGTTAATACTGTTAGCATTTAATAATGGAGTGTCAGATAAAAATACGCTTGCAAAAAAGTCGGCAAAAGCTTCAGCTGCAGCAATACCTGTGCGAGGTTCGCCCTTATAGATTACATTAGGTTCAAATCCTCCCTTACTTCGTAGGCTTGATATGTGACGCCAGAATTCTCGCGGGTTACGTGAAATATTATTTTCAATGCGTCTCATATATGCGCTATAGGCAGTTGCAGTTCGTGACTTTAAAGAGGCTCTAAGTTTTGAAAAAGACCTGTAGTCGTTTTCAGCTAAGGTACGCTTCCAATTATAGTGCAGCTTACATTTCAATTTAATGTCCTTAACTATGTCAGCTGTAAACCAAACCGGATACCTCCTAGCTACAGTTTTACTCCGTTTTTTCCTAGGCATGCATGCGTCAAACGTACTATAAATTGTGTTGTAGAAGTTATTCGTGGCATCAACAACACTATTCACCTGCAATACATTGTCCCAAGAGACATCAGATAGTAAGTTAAATAAAAGCTCATAGTCACACTTTCTGAAGTTCCAGTCCTTGGCCGGATTAATGTTACTCGGTTCAATTTGGTTCGTATAACGAGTCCTATCAACCCTCACCTCTATGTCTAAGGCCGGGTGCGGTGGATCTATGGGAACAATACCCTCCGTGCTGGAGACTGATACACCTCTAATCTCACCGCTCTCCCGAGTCAGGACAATGTCCAGCATGCCCCCGTAGTAGTTTACCACAATGTTGTTATCCTTTAGATTACAAAAAGTCAAAAAATAGCAATAATAATTACAAATATTGGGTGAGGCACTATTTAAATTAAGGTCACCCAGTATTATAATATTTCCTTTTAGATTATTGATGAAGCTCTCGGTTTTACAGAACCATTGCATATACTCTTGATCACTAGCACTAGGTTTAATGTAAAATACACATACGTAGTAGGAACGACCACACAATGTAAAACTCGCCCATAAATCCTCGCCACAATCGGTCTCGAGTTCCGTTCGCCTGCGCAGTGCGATGGGCGGCCGCGCTGCAAGCAGAACACCACCGCACGGTGTGTGCCGGTCACGACGCATGATGCTCCAATCAGCGCAGGTCAGTTCGGAATTTTCCAGAGAATTGTCGAGAAATGTCTCGGTCAAGCTGGGTATCCATTACGTTCGCGAACATCTTGCGCTCCGCGCACTTGCAACAGCTCCGCGTAGTGGATACGTTTGCGAACGTGGAGCGTGAACGGTGCGCGCTCCGCGCTCAGCGCTCCAAAGGGTGGCGGTAAGTTGGGCGAACACAAAGGGGAGCTCAGTCTGTTCGTGGACGCGAGCAAGATATCACGCAAGTGCGTACGTGTCGTTAATCACGCTCCGCGCTCGGTTAATTCTTGAGATTTGAGTTCCAACACCAATGAATTCGAACGTCTTTTCTTGTAAATGTCAGATTCCCAAAAGCGAGGAGGGCTTTTATAGTCTTCGAGTAGATAGTGAAATAAAATATATGCTGCACTAGCCACTAACGGTGACGACATGTTCGCTCAATGTTCACGAGAGGACTGTGGAGCATGCGTGTTTCTATGGAGATACGCGTTACCGTCTCCATCAGAGCGGTACGGGAGCGCGGAGCGCAAGATGTTCGCGAATGTAATGGATACCCAGCTTTAAAGCCACCAGGTTATGCTCCAGCAACGCAAAATTATTGCGGAATATTCGAAGCTTAGTTTTCAGCCCTCGCACATTTTGGTAAAAAATATTTACCTTACTGGTACTAGTAGCCTTATTCTGTTCCACGAAAGGGCTGGCGGATTGAGGAAGGTCCATCTATTATGTTATGCTTGGCATAGCCCCCTGAGTTTCTATAATTTATCCAGGGTTTTATTCGGGCGTTTATTGGCCAAACATCAACAGAGTAACAGGATTCATAGTGGGCTTCGGGGACTCCAATCTTATAGGACTTGTAGCTCCCTTTAGGCGTCAGTCCCTCGACAGTACAGGGGCCTGTTGGGCACAATTTTTTCAGGTAGGCAAGAACATCTTCGGTGCCTGAAGCCATGTTCCATAAATGAAAATACCTAATCGGTTCAACAGCTTTCAACGTGGTTACTGCAGGACCAGCCGCACCACATAGCGAGGAAGGTCTACGGGTTTTCCGTTTCTTGACTTCCGTCCATGGCTGCTCGGCCCGAGTCTCATTAGGTTTGAATGAGTCACTAGGTTTAGGCGTGTCAGTATTGCACACCGATACATTGGCGTCGCTATTATTCGCTAGGATAGCAACGTCGGCAACGGCAGTGGCGCGGGTAGTGACGGGTTCAACCCGTTTAGCGGCTGTTATTTGCTGACGAATTTTAGCAGGTTTAGTTGGTGGTTTGGACGACTGCACTAAGCTTTTTGATCCATGAATATTTGATTTAGGCGTGCCAGGAGAAAGCCGAGGTATCTGAGGTGCTCCATTCTCATATACTTTAAGTTTAGTATTTAGTGCACTTACCTGTAGGGCATAATCATCGAGTTTAGCTTCGTATCTAGTTAAAAGCGAAAACAAAACTAAGCTAAAAGATGCTGCTGAGCTAGTTTGCAGATATAAATGGAGGTGGGCTGGTCACGTGGCTCGTGCACCAGATGGACGCTGGAGTGAACGCTTGCTTCATTGGTGGCCTCGAGAGGACAAGCGACCTCGTGGTCGCCCCAGACGCCGATGGAGCGACGACATCACAGAACTGGCAGGCGGGTCTTGGACTAGGTTGGCAAGAGATAGAGCCGAGTGGCACGCGTTGGAGGAGGCCTTTGCCCACAAATGGGTTCTCCTTTAGATATAAGACATTTTATGACATTTTATAAATTTTATTATGATAATTTATGTATTTTAATTTGGAAATAAAAAGGCTTTATTATTATTATTATTATGTATTTTAATTTGGAAATAAAAAGGCTTTATTATTATTATTATTATTATTAAGGCCAACAAGTAATAACGTATCGTATTGTATATCGTAAATTAGAGCCGTGAGAACCCGTAGTCAGGAAGTTACTAAAATATAGTACTCTACTCTGTGACAAGACCTACCCCCCACAAAGCTTGTGCTACTGTGATTATGTGATGTCGAGGGTCTGTCATGTCGACTGTGGTACCGTACCTATTATTAGTAACTATGTTGTACCCCTGAGAAGGAGTAACTACCTACTTGTACTTATTACGAATGACATCGGAAAGTCGGCCACACCTATGCAATCGGTGTGCGTACAATCGTACTTACCAGGGAGGGTAAGCTCGTCCAAGACATCCACATTGCTCAAGGCGTCTGCAAGCGACACCTTTTCACTAACAGACATGTTTAGAGTCCGAACCTTTCCTCAATAAACACAAATAACACACTGAGCTAGCTAACATACGCGATGTATGACGCCGATAAACACAAAGTACTAAAGTTTCCGGAGCCCTTATTGTTTGGCAAACATATTAGTTAAACTAACAAACAATAGCTATTAATCTCAGAAGATTACAATCCCAAGTTAAATAAAATAAATATGAAATAAGTCACGAAAATCGACGAAGCAAACGCGACTTTTTGACATAAAAACATTATAGTGATGTGCCTACATTCCGAATATGATTGAATAGAAAAACCGTAATTTTGTCAAACAGTGTCATCTGTTGTTGGATAGCAAAACTAATACAATTATTTTATTTCCATTAATTCTGTGGCATTGACATCATCAAACATCGTGTCATTTAGATTTAGATTCATTTATTGCATGTTATATACCTAGATATAGATGTTACATAAAATTAAATATAGTAGGTACCATTGTGCCATTAAATTCCAGAGAAAACCGGTATTTCTGCATAGGAATTTATCAAGCCCATACTATGCCTCTAAATTAATCCAAAAATCTTTACATAATCGGTAGGTATGCATATTTGACATAGAATGACTACCCTTATCCAGTTATTTATAGAGTTGAATGCAAAATATTGTGGTTTTTGTAAATGTAATTTTTTTGGTTGCATGAAGCTCGCAACTGGAATCGAACCTAGAATGTCCGATTAGAAAGCACACATAAATACATTTATGAGAATGAGAATGAGCATTTTATAACTTAGATGACATAATATGTATCGACCTATTTATTATGTGTACAATTTAGGCTCATTTTTATTTTATAAAATTATTAATTAAGAAAATGGAAAAAATTCCTCACCCGAGTGGGACTCGAACCCACGACCTCTGCATTCCGTGCCAGCGCTCTTATCACTGAGCTACCGGGTCAATTACTCGGATGACGAATTTTACCATCTCTTTTTTAAATTACATTATTGGCAACGTTATTTTTTCATCCCGATAGCTTATTTTATTTATTATTATAATCAAGGTGTAAAAAAAGAACAAATCTTCTATTTACAACATTTATTCTTTCGTTCTTGTTACATCGTACATTGTGTATTTACAACAGTGGACATAATTTCAAAGAAATTAGATGTACTTTAGTAAGTAAAATTCTAAAAAACATTCAATCTTTTAAAAAATGCTGTATTCTCATTGTCCCCTTTGAATGGGGACAGCACAATTGTATTAAAATAATTAAAATTTATTCTCGCTGTCCCCATGTTCAATGTCCCAGACACCTATAGCGGGAAAAGCGGCAATGGGGACAGCGAGAAGGATTTTTTTACTTCACGTTGTCCCCATAATGGGGACAGCGTCAATGGGGACGACGAGAATACACCAAAAAATGCTGTAGCGATTACAGTACAATTGCAGGTGCATCATATAAATAATATCTTGCTTAGCAATGTATTTTGACTCTTAATTAACTAAGCATAACTCAAATATGTAGGTAGGTAGAGACCAAATCAGTAAATTCTCGAGACAAAATTAATCTTTCTAAATTATTAATGTAGGTATATTGATTTCGAAATAAGAAATATAAAAAAAACAAATTTAAAACTAAAATACTGGAATATTAACCCAAATAGCCAAGAGATGGTCAAAATTAAACCGTAATTTATTATTTAACATCGTTGTCTCTACATGCACTCCCATATCTATGACTGCTACACCAAGTATTACAATTCAAATAATCAATTTGGTATAAACAAAAAAACATTAATAAATAAAAGAATGATATCTGTACCTATTTACTTAACTTTATATATGAGTTGCAATAAAACATGCAAAAATACCCTCAATAATAATAATCATTCTTTATTTTACACCCTTTAACTCTTATTCTGAAATGGTTATTTTAGTTATTTTTATAACTATAATGTACTTGACTTCCTACTATTGTAGCATAAGCATTTAAAAAGTAGATATATGACTTGGATAATGAAATATATGTAGAAATTAAATAATTAAGGATATCCTCAAGAGAATATAATAGGTAAGTTTGTAAAGAAGCAATCACACAAAATTTTAAATTAGCAATTAATTTCATAATGATTATCCAGTATAGTTTCAACACTTAAGCTTTTAACAAACAACCTTAAATTCATTCAGTGTTCTTCATAAAGAAACTGAATGCATGTTTTCAGTACCTTAATCTAATATTTAATAGCAGTGTCTAAATAATAAAAATGGCAGAAAAAAATACTATACTTTTGCAAAAGCTGTACTATTTATTTTCAAGAGACTAATACAACAATATATACATGTATTCCTGATGAAATTTATTCTATAAATCTATACGTCAAAACATGTTTGCATGCATACTTAATGTGCCTAAACTATCGTCTGGGCCAGTTTTGAAATAAAATCAAATTAATGATATAGAACCTCTGACAATAACTTGTTGAAATTAAGTTTTTAAATTGACAGTTAAGTATATGTTTTCTTCACTTAATAAACTAAATAAAATAATTTTACAGACTGCACCTTATATGTGTAGACAAATTTACTTTGTCACAATCATTGCTGACTGATGTTAGATTTAATTAACTTTAGCTGTTTGCTGACCAAGAGAACATTTGAGCACTCTATGTTTGATTAAATTCAGATTGCAGTTTGATATGGCCCTGCCATAACTTTGTCATAAATTATGAATTAAAAATGTGTCAATAATTTATGACTTATATATAAGTCACAGATACAGCTCAGTTTAAAATTTTAACCATAGAAGTTGGATTTAGTTGCTTGTAGAATTAAAAGTACTAGAAGAATTTAAAATTTAACAGTAATAAATAAAATAAATTGAGGAGGAAAAATTAATGACACATTTTCATGCTATGAGTGAGGTAACTCATTTTATTCAGAAACATTAAATACCAATTATAATTTAGAATTCAATTGGTACCTCTTGCATCACAAGTTTATAACCCGCAGTATGTATTGTACCATTTTTAAAGTCTCCCATTATAGACTTATTTTGACTACTGTTGCCACTATAAACATACTCACTGTTTAAATCATTACATGTTCCCTCTGTCAAGTCAACAATTGGAGCAGGTATCTCAAAATCAACTCTATAATCATCCTCCTCAATAATATTGAAGTTATCAAAACCATTCTCAATTTGATGGAGATTGTCAAAGTGTATTTCTGGCCGAGCATCATCAAAGGGCATTTCGGGCAAATTGAGACGAATGCATTTGTGCGACCTGAGTAATGACGGCCAAACAAATACTTCCTCGCATACATTGCATCTGAGGTTTTCGTAGTCACAATGCTGGGTTTCTATGTGACGGTTTAGGCAGTAGTTCGTAGAATAGAATTTGCCGCAGGTCTGAAAAAGAAACTCGGTTTTATTCACAGAAAATCTGATGGTAAGCCCTCAAACTAAATTAAATATAATCACAACAATATACTAGTGGCAAAAAAAATATAACTAATTTGCGTTCATGCCAGTACTTAAACAGGGGATAAAATATTAAGACTTGATTGAACAAAAGTTTTATATCAACTATGAGAAAAGAAGATCTCTTTATCATTATTATATAAATTAAAATCCATAAGTCATGATAATAGAATGCTAAACCTTTCTAAGTGCTCACAGCACTTAGAAAAGTTTTTTAGAAAGGTTTATTGTTTGTAAAAAAATATAAAAAAATAGAATGTTATGTATTACATACATCAATATCAAACTAACCTCACATTTATGTTTGGATAATAATGTCTCTCTCCTTTTTTTCACCTTTGGCTCCACTGCCACTTTTGTTGTAGTTTGCCCAAAATCATCCCTATCATGAGTTACATTATTCTCTTGAGTAACAGCATCAAAACTTTTTATTAAATCTATATTCTTACTGTCATCATTATTCTTGAAACCATTTGCTTTATTTGTTTCCTCAATATCAGGGACCTTTAACTTCTCTGCTACCACTGATATGGGCATTTTCTCCACAAAAATTTTAGGCTGTCTTATATGATCCGGCAGTTTTTCAGTTAACTTAAACTTTTGTACTTTAGGCTTTTTTGTAATAGCCTTATGATATATCCGTTTTTGTGAGTTATCACTGGTTTTTAGAAAATGAGTCCATTTGTGTTTGAGCATGTTCTTTTCGGTGTCAAATTTTTTTAGACACTGATCACAAAAATAGTAGTCTTTATAGCCAGTCATAGCTTTGTTTGATAGGTCGGGTAGAGATTCTAGATGGTGTTCAATATAATCTCTGTCAACAGAGCTTTCATCACAAAAATTGCATAAGTAAACTCTTTCCGTCCCTATATTCCTCATGAAATACAAAACCCTTGGACGCTTAGCAGAATGAAGAAAGGCTATATGATGAGTAATCTCACATTTGGTGCTAAACTGATCCTTACATATATCGCAGATGAAAAATGTACTTAAATGCTCGTAGTTGTGGTCTTTGAGATCCATGAATTTGAAAAATGAACAGTTGCATGTATTGCATTTATGCATTTTGATAACTTTGCAGACAAATCTCTTATGCTCCATGAATTTCTTCTTAGTTGTGAACAGTTCTCCGCATACATCGCAGTGGAGTTTTATATGGACTTTGAAAAACATCCTATCCATAAAGCTTTTATTACAATAGTTACAAATGTAACACTTACGCTTCTTATGCTTCAGTTTCATATGCAATTTCAATGTGGAGTAATCCTCAAATATCTTAGTGCATTTCCTACACTTATGATATTCCTTTACCTCATGAATTATAACGTTATCGTTAAACGATACCCGCTTTGGTGTCTTACATTTCATAATCATATGTTTGTTTTCCTGATGATTCTGCAGTCTTTTGACACTGCTGTATAACTTGTCACATATTTTACATTTCAAGTTTGCCATACTGCTGTCCGCCTCGCTACTGGTGGCGTAGGACCGCGGGGAACCGTGTAAGAAGGCCTGTCTTAACGATTCAAGATCATCGCGGACTATTTTCACGGCACACTTGGATTTAAACTTACTCAGATGTTTGCAGTGATCCTGAAGTTCCTTAGTAGAACGCACTTGCCACATAGGAATTTTGCCATCTTCGTTAATGCAGCTAAAATTCATCCGCGGCAACAATACAAGCGGAGACTTTTTGAATCCACGGAAATATTTTTCATTCTGGACAGCTTCTTTTTGGTTGCCCAAAGATATGCGTTCTTTAGAGCGCTCCTCGCTCGAATTGTATGTGTTAACTCCATAGCTTTGGCAGGACATTAGTAACGTTAAATGTAAATAAAGGAAACAAACCAAAATTGAACAGAAAATCGACGTACGTCATACTAAAGTTACGGACACAATAGTGGGGCAGGTTTTGCCGCCATCGAATACTCTTGATAGAATGAGTTTGTTGCACAAATTCACTGATCTATATGAATCACTTTTATAATAACATAGTCATGTTAATTTAGCACAGCATTATAATTTTATTATTGAACTCCTTTACACAAAATATAAAAAAATATGAGATTGGTATGTAACACAAACTATCATGCGTATGTAAAAGAAAGACAGACGATTCCGATAAAGAGGGTCTACTTAGGCCGGCCGCATATTATATGAATTTCTGATCAGAAAAATTCGGACGCCCTGCCCGCCGGAACGCACTCTGCTCATATGTTTTGTTGTAGACCCCGCATACTATCAGAATTCTGACGTGTCTGACGTCCGCTTCTGATGAGTCGCAGATGACGTCGATCGGATGGTACAATTTTTCTGATCAGAAATTCGGACCGCGCACACTATACATTTGGTGCTAGAATCAGAAATCAAAAATTTTCATCAGATGCAATTAGATCAGTGGTGTAAGCACGAACCATTTTACGCGGCGTAACGCAAGCGACTCGCTAGCAACATCTATTGACAATTTGACGCTAGCGTTACGGACTATCGAGAGGGTCGTGCTTACCCCACTGATGTCAACCAAACACAATGGGGCACGCACGCGTTCACTCTCCTGAATATTGACTAAAGCAAGTTCACTCGGTACGGCAGGCAAGACAAGATGGTGGACATGGAAGATTTGATTATGGAAGTTGAAAAATAGCCCTGCTTATAAAAACTAATAAAAGTAATAAATTATGGCCGTCCATTCTGATTTTTTTATTACTTTTGTAAACCCTAGGCCAACCGCTAACTCGGACTCGCCGGAAGGAAATTTCTGATAGGTGTGCGATATGGTACCCGGCAGGCGTCCGAATTTTTCGATCAGAAATTCTTGTAATATGAGGCCGACCTTATTTGTGGGTTAGTCAGACAATAAAACAAAAAAAAAACCGTGAAAAAAAAACAAGAAAAACACAGTGAGACTACGCAGTGAGATAGGTATATACTAGTATATATCAGGGATTTGGTATCTCCTCGTATACCTATATACCGCAGCGCATAATCAAAGCCGCAGCGACAGCCTACGGCGACAGGCGGACAAAAAGATCGGTTCATAGTGAAGTGAATAAACGACGTAGGTTAAGTAGAAGTAGGTTTTCCCATTTGTCACCCCTCGCCTCGGCTACACAACAATGTGATCACCACTTGTAGAAAATAAATATCCCGGAGGGTGTTTGTTGTTGTAGGATTTCTCTTTTTCATTTTCTAAGAAACTCTTAACCCGAGTAAAAACTATTGAACTGAAAGTTCAAAAATTTAAGTCGAAGCGATATATCGCTCGGAAAAGGTACTATTGCCACCCTACTACGGATATAATTAGTTTTTTTGTGTTGTCATTCATGGATGTTACTGTCAAATTGGGATATATTTGTTTAGTGGCTAATGGCTATGTTCAGTTCAGTCAGATGTTAAATAAATATCGCAATCGCACACACAACAAAAAAACCATTTCTAAAATCAACTCGAACAGTGAGTAAAAGTATCATTGGCAAAATTTGTAAAACTGACCCAGCGGAAAGTGCCCCGAGTGCGAAATGTTTCCCGCGACGCGCATTCGGAGTTGCTTTCCAGTCATAAACCCTTTAATTAAACAACGTTTGCGTCCACACAAGCCATTTAGACAAACCTCGACATTACATGCCCAGAACCAAACAAAGGGAAGCACGCATTTACAGAAAACGAAATGGTTAAGTTTACGATCTATAATTACTCGTTGGGTGCCCCTCGGCAGTGTTATTTACGTCGGTTGGTGCTACATCCGAGCTAGTATTAATTATGAAGTGTCGAAAGTCGAGATACGTTTTTACGAAATGTTTCCCTTCCGCGTTACTAGTCGAATTTGGGGTCGATTAGCAGCCTGCGAGGTGCCCACGTCCCTCAGGAACTTTGTGTACGGCACGTACGTTAAGGTTTTTAATGTAAACCTCAATGATGCTGCCGTGCCAGACTTGAAGTATTACACTAGTTTATCCGCATTCTTTACCCGTCCTTTACGCGAGGGTGCGCGATACATCTCGCCGTCAAGTTGTGTGTCTCCTTGCGACGGAGTTGTGCTAAACTGTGGTCCTGCTGACACAGATAAAATCGAGCAGGTGAAGGGAGTGACATACAGCCTGGAAGAGTTTTTAGGAGAGAACAAATGGGGCAAACATCCAGGGAAAAACTATTATGAATCATTGCTGAAAGATAAGAATAATATTCTTCATCAAGTTATAATTTACCTGGCACCAGGTGACTACCACAGATTTCATTCCCCCTGTGACTGGACGTCCACATTCAGGCGTCATTTTTCCGGTAAACTTTTGTCAGTAAATCCATGGATGGCAAAACTGATACCAGGCTTATTTTCCATGAACGAAAGAGCTGTGTACATTGGTGAGTGGAAATATGGGTTTTTCAGCATGACAGCTGTCGGTGCAACAAATGTGGGCTCAATAGAGATATACCAGGACCCTGCTCTTCGAACGAATACGAAAGGCAAAAGAAACCGAGTGGAAGAAATGGCTTTAGGTAAAGTTTCATTTAAAAAGGGTGAACTATTTGGCCACTTTAATATGGGCAGCACGATAATTCTGTTGTTTGAGGCTCCGAAAGATTTTAAATTCGATTTAGTGTCTGGTGACAGGGTGATGGTAGGCCAGGCCTTGACGGCTTCTGTGAAGCAACAGGAGAGATGACCGGTGTCTGAGATAGTGCAGATAGTGAATCTTGTTCTAGTGTTGTATGTTGTCGCTCATTTGATGTAAACTTAGTTTCATAATGCTTTTGTACCTATTTGTATTAAAAGATATTTGTATGTAGTTTGTAGAGATCGAAGGCTGGCTTTCCTCCATGCTATGTTGAGTGTGTTTGATATATAGCAATGATATGAACTAAATATAGATAGATATATATTCTTTTTGTACACAGAAAAAAACAAGATACAATATTTTAGAAGATAATGTACAAAGGCGAGTTTATCTCCAACAGAGATTTATTCCAGCCAACCATTTAATATAAAGTTATTAGTGAAGAAAAAGGAAATCATACGTGCAGAACTAAATAATAATTAAAAAAACAAAGTACTTGATATATGTAGACAAACAATTAAATAAATACGAGTACAATATAACTAAATAACTACATATACAGGGTGTAACAAAAAGGGTATGTTAAGCGAAAAGCTACGTAAATAGCCCACTGTAGAGAACCTATCCATAAAATTTGAGACTTGAAATCACATGTTTATTTTTCAAGATTGTTTGAAAATTCCTGAGATATTTAAAAATTCTCCATACTATCGGGAAAAATAAACATGTGATTTCGAGTCTCAAATTTTGTGGATAGTTTCTCTACAGTGGGCTATTTACGTAGCTTTTCGCTAACATACCCTTTTTGTTACACCCTGTATACATACATACATATTTTATAAAATAGAACAAAAGGTAAAATACACATCATACAGAAAGGTAACCTCTTAACTTGTTCTTGAAGGCGCCAATAGATTGCGAGTCTCTTATTATGAGGTAGGGAATTCCAGAGCACAATGGCATAAACTGTAAATGAATAGCCATATGCTCCAGAGTTATGGCGGGGAGTTTTGAGCAACGAAGCAGTAATGGATCTGAGGGGTTTGTCCCTAGAGAACAGGTATTCAAATCGCTCACTAAGATATTGTAGGGAAGATTTTAAAAAGAAGAGTAAGCATATTATTTCTAATGAATATTATTGGTGCATATCATGCAGCCTAGCAACATAGTATAGCAAATCTGGTTGAAAGCCAGCCTAATGATGTGTGGTGAAGACTGCAGTTGTCATGATTATTTATTTGATTTGTGATGATATAAAAAATAGAATTTTAGATTCAAATATCTAAGGTGCAGTAATGTTTAGTACCACTTCAGTAAAACACTAAAGATTCTAATTTGTCTATTTGCAACTGTCTTAAATGATCTACATATTGCACTCTTCATCTACATAGTTAGGTACTATAAAAGTGATTGTTAGTTTTTATCAATGTCTACCTGCTTGTAACTCGGAGATTATGAGGCACCAACAAATGTAGTTTGCTATTTAATGGTTGCTAAAATCTACTACCTATAGGTACCTGTTGAAAATCTGTTTTGAGCATAATCAGTTTCAAAACGTAATTAGTCCTTTATCAAATACCCATCAAATTGAGTTGTCATGACTAATTGGGTCAAATTCATTTTGGTGCAATATGAAGAATAAATATTTTCATTAACTTCTAATAAAATGATTTCAGATGTAGTTGCCTTTAGTGAGTATTTAAAGAGGTTCACCCATATGGTACAATACTGCCTACTAATACTGCCTACCAATAGTTCGAATAAAGAAACTATAGGGTTCATTTGCCAATATTCACAATTATTTTTTTATAAAATTCCAATATTGAAATGACTGCAATATATTGTGTGCTACACTCATCCATTTTAGGCAATTTTTAATTGCCAATAAAAATTTTTACACTGGCAAAGTCTGGAAATTTTTTATCAATTTTTCTTTCATTTATCAATATTGACTTGTCCTTTTTTAACCTAGCTTTGTGACTGCTTATTTTTGTGTGATAAATACCTTACATTACTTTAATTAGATCTTTAAATAGGATCCACATGCTCCAGTCTAGGATTGGATTGTTCACCAATTTAAACACAGTAATTACTATCTTGTTACATATGTCTTTACAAAAAAATTAAAATCCGAGATTAAGGAAAGTGCAAGTTTATCTTACTTAGTCATACAATATAACTAAAATGTATTACTGGATATTGATTCCGTTTTAAAGTATATTTAGTGCCATTTTCCGATGTGTTCAATTTAGATGTGTTTATCACTCTATGTATGTATGTTTTTTTTATAAAACAATTTGCATTATGTATATGTAATTAAGAGGTAAATACGAAGGGACCTAATTGTAAATATCTACCGCCGAAATTTCGTAACCAAAGCTCCATGATTCAATTAATAACACCATAGGCACGGAAATTCTAAAGTACATTTCCGCTAAACTTGCGCCAGCCGAAAGATGACATTTATATGACACTTCGTCTACGACTTCGTCCGCGTGTATATAAACCTTCCTCTTAAATCACTCTAACTACAAAAAAAAAATCGCACCCAAATCCATTGCGTAGCTTGAAAGATCTAAGCATACATAGAGACAGCCACAGCGGGACGACTTTGTTTTATACTATGTACTAGCGGCCGCCCACGGCTTCGCCCCCCTGATAGTGCATTACTCCCCTGCGAAAACGGGTCAGGTCCCTAGTTATACATTATAAACCTTCCTTGTCAATCACTGTATCTATTATAAAAAACCGCATCAAAATCCGTTCCCTAGTTTGACAGCAGAAAGCGACTTTGTTTTATAATATGTAGTGATAGTGATTAGGTTAAGTCGTAGCTACGTGGAGTTTAGTCGCATAATTAGGAATATAGTGCTGCGTTTACATCTGACCCCCGCTATCTTAAACGTGGCTGCGGGATCTCCCCTATGATACTGTAGTTCTGGCTAGCCCATTTTCGAGAACACAGCCTGTGTATGTACCTAATCAATACGTGTAATTCAGTAATGTGTCATTCTGTAAATTTTCCAGTAAAAATATGTCGGTTTTAACAATATGGACGATTCCGGCAGTCAGACTTAAACCTAAACGTAAAATTAGTCCTACCTGTCCTTTTCTCTCTCAGCCATTTATGTTAAGAGCGGAGACAGATAGACCTGACAAGATTACCTAACTAGCAAAAGCAAAGCAATAGCGAAAATTGTGTACAAAAATCGCTGATTGCTTGTCAAATTCGTATTACGTAAAATGAATTTCAAAGAAACTTTGACGTTTCGAATATTGTACAATTTTCGCTATCGCTTTGTTTCGGCTTTGCTGTTGCTTTTACGTAATCAGGGGGTATACGAGGGCTGTTTGATAAGTCGTTTTAAAAAGTAATTTTTTTTTTTTTTTAACAATTTACATTTATTTCTTAACATAGTCTCCTTTGAGGGCCAAACACTTGTTCCAGCGAGTTTCCAATTTTTTTATCCCCTCCAAAAAATACGTTTTGTCGAGGTCTTCAAAATAGGCGTTTACACCAGCGATGCAGTCCTCATTTGTCAAAAATTTTTGCCCTCCAAGCCATCTTTTCAGATTTGGGAATAGGTAATAATCGCACAGAGCTAGATCCGGCGAATACGGAGCATGCGGAACCAGTTCGAAGCCCAACTCGTGGATTTTGGCCATTGCAATAGTTGACGTGTGCACTGGGGCATTGTCTTGATTAAAGAGGACTTTCTTGGTCAATTTTGGTCGTTTTCCAACAATTCGGCATTAAAACGGTCCAATAACTCTGCGTAATAACGGCCAGTGATAGTCTTTCCCTTTTCCAAGTAATCAATCATAATGATTCCTTCGCCATCCCAGAAGACTGTCGCCATGACCTTTCCAGCCGACAAAACAGTCTTGGCCTTCTTTGGGGCACGTTCACCAGTCGCCATCCATTGTTTTGATTGCTGTTTTGATTCAGGTGTACAATGATGGACCCAAGTTTCGTCCACAGTGACAAATCGACTCAAAAAATTCCGAGGATTACGCTTCATCATATCCAAACACAGTTTTAAAATTCGCTTTCTTTCGTGTTTTTGTTCGATTGTCAACAAACGTGGCACCCATCGTGCAGACAGCTTTGTCATACCCAAATCTTCATGCAGGATTTTATGTACTCGCTCAGTGGAGATGCCTGTGTTCTCAGCTATTTCACGCACCTTCACTCGGCGGTCGTCGAGTACAATATTATGGACTTCTTCAACAACATCCTCAGTAGTGACTTCGATTGGGCGACCAGAGCGTGGAGCATCAGATGTGCTTGACCGACCACGTTTAAAATCATTTATCCAGTTATAAACAGTCTGCAACGTTGGTGCGTTAGTGCCATGAACAGAATCAAGTTCAGTTTTTATTGTGGCAGCACTGCAACCCTTCATAAAAAAATGTTTTATAACGGCACGAAATTCAGTTTTTTCCATAGTTGTTGAATATTTACGAGTGATCACAGTTAAACAATGGTTATACTGACAAAAACTTGTTTTTTTTTTGCTGAATTTTTGACAGTCTTCATTTGAAAGATTGTGCCTGCCAGTGTTAACGCCATTTACCAGAAAAAAGGTTTTACAAATAGTTTTTAAAAGGACTTATCAAACAGCCCTCGTAAACGTTCGAGTGACCGGTGGATTGAAATCACTAGAAATCATCAACGGACACCATCACTGTGTGTTGATACTCTTTATGAGTCCATACAAAGACACATTCCTTCTTCACGGAATTAGCATTTAGAATGGACTGTTACATCGTCATCAAATACTTTACCTATAAGGTATCATTATCATCATCATCATCATCATTTACAGCCCTGAGAAATCCACTGTTGGACGGGCCTCCCCCAACAACCTCTACTCCGACCGGTCGGAAGCAGCCTGCATCCAAGCGACCTACGAGTATAAGGTTTAAGGTGTCATAATTCGTATGAGCGTTTTTTATTACACGACACGACTACACTTCGTCATTTACTTACTAGGGGGGCCGTGTCGTGGTCGTATCGTCTATAGTGGAAAAACGAGCTATTAAATACACTTTTGCTTCCGAAAAAGCCGTTGTGGTCGTGTCATCTAATGGAAAAACGACCAATCAGTGTACACGATTCTAACTAGGATTCGCCAACCACCTCTGCCCCATAGGCGCCCTTGCGTATTGTATCCCTGTTGAAAATTTGTTAAACACAATAGGTATTTAAAAAACCTCAATAACTAAATGCAAGATCTCTCAAATAACAGTGTAACAGAAGGAAGGGGTAAGCATTTTTCATATAGTGTTATACCAGAGAACCTGTTTAAAACTACTTATGAATGTTCGTAACTATCTTGAAAAAATTTAAGGTTCTATAGAATTAGGTTATTTTTATATAATTTCGCTTATCATACCTCTTCCATACCTCTTCTTTTACACCCCGTGTATTTTGTATGTACCATACCATATCACTTGTCACAATATCGTTCAGTCATCCGTCGGTGACACTAGAGTGTGTCACAACGTATACAAATCGATAATCGCAGCTAAATATATGACGTAAGCTTGTGTCAAGCAGAATATCATGTGTATTTAGTGCCGATTTTTCTAATGGTGATGCAGTCTTTCTCTAAAACGTGATCAAGACAGAGACAGCATTAACTCTATCGTTCAGATAGGCTATCTGAGGGGTAAGCACGAACCTCTCGATAGTCTGTAAAATGGTTCGTGCTTACCCCACACACCTGAAAAATCGGCTCTTAGATGAATATTATAAAAAAAAGATAAAAGTATTAATGTCAAAGTTGAATGTAATTCAAGCAAGATGGTGAATTTTAAAAATACAATTAGGTATATACTATAGCAGGTTAAAAACCAGAAAAAGTAATATATTTTATCGAAAAGAATGGATATTGTTGTGTTTTTTTTCCCATACATGTATACATATAATAAAAATGTAACGGATCGCTGTCTGTATAACCCGCGCAGATAAAGAATTGACCCGGTGGCTCAGTGGTAAGAGCGCTGGCACGTAATGCAGAGGTCGTAAATATCAATTGATGAATCAGAAATAATATTTTCATTATCATCTCCCGTAATGCTAACCGTGGCTATGGGATTTCCCTGCAGTTCTGTCTACCCCATTTCTTATGTATGTAGACCGCATGGTCACTGGCGCAGTTCAAAATTGGTAATGTTTGTAACTCCTTTTATAGATTCCGCGTTGGTGAATTATGAATCACAATTATGACTGTCCCGTACCGGAAATAACTGATTGCTATGGACTATAGACGACAACGATACAAATGCTAATAACATCATTCCTACATTACGTTGGCGTTAATCAGTCGGCCCCCTGGTAACCTAATTTGCAATATAAATAAATAAATAAACATCACACACTACACAACACATTACCTAGTCCCACACTAAGATCCCTAAGGTCTTGTGTTGTGGGTACTAAGCAATGGTATATAAATACATAGATAAGTATAGAAACATCCATGACTCGGAAACAAACATTGATATTCATCATTATCAATGTTTGCACCTACCGGGATTCGAACCCAGGACCTATGGCGTCACAGGCAGGGTCACTACCACTAGACCAGTCGGCCGTCAATAAAGCGATAGCGAAAATTGTACAATATTCGTCTTGAAATGTTAAAGTTCCTTTGAAATTTATTTTACCATAGAGGAATAAAATCTTATTCCTCTATGATTTTACGTAATACGAATTTGACAAGCAATCAGCGATTTTTATACTATTTTCGCTTTCGCTTTGCTTTTGCTAGTTAGGTAGGTAATAAGCGGGCGGGATGGTCAGAACACATTAAACTTTTTGGGTAATTTTAACAAAGGGCAACCTACCCGAAAGGTAAAAACGGGACGCTATTACTATGAGTCCGTTTGTCTGTCTGTCTGTCGCAAGGCTGTATCTCATGAACCGTGATAGCTAGACAGTTGAAATGTTCACTGATGGTGTAAGCAATTACCTACTTATTTTTGTTTAGGTAGGTATAACAAAATATAGGTATAAAATGCTTTGCTCTGAATGACAGACCGATCGATACACAGCCTTCACCTGTGATCTAAGAGACCTAATTCTTTGTATAACATCCAATAAGAAAGGATTTCCTGAAATTCCCGCGGAAACGTTAAAAATAGGAATTCTAAAGGTTTACTTACACGGACGAGGTAGTGGGCGTCCTCTAGTAACTAGGTACTAAACAGAATAAATATTTACGTTTGCTGCCGGTAGATTTTCTTAGCATGCCGACATCGGTGTAGCGTCTAGTCATAGGACGCAAGTAAGCGTCGACAGCACGTTTACAAAACCACGATGACTCAAATACATGGGGTGAGAATTAATATTTAATAAGATAAAACAAACATGGTTACTTTGCTGTATTTTCTTTACCTGTAGTTTACTATAGGGTGCTTAGACATGGTACATCGTTTGGCGTCGACATTCGTTGTCACAACGCAACGCTCCCTCCAATAGCGGTTATGATCACGTGACTTGACGAACGTTAGCGCGTGAAAGGCTTTCTATTGGAGCAAATGTGTCGATGACGATTGACGAACCTCTATCGATTCGATCGATAAATATATGCTACTTTGCCTAAACCCGCTGTAGATTGATAGGTAGATATTTAAGTTTGCTGTGTCAAAGAAAGAAACTAGAAAGCACTTTGAAGTTTATAGAGCACATAATCGGTCACCAACCCGCCTGCGCAGCGTGGTGACTATGGGCAAAACCCCCTGTGGTAGTAGCCTTGTGGCGTGCCCTGGGGGAGGCCTACGTCCAGCAGTGGACTGGAATAGGCTGAAGAAGAAGAGCACATAATAAAATAATCTGACCCAGAATTGTAAATAAGGGCTGGTAACCTGTGTACCTACCCTCATACATGAGGTCAATCTAACAGAACATAATAATTTTTTATGCATTTTTTCTTCGTGTCTAAATAAATGAATAAGTCAATATATCTAGCTGGATAGTACCTAGAGGTAGATAAGAATTAATTTATAGATTTTTTTATGTGTAAGTGCCCAATTTTCGGCCATTAACTAAATATATGAACTATTATGGCCAATTTCATTACTTCCAAAATAATCTAGACGTGATTATACCTACCAGAAGATCCGCCCCCTGATTACGTAAAAGCAATAGCAAAGCCGAAGCAAAGCGATAGCGAAAATTTTACAATATTCGCCTTGAAATGTCAAAGTTCCTTTAAAATTCTTTGATTCTAGTCATTATTTATAGTCATCATCTTCCTGTCCTTAACCCATTATTTTAGGGTCGGTGCAATATGATTTTCTTTCAAAACACACATCACCAAAGTTTTGACATTTGTTTTTACGGCCGCCTGCCTGCCTGATGCTAACCCTTCTCTGGTATAGCTAAGTGTAATTTTTTTTTAAATCTCTCATGTCATCATTGTAGCGGAGCCATCTATCGGATGCAGGAGAGAACCACAATTGAATGCAAAATCCTAGAACTCGACATCGAAGTTTCTCACAATGATTGGAACATGGGTCAAACAACTACTAGTGGCCCAGTGGGGTCGGAAGCGCTTCCCTTTTCACCATCCCCACAATCATTATACACGTGAACGATATTTTATTTTTGAACATCGATTAGGCAAAGGCTTTTCCTTTATTTTTAGATTTTTAAGGGTTGTTCGTGTTTAAAATATAAATAATCTAGGTCATTGATTTTTATTGGTATACCTATATTATTAGGGGTCAGAGCTACGACACGCGCGACACAGAACACTTACTTGAGTAAGTACATCTACCTACACTCAGTCGCTCTATTAGGGAAAATCGATATTCGCTGATCGTATAATGTGGAATGTTATTTACTAGCTGTTGCCCGCGACTTCGTCCGCGTCAACTTTGCTGCCCCTTATTGTGGAAAACGCTGCAACAGCTAACTAAAATGAATTTTATTTAAGACTAGTGCACGCCCGCGACTCCGTCCGCGTGGACTACAAAAAAAAACAAAATGTCAAAAATATCTGGGATAAAAAGTAGCCTATATGTTAAGTGGGACCTGTCACAATATATTCCTGAAAACCGCATCGAAATCGGTTCAGCCGTTTCTGAGATTAGCGTGCACAAACGCACAGACAAACCGACAAACAGACAAAAATTAAAAAAATCATCGTTTTGGTTACTATTGCGTTGATAAAGGTCTCCTATAATATTTTTTCTCATATATCTTCCATGTACAGACAGCGATCCGTTACATTTTTATATGTACCTATACTTATAGACTATTAATTCCGAATGTAAAGAATTTTTTTCAAAATTTCTTTTTAGTCGACCAAACTACAATCCATTTCACGTTTCTACCATTAGCGATTACGATTGTGCGGCCTTTCATTTATGTTTTTGTCAGTATAACCATTGTTTAACTGTGATCACTCGTAAATATTCAACAACTATGGAAAAAACTGAATTTCGTGCCGTTATAAAACATTTTTGACGTGAAACGTCTTTAAAATCGCGCCGAAACATACGGGTACCAGGTTTAAAAACTGGACCGTAACGAAAAGGTCTATATCATCGTACCTTAATAATTAAAAAACTATTAGTCTTAGAAACAAAAATGTGGTGTAAATATTTCACTTATATAGTCAGCTCGCTGTTATGACATTGAGTTCGTGTCGGGGTCAAGCGGGGCGGCGGGGGAGGGATACTGTGCGAAACCGGCGCTCACGCTTGTTTCTATTCAGTGTAACTCGTGACTCCGACTTTATAGCGTGGTGATTCTTTCGTGTGTTTGTCAAGTTTTTTTATTAAAATACTTAAAACAGCGTCGATCTTGTTTTCATTTCAATCTTTTACTTTAAAAGCGATTCGCTAACATAGACGTTTCACGTTAAAACCAACGGCCGTGTGCCCCGACACAGCCCCACCCGCTTTTTTATGAAGGGTTGCAGTGCTGCCACAATAAAAACTGAACTTGATTCTGTTCATGGCACTAACGCACCAACGTTGCAGACTGTTTATAACTGGATAAATGATTTTAAACGTGGTCGGTCAAGCACATCTGATGCTCCACGCTCTGGTCGCCCAATCGAAGTCACTACTGAGGATGTTGTTGAAGAAGTCCATAATATTGTACTCGACGACCGCCGAGTGAAGGTGCGTGAAATAGCTGAGAACACAGGCATCTCCACTGAGCGAGTACATAAAATCCTGCATGAAGATTTGGGTATGACAAAGCTGTCTGCACGATGGGTGCCACGTTTGTTGACAATCGAACAAAAATACGAAAGAAAGCGAATTTCAAAACTGTGTTTGGATATGATGAAGCGTAATCCTCGGAATTTTTTGAGTCGATTTGTCACTGTGGACGAAACTTGGGTCCATCATTATACACCTGAATCAAAACAGCAATCAAAACAATGGATGGCGACTGGTGAACGTGCCCCAAAGAAGGCCAAGACTGTTTTGTCGGCTGGAAAGGTCATGGCGACAGTCTTCTGGGATGGCGAAGGAATCATTATGATTGATTACTTGGAAAAGGGAAAGACTATCACTGGCCGTTATTACGCAGAGTTATTGGACCGTTTTAATGCCGAATTGTTGGAAAAACGACCAAAATTGTCCCCCAAGAAAGTCCTCTTTCATCAAGACAATGCCCCAGTGCACACGTCAACTATTGCAATGGCCAAAATCCACGAGTTGGGCTTCGAACTGGTTCCGCATGCTCCGTATTCGCCGGATCTAGCTCCGTGCGATTATTACCTATTCCCAAATCTGAAAAGATGGCTTGGAGGGCAAAAATTTTTGACAAATGAATGAAATCGCTGGTGTAAACGCCTATTTTGAAGACCTCGACAAAACGTATTTTTTGGAGGGGATAAAAAAATTGGAAACTCGCTGGAACAAGTGTTTGGCCCTCAAAGGAGACTATGTTGAGAAATAAATGTAAATTGTTTAAAAAAAAAAAAAAATACTTTTTAAAACGACTTATCAAACAGCCCTCGTAACAAGTCGACCACACCACAATCCATTTCACGTTTCTACCAAACGTGAAATGGATTGTGGTTTGGTCGACTAAAAAGGAATTTTGAAAAAAAAAAATCTTCACATTCACAATTAATAGTATATAAGTATAGAGTATATACCTATAGAATATTTTACACACCATATTATTATATAGGCTCTAAACTACAGGCCATCCAGCAGCCATAAGTACTAGCTATAGCTACTAATATTACCAGCTCAACGCCTGAGGCAACGCCCCTGAGTTCCTTAGTCGACTCTTACGACATGCACGGAAGGAGTTGTAGCTGATGTATTCTAGTGAAGCCGCGCATCAGCACAGAGGAACAGAGCTGATCTTATCAAGTAGTACTATCTTTTGAGTTCAATATTTATTTTGGAAGGCATCACTCACACCATTTTATCTGAATTGGCCGATTAATAAACACAATGGCTTGCTATCGTCTAGTCTGTAGCATAGTTTATTAAACGGTCAAGAGTGAGTCGTATTTACAATTAAAATACTTATATAATGTATATCACATCACAAATTTTCTTTCAGTTGGAAGGCAGTTCAATCCCAGTCACGGGCCTGCATCACTGAATTTTTTAAATGTAGGTACGGATATTTTCGTAAAAAAAAAGGATTGGCGTCAGGCACGTAGCCTGCCGTAAAACAAACGCCAAATCCTTATGAGCTTCGAGAGAAACCATATTGCGCCGACCCCATAAATAACGGGGGATACGGCATACGGACACCTGATTACCTAATTTGCAATAGCAAAGCGGCAGAAAGATATCACATCACAAATCAGCCTATTGTAGTCCACTGCTGGACGTAGGCCTGCCCCAGGGCTCGCCACAAGGCACGTTTTCGCCATCCAGTAACTGCCAGCCGCCATCTTCAAGTCATCGGTCCGTCTGGCCGTGTTTATTTTCCTTCGATCATATCGAACCCTAAAGCTAAAATTATACCTTCCGCATATTACGCGATTAGATATTGAAAAGTAAACATTCTAGAATGAACAACGCGGGAGTTAACTATATCTATACATATAAAAAAAATGTAACGGGTCGCTGTCTGTACATGGAAGATATATGAGAAAAAATATTATAGGATACCTTTATCCACGTAATAGTACCCAAAATAATGATTTTTGGGATTTTTGTCTATTTGTCGGTTTGTCTGTGCGTTTGTACACGCTAATCTCAGAAACGGCTGAACCGATTTTGATGCAGTTTTCAGGAATATATTGTGACAGGTCCCACTTAACATATAGGCTATTTTTTATCCCGGATAATTTCGACATTTTGTTTTTTCTGTAGTCCACGCGGACGGAGTCGCGGGCGTCCACTAGTCGTTAAATAGATATGTAGGAAAGGAACATCATAACATATTATAAAACAAAGTCACAGGCTTCCCTCTATCTGTCTGGTCTGCCCCTATAAATGCCTAGATCTTCAAAACCACGCAACGGATTTTGATATGGTTTTTTATATTTAAAAACCAGTGATTCTGCAGTTCTGCCTCGCCCATTTTCGGGAACACTGCAGATATGGTGTGGCGCTGTGTTAGCCAATTACCAGAACTGCAGGCTCATTAGACAAATCCCACTGACACTTTCTAAGCATACCTAAATATGCATAAACACCTAATGTAAATTGGGTTTAGTTCGCAAGCCGGTTTATTAATACGTTCTCGTGGCATTGACTTTAATTGTGATTTCTAAACGCTATAAACGTAATAACGCAACGTTACACAATTTGGAGCAGTAATCTAACGCCTGGTTAAGTTTACATCTTTTTAACAGATTTCAATATATGCTTTACGTGTCTGTGGGAGATCCTTATGATCTAGCAGTCTTTTGTTTCTCTCGCACTCATTATCTCTCGCTCACTACTTCCATGCATGCCCTTCCATCTAGATATCCTTCCAGGCATCCATCCTACATTAGATGTAAGTATTACTCGTGGACGCCCGCGACTGCGTCCGCGTGGACTACAAAAAAAAAACAAAATGTCGAAATTATCCGGGATAAAAACATTTTCCCGGGATTACTGAAAACTGCATCGAAATCGGTTTAGCCGTCTCTGAGATTAGCGTGCACAAAGGCACAGACAAACCGACAAACACATAAATCATTATTTTGGGTACTATTGCGTTAATAAAGGTCTCCTATAATATTTTTTCTCATATATCATCCATGTACAGACAGCGATCCGTTACATTTTTATTATATGTTTAGATAGATGTATGATTAATCTATACATATAATAAAAATGTAACGGATCGCTGTCTGTACATAGAAGATATATGAGAAATAATATAACGCAATAGTACAGCAAAAGAATGATTTTTGGAATTTTTGTTTTTGTTTGTCTGTGCGTTTGTGCACGCTAATCTCAGAAACGGCTGAACCGATTTCGATGCAGTTTTCAGGAATATATTGTTACAGGTCCTTTCCTACTTTTTATCCTGGATAATTTCGACGTTTTTCTGTAGTTCACGCGGACGGAGTCGCGGGTGTCCACTAGTATTTAATCATTTTCTTCTATGCTGCAGCTGCTTCTCCTCTTCTTGGTCTTGGTGTTTTGTAGGCGATGGGCTGACCACCTGTCACTACTAACCGAACTTGTACATCTCAACTATACTCTCAAAATTGGTCAGAAGTGGCACCATGTGGTTCTATCGGCCCTTGGTGCTCTGTCTACCCCGTAAGGGATAAAGGCCTGATAATATGTATGTTTAATATTTAACTAAACACAGGCTATGCTGCTATAACATAGTGTTATGTTTTGACGCGATATAAGTAGTTCGCGAAACCATCCTATAACAATGCACTCTGGAGTATGAAGGTCATATTATGTTTGTTTTCGCACTACATTTATCTATATTTCGTGGAAGTTGCCCGGAAACACGGCTTTTGTTTTTGATAAATAAATAGTAATGTTCGTATTTTAGCCGCGTGGTGCCGACAGAGTAGTTTGAACCACCCCTGCCTGCCCGTGGGTATCGTACGAGGCGATTAAGGGTTTCCGGGAGGCGGGCAGCAGCGCCTCCCGTACTGACAACATAGTCCGAAAATCACACTGCGGTCACCAACCCGCCTGCGTGGTGACCATGGACAAAACCCCCTATGGCAGTAGCCTTGTGGCGTGCCCTGGGGGAGGCCTACGTCCAGTAGTGGACTGCAATAGGCTGAAGAAGAAGTTCGTATTTATAAACTTTTCCACTGAATTAAGCAATTGTCTCTATCTGTTCTCTTAATTTTCACCCGTCTGCGCCAGAAGGGTTATGTGTTTCGAGTGTGTAAGTTTGTAACCGACCAAAAACATTTTCTTCTTCTCTCTCATTCTTTTAACTCTTAGGCGTAAGGTACTGGCTGTTTCATAGAATAGTTCCTATGCCTGATTTCGGAACTAACATTTTTTGTATGCAGTGAAATAGAAAATGTTATCATACACATAGTAACTAGCGCCATCATTCATCGAAACGATACGGTGAAACGCACTTTAGTTCAGTATTTAGCGGAGCCACCTATCGGACGCAAGACAGAACCACACTCCAATACAAATCTTAGAATGCGATTAGAATATCTTGATGGGCCAGATAATAACTAGTGGCCCGGTGGGGTCGGAAGCGCTTCCTTTCACCAACCCCCACACAGTGTAAAATTTAGCGTACTATGCCTCATTAGGGGCATTATCATAGACACACTAGAACACCATCTATCTTCTATATATATACATATAAAATGTTCTGACTGACTGACGAATCGACGCATAGGCTAAACCGTTGATCTTAGAAACCTGAAACTTGGAGGCTGTGTTCTATGTATGACGTAGGCATCCGATAAGAAAGGATTTTCCGAAATTCCCGCGTAACGGAAATTATATAGTTGTCTTCGAAGTTGTGGGCCGCTAGTTTACTTAAAAAAGGTGGCGTGGCTTAAGATTAAAACCAAATAGATAAGTAATATTATAATATTTATTTAATATATTTCTCCAGGGATAAATTACCTTTTTAAGTAAAATATATTTACCGGAATTATATTGCACTATAGTATCCCCTTTTTACGCATAAAACTGCCATCTCTGTCGCACTTACGTCGATGGACATACGTTAGAGAGAGACAGACGTATTAAAATTGTTTTATGAATACAAGGTAAGAACATCTCTAGTTGTTTTTATTATGCAGAAATCATAGGAAAATGAGCTCTATGCTTATATTCCTTTAGGTAGAAAATAAACTACCTACTTATTTCTTTAACTGGGCATTATTTTTTTAGTATTATTTATATATTTATACACTATGACTTAGTACCCACGACACAAGACCTTAGGGATCTTAAAGTGGGACTAGGTTAATGTGTTGTAGTTAATTTAATGTTACACAATATTAAATTAACAATGTAAAAAGGCGAGCTTATCTCTCACAGAGATTTCATCCAGCACACCACTTTAATATATTACATCATTCAAACAAACCTACCGTAGATTTCTCGAAGGCAACTAACTAATGCGAATAACAAGTCAAAATTGAGAGTTAAATAGTTGATTAGTGTTTGAGAAACCAGCGGTAAATGTCTATGACTTCTGCATATAAGCTAGAGTCTAGAGTCCGTTTCATATAATAATTCCTATGCCTGATTTGGGAACTAACATCTTTTGTATGCATTGACACCGATAATGTAGTCATTCATATAGTAACTAGCGCCATCATCCGTCCGTTTCATATAATAATTCCTATGCCTGATTTGGGAACTAACATCTTTTGTATGCATTGACACCGATAATGTAGTCATTCATATAGTAACTAGCGCCATCATCCCAAGGAAGTATTTGGTGAAACGTTCTCTATTACTAGTACGCTAGTAACTTTAATACGGCGGTTTTGAACACGACACATTTAGCGTGCCCATTCTGACTGCTTACCGACTGCAAACCGACTGCTACCATAAACATTCTGTTTTTCCCATTATCATCAAATTAGCATCCCAGTATTGGACAAATGCCTCCATTTCAACTATACAGGGTATAACAAAAGGCGTATGTGAAGCAAAATGCGATGAAAATAGCCCAGCTATAAAGAACCTATTCTCGAAATCACAAGTTTATTTTTCAAGATTGTATGAACATTCCAGATTTTATTTAGAATTCGCCATACTATCTGGAAAAATAGTGTGATATACAGTAGTGGTGAGTTGGGCAGCGGGTGTTGTTGTTCTGACGCAGCTTTTGCACTACATATATAAATTCACATGATGTAAATGTTCTCTTTTCATGGATCTTTAAGGCAGTACTGCTATTAGATAATAATGATTGAAATAATTAAACTTCTATAAACTACGTATGTTATTGTTTTCTTTGTTGCTATAGAATATATTATATTGTTTTATAAGCTGTTGGTTGTCCACAGAGCTGTAATAAATAAATAGGTTCTTTATAGTGAATTTCGCGTACCATGCACTTTTATCTGAATATCACCTAAACGTAGATTTTGGCTTGTTGACAAAATCTCCATTCAGTGCGTTGTCATTAAATTATTATTATTAAATTAAATTATTATAGTATTTTTATTTAATTAAGTACATACAACAAAAGTTAACGTTAATGTCCTTTCACACAAGTATTTGTAGAAATCAATATGAAACCTAGCGAATATTTACATACTTTAAATGTCTACCTATATAGAAACATATATATGTATTGAAAACTAACAAACATTCTCATTCTACAAGTACAATACTTTTAGCTTTTATTTAGCTTCAAAATTACCACTAACATGTTTGTTTAGTTGGCAGTCAGTTAGCAAGTTTGCAGTCGACAAGCAGTCAGCAGTCAGTTACATTCAACGCATCTTTGAACACGTTTCACAAAGTTATAGAACATATCAATTTGATACCTATTTATTACAACACTGAAGCTATGGTTCATATAGAGGTGACGTCATATGGCGTGTTAACATAAAAACACTTCAGTAGGCTCACTAGTGACGCAACTTGTAAAAGCAAAGCGATCGCGAGAATTGTGAATGTGTGAAAAGGGAAGTGCTTCTGGCCCCACCGGGCCACTAGTTATTATTTGGCCCATGTATATTAGGGGTCATCCATAAATTACGTCACACGAATTTCATGATATTTTGCCCCTCCCCTCCTTGTTACAGCTGGTCACATTTGTGAGACCCACCTCCCTAGTGTGACGTCACATTCAGCTTTTTTTTGCAAATTTACGTTTAGTGAATGAAAATGTGACGTCACATAATTTAAGACCCCTCCCGCCCCTTTGTCACAGTTTGATGACCCCCTCCCCCCCTTAACCTGTGACGTAATTTTTTTAAATTTATTTATTGAGGAATACCCACAATTGTTACACTTTTACATGATTGAGTATCATCTATATCATACAATTCCTGGTAGTGCACAATTAATTACGGGCAAACACAGCACGTAATATATGGATGGCCCCTTAAAATCATTGTGAGAAACTTCGATATCGCGTCCTAGGATTTGTATTAGACTGTGGTTCTGTCTGCGCCCGATAGATGGCTCTGCTACAGACGTATGTGTCTTCCCACACCTCCCATTCGTATTGAAAAACTTACAATTTTCGCAATCGCATTGATTTGTCTTTTGCAAGTTACGCGATTCCCCTGACGTCTTCACGATGCCGCTATAGCACGGCACCACCATATTGAGAAACCATTGCTTGAAAATAATAAAAAAGCGATGAAAAAAGTCGTCGCGTCTGGAAAGCCCCTTAGGATTTACAAAAAACAACCTTACAATCTGATAGGGTATATTATGGTATTTTATTCTGTGAAACAATCTTATCCAACTTGTAAGAGATGTCGCTAGTGTCTCATCTAACGCTCACTTTAAAAATCAGTTATTTTGTTTCACCTTAAAAACGTCAAGAGCATACAAGTCTCAAAATTCAGTTATCCTTTGCTGTTTTATAGAAAAAGTCCTCACAAACCGAGCAATGTATTATAAAATGTTATCAATCGATTGCTATACATTACTCGTTTTTACCCGACTACGACTAAGGCAAAAGGAAGGGTAATAATTTTAGTTATTTTGACATTTTGAGGCCTGGTACAGTTACAATGTTATGTACGATGTATACACAAATGTACTTATGCCCTTGCGTGTAAAAATCATCACTCTTAAATTGCAACATAATATAAAATACGTAGACGACTTTAACTGACATCGCCTTAATTAAAGCTTGTTACATACATAGCCGAGTTTCTATGACATAAACAGTATAGATTACAATATAAGCCAGCAATGTATTACAAATTAATATCAAACGAGGTACTTGTTAATAAATACTTATCTATTCATTGATACAATACAGGGTGTAACAGAAAGGGTATGTTAAGCGAAAGGCTACGATAATAGCCCACTATAGAGAACCTATTTCTAAAATTTGAGACTCAAATTCACATGTTTATTTTTCACGATTGTATGAACATTCCTGAGTTGTTTGGGAATTCTCCATACTATCTGGAAAAATAAACATGTGATTTCGAGTCTGAAATTTTGTGGGTAGGTTCCTTTTAGCGGGCTATTTATATAGCTTTTCGCTTAACATACCCCTTTTGTTACACCCTGTATAACCCATTCCTGCTAGATAATATGTATTTTTATAATGTTTACTAGCTGACCCGGCAAACATTGTTTTGCCATGTAAAAGGGGTTGATCCTAGAGGGGTGAAAATTCATGGTTGTATGTATTTTTGTATGCTGTATCATAAAAAAAATAAAAACAAAAATTTTTGT
Source organism: Carposina sasakii (assembly GCA_014607495.2). Classification (NCBI taxonomy): domain Eukaryota; kingdom Metazoa; phylum Arthropoda; class Insecta; order Lepidoptera; family Carposinidae; genus Carposina; species Carposina sasakii. Next base: position 4,471,438 of record CP053177.1, on the reverse strand, counting down.
CAAAAATTTTTTAAAAAAAATTAGGTGTGGACCACCCTTAACATTTAGGGGGATGAAAAATAGATGTTGTCCGATTCTCAACCCTAACCGATATGCATGCTAAGATTTACGAAAATCGGTCGAGCCGTTTCGGAGGAGTTTAACTTCTAACACCGTGACACGAGAATTTTATATATTAGAAGATGTACATTGTAATAATAATAAACATCTGCAATACCATAATAATACCCACTGGTGACATTTAAATTGCTGTACATTACGTATTCGTTATACAGGGTGTAACCAAAGGGGAATGTCAATCAAAATGCTCAAAAAATAGACCACTATTAGGATCGTATTCACAAAATTTGTTACTCAAAATCACATGTTTATTTTACAAGATTGTATGAACTGTCCCGATTTGTTTGGGAATTCCTCCATACCATCTGAAAACAACATGTTAATTTAGGCGGAATATTTAGATTTCGCTTAAAACATCCCTTGTTACTCTTACAAATGAAAATTCGGAAAAAGTTTATAATATGTATAATGTACTTCGAAAATAAATATAGTAAGCAATGTATATCACTAGATGGCGCTTGGTAACTAATATATGCGTTGTTCATCGCTCGCTTGTTTTATACAATTACGAAATTTTACTAACAAAAGCAGTAATGTATTACATTGATCTCTCTTCTTCAGATACTTTAGAAGAGTTGTAAATATCATACAGGTAACAAAAGAGATAATTATGTTAGTGAAATGCCATGATAATAATAATAATCCACGATTAATAAACCTATCTAGTTAAAATCAATTATTTTTCAAAATTATATGAACATTCCTGAGTTCATTAGGAGTTTCTTCATACACACACACATATATAATCACGCCTTTATCCCTCACGGGGTAGGCAGAGCACCAAGGGCCGATAGAACCAAATGGTGCCATTTCTGACCAATTTTGAGGGTATAGTTGAGATGTACAATACAATCATACATTCATACAATCATGAAAAAACAAAACATGTTTTGCGGATCTTCATAGCGAGCTATTTTTATAGCATTTCGTTTAACATACCCCTCCTGATACACCCTGTATACTTACTATATTTACCTCTAAGCTTCACGCCGTTATATATACAGGATGATTTTTGGTCGTCAACGTTCCCGAAAACTACGGAATCTCCTCATCATCACGATCATTTTTCTCCATGGAAGCATACCTGGGAAGTGTCTGGTTTCCAAAATAAGGTCCAAAGTTGAGTAAATAGACTGCGTTTTTCTGCATAAATGCACATAGACGCGCGTAGCGGGATTTTTTAATGAAAAATAATTAATATATGTCTATAAAAAAACTATCATAAACACTAGACACTATAAATTTCGAACGATCAAGGAATTTAAATTTTTTTTCAAAAAAAAAAAAATCCCAGCATTTTTTTGGCATAAACTTACTTTATTTGATGTATAGAGTACGTACCCTTCGTTAAAGGTGGCTACAAAAAAACATCCTGTATAGCATAGGATATAGTGTTAAAATACATATGAGCATACGTATTTTAATTTACCCTGTAGTTTATAAAAACATTAAAGTCGATTCCGGCAGTCACACTTAAATTAATCTTAGTCAGGTCTATCTCTCTCCGTCCTTAACATAAATGGCTGAGAGAGAAAAGGCCATGTAGGACTAATTTTACGTTTAGGTTTAAGTGTGACTGCCGGAATCGAGCATACTATCCATGTGATTATATATATATTATATATAAAAACATAATTGAAACATTGTTTAAGCTAAACACCTTTTAACAGTATTTAACTTTTGATATAGTTTTGTAATAACACCATGAATATTGATGCAGCCTTTATTATATATTTTTTCCAATAACCATTTCTATATTAAGTACTCATTTATTATTTCATACATAATGTATATAAGCATACCTATTATAGGTATAATAGAGGTTGGGCAGAAGTGTGCCTTACACGCCATGTATTAAGGAGCCTATCGCCGCTTTTCGAGCATGAATACAACTATCTAGCGACTGATTTATCAATATCAATCCTAAGGGACATATTTCCGAGATGCATACGTTTATTATATCATAAATAAAATATATCGACATTCGTCATGGTGATAACCTCTCTTTTTTAGGAAGTCGGTTAGAAAGGTATTGAATTCAACTTTGTTCTATGAAACTTTCTTAACACCATACACTTGTATACAAAAACATACGTAATATTTAATAATAATGAACAATTCGAATTAATAATCTATATATTACATAGAATTTTTACAAAATAATTGCTATTTCTCTGTGTCAATGACGAATTTAAATAAATAAAATATGAAGGAATATAGTGCACTACACATATATTTATTTTATCCAAAAGACACCAACTCTGTTGTCAAGATTTTTATTACATTTTAGTATGTAAAATGTAGTCTAAATTCCTTTCGATATCAACACAGAAAATAACAATACATTAAAGTGATTTTGAGAAAAAAGCGTATAATTAAAAATGGTCAACGATTTTTACCCGTTTTTTTTTCACCCTAATTCTTTCACAATTACTTAAGTAAGACTTAATAGTTCCGTCAAAAAAACAATTTTCACCATCTCTCTATCATAACATTTTGGTATTCAAAATTGTACTTAAAGGAAAAACCGTCCAAATGAAAACAACGCCATCTGCCGCCGCGGCGGCGAACTTGTAACACAACTACCCGCACGCGCAGAGCTACGACTTGTCGCTTTCGTCGACGCACTTGCAGTCTTCATTTATAGAGTCCAATGACATGAGACTTTCTTGAGATAATCGGAGGCACGCGCGACATCGAGAATCCACCGAATTACCGCTTTGCGAGTTTGCGTCTTCCGATACCGACTCTAACGATCGCAAACTCTCTACCGATCGCAACTTATACGATCGCCTGTGCTCTTGTATGTCTTCCTCGCTCATATTCAGCGCTAACAAGGAATCCTTCGCTATCTTGCCTAGAGACGACACTCTTTTCTTTTTCTTGCACAAAATAGACTCCATTTTAGTTATATGTCCGTGTTTGCTGAGGCACTCGGGCAAAGATTTCGGGCTGGATCCGCTGCGTGTGCGCAATCGCGGCCTTCTATCTGGAATATCTCTTGGCGTCGAAATCTCCGGCACCTTGAATACTATCATCTTTGTTTTCGGACTGTCTTTTTCAGTTTCCGGCACCTGTATCTTCGACAGGTCTTCTAAAGAGTTCGCTTTGACTATTTTAGCTCGATCCGGTATCACTGGCGACGTTCGAATTTTCAAATCTTTAGGCAAAAACATTTCAGGCACTTCTACAGCCTCATCTATTATTAACTCCGGCGATAGATCAAGCATTTGTTCTTTAATCTCCGCCTCTTTTAGTTCTTGCGCTAGAGATCCGTGTTCGGTTTTACTATCTTCTATTGCTTGTTCTGTGTCTGGCTCGAAATCCTGATTTTCGTATATCAAGTATGATAACGCATCTTTGCCCAAGTCCACTCTTTCTTCACTAGTTTTCGTGTCAAATTTTTTGATTATATCATCATTGCCTCCCAGTGACGTCACACCGCTATCAACTGAAGTGTTTCTATCGTCAAACGGTTTGTCATCATCTATGTAGTCTAATTGAATATTATCAGCAGTTTCATCGTTAGTTTCTTCTATAGTCGCTATAGGTGCCAAATCGTGAATGACATCGTCAGTTTTTATCAGCGGCGCTGTCAATTCCCAAACCGTATTCACAATCGGCGCGGTTTTGACTTGTCTCTCACTCAACTCGCAAGCTAGCGCCTTAGTGTTTGACATACTTGACGTCAAGGTGTTTTCCGGGCTAATATTTTCTTTGATGCCTCTAATCACTTTGCTCGGGAGTTTGTCAACCGGTTGCCCGGTTTCCGGACTGCTGGGTTTGTCCAGTGAGTTCTCAGAACCGGACGATTTAAGTACAGCCGCAAAGGACCGCGGTCTAACCGCTTCGGCCGGTTTGTTTTCGTCTAACTTAACATCTAAGTGTTTCACATCATTTTTTTCGCATTTCGCATCAGTGACGCTGGCTGCATTACATTCGGGGTTTTTATTGGTGTCCCCGTGGGTTATCTCACAGACATTTTTATTTAAATCGTTGGGTTTTATGAGATCTATAATATCACACGCTCTAGACGCATTGTCGTTCGAGCTTGCGCTGTCCACAGTTTTTACGCTTAAACCTATACATTTTTGTACTAAATTTTCATCGGTGGTTACTTCGGTAACTCTATCTACCTTCTCCTCCTGGGAAACGTCACTCGTTTCAGAATTCCCTTGAGGGAACGACTGATATTCACTAAGGGTGTTATCCGTGTCAGTTGACGGTGTTTTACTATCAAGTTTCTTGGAGAAAGATTCGTCTACGAACGACACTTGTACCCTTTCAGACAGGGTAGAGTCTGTCGCCTCGGAGGGACTGTCTCTGTCCTCTTTCTCTTCTTTACTTTCTTTATCTGTACTGCTGCCCCATGTCCAAAACGAGCTGGTTAAAGACGAGTCCTTTCTCGGGGGAGTATTGGATTTCTTTTCATCATCGCTCGATGTGCTTCGAAAGAACGTTGTCGGATGTTGGAACAGACTGAGTAGCTTGTCCAAATGTGACGGCAGTTTCATATCAATTTTCTCCGGCTCTGGTTTCGGTATGTGAAAACTTGGCGACGGCGCCACCCAGGATATCTTACGTATCCTGTCCATCCCTTTAGACTTCATCGCGGGCACGTCTAGCAAACTCGCCGTCCTTTTCGGCGAAGACGTCAATGTATCCTGCATTAGAACGTCTTTTTTTACAGTCTCTTTTAAACTCGAGTTATTTGTCAACGTCCCATCGTTGGCAAAAGTGTCATCTTTGATTTCGATCGCATTTTGCAATGAATACTCTATTCCTGAATCCGCTGACGTAACCATTGCTTTTTCCTGTCTTGCAGAGTCAATCGAACTGACGCTAGCTTCTAAACTGGACAAGGAACCGTGTATCTTTTTGTTCTTGCCAAATATAATTGGCGACACGCTCTCATTCGAGCTAACCGACATATTTAAAAAGTTGGGACAGTTGACTGGCGTTGGCTCACTGGTGTTTGATTCCATGCTACTTTCCGTCGACAATGTAATTAAGTCCGGTTTTCTCCTGTCCAATTCCGTGTCAGACTCGTTCGATTCTTGGACTATAATCGGTTTATTCACGTGTTGGTTGTCTATGGCGTTCAAACTCTCCATAGAGCTACCGGATATTTCTAAGGAAGAACTGCTATCGCAAAAGGGGCTGCCGACCAGTTTTTTGTTCATAAGCCGCGACACTTCCAAATCGGGACTGTCTAGGCTCGATTCGCTCTTATTCTTCTTAAGGACTACGTTATCTCGTATTAAACTAACAGGTACATCGTTAAACGTATCTAATTTACTATCTAAATCTATATCTGTCTGTGAACAGTCATTTATTAGCTTAACATTCGAATCTTTTCTGATCAAATCCGTTGTTTTCGTCGATAGCTCCTTCATTCCCGCTATAATATTGCTTATATCTTCAGTGAGAGCTTCAATTTTCTTGATGGCTGTACCGTTTTTCTCAATGCTAGCATTAATAACGTCAATATTCCTAAAATCTATATGTTCAGATACATTTTGGTCGCTATGTACTTTGGCGTCATCATTACTTTCCGTGCTCTCCTTTTTTACTGTAACCTCGACTTGCACATCTTGTTTCTCACTCGCACTCTCTTCCACACTGCATTTGACTAACTTAGTCTCTGTTTTGACAACTTTGTCACTACCTATTACACTAAGTACCTCATTATGAGACATCTGCTCGCATTTATCTTTGTAAACGTCACTTTTCACTGCATCACTGTACATTTTAACCGTTTTGGGTTCGTCACTAAGTTTTAAATCACTTGAGTCTACAACTTTATTATCGTGCACTAAGTTTTTTGCATCACTGATTGCTTTATCATCACTTGGATCCCTTTTGATAGTGATGTTGGGTTCGACGGTAAACCTGTGTTTTTTGGTGGTAGGGGAGGGGGTGGTCGGAGAAGGGGTGGCAAGGGGGGAGTGGTAACTAGAGTCATAGTTCCGTGACACGGAAAATCGGGAACTCGTGCGTTTTGGAGTCTCCGACACTTGGTTTTGTGGAGGCTCGGCAACCTAGAACAGTTTTAACTATTAATTTATAATCTAATAGTTTTATAATTAATTATTTTCGCATAGCGAAAACTAAACGGAAATACTTAGGTTAATGTTTATCATTTGTCATTTAGGACTGGTTTTTCCAATGGACAGATAGTCTATCAGATAGATTCCATGTTACATGTACATATATATTATTGTACGGCCGATTGGTCTAGTTGGTAGTGACCCTGCCTGCGACGCCATAGGTCCTGGGTTCGAATCCCGGTAGGTGCAACACTGATATGATGAATATCGATGTTTGTTTCCGAGTCATGAATGTTTCTATACTTATCTATGTATTTATACACCGTTGCTTAGTACCCACGACACAAAACCTTAGGGATCTTAGTGTGGGACTAGGTTAATGTGTTGTGTGGTGTGTGAATATTCATTTATATAATGTATACTCGTACCTTATTGACGGTGAATCTGGAAGCGAGTCCGGTTCGAGGCGGTGTGGACGGACTTGCGCTGTCGCATGACGAGTCTCTGTCAGACGATACTGGTGTCACCTGATAGATAAACACTCACATTTATATGTGTACAGTGTGTATGACCAGTAGCGCCATCTAGTGCACCAATGGGGAAGCTACCCAGCCCGGCTGGCTGTAACACTCTGTTGTAAAAATAGAACAATCAATAAAATACTTCCACACCCAGATGCCTACGGTCTTGCGTGACGACTTTTACTATTTAGCCGACTCCTAGTGTCAGGCACACGTGTGTGTGTGTGTGTGTGTGTGTGTGTGTGTGTGTGTGTGTGTGTGTGTGTGTGTGTGTGTACTCACACAGAACCGGCCGGTGGGCGGTGGCACGGGAGACGGCGCGGGCGACGGTGCCGGAGAGCGCAGGCGAGACTTGTGACGCGGGGCGGACGAAACCGGCTGCTGTAACATACATAGATAGATAGATACAACTACTTTCGTAAATAGATTGTAAGGGTAAAGACATACGGACTGCAATTCAACTGCAAAATTGCAGTTCCGATGCAGTTTGAATGCAGTTGGCACGACCGTAATGAAACTGCGAGTCAATTGCAATCAAACTACCCTAGGATGACGACGCCATTGTACATTGCTTGTAATAGTTTTTCATTTGTTAAAATCATTTATAGAATAAGAGCAACCTACATCGATGGATTGTAAGATATAACCACCTACAAAGATCCGTATCCGTATCCGCAGATTTACATTTTTAACAATCTGATACATCACTTTTAGACATACATACATACTAATATGTATTTGGGGGTGTATAATGTTTGCCCGAAAATTATATGCACGAATACTCATATCCCATAATTTTACTTGCCCGAATTTCATTTTCCCGAATTTGTTATTTGCCATAATATTTATGTGCCAGACTCTTTGTTTGCCCGAAAATTAGATTCCATAATAATACGAATACTATACGTATGAACCAGAAAATAAATAAAAAAAAACGAAAAAAAAAAAACATTGAAGCGTACAAATAAAATCAATTAGATATTATCTAACAAAGGCAATTATACAAAGGAAGATTTCTTGCATGATTTAGCATCGAATTTGTATTTGCGCTAAGTAAAAAGTTAATTTTAATAAATATATGACAGTATGATTATATGGATAGAAAGAAATGGAGTCAACTGGAGGAGGCCTTTGTCACCTAATGGCATACAGACGAGTTTTGATGCAAAAAAAAAATGATGAAATTAATTAGAAATGAATTAACTAGTAAACAATATGTTAATTAAGCACTCTCTGAATAAAAGGCTATTATTATTATTATTATGATTATATAGGGTGTAACAAAAAGGGAATGTTAAGCGAAAAGCTATGTAAATAGCCCACTAAAAAGAACCTATCTACAAAATTTCAGACTCGAAATCACATGTTTAATTTCGCAGCTAGTATGGAGAATTTCTAAACAACTTAAGAATGTTCATACAATTTTGAAAAGTAAACATGTGATTTCGGATCTCAAATTTTGTGGATAGGTTCTCTATAGTGGGCTATTTACATAGCTTTTCGCTTAACATACCCTTTTTGTTACAACCTGTATATTAAAATTGTTTTTATTTCTAATGCCTACTTGATACCTATAATCGAGCCTTTATCTTAAAAAGCAGAATGAAATTCTGGCAAGTGGAGGTATCCCATGTGTTTGGGGTTAGTGAAAAGGGAAGTGCTTCCGGCCCCACCGGGCCACTAGTTATTATTTGGCCCATAGTATAATGTTCCCATCGTTATGAAAAACTTTGATATCAGTTATGCTCCAATTTTTAACTATAATTTTGTGACTTGCTAAATGGGCTTCTTGGTAATGAGGTGATATTATAAAATATTAATAAGAAAATGAGAAAAAAAAATCACCCGAGTGAGATTTGAACTCACGACCTCTCGCATTCCGTGCATTGCTCTACCAACTGAGCTATCGGGTCACTTAACTCGGATGACGAATTTTACCAACTCTTGTATATTATGTTTTTGGCAACGTTATTTTTTCATCCCGATAGCTATACACTAGCCAAATCTAGGTAAATAAAGCTTAATCCCTCAGCACAATGTTTTAATGATATTTAAGGATATGGTTGATGGTGAAAAGCCAAATAAACGATCTATCTGTATATATAAATCTTCTGTTCGTGTGTTTGTAATTGAACTCCTTCTAAACGGCTGGAACGATTTTGATGAAGTTTTTTGTGTGTGTTTAAATGGGTTCGAGAATGGTTTAGTTTCACAGTTGGGTCAACTAGAACAAAGATGTATGTATATATGTATTTTATGTACCTGTTGCCCCGGCGTGTGGCACGTGAGACTGATGCGGCGTCGCGGCGCTCCGGGCGACGACGTCTGGTTACGTCGGCAGTGTGACGCGATCTCCGCGGCGCAGCGACTGATTCTACTCTGTTCCGGATCCGTCGACAAGCTCGTGTTGTCCTAGAATAGAATAGAATATTAAATTATTAATAGAGAAATGGAAAAATTCTTCACCCGAATGGGAATCGAACCCACGACATCTGCGAACCGTGCCAGTCGCTCTAACCACTGAGCCACCGGGTCAATTACTCGGATGACGAATTTTACCATATCTTTTCTAAAATTACATATTGGCAAAGTTTTTTTTCATCCCGATAGCTATACACTAGCCAAATCTCTAAATATTAATAGATAGTTCGGCCACTATAGCGGCAACGAGACATGTGGGCTCAAATGGGGGAGGCCTTTGCCCAGCAGTGGGACACGGTATAGGCTTCTCAAAAAGTCTCTAGTTGGAACGAAGCCGAAACGGAACCGTTGTAGACGCTCAGAACAAAGCAATAATTACTTTATGGTGATGTAATTAGACACATTTCAGCACGAGACAGAAATTCGTTTTTATTCTGTCATACTCGCGACCGATGCATGCTAAAATATACCTTATTACTCAAGCGGTAAGTATCGTTATCGGTTCATTAGTGGTTGCGTTTCGGCTCAAAACTTTTCAAGAATTGTCCCAAGGCAGTGCGATTCTAACGTTTTTATAATATGTCAAAGTGCCGATTTTTCCAAACGTCAGAGATAGCCTATCAGAATAATAAAGTTGATGTTGTCTCTCTACAGGATGTAACAAAAAGGGTATCTTAAGCGAGAACCTAAATAAATAGCCCACTATAGAGAACCTATCCACAAAATTTGAGATCCGAAATCACATGTTTATTTTTCCCGATAGTATGGAGAATTTTTAAATATCTCAGGAATTTTCATACAATCTTGAAAAATAAAAACGTGATTTCGAGTCTCAAATTTTGGAAATAGGTTCTCTATAGTGGGCTATTTATACAGCTTTTCGCTTAACATACCCTTTCTGTTACACCCTGTATAAACCTTGATCATGATAGAGACAGCATCAACCTTATTCTTTACTCTAAACTAAGAGTCTGCTTTCATGAACGTCATTAGTAGACCTAGGACTTCCCCATACAACAGACATGATTTTTTATTATTACATACAGGCTGTAACCAAAGGGATATAATATATTAGCAAAATGCTGTGAAAAAAGCCCACCATAAAAGTCTGTCCACAAAATTTTAAGATTCAAAATTGCATATTTATTTTTCCAAATTGTATGAATATTAAGACTGAACAACTCAACAAAAACAAATATTATAAATATGTTTTAAGAATTTTTTTTTTCACCCGAGTGGGATTCGAACCCACGACCTCTCGCGTGGTTGTGTCCTCACCAACTGATTTCAAATCACAAATTTTATAGATAAGTTATTTATACAGGGTGTAACAAAAAATGTATGTTAAGCGTTAAAAGCTACGTAGATAGCCCACTGTAGAGAACCTATCCACAAAATTTGAGACTCAAAATCACATGTTTATTTTTCCCGATAGTATGGAGAATTTTTAAATATCTCAGGAATTTTCATACAATCTTAAAAAATAAACATGTGATTTTTAGTCTCAAATTTTGTGGATAGGTTCTCTACAGTGGGCTATCTACGTAGCTTTTTGCTTAACATACCCTTTTTGTTACACCCTATATAGTGAGTTGCCTATTATATTAGATTTACGCTTCTGTTAACACGTTCACGTTCTCAGCATACCGGAATTATTTCAATGTTAAACAAAGAAATAAGAGATAAAATAACTTACCGTCGTCGCATCATCCAGATCTATCTGTGTGAGAGATTTGTTCAATTTCAGCGCAGCAAGTATTTCTTCTAAGCCGGCAGCTCCCAGCTTGTTGTCGCGCAAATCTAGCCTCTGAGTAAAGGGAATAGGGTGTGTTTTTATTTGTCACATAAATAGAGCATTAAATAAAATTAATTAGCTTTAGGGCCAATTATTAAACCCTAAGGCGCCATTCTTTATTACGTAAGACCATGAAAAAAGTATAAAAGAGGAGGTGGGACTATGAAGTAAGTCGTGTGGCAATCGTGAGGCGATGACGTCATGATAGGGGCGGAGCTTCAGCGCCAGTGTAACGCAGTAGCTGTAACCACACGCTTGTGCTCCGAAATGTAACCGTATTAAAATTACAAAGACACCATCGTTTTTATCAGGGTACTTTTTTACTAAAACGTATAATATTGCCATCTAGTGATGAGTAATTGCACTAGTAAAACAATCTTGAACCATATTGATAATGAGCAAGTAGTTTGACTAGTCACTGCAAGGTGGTTTCTATGTAAATGGGCAGGGCTACAGTGTTCAATGCTCCCCTCGTCCCATACTTCACCCCCGCTCCGCGGCACACTATTTTTGTATGAAAATATACTTAGCCGCTACTCCTCTTTTATTTCTTCTCCATGCGTAAGACTGTCTTCGCTAGCTTTTAATCCCCTCCCCCTCCCCTTTTATAAGAAAAAACAAAATAAGCCGACCCCTGCGTTAGAAAAATAGGACACGGTCGATATATTGTATATAATATATGTTTTCTTATGAAACTCACATTGCCAAGGATTTGAAGTTTGTTTTACGGTATGAGACCAACTCTCCTCGGGTATAGCTAAGTGACCATTTGTTAAAACTATAATTTGTTTCTGCCTCTTCTAATCGTTTTGTCTCGTTTCCTCCCCGCGGACACTTGTGTTGTGACCACGTGTGTTTCCCCCCCCCCGCCCTGCATCTGCCAGTTGCCCTGGTTGACCAACCACCGCGGTACTGACCTCGCGTCTCGGCAAATGAATTTTTGTGTGTGACAAACTGACCTACCCAATAAGAGTGACCTTACCCTAAAAGTGGACTATAGTGAACTGTGAACCTAAACCCTACGATAAATTCCGCGCGGAAGAAGAAAGAAGAGAAAACACACAGGTGACTCTTTGACCTACTCCTAAAATTTTCCCTTTGACGCGATGCGATCCACCTAAATCCCTAAACATCATTTATATTTTACCTATAGTTTAGATCAGCGTTTTCCAAAGTGGGCGATAATGCCCCCTTGTGGGCGCTGAGGCTTTAACTGGGGCGGTAAAGGGCACAGAAAAAAATGGCGCGACTGTTGAGGTTTTAAAGGTGAAAAAAAAAATTGGGGCGCTATAAAATAAGAAAATTTCACAGCGGGTGTTAGATGTATGAAAACAGTTTGGGAACCTCTGGTTTAAATAGTTACCTGTAATTTAGTATCTTTGACCAATTCCGCGATCGCACGCGCTGCTTCCGGACCCAATCTAGCTGCTTGTAAACCTGATGAACAAAATCTAATATTATAAAATTATTAATAAAGAAATGGAAAAAATTCCTCACCCGGGTGGGAATCGAACCCACGACCTCTGCATTCCGCGTGTCAGTGCTCTAACCACTGATTCTATAAATTCTCGTGTCACAGTGTTAGTTACCATACTCCTCCAAAACGGCTTGACCGATTCTTATGAAATTTTATATGCATATTCAGTAGGTCTGAGAATCGGCTACCATCTATTTTTCATACCCCTTCCTCGCAATAAGCGACATTCACGTGAGCGGAGCCGCGGGCAACAGCTAGTATACTATAATTTCTATTGTTTGCTTGTTCGCTTCAGCTTGATTTGCTGAAAGAAATGTCTTGAAAAGATAAGCACGCCATTGTACATTTCTCCTGTGTATAGAGACTACTTGTAATAATTTTTTATATGTATTTGTGTACAATCTATATACATAATTAAAAAGCTGAAGAGTTTGTTTGTTTGAACGTGCTAATCTCAGAAATTACTGGTCCGATTTGAAAAATTCTTTCAGTGTTAGATAGCCCATTTATCGAGGAAGGCTATATGCTATATAGCGTCCCGCCCCGGCTTCGCCCGGGTGCAATACGTAGTAGTAATAGACTAACCTAAGGATATGAGCGAGCCGCCGTGTGTCAGTGCCCGGACCGTGTCGGTTCCGATCGCGTTCCGTCCTATATTCAATACACACAGTGACTGCGACGATCTCTGTAAAAACATAAGACAGTTTTAGAACTTATACAGGGTGTTTTTTTGTGGCCACCTTTAACGAAGGGTACGTATTCTATACATGAAATAAAGTAAGTTTAAGCCAAAAAAAATGCTGGGAAAAAAATAATTTTTTTTGAAAAAAAAATTTAAATTCCTTGATCGTGCGAAATTTATAGTGTCTAGTGTTTATGTTAGTTTTTTTATAGACAGATATTAATTATTTTTCGTGAAAAAATCCTGCTACGCGCGTCTATGTGCATTTATGCAGAAAAACGCAGTCTATTTACTCAACTTTGGTCCCTAATATTTTGGAAACCAGACACTTCCCAGGTATGCTTCCATGGAGAAAAATGATCGTGATGATGAGGAGATTCCGTAGTTTTCGCGAACGCTGACGACCAAAAATCACCCTGAATACATACGGATAATAGGGATGAATGGAAGAAAAATATGTACATACATAGGCAGGAAGAAGAGAGAACAGATAAATATAGTCAAGCCCATTAGCCCATTATTTAAAGGGGCTGGGCAGAAGTGTGCAAATTGCAAACCCACTTTTCACCAGTTAGCCTATCAAGTCCCACGTGAGGGTAAGGGGGACTATGGTTATAGTCGAACCCATGTGGGGGTGGTGAAGAAAGAACCGCTTCCGGCACCACCGGGCCACTAGTTATCATTTGGCCCATAGTATAGGTATACTGGGTGTAAAAAGACAACTTTGCTACTTTAATACCTCGTATTCTTTGTAACATTACGATCATTTTTTTCTATGGAAGCACCCCTGGGAAACCACGGGTTTCCAAGATATTGAGATCCAAAGTTACATTAATATTATCTTTTTTTTTACATCAAATCCATCTGAAATCTGTTAACAAACATTTTTTTCAAAGATACCATGTTATAATGTTAGTTTTGTAGGTACATTTGTACTTTGCGCATCAAACGAATACATTGCTTGTAATAAAATGACAGTACTTTTTTTTTTTATACAGGATGTTTTTTTGTGGCCACCTTTAACGAAGGGTACGTATTCTATACATGAAATAAAGTAAGTTTAAGCCAAAAAAAATGCTGGGAAAAAAATAATTTTTTTTGAAAAAAAAATTTAAATTCCTTGATCGTGCGAAATTTATAGTGTCTAGTGTTTATGTTAGTTTTTTTATAGACAGATATTAATTATTTTTCGTGAAAAAATCCTGCTACGCGCGTCTATGTGCATTTATGCAGAAAAACGCAGTCTATTTACTCAACTTTGGACCCTAATATTTTGGAAACCAGACATTTCCCAGGTATGCTTCCATGGAGAAAAATGATCGTGATGATGAGGAGATTCTGTAGTTTTCGGGAACGTTGACGACCAAAAATCACCCTGTATTTTTATATATTTTTCATATTTTTTTTTGTCGTTTCCCAGGGTTGGTTCCATAGAAGAAAATGATCGTAACCTTACAAAGAATACGAGGTATTAAAAAAACATTATTGTCATCCTGTATACCAATTATTATGAGAATCTTCGATATCGCGTTCTAGGTTTGGTATATATTGTATGTATGTATGTATCTATACTTACCAATGCTTTGGCTAGATGCGGCGCGCAGTTTCTCGTGAGTTGATTGTTCCATAACACGAGGAAAGCAAGTCCGGACGCCTCGCACCCACTTACTGACAACATAACAACGCTTATTATCACTAAATAAATAAATATTCACACACTACACAACACATTAACCTAGTCCCACACTAAGATACCTAAGGTCTTGTGTCGTGGGTACTAAGCAACGGTATATAAATCTATACTATAGGTAATATGGTCGAATCCGGCAGTCACACTTAAACCTAAACGTAAAATTAGTCCTACTTGTCCTTTTCTCTCTCAGCCATTTATGTTAAGGACGGAGAGAGATAGACCTGACTAAGATTAGGTTTAGGCTTAAGTGTGACTGCCGGAATCGACCCTATTGTAAAGCTGAAGAGTTTGTTTGTTTGAACGCGCTAATCTCAGGAACTACTGGTCCGATTTGAAAAATTCTTTCAGTGTTAGATAGTCCATTTATCGAGGAAGGCTATAGCCTATATATGACCCGCAAAAACAAAATGTCGAAATTATCTAGGATAAATATTTTCCCGGGATAAAAGTAGCCTATATGTTAAGTGGGACCTGTCACAATATATTCCTGAAAACTGCATCGAAATCGGTCCAGCCGTTTCTGAGATTAGCGTGCACAAACATCGTTCCGTTACAATTTCAATATACAGAGTGTTTGTGACAGCCATTTGCCTGGCTGTCACCCACATCCTGTATGTATAGATAGATGTGGAAATATGGATGTTTGTTACGCTTCACGCGAAAACTACTCAACCGATCATCGTGAAATTTTGTATACAGAATGTTATTTCGTTGCCACCCTTAACGAAGGGTACGTACTCTATAGATCTAATAAAGTAAGTTTATGCCAAAAAAAAATCTGGGAAAAAATTTCAATATTTTAGATTAATTTTTTAATTACATGATCGGGTGGAATTTGTAGTGTCTAGTATTTATGTTAGATATTAATTATTTCTAGTGAAAAAATCTTGCTACGCGCGTCTATGTGCATTTATGCAGAAAAACGCAGTTTATTTACTTTGGACCCTAATATCTTGGAAACCAGACACTTCTCAGGTATGCTTCCATGGAGAAAAATGATCGTGATGATGAGGAGATTCCGTAGTTTTCTGGAACATTGACCACCAAAAAACATCCTGTATACAGGGTGCAATAGAAAGGGTGTATTAAGCGAAAAACTATGTAAATAACCCACTATAGAGAACCTATTTCCAAAATTTGGGACTCCAAATCACATGTTTATTTTTCAAGAGTGTATGAACATTCCTGAGTTTTGTAGGAATTCTTCATACTATCTGGAAAAATAAACATGTGAAATCGAGTCTGAAATTTTGTGGGAAGGTCCCTTTCAGTGGACTATTTACATAGCTTTTCGCTTAACATGCCCCTTCTATTACACCCTGTATACATACATATAATATAGTAGTATTATATTCTACTGTGTGTGGTGACTATGGGCAAATACCCCCCTGTGGCAGTCTTGTGGCGTGCCCTGGGGGAGGCCCACGTCCAGCAGTGGACTGCAATAGGCTGATGATGATGATGATTATATTCTAGACTCACTGGGGCTGGTGGCGGGTGTGGCGGGGGACGCGGGGGACGAGCGCGCGCTGTGCGGCGCCTGGTCCGCCAACGCGTCCGCCAAGTGTGCCACACCGGCGTCCTGCCAACATACCAGGTATAATGCTACATCACGGTCGATTCTGACCGACACACGTTAACGTAACCTTAAAATTAGTCCTTCTCCATTTTAACACTGTACATACATACATATAATCACGCCTTTATCCCTTACGGGGTAGGCAGAGCACCAAGGGCCGATAGGACCACATGGTGCCACTTCTGACCAATTTCGAGGGTATAGTTGAGATGTACAAGTTCGGTTAGTAGTGACAGGTGGTCAGCCCATCGCCTTCAAAACACCAAGACCCTCTTGTCCCTCTACTGACTTGTACAGTATGCCCGGGAAAAGAAGCAGCTGTAGTATTATACGTTTTTTTTCACTCCCAGAGAAGCATAGAAGA
Organism: Carposina sasakii; assembly: GCA_014607495.2. NCBI lineage: Eukaryota > Metazoa > Arthropoda > Insecta > Lepidoptera > Carposinidae > Carposina > Carposina sasakii. Next base: position 4,454,736 of record CP053177.1, on the reverse strand, counting down.
ATATTTAACATTATGAAAAAATATATATATATATTATATTATATTTAGATTTTTTTTTTTATTAATTTACTTTGTGGCGAGTTTTAAAATATTTATCATAATACATGCATTTGGGACTCGACTTTGAACCTTAATATCTTGGAAACCAGACAATTCCCAGGTATGCTTCCATGGAGATAAATGTTCGTGACGACACGGAGAATGCATAATATTCGGAAACGTTGACGACAGAAAAAAACCTGTATATATTTATTATACAATCTCACCTGTATCTCATTATTGGACAGATCCAGCAGCTGCACCCTGGCATTATGTCGCAGTAAGGCGGCAAGTTGCGCCGCGTCGAACGCAGTCAGCTGATTGTCACCCAAGCGTAGCTCGCGGACCGATATGTTGGACTTTAACGCTATCACTGTGGATAATAGTCTATAATATAAAAATGAATCGCTAAATGTGTCGGTAAGCGCGAATCTCGAGAACGGCTGAACCGATTTCGCTAGTACTTTTTTTTAGCGTATTCCTTGAAGTACAGGGATGGTTCTAACGAAGAGAAAAATAATTTTAAAAAATGCCTGAAAATGTCTAAAACATTCCTTTTCTACATTCCCATACAAACAATTCGTTCGAAATTTGAAAGTCCGGGAAGACAAAACAATTGGGTGAAGTTAGTTCAAAGGCGTGGGACAGGACAACGTCTGTCAGGTCCGCTAATTAATAATATAAATATACTTTCTTGCGTCTACCAAAGTCTACACCCTGTCCTTTCACGGCACTGGTTGTGGCTTGTTCTATTAGAGACAGTTACTATACGAAGCGAAAGAGGTGTGTAAGGATCGTAGCAAATGGAGATCCGTGATGTCTGCCTACCACGCAGGGAAAGAGACGTAATTTTTATGCTTATGTAGCGTTGGGCGCCCTCCGGCCAGATGGACCGATGACTTAAAGAGGACGGCTGGTAGTGACTGGATGGTGAAAACGGGAGATCCTTGCGGCGTACTCTGGGGGAGCCCTACGTCCAGCAGTGAACTGCAATAGGCAGACGACGATATATGTATGTATGTAGTTACTATACCGAGACAGTGCAGCGGCTCGCCGGCCAGCGCGGCGCCCTGCAGCGCTAACGCACGTAATCCGCACGCCAGCGGTCGCAGCGCGCGCGCTAGCACGGGCGCGTGGCGCGCTGTTAGCGCTAGCGACCATACTTCTAGCTCGGATAGCGACGCGCTCTAAAACAACAGAGAAATCACGTTACATAAGAGACCTCCACACTAGCAAACATGGAGAAGAAATAAAAGAGGAGTAGCGGCTAAGTATACTTTCATACAAAAATAGTGTGCCGCGGAGCGGGGGTGAAGTATGGGACGAGGGGAGCATCCTAACACTGTAGCCCTGCCCATTTACATGAAAACAACTTTGTAGTGACTAGTCAAACTACTTGCGTAAGCGCGTAGTTACAACTACTGCGTTACACTGACGCTGAAGCTCCGCCCCTATCATGACGCCATGGCCTCACGATTGCCACACGACTCACTTCATAGTCCCACCTCCTCTTTTATACCTTCTTCATGGTACATATACACACGTACAACTATATTCCCGAAATGGGGTAAAAATAAGAATTGAGTATATCCTATAGTAACGTTTAATATCATAAGGTGCGGGGCGCGGGAGGACGCCGAGCGCTCGTCACGCGCATGCTCACACTCGAGATTATTGCGATCGCGCGGCTTCGGCTTTGCTATTGCTTTCACGTAATCAGGGGGCCGATAAAAGATCAAAGACAAGTTGCTAGTTCATCGCTTGAAAGAAAGAGATGCAGCTGATGTATTCTAGTGAAGCCCCGCATTAGCACGGGACAAATAAATTACGTCAGTCTTATGGCGTGCCCTGGGGGAGGCCTACGTCCAGCAGTGGACTGCAATAGATGATGAAATAAATGATGTAGGTCGTAAATATCATTAACGTTGTGCTTGTGATCATATCACTGAGATCAAATTGCTTACCTTCTTGATCATTCTAGAAGCAGCCTGCCAGCCGCGGATACCGAACGCCCTCGGCCCGCTTATACTGACAACGGCTGCGCTTTCATAGTACTCTATCATGTCGAATAACGCCTCCTGCAATATACATATAGGACATTAATACATATATTATACTTACAGGGTGTGACAGCCAGGTAAATATTGATATTGCAGCGGAGCCATCTATCGGACGCAAGGCAGAACCACAGTTCATCACAATGAGTGGAATATACACGGTACGTATTACTCTTGGGCCAAAGAATAACTAGTGGCCCGCCCCCTGATTACGTAAAAGCAATAGCGAAGCCAAAGCCGCTCGGCGTCCTCCCGCGCCCCGCACCTCGCCCCACGCACACACACACACTCTCAATTATCGCGATCGCGAGACTACGGCTTTGCTATTGCTTTTACGTAATCAAGGGGCCGGTGGGGCCGAAAAAAAAATCAAAGACCATTTGATCTCGGCTCCTCATTTTACATTTATAGTCACACAGATTTTTACCAGATATATACCGCCGCTTTTCGGGAAAATATACAAAAAAAAGAATTATAAGCTACTACGAGTAGCATCAAGGCCTGCTCCGTTAACACCACAGGCAGGTCAGATTAACTTTGGGTCCTAAGATATTAGTCGAGCCCACTGTACGAAACTTCCCGCCATCGGCTAGCCAATGGCGTGGCGTCACGGGGACGCGTTTGCCTGACAGCTACTCGTAGTAGTAGTCAAAAAGGTCGATTAAAATTCGTTCGGACGGTCGCCCACGGGTCGAAATAATTATTCAGTATCTCGGTACTGAAACGGTGAAAACGGCTGAGGTTTACGGAAACCTGAAGGACTGCGGTCAGGACGCGCCTCAAACCAGTTCGGAAAACTGTTGTGAACATTGTACTCAAATTCGGTAGTGAGTGGAAGTCTTCTCGGAAGGACCTTGTGATAAGTGGCTGAAAACGGATTGCATACCAGATGTGCCATCCCAGCTTCCACAACACCCACTTACACGGTTACACTACACCCAACACTTCATCTAAACAAGTCACAATACATTAAACTTCCCACCATCACTTCGCAACATGTAAACAAGGCATAAGCCTCACGAGGTCTACTCACCGCTCCCTCGTCATCAATCTCCGCGTGGTCGATCTCCAGGCGTCGGAACCTGGTCTTCCTGAGCACAGCCTCTAGAGCGTCTACCGGCGCACAGCCAATCAGCGTGCACGAGCATAGTGTTAAACGAGGCGCTCGTACTGCGCCTCCTATGGATTCTTCTGGCAGCTCCTGGGCATGGGGAGAAATGTTTTATACCACGGTTTTTTAAGGTACAGTCCCTATGGACGGACAGAAAGCAGGAAGCGACTTTGTTTTATACAATTGTAGTGATAAGACTAGTCACTCACCCGTATTTGCTCGAGCACCGACGCGATGGGCGTCGTGTCGTGTCTCCGACAAGCCTCGAGGTATTCCGCCGTGAGTTGCGCACGCGTCGTTGGCGGCACTGGAATAAACGAAAAACATATTATATATATATATTATATTATATGTCGTTTTATATGTTACAAAAGAATTTAAAATTTGCTTAAGCTAAACATTGTTTAATTTTGACAAATATTCCATACCTACATTGTGCTGTCAAATGTAATTTTTAAACAATGTCTAACTTTGGACGCAGTTTTGTGATAATGCGTGCTGATGCGTGGATTGGATTCACTGGAATGGGTACATCAGCTGCATCTCTTTCCGTGCATTTCGTAAGAGTCAACTACGAGTATTGTAGCGGAGCCATCTATCGGATGCAGGAGAGAACCACAATCGAATGCAAAAATCCTAGAACGCGATATCGAAGTTTCTCACAATGATTGGAATATATACATGGGCCAAACAACGACTAGTGGCCCGGTGGGGCCGGAAGCGCTTCCCTTTTCACCACCCCCACAGTATCGCCTAAGAAAACGCCCCTAAATTCCTAATTCGATTCTTACAACATGCACGGAAGGAGATGCAGCTGATGTATTCTAGGGAAGCCCCGAATCAGCACTGTTAATCTATGCATGTATGTCTTCGTCGTCAGCCTATTTCAGTCCTAGGCCTCCCCCAGGGCACGCCACAAAGCTAATGCCACAGGGAGGTTTTGTCCATAGTCACCACGCTGGGCAGGCGGTTTGGTGACCGCAGTGTGATTTTTGGACTACGTAGTCAGCACGGGAGGCGCTGCTGCCCACCTCCCGGAAACCCTTAATCGTACGATACCAAACGGGCAGGCATGGAGTGGTACGAACTCTACTCTGCAGGCACCACGCGGCTTATTTGATTCTTACAACATGCACGGAAGGAGATGCAGCTGATGTATTCTAGTGAAGCCCCGCATCAGTATATGTAGGTATATGTTTGTTCGCAATGCGTTTATTCCCTACTTATCCCGTCGCCAGTCGGTCCCACATCGAACTAGGTTTACGAGGTACTTCTAGAACGGTGACGTCACGGACTCTTTCAGTAACTTGGTAACCTACATTCATTTTTATTTTCTCTTAATGCCTGTGACTGACTAATATAAATTGTCATGATTCTATTTATTTATGTTAAAAACATAGCCTTGCTTGTTGCACATTTTTGAGAGGTAATCATTTATTGACAATTCATACATAAATATACGCATTCAGATCTTCAGCCTACTGCAACTTAGGTAATATCCCTGCCGGTTACTTAAAAATAACATTTATAGGTATAGAGCAGGGGTGTTGCGGATCCACTTTTTTCCATCCGCGGATGCGGAAGCGGATTTTGAGAGACTCACATCCGCGGGTGAGTATGCGGATGCGGATCTGTATAAAAAACCTGAGTGTTAGTTTGGTAGAATAAAAACACAGTACCTATTTTTATCCTTTTTTTAAATTAAATAATAAAAACAAATGCCAAAACTTTGACAATGTGAGTTTCGAAAGAAACCATGTTGCGCCGACACCATAAAATAATGGATTAAGGGCAGGAAGATGATGATGAATAAAGTAGTGAATGAACTACTATTACTAATTAATTAGTTTAGTAATTAAATTTGAATATTGAGGCATTATATTTAATGAAAAGTAGAATGGCCGCCTTTTCGGACTCCAGTCTGTTTCGCAAAGGTTCGTATATTAATCCTGCGCTACTAAGTAACTGTTCACTTGGACTTTCTTGTCGCGACCTGTTACACATCCGCATCCGTATCAGCTCCGCGTTGATTTATACGGATGCGGATGCAGATGCAGATGTCAAAATCGATGCGGATGTTTCGCATATGCGGATGCGAATATTCGCAACATCCCTGGATATAGGTAGCAAGAATAGTTTATTTTATTTTTTTCTACAGGTGACATAAACACAAATAGGATGACATCATTAAAACCTCGTTGAATCATCGGTGAGCTAATACGAGGGTGGGTCGTAAGGGTAGGTGATAGGGGTAGAAATATCAGTGGCGTGATATAATGCATGGCGCACTGCAGAGCGTGCAAATTATGCCATGTATTCTTAATAACGTTATTAGCGGCGTCTCACTTCCACAATGGCAATAATCCTGCCATCGCAATACTTCACTACATATTATAAAACAAAGTCGCTTCCCGTTGTCTGTCTGTCCCTATGTATGCTTAGATCTTTTGAACTACGCAACGGATTTTCATGCGGTTTGCTTTAATAGATAAAGAGAATCAAGAGGAAGGTTTATATGTATAACTTGGGACCCGCCCCGGCTGCGTACGGGTGTAATACTCCCTCACGCGGACGAAGCCGTGGGCGGCCGCTAGTATATTAAATACGAAAGTAACTCTATCTGTCTGTCTCGCTTTCACGCCAAAACTATGTTGTTTATATTTGGTACTTATACATGTAGTCTTGAACCTGAGTAAGGACATATGCTTCTTTTTACATACATTTTTTTTTTTTTTTTTACACTACACAACACATAACCTAGTCCCACACTAAGATACCTAAGGTCTTGTGTCGTGGGTACTAAGCAACGGTATATAAATACATAGATAAGTATAGAAACATCCATGACTAGGAAACAAACATCGATATTCATCATATCAATGTTTGCACCTACCGGGATTCGAACCCAGGACCTATGGCGTCGCAGGCAGGGTCACTACCTACTAGACCAATCGGCCGTCGTACATACATACATCATACATACGCCCATTATCCTTCATGAGGTGGGCAGAAGTGTGCAATTTACACACCCATTTTTCACCAGTTAACCTATTAAGTCCCACGTGGTAAGCGGTGAGCCTACCGCCGCTTTTCGGGCACAAACACTACAATCTAGCGACCGGTAACGAATCCTATTGGAAATGTTTCCGTGTCAGTCTGAATACGTATTATAAGCTATTCGCTACTCATTATCCCGGGAAAATACTTTTATCCCGGATAATTTCGACATTTTGTTTGTTCTGCAGTCCACGCGGACGGAGTGGCGGGCGTCCACTAGTACTTACAAACAAATCGGCTACCATAAGTGGCTGACCTCGACCTTGCACTGCCATGGTCACGTTTTACTACGTTTTATTTAGGGATAGTAAAGCCCCACCCACCCCTCAGGGTTGTTTCGTGTTCATTGTTTTGTTATTATTATGAAGTTTTTTGTCGTGATTTTAACAAGTTCTAATCAACTTCAGTTGAAATAAATCTGGGATATGATTACATTAGACAGCTTACTAGAATACATCGGCTACACCTTTCGTGTGTTTTCCGGAATAAAAAGTTCTTCTGCTGCTCTGGGAGTGAAGAAAACGTATTATACTACAGCTGCTTCTCCTCCCGGGCATACTGTACAAGTCAGTAAAGGGACAAGAGGGTCTTGGTGTTTCGTAGGCGATGGGCTGACCACCTGTCACTACGAGTAGTAACCGAAATTGTACATCTTAACTATACCCTCAAAATTGGTTAGAAGTGGCACCGTGTGGTTGTATCGGCCCATAGTGCTCTGCCTCACAGAACAGGTATTACCTGTTCTGTGCTCTGCCTACCTCGTAAGGGATAAAGGCGTGATTATATGTATGTATGTATGAATAAAAAGTAGCCTATTTTTAACCGACTTAAAAAAGAGAGGTTATCAATTCGTCTGTATGTTTTTTTTTTTATTATTTTTTTTTTTTATGTGTGTTACCTCAGAACTCCGTCATTTATGAACCGATTTCAATTTTTTTTTTATAGTTGGTCATGGTGTACTTCCAGGTTGGTCCCATATTCACCATATCAGGATCTGATGATGGGATCTTGGAGAAATCGAGGGCAATCCTCGAATATTGTAGGCACATGTAGTCTGTTTTTATACTTTTACTGAGCGTTTTGATCACCTACATATAAAACATAACATCTGATGATGGAATCTCTAAGGAATCTAGGGATATCCTCAAATATAAAAGGCACGAGTAGTCCGTTTTTAGATTTTTATAGAGAATTTTGGTCAGCTACACATAATATAAAGGAAACGAGGGTCTGATGATGGAGCCGCCGAAAAACAGATAGTGGAACTTTTTAGTAACAAAATCCCCCTAGGCAGGGGGGGGCCTACGTCCAGTAATGGACTGCAATAGGCTTATGAAAATGAAGATAATTGTGTTAAGTCATTAAATTATATGTTGCGTTAAGCCGTGTCCGAAGTAAGATGGTTATAGAGGAAGAGGTAGACATGAGAATAACGAGATGACGGATAATAGGGATGAATGAAAAAAGAGTACCTACATATTGCACCGACCCCAAATGATTGGGAACAGGGCAGGAAGAAGGAGTGTAATTATATGTTGCTTAAATAAGTGTGTACATGGCTGTTGTGCTGCCAAATCTCTTATATTCCTCCGAGGCGTGGTGCATATACCGTCGCCACATACGCACTCTGGATCGATTCCACCTCAAGTGCCTCCGATCCATCATGAGAATCAGATGGTCCAACCGAGTGCGTAATACCGAAGTATTGCGAAGAGCCAATGTAAGTGCCATTGAGGCCTACTTAATGCGTCGGCAGCTTCGGTGGTGCGGTCATGTGTCTCGTATGGCGGAGGAGAGATTGGCTAAGAGCATCTTCTTTTCTGAACTAGAGGAGGGCAAGCGGAAACGCGGCGGGCAACTCCTCAGATACAAAGATGTTCAGAAAAGACATGAAGAGATGCAATATAGATCCATCTAAATGGGAAGTTTTGTCAGCACAACGACCAGAGTGGCGCAGGACGGTGATAAAGCAAGTACACGAGTTCGAGGAGCAGCGTCAAGCTGACCTTGACGATAAACGTGATGAACTAAAGACTCGTCCTCCTGCTGCCATTATCTATAATACAATAATGGCGCACTAACCTGTCCTCTGTGTGCGCGGGCGTTCAGGGCGAAGATTGGCTATGTAAATGTAAGCCATCTCCGAGCGCATGAACGCCAACTTAGTAATATCTAGGAGTAGAAGTGGTCGCCATAGAAACGGAATGAATGCAGTAACTCGGAAACGCAACCTGTATCTATTATGAGAGGTGAAAGAGAGTAGATAAAACCATCCCCACTCCGAGATTCCTTCGACACTTGTCCCCCAAAATACTGGCCACGTCATCACCAAGTCGTTGACTCCGCCAGCCGAGTGGCCGCTGTCACGGCCGCCTGGCCGCTGGCCAAGTGTCACTGGTAACACCTGGCCGCTCGCGGGGTTTTAATTGTTTGGAGTTTGGACTAGAATTTGTAGCTGTTATTTTTCCAATCCGCAACCCCAACATGGGGATATTTTTATCGATAAAATGAAGTGTACAAGACGCCCTTAAAATATCGCTAACTCTATCCCGGATACACTGTATATGACCATATTATTTGTGTCACTGCATACAAGAAATGTTAGTTACGTAATCAGGACGGACTCTAACATAGATAGTTAGGCTTCACTAGAATACATCAGCTGCATCTCCTTCCGTGCATGTCGTAAGAGTCGACTAAGGTACTCAGAGATATTCTCTCATGCTATGAGAGAGCTCGTCTCCTCACTGATCTTTGGCATCTCATGTTAAATGTGGCAGCAGACGTTCTCCTTCGTGATTCTGCAGTTCTAGCTACTCAATTAGGAACACGGCCGAGTGTATATGTCTTCTTATTCTCTTCTTCTTCAGCCTATTGCAGTCCACTGCTGGACGTAGGGCTCCCCCAGGGCACGCCACAAGGCTACTTACTGCCACAGGGCGGGTTTTGCCCATAGTCACCACGCTGGGCAGGCGGGTTGGTTACCGCAGTGTGATTTTCAGACTATATTGTCAGTACGGGAGGCGCTGCTGCCCACCTCCCGGAAATCCTTAATCGCCTCGTACGATACCCACGGGCAGGCAGTGGTGGTACAAACTCTACTCTGCCTGCTTACTTATGTAGGTATTTGATTAATTGTCATTTTTGCAAGCGACTTTAACAATTATATTAGAAATTTTAATTTGGACATTCCTAAAAATTTGTATGCCAAATAGGCGGATCACAGAAGAGCTATGTATTTATTGAACAACTGTAATAACCTGTGCATCACAAATAAACTATTTGATTTGATTTGATTGCCGGCACCACGCTGATTATTGAAACATATTTTTCTTTACTGATGCGCGGCTTCACTAGAATACATCAGCTGCATCTCCTTCCGTGCATGTCGTAAGAGTCGACTAAGGTACTCAGAGGGCTGATTAGCTAGCTGGTAAATGATCTCTTTCATCTACCACGCTATGCTAAACGCGGCAGTAGTATTTCCTTAGTGATCCTGCTGTTCTAGCAACCCGATTTTGGAAGCACAGCGGTGTGTATGTATGTAATCATGTCCGATGTCACCCATGAATGTCATACGTGTTGCATTCTGAAGTATAAGTGTGTTTGGCACATGTTGAAGACACACATACTCTGGAAGACGAGGAGGTCGCCACTGTCGCTCTCTCGTTATACTTTATAGTTAACACGATTTAGTTCGCTGTTTTTCCGCTTGCGTGGTAAATTCGTATGAAACATAATGTATGGCTTTGCGGCATGAATGAAATAATTATGTTTAGGTTATATAGGTTTTATTAGTACGATCTGCTGACCTGGTTTGCTGATTTAGTGTATGAGATATAAAAACTAAAACTAACTAACGAAAAAGCTAATTTTTAGGATAATAAGTGCGTACCATTAGGTACCCCTATGTGCTATACATAGGCTCCTGGGCACTTTCGAATTTCGATGCAGATTTTAAGTTTGATACATATCACAAGTTGGTAAACCGATTTTGATGAAACTTGGCATTTGTTATACAGCTTACATCATAATAACACTTTAATTATCATATAAAGTGTAATGATCATTTAAAGATTGACCGATGACTTGAAGAGGGCGGGTGGTAGTGACTGGATGGCGAAAACTGGAGATCGAGCCTAGTCGCGTGCTCTTGGGGAGGCCTACGTCCAGCAGTGGACTGCAATGGGCTGATTTTTTTTTACAATTAGCTAGGCAAACATTTGACCGCCATCGTGCCTGATGTTAAGCAAGATGCGGCCTAAGGTGGTACATGTTTGTCTAGAAAGTGCCTATTCACTCCAGCTTTGAAGAGACCAATGATAAATATCAAATGGTAGAAGTAGCGGGCATCAGCTAGTAAGTAATGGAAACGCATCTCTCTTCGCGTGCAGTTTCGTACCGTACGTACATGATACCGTATACAATGTATTATCTCATGAATTTGGCAATAAAATTTGATTCAATAAACTAGTACTGGTTATTATAACGTCAAATGACATTTACTGAGTTTGGCAACACCGTAATAATGTTGTTAGGTCGTAAAAAGCTATTTTGCAACCTTACTGATACAAATATAGAGTAACTAGTACATCACTAGAATACATCAGGTGCATCTCCTTCCGTGCATGTCGTAAGAGGGCACACGTACTAAGGAAGGAAAGGCTTCCTTTTCTTCTCCTTCCTCCTCTTTCGCGAAATGGCCGGCGGCAGTGGCAGCTCAAGTGGCCGGGTGCACCCACGCCCCCCCGGCCAGCCGCATCTTTCCCTTCCAAAATGGGTCAGACTCTCTGACCCATATGGGGTCACTTAAGTTACCGGCGCGTGCCGCGTGCCGAGAATTTAGCCCGGGCACGGGGTTTGCCCCAAGGCCCGCAACCCGAAGCGTATTTTTGCGCCAAGGACGACCACGTCCCGAGTAAAAACTTGTCATGATCTTTCACCCGCCCGCAATGCAAACGGGAGCTGTAGAATACTGACGAGGGTTCTAACTACCCTATTTGGGGAAATCAGTCGTGTTTTTTATATTATCCACCCGTTTTTTCCATGTGGTTTGAGGTGAGACATTACAAATCAGGTATTACAGGAGTTTGTAGTATGAAATATCTATAGATATTTATTATATGGTGTTTTGTAGGCGATGGGCTGGCCACATGTCACTACTAACCAAACTTGCACATCTCTACTATCCTACTATCTACCCTCAAAATTGGTCAGGAGTGGCACCATGTGGTTCTATCGGTCCTTGGTGCTCTGCCTACGCCGTAAGGGATAAAGCCGTGATTATATGTATGTATGTAGATAGCTATTTACCTACCCACACATAATATACATAGTTTCAGAGTGCTGAAAACCTGGCGGACCTTGTACCTCGACTGTGACATTACATTACGTTTATTTATGTAATATGAATAAGCCAGCTCACGAATAGTAAAGTACTGAAGGAGTGGCTTTTCATTGCCTGATATGGGGCTTCACTAGAACATCAACTGCACCTCCTTCCGTGCATGTTGTAAGAGTCGACCACAGGCGATGAGCTAGCAACTAGACACTGATCATTTACATCTGACCCCGCTATGTTAAACGTGGCCGCAAGTATCTTCTTCGTGATACTGCAGTATTCGGCACATAAGAATTTAATAAAGAAAGGTCAGGTCAAGAGTACCCTAAACCACCGAGAGTGCATGAAGAATATCATGAAAGTAGATTAAGCGAAAGAGGATCATATGTGTCAGGATCGTAGCAAGTGGAGATCCGTGATCTGCACGCCTCCGGGAACGGGGCGTGATTTTTATGTATGATGTATGTAAGAATTTGGGGCCCTTTTGGAAAGTAAAAAAAGCGAATTATGATAACATTTTTTTATTATAAAATTATTAATAAAGAAAATGGAAAAAATTATTCACCCGATTGGGAATCGAACCCACGACCACTGCAAACCGTGCCAGCCGCTATAACCACTAAGCCACCGGGTCAATTACTCGGATGACGAATTTTACCATCTCTTTTCTAAATAACATTTTTTTACTAAGTACCTACGATAGCTGGTTTTTTGATAACGTTTACGATAACGGTTCCTTTCGGGATTTCTGTTAAGCAAAATCTTCTATTATATCCTTAAAGTCAATTTATTTGAAAGATATCACTTTCTATGCACATAATTGACAAATTATGCGTGAGTGATTGCTGGATGATGTACTTAGTAAATTAGATAGGATGCGTTAGGAAATATTATTAATTAGTACAGTGGGAATAGGCGCAGTCATCGATATAATGGCGTAGTATATGCCTTGTTATGTAAATTACCTTCTGATAAGATTACTGGTTTTTAAAAAAAGTGTAATGTGCCCGGCAAAATGTTTTGAGAATAAATGTGCGAGAGAAATTGTCGGTCCTTCAGGCCCCCCTGAGAATGGGGGCCCTGGGCACGGGCTCCGTGTGCCCTTATGGTGAAGACGGTATGTGTATGTAGATATAGTTTCTTTAGGTATACAAAAAGTAGGTAAGAGCTGATGCGGGGCTTTACTAGAAATACTAGAGTACTTCAGCTGCATCTCCTTCCGTGCATGTAAGAGTCGCCTAAGGAACTCAGGGGCGGTCTCTCAGGCGTTGAGTGGAAACTGATTTTTTACCCATCTACGGTCAGCATAGCGGGTGGATAAAATTATGTGTTCATGAAGAAGTAAATAGTATTTATTTGGATCGAAGACATTTTTTTCGCGTAAGTTTCCATGCCATACTATTCTTAGAACCCTGTATTTCTGGAACGGTATGCGCTTAATGGCGCGAGGTTTACGGCATTTTGCGCTTTAACGCGTGTTATTAAGGTATTTGTGACGAGACTATTTGTGATGCCCTGCCAAGGTTGAGAGACATTACTCATGGTGAGCTACGAATATTTGGAGTCGCTGGGAATAGAACCTAAAGCTATGAATCTGATACATGTAGGGAATTAGCATGAAATGGAACAGAATACAGAGTGAGGGAGATAGGGAATGCGGGGGACAGAGAGGGAAGAGAGTAGTCTAGGATGGCGGGTTAGACAAGCTGTGAGTGCGTGCGTTGGTAAAAAGTGTATTTAATTAAAATAAACGAGTTTAAGTTAGTTGTTGTCTTCTTCTTTGTCAATATCCCACATACATACATACATAACCTCGCGGCTATGTCCCATAGGGGTAGACAGAGACTACAGATCTCCATTTAGTACGTTCCAAACACACCTCACTCGCTTCGTTCACATTCATTAAATTCCAATAGTATTTTATTCAGAAGAGATTCTGGGATTGGTAGGGAGAGATCACGAGCCTTGCTGAGACTTGCTAGTCGCTACGGTGCTAACCTCCTTCCATAGATCAACCTTCATAGTATTCCTCATGCACGCTCGTCGGTTTAGGATACTCTTGACTTGACATTTAGAATTCTTCCCATTTGCGTCAAGAGAGTCCGGCAAGATCTTCCTATATACTCTCATCCTTCTACTTGCAACCGGCAAACATTTCTCATTCTTAACAAAATCCATAACTACTGCTTTGTCCTTTCTGAATGAGTGACGGATCAACGCACAGCTTATACCATGAAGAAGGTATAAAAGAGGAGGTGGGACTATGAACTGAGCCGTGTGGCAATCGTGAGGCCATGACGTCATGATAGGGGCGGAGCTTCAGGGCCCAGTGTGTGTAACGCAGTAGCTATAATGCACAAACTTATGCAAGTAGTTTGGCTAGTCACTACAAGGTGGTTTCTATGTAAATGGGCAGGGTTACAGTGTTAGGATGCTCCCCTCGTCCCATATTTCACCTCCGCTCAGAGGCTCACTATTTTTGTATGAAAATATATTTAGCCGCTGCTCCTCTTTTATTTCTTCTCCATGGCTTATACCTATATGATCTTAGAGACATGAAACTCAAGGGTATGTTCTTTGAATAACGATAAGAAAGGATTTCCGATATTCCCACGGGAACGGCAAAAAATTGGAATTCAAAAGTTTACGCAAACGGAGTCATAGGCCCGCTAGTAAAAACTATAAAATTGAGCGTCCGTCTGTCGGCCGGTACGCAATTTGTTCTCTCTACTAGACGTTACAATTAGAACTAAATTGAACTACATAATTAATAATGCCGTTAGTTATTACGACCCCATCCCACGGTGCGTGTCGGTGCGGGCTGGTCCACGTCCGCCTACATTTATCACCACGGATCCAGACGCACCGAGACGGACGCGTCTGCATTACCACGGACGTTTTGCTTCCCACGGTCCGTGGTGCGGGCTGGTGGCGCGTCGGTCCGCAATATCACGGACCGTAGGAACCCACCCATCTTTAGAGTTTGAGTTGGTGTAAGACACGTCGGTTCTTTTAAAAATAATTCTCACTTCGACCGTGTAAAAACCTCCATATATTTTGCTGTCAAGTGTATAACGAGTAGATATACAGGATGTAACAAAAAGGGTATGTTAAGCGAAAAGCTATGTAAATAGCCCACTGTAGAGAACCTATCCACAAAATTTGAGATTCGAAATGTACATGTTTATTTTTCCTGATAGTATGGAGAATTTTTAAATATCTCAGGAATTTTCATACAATCTTGAAAAATAAGAATGTGATTACGAGTCCCAAATTTTGGAAACAGGTTCTCTATAGTGGGCTATTTACATAGCTTTTCGATTAAAATACCCTTTCTGTTACATCCTGTATAACATTACGCGTGATTTATTAGTAGCCCAGTATGTATAAAACTCAAAGTGCTAGGCATCTCCTTTCATATGTCATCATCATCAGCCTATTGCAGTCCACTGCTGGATGTAGGCCTGCCCCAGGGCACGCCATAAGACTGCCGCGGGGGGAATTTGCCCATAGTCACCACGCTGGGCAGGCGGGTTGGTGACCGCAGTTTGTATTTTGGACTATGTTGTCAACACGGGAGGCGCTACTACCCACCTCCCGGAAACCCTTAGTCGCCTCGTACGATACCCACGGGCAGACATGGGGTGGTACGAATTCTACTCTGCCGGCACCACGCGGCCTAAGAATAGTAAAATGTTTGTTTTTATTAATCAATTAATATATTGCTATTTTCGTTTGAGATGAGATCCCATAGATAAAGCGCGGAGAAGATTAAATAAATAAATACAGTGAGTCACACAAAAAGAAATATTCCATGACGGACACGCGCCGCGCTGTCTGCGCGCACGCAGGACACGTGGTCGAGCCACAGCTTATGTAGGATTAAGTATATCAACGTTGTTATTAAGGTATCGTTTTTATCGCACATCGCGGATAATAGGACGGATTAGATTAAAATAATGGTGCGACTTAATATTTCTAAATATATTTATAGGTACTAGACCAGATTTGGATTTCAAATCATGCGTAAAGTGTATCTAATATAATGCAGTTGCTGCAGGACTACTCATAAAAAAGTATTCCATTCAATTTTAACAAAATTGACTTATCATTTTGATGATAACAGGGCTTATAGAAAGTTTATTTATAAACCTTGTCATAATTACAAATTTATGTTTTGTATGAGTTGGTTGCTGTTTACAGTAAGGTTTGGGTTTTTAGTGTACAAATAAAGTTTACTTAAATTGTAAAAAAAGATTTCCCAATTATAACCAATCTTAACAGGTCGATTTCATACACCTTATTTAGTTATATATTTTTTTTAGAGCTTATAATATTCAAGTTGAACCTCTGCCGTGCCGTACACTGTGGCCGTACATACTCGTACACAACATAGGTACCTATTATTGTTATGCGTAAAACTGTATCTTGCCAACACGCAAACGGGTTAGGTTAATATAATCATTTTGCGTTCGTATCGGTGGTCGGCTTTCAAGAAGTAAATTATTTCTAACACATACAATGTTCGTTCGCGTGACGGCATTGTACCCGTGCGAAGTCGGGACGTGTTGCTATATAGCCTATAGCCTTCCTCGATAAATG
The DNA here is from genome assembly GCA_014607495.2 of Carposina sasakii. Lineage (NCBI taxonomy): Eukaryota > Metazoa > Arthropoda > Insecta > Lepidoptera > Carposinidae > Carposina > Carposina sasakii. Next base: position 4,438,529 of record CP053177.1, on the reverse strand, counting down.
GGCTATCTAACACTGAAAGAACTTTTCAAATCGGACCAGTAGTTCCTGAGATTGGCGCGTACAAACTAACAAACTCTTCAGCTTTATAACATTAGTGTAGATAAAGACATAGACACGGCTATGTTTTACAATAGCGGGAGATCCCACAGGAACGTTTAGTACAGCGGGGACAGATGTTAATGACCAGTGACAAGTTGCTAGCTCATCGCCTGAGAGAATGACCGAGTTCCTTAGTCGACTCTTACGACATGCACGGAAGGAGATGCAGCTGATGTATTATAGTGAAGCTCAGCCTATGTACCGTACGAGGCGATTAAGGGTTTCCGGGAGCTGGGCAGCAGCGCCTCCCGTGTTGACAACATAGTCCAAAATACAAACTGCGGTCACCAACCCGCCTGCCCAGCGTGGTGACTATGGGCAAATACCCCCCATGGCAGTCTTGTGGCGTGCCCTGGGGGAGGCCTACGTCCAGCAGCAGTGGACTGCAATAGGCTGATGATGAGAATCTAAGCCTTACGATAAGAGACGTCAAGAAAAAAAAGCGCTTCGTACCAAATATTACCAGCGCCCGTAGCATGAACTTGGTGAGAGCGAGAGAGAGTGAAATGTCTCACATTTCCGCGACAAAATTTGTCGGACAAATTCACAGAGCTGTGTAATTATTAGACATGTAGATGTATGTACTTTACGTGTAAAAAGGGATTGCAAAGCACTTCTTTCAGGACAAATTCATACAGTCTTAGAGAACGAGTGTCTATTCTAATTCCTAACTTCGTTTTTATACGCAAAGTCTAGTTATTATATAGCTCTGTGAATTTGAACTCACATTTAGTGCCGGCGACTACGTATTTGCGTCTTTTAGACTTTCTAGAGGTGCCGCTGACGCTTATTTGCGTCCTCGCATTAGGCGTTGACGTGACGTCGGCACCCTTAGAAAATGTGCCGGCAGCGAATGTGTTAAATGTGAGATATCTCGCTCTCACCAAATTCATGCTACGGGCGCAGGTCACTTTCGTCTCTAACCATCTATAATCCTACAGTTCCAGCTACCCCATTTCGGCAACACAACCGTGTTTATATGTATGTAGACTAGGCCACTCCTTTTTGTAAGTACCAGCAGTCATCCAACAGTTCCGTGTAGTGTCTATCGATCACCTAGGCTTACTGACCCCCGCCTACTGAAAATTTCACTCTATTTTGACCAGTTTCAGAGATAGATCATCATCACCAAGCGCGCACTGGCAGCCAAGTTCACCGAAATGACATGCGGCCATGTGCGAGCACTGATTAAAGTACACACACATTTCGGTGAACTCGGTGGCCGCCGCTGCTTGGCTGCCAGTGCGCGTTTGGTGATGCTGTCTCTAAAACTTGATCAGGACAGCATCAACTTCAGCTGGGCTATTTGACAATTGGAAAATCAGATATCCATAGGCTAACTGACATTTTAGACCACTAAACCCTCTGATCTTTCCCTTCCAACAGTTCGTCCGTTGTTATACATTTTTTTCTGCAGCTGATGTATTCTAGTGAAGTCCCGCGTCAGCATAGGCTTAGCATCGTGACGGGTGAAGCAACACAGGTGTACTATGCGATACACGGTGACTTTATCAAACGTTACTAACTAGATACCGCTGGTTACAAGCACGAGTAGATAACATGGGATCACCACTGCTAGCAGTTATCTATAAAACTAGGCACTTTGATTACATACATACATATGTATAATCACGCCTTTATCCCTTACGGGGTAGGCAGAGCACCAAGGGCCGATAGAACCACATGGTGCCACTTCTGACCAATTTTGAGAGTATAGTTGAGATGTACAAGTTCGGTTAGTAGTGACAGGCGGTCAGCCCATCGCCTACAAAACACCAAGACCCTCTTGTCCCTCTACTGACTTGTACAGTAGGCATGCCCGGGAAGAGAAGCAGCTGTAGTTTTTTTCACTTCCAGAGCAGCATAGAAGAAATAACCTAATAGCCCGACTGCGTAAAAATTTTGACGCAGTATCACTTTCACGACTACTTAAGACGAATCTAATGACACCTCTTAAGCTCAAATACGTCTAGCCGTTAAGGCGTTAGAGCGTGTCAAAGACATATACATACACACTTGAAAAACATACCCCTCTTTCTGGCGTAGTCGGGTAAGATGTAAATGTATACAAAAATGTGCCGTGTGGTGTCGGTAGAGGAGAATAGCATCACCCCATGTCTACAGAGACAGGTAAGAGGCGATTAAGGGCTCCGGGAGGTGGGCAGCAGCGGCTCCCGTGTTTACAACGGTAAATTACACTGCGTCAATCCGCCTGCACATCGTGGTGACTATGGACAATAATGACTATGACAATAGTCTTGTGGTGAGGCCTGGCCTGCGGCCAGCAGTGGACTGCAATGCACTGATGTGATGGATGATACAAATATGTATATGGCCGATTTGTGAAACTTCTTTTTTTTAAGACAGTTAAAAATACAAGACTGGTTGGCTGAAAGAAATCTCTGTACGATATAAGCTCGCCTATGTACATTTTATCTTTTGTGTTTTTCTGTGTACAATCTATCTATATCTATCTTCTATATACATATAGTAAAAATGTAACGGATCGCTGTCTGTACATGGAAGATATATGAGAAAAAATATTATAGGAGACCTTTATCAACGCAATAGTACCCAAAAGAATGAATTTTGGAATTTTTGTCGGTTTGTCTGTGCGTTTATGCACGCTAATCTCAGAAACGGCTGAACCGATTTCGATGCAGTTTTCAGGAATATATTGTGACAGGTCCCACTTAACATATAGGCTACTTTTTATCCTGTGAAAATGTTTTTATCGCGCGGATAATTTCGACATTTTGTTTTTTCTGCAGTCCACGCGGACGGAGTCGCGGGCGTCCACTAGTAAAGAATAAGAACGAGTATTACGTGTAAATAAACTTGAAAACCTGACCGACATTAGATAAACCGCATGTTTTTCTGTTCAGCCTTTATCAGTCGTCGGTTGTTTTCCGTGAACATATGTATGTTAAGATATCTACATTCAAGTAAACAAAGTCAAGTCGGTTGGTTACCTATTTGTTACCTAGGGCCGAGACATTGACTTCCTGGGTAAAATACTGTAGGCAAAAATTTACAGTTTACGCGAATAGCTTTCTAAGTCCATTTCTTCTGTGCTACTGGACTTCACTAGAATACATCAGCTGCATTGGCCCCCGTGGATATAGTACGCGGCGATTAAGGGTTTTCGGGAGGTGGGCAGCAGCGCCTCCCGTGTTGACAACATAGTCCAAAATACAAACTGCGGTCACCAACTCGCCTGCCTAGCGTGGTGACTATGGGCAAATACCCTTCATGGCAGTCTTGTGCCGTGCCCTGGGGGAGGCCTACGTCCGTCCAGCAGTGGACTGCAATAGGCTGATGATGATTATAACGCTAAGTTTGGCATTAGTAAACCTGCAGTTCTGCTACCCCATTTTGAGGAAAATGAGGTTATTAGAAGGCGCGAAATACTATAAAAAAAGCCACTAAATTAAATAACTTCTCTAACTGGGTATTTTCCTAGTACAGAGACAGTATTTTGGCAACGCGAAAACATCGCTGTGTGTAGTCGGGACTACTTGAATGGTCCATCAACGAGAGAATCGACCAAGAAACTCGGGTATTCTCTCAGTCGAGAAGGAATTTATCACTGATCATTTTACATCTGTCCATACCATATTTAACTATATTTTCACTCTAAGGCGTCAATATGCATTATAATATTAATTTAAAAAAAAACATAAGACGCCCCGTGTAAAATACAGCACTCAGTTTTTTCTTCCTATTACTCGTAAAAGGTTTCTTAAAAAAAAAATGTTTACGAGATTTTTACCTTATGAGGTTGATATACTAAAGGTGGCTATAGAAACTCTCTCAAGATCCTGTAGTTCTGTCTACCCGTTTCCGGTAACATAGGCGTGTGTGTGTTACGTAATATAATAATGTATATAACTATTACAAAACAGTAATCTAAAGGAATTTTAAATATCATCGCATTCCCTGCTTTGCTTTAGCAAGATACGTACGTAGGCAGCCTGCCACAGGGTAAGCATAAACTTTTTTACGCGCCGTAACGCTATCGCAAGCAAAATCTACCAGCCCAAGTAGCATGACCTGCGAAACACAATATGATAAACCGATTTATCGACATTTAGCCTGTGAAAATACGATAAATGTTGCCGCCATGTTGAATTTTGTATAGAGACGATACAATATCGTCCGATACGATATCCACGATGCGTGGTCATGCTATGGGGGCAGATTTGACAGTGTAACGATAGCGTTATGGCCTATCGAGAAGTTCGTGCCAGCCCCGTTCTCGACGCATCTCGGCGAGAAACATAACCAATGCACGCCACGCCGACTACGGTAGTTATGACTTGTAAATTTGCCAAAAACGTCCCGAGACAGACCGTCTCAAACACCTGATGGTGTTCTCGGATATTAATTACTCGATAATTAGCGGTCCACCTCCATTCGCCGTAATCTAGTCTCACCCTGATTTAATCGTAGCCTGTGATGATATCTGTTCTTAACATAAAGGCAAAGAGAGATAAGGACAGGTAGGACTAATTTTACTTTTAGGTTTAAGTGTGACTGCCGGAATTGACCATACTATTTATATAAAATAAGTTTAACATTTATACATAATATGTATTATATTATAATAGTATTCCGGGCAAGTGTTTCATAGTGCACTTATTTAAGTACTTAGTTTTTTAACAGTTTTTAAGTATCTAGAACAACATTCAACTAAGAATTCTGCTTAAAGCTGCTACTTATGTAGCCCATGTGCTAAACCTACATAATCCGGCTTAGGTTGCATTAGACCATAATATTCTCGACCACTGGCCTAGTTGCCCGTAATATTTAGCGAGGAAAACTTGCGAAATAGTTATTAAAGTCATTTATTTAAAGAAAAGAAACCTGACTGCTTAAAATATAGATATCTCCCGCACACAACTTTACTAACACAAATGTAATGATGAGATAGATAACCTTTCAAACTCAAATGTGACAAGCCATAAGTCTACTAAGACCTAGGGGGTGCCAAAGAAATACATATCCTCGAAAAACATAACCCTCCTTCTGGTGCAGTCATGTAAGTAATAAGATTAAATATCTGACAGACTGACACCAAGCATATATGAACAATATTTTGATATCTGCCTACAATGTGATATCATAAATTAAATGGGTATGAAGTCATCAAAACAAATAATTATGTAACCTTTTCAGAGCACATAGCCCAAGGTCATGTCAGTTATGAGTAATTCCTGTAAACAGGGAAATGATATAGGTATTGGTTGAAACAATTTATATTTTAGGTATAGTATACTTGAAATCGGTCACAAATCCTCCTGCCCAGGGTGGTGACTATGGTTTGTGGGGTGCTCCAGCAGTGGACTGCAATAGACTGAAAATGACACTTGAAATATATATGGAATGAAGTTGAGCTCCTTTACTGGCATTACAGATGTAGGTTTGTAGACTGCCAAGCTCGAGTGGAAAAGAAAAGAAGAAAAAAAAAGAGGGGAAGATTGAGAAATAAAGGTGACAAGGAGCAACAAGGACTTGTCTGTAGTTAGGCTAAAGATTCTATGGTGCCCTTCAATGGAGACCTTTGCCAAATAGCTAAAGCTAGGAGGAAAAATTTAGTTTTAATAATTAAGACAATTATTAGAAATAAGCTCTAACAGACCCATACAGCCAGTAATGTAATAATTTGTAAAAGTGCCTGCCAGTCTTAAGCTGCCTTTCAACTTCAACTTTTTAAAATATAAATGGCTCTGTCAACTATCTACGATTCTGCCAGCGTCAGGGTTAATTATAACGAATTTGATTGGAGATTATCAAACACGTCCATAACAACATGGCAGAGGACATCTCTCGGTGATGGAAACTCAGCATCACTTACGGTTGTACTGTGTACTACAGACCTTAAGGACCTTCGGGACTAGGTTAATGTGTTGTAAAGTTTAAGAATTGATGGATCCTCGCACACACAAAGATATGAATGTATTGGGAGTGTGTTAACAAGATGACAGATGATGAATGGACCAATGATAGAAGGTGTATATTAAGCTGACCCCAAATTAATGGGAACAGGGCTGGAAGAAGATGATGATGACATACTTATTTGTTATCTCGGTTACTCTTAATATCTTTGTGGTCAATTATAAATTGAGTCATCATTATAACACATTTTAGAAAGCTAAGGAGACTGTCCCCAACTTTTTTATTTATTTTGAAGAGGTAAATAAATAATGGTTATGATTATGATATATATTCAGATTTTGTGATCAGTTTTATGTAGGAAAAAATATAAGGTATAAGAATAATTTGGTTTTATGTTGGTAGCATTGAATAAAGTTTTTTAAATTTTATTCGAAAGTAAAGTGTGTTCCATGCTTCAGACCCTAATAATAGAAATAATTACTTATTCATGTAGGTAGAGAATAAAGAAACACTATTGTGTAGCTTTACATAATGAAAAATGTGCTAAGTAATAATATTTTTTAGATTGTTACCTACTTCCAGGTCTGAAATAGAAATAACTTGATACTACAGTACTGTAAAGCAGTATTACATGTTTTCCCATTAATTAAATTACAAAGATATCACACCACCTTTGTGTGACCATGTAAACAAAGAGCAAAAGGGAAAATATGAACAAATACATCTTTATTTGAAATTCTGCCAAGTTTTAGAGGTAGACTCACCATTTTGCCAAGGGTTTGCAGGTTGGAAGGATTGGGTAACTAGCTGATCGGCCTCCGGGAAGGAGACTTTCCTCTGTGCCTTCTTCCTCTTCTTTTCACATACTTCATCATCACATCTATCCAGGTCCCCTAGAACGTCCACAATTTCGTTCTCATTCGCACTCGGACATGCCGTTTCTTTATCAGCATCGGTAGACATATCTATCGCGTAAACTACTATCACATAACACTATTAGAGGCCACATTAGCGAATTACGAAGACACACAAAAAATACACTTGCTCTGAGCACTTTTGTTGAAACAACACAGGCGAGATTGATTATCTCGTGACTTCAAATAGCACTAGCCACCGTTGCGCCGGCCATAGCGAGATTTATTCGCGTTTAGCCAATACTACAGGTACACTGTTTTTAATAAATTTGGAGTTTTCAAATCAAAACAATCTGCACTATTTCTTTCTTTCATACACGGTTTACCGCCATATTGGATTGAAAGAGCGAGCGAGATAAAAGCCAAATAGAAACATAGTAGTTCTATATTTTGACACAAGAGGGAGTTTTATAAAATGTTGCTATTGCAGAAAACTATGTACGTGAATCATTTTTTACATTGATTTTGTGAGTTGAAAATTACCATAATTATATATACAAATATATATATATATATAAAAAGGGCTAAATGACGTGATGAAGCAATTTAAAATATTTCGTACTAAGCAAAATTTCGCGAAATTACAGTTTGCTACCTTGTAAACTAGATGTTGTAAACTAGATGCTACATCTTAAAATCTTCACACCTCAAGGATTGTTCTTATTTTATTTAGACAGTAATTGAGATTTCTACTCGACGAAAATTGCTATATGTTTTTGTAATTTTTAGAATATTAGATGGTTTTACTCTTTCGCTACTTAATTTTGATTAATCAGCACCTTTAATTAGGTTTAATGGCGCCAATCTATGTAATGGGACGATCACACAATAAAAACGGATTGTTCAATTTTTTGTGAGCAACAAAGTATTTTATTTAGACTACAATGTTTCGTGGACGGCGCTAGATGTCGTAGTATTTATTAAGAGGTATTAAGGTAAGCACAACTTGACGACTTCATTCACAGGTTCCTTTTTCATGTCTGTTTATTTATATACTACCTACCTAGTAGGTACAAAGGATTCGCTAATGTGTAGGTACTGTAATTAGATATCAAGTTATTGGATCTGCAACTGTAGTTTTCATACTTTCCAATTTTCTCTTGGAAATAAATGGGACATAGACATAACAAAACAACTAAAATATATAAGTAGGTTTACATAAAATAGGATCATAAATCACATTAGTGTCGACTGTTGAGCGAATAGTCATGTCAATCTATTTTCGATGTAGATCGTACAATTATAATAATTACTTAATTTCACGGTTTAAAATTTTATTACCGTATTATTACCTCAATTTATTTATGAGAGCGGTTATGGACGTACGTCTGGAACTATTTGGTAAGACGTCTAAGTATGTATATATTTACCTATACAGTGTGTTTTTTCGTTGCCACCCTTAACGAAGGGTACGTACTTATAGGTCAAATAAAGTAAGTTTATGCCAAAAAAAATGCTGGTAAAGGATGTAATAAAAAAAATATATTTGATCGGGCGAAATTTATAGTGTCCAGTGTTTATGCTAGTTTTTTCATAGATAGATATAAATTATTTCTCGTGAAAAAATCTTGCTACGCGCGACGTTATGCAGAAAAACGCAGTCTATTTACTCAACTTTGGACCCTAATATCTTGAGAACCAGACACTTCCCAAATATGATTCTATTGAGAAAAATGATCGTGATGATGAGGAGATTCCGTAGATTTCAGGAACGTTGACGACCAAAAATCAACCTGTATACTTACTAATTTATTGGGTTAACTGGTATAAAATGCTTTATAGTATTAAGTTCGCCCATGTGCAAAAATTATTAGTGCAATAAAGATTTTTTATATTATTACTTACCTCAATATAAAAATAACTATTTCTTCCTTTTGAAGTCATTCAAAACTTCTTGTCAACACAAAATAATACGAAATGTAATGAGAAAGATGTTTTCAATATAATAATCATGTTATAATTATCACGGAGGAAATTACTATTTCCTGAATATTTTAACGATGTTGTTTTCAGGCATAGCATGCATGTTGCTATCAAATACAATGGAACTGAAACCAAACATAATTGACGATTTGCCATGGGCTCTGAAACTGAAAATCAGCGAAAAGCCAAACTCACGCGCAAGCAAATTCAACATACCCTACTCAGGCGCAGACAGCACCACATTAAACGAAAACAAAATGAAATACTTCAAGGAAATGTATGAAACCGTCGTTGATTTCGACAACAAAGCCAAAAGGGTCGATCAAATCAAAAACCATTACATAAATTCGACTATATTTCAATTCGGATACCTTTTAGAACAGGTGATATATCTAAAAGGGGCGATAAGTAAATGCTACATGGGCTTGAAGGATAATTATGATGAATATACACCGTTACAACATATGAATGCGTATGAACAGATATCGCATTATTCTAATGATTTAAACAATATTATCAATATGATATACGAGCTGTCAATAAGTCATACATATATGTGAATAAATATTGTATTGTTAGCTGCCTCACCATCTCCACCCTGAACACCTCGGAGCAGCCAACATCATGTCAATACGAACCAATGACATGCACCGTGGCCAAGGGCTCAGTCCTATCCCGGTGCTCGCACTCACATATCGCTCTCTTTTCAACCGACTTCAAAAAAAGGAGGTTCTCAATTCGACCCGTATGTTTTTCTATGTTTGTTACGCGATAACTCCGCCAATTATGAACCGATTTGAACAAATCTTTTTTCGGCGTATAGGTAATACCTCAAGGGTGGTCCCATTTAAATTTAATAATAAAAATAATTAACTTTTTTAAAAAAATAAAACCGACTTCAAATGCGTGAACACAATTTTTTTTTTTGTGTTCACGCATTTGAATTTTCTGTGTTCACGCATTTGAAGTCGGTTTTTATTATTAGATTCCACTAATTTTGTTATTTTAATAATTAACTTTCAATTGTTTGATTATAATTCTGTTAAACTTTTGATTATTCTTTTATTTAATTTCTAACAGTACTTATATATAAATCTTGTTCTTAATTTACCGGTTGTGTTTAATTCTACGAGTAGGTACTTTTACTATACAAGTTTGCCGGCTACGTGCCTAACACAACTTAGACAATGATAAAATGACCAACTTAGATGAAGTTATCGTAACGTAGTTTATGTATTTTACATCAGTCCCAAATTAACAAAAATAAGAGTTTGTAGTTGTACCTAAACCTGTTAGTAGGTGACATGAAAAAAAAACCTTAAAAAGAGCATAGACGTTCACTCTGTAACTAAGTAATAAACAAATTAAGCGTTCGATATAGATCCGCAGATTAAATTACCTATTAGATTTAATTCAAAATGTTGTATGAAATCTCTTCTATGCTGCTCTGGGAGTAAAAAAAACGTATAATATATATATATACTACAGCTGCTTCTCTTCCCGGGCATACTGTATAAGTCAGTAGAGGAGCAAGAGGGTCTTGGTGTTTTGTAGGCGATGGATCGACCACCTGTCACTACTAACCGAACTTGTACATCTCAACTATACCCTCAAAATTGATCAGAAGTGGCACCATGTGATATCTATCTATGCTCTGCCTACCTCATAAGGGATAAAGGCGTGATTATACTGGGTGCAAAAAGAGAACTTTGTTCTTTTAATACCTCGTATTCTTTGTAACAACACGATAATTTTTTTCTATGGAAGTACCCCTGGGAAACCACGGGTTTCCAAAATATTGAGGTCCAAAGTCACATTAATATTATCATTTTTTTTTAAAGATACCATGACAAAAGTTATAATGTTAGTTTTGTAGGTACATTTGTACTTTGCGCATCAAACGAATACCTACATTGCTTAAAATGACAGTATTTTTTGTCGTTTCCCAGCGTTGGTTCCATAGAAGAAAATGATCATAACCTTACAAAGAATACGAGGTATTAAAAAACATTGTTGACTTTTTACACCCTGTATATGTATGTAGTCTACAATCCCTTCTACTGGGTTTAAAGTTTGTACTGTTCTATTTTTTCTAAATAATATCGCACAATTGTATTCATGCATACCAATTAAATACGTAGGTATATACAGGGTGTCCCAAGAAATAGTGTCAAGCGGAAGTCCAAGGACAGAATACCCCTAGGGGTACCCGAATTACCCCCATGTATGTTCCGCGACTTTTTGTAGTTTTCGAGATATGATTTTTTTTCATATTTTTTTGTTAAACCTTGGCTTATTTAACATTATTGGTCACAGAGACATCAATTGTTGAGATACAAGCTTGATTTTTTTTTCTGAAATAGGTGAACTGTAGCACTTGCAAAAACAAAAGCAATTGTGAGCCGATATGCTACTATTAAGCCATTAAAAAAATGTTGAATCCTAAGTTTGTTAAAATGTTTAAATTAAAGATCTCTTTTGAAACGATTTAAAAAAAAAACTTATCCCAAAAATGTCTCCAAAATTATTTTTAAAAACTTGCCGATTTCGTCAGCTATTTGCCATGTAAATTTGATTGAGCTATCTCCACGACTTCATACTTGAAAAAATGTTTGAAACACAGTAAGTCGAAAAAACTTAATTAAAAGATTGGGCCGAATAAAACTAAAAAAATGTTATTATTGATTGTTTATTATTAAATCACAAAAAGTTTTCGAAATGTCGCCCTTTCTGCTCGATACAAATTCTACATCGCCTTAAAAAAAATTCTTTTAGTCGTAAGAACGCTACCCTGTTGCTTTTTATTGTTTCTTCTGCTTGTCTTAGTTTTGTTCGTAGTTCCGCTATGTTTCTGATATCCTTGGCGTAAACTAATTCTTTATAATACCCCCAAACGAAGAAATCGATGGGGTTTAAGTCGGGAGACCGTGGCGGCCAGGCAATGGGCCCCCCACGGCCGATCCACTTGTCTCCAAACCTTTCGGTTAAATGTTGTCTTACAATCCTCGCGAAGTGACATGGAGCGCCGTCGTTTTGAAATATCATATTTCTACGCGTTAATAGGTCTACATTTTCTAAAAGACCGTCGAGATCTTGCCGTAAAAATTCCAAGTAGGACTCGCCATTTAATCGGTCAGGCAGTTGAAAGGGGCCAATCAGCTGTCCATTTAAGACGCCTGACCACAAGTTCACACTAAATTGTTCTTGAAAATTGGAGGCACGTGTCATGTGTGGATTTTCAATGCTCCAAGAATGATAATTGTGAATGTTGAAAATTCCACATCGTTTAAAATGAGATTCGTCGGTCCACAAAATCGTATTAAAAAAATTTGCGTCTTCAGCTTGACGCCGCAACATTTCTTGACAAAACGCCACCCTTCTCGGATAATCTTCGGGCTTAAGCTGCTGAACTTTTTGAATATGATATGGGTGAAATCCCTCTTTTTGTAGTATCCGATGTGCTTCTGATTTTGGAATTCCGGTGCGGCGTTCTATGGTTCTGACACTAACTGATGGGTCTCTTGCCACTTTTTCGACCACTGAATCGACCACATCTGGGTCATGCATTTGTGATGGACGCCCGGGTCTTCTACCTGGTAGGCGACCTTCCATGTAACTATTATGGACTCGCAAAATTGTACGATGATCAGGCCAAGTCTCAGGCTGAGGTTCACCACTGTTTTGTACCTGCTGTCTGTACAATCTAGCCGCTTCCGAAGCATTTCCTTTTGCATAGCCATAAAAGTAATGCATAAGCGCATAATCTCTTGACGAGAAAGACATAGCTCACCAATTTATTGCGCTTAGAAATCCCAATTGATGTGCACTCCGAAGTCCATTGAGAAAGCCAAAGTCGTCTAAGAAAGTTCATAACACCACACAAAAGCCAATCGATATGCAACCAAAGTCCGTAAAGAAAGCAAAGTTCGTCAAATAATCACAAAGGAGCTAGTAAAGAAGTAACGTCGGGCGCAAATGCAAGCAAATGGTCAACTGACCGGTAGCCGCCGAACACAATGGACCAACGCTAACCCCGCTCCCTCACCTCACGCTTCCCCTTGCCTTGCCGCAACTCAGGTAGTAAATTCCGAGAATTGCACTCATAATCACCCTTACGGCTCAACTGCCCCGTGTATTGAGTGACGTCACGCAATAGACCTGTTAACATGGTCTTGTAGACTACAAGAATTTTTTTAAGGCGATGTAGAATTTGTATCGAGCAGGAAGGGCGACATTTCGAAAACTTTTTGTGATTTAATAATAAACAATCAATAATAACATTTTTTTAGTTTTATTCGGCCCAAACTTTTAATTAAGTTTTTTCGACTTACTGTGTTTCAAACATTTTTTCAAGTATGAAGTCGTGGAGATAGCTCAATCAAATTTACATGGCAAATAGCTGACGAAATTGGCAAGTTTTTAAAAATAATTTTGGAGACATTTTTGGGATAAGTTTTTTTTTAAATCGTTTCAAAAGAGATCTTTAATTTAAACATTTTAACAAACTTAGGATTCAACATTTTTTTAATGGCTTAATAGTAGCATATCGGCTCACAATTGCTTTTGTTTTTGCAAGTGCTACTGTTCACCTATTTCAGAAAAAAAAAATCAAGCTTGTATCTCAACAATTGATGTCTCTGTGACCAATAATGTTAAATAAGCCAAGGTTTAACAAAAAAATATGAAAAAAAATCATATCTCGAAAACTACAAAAAGTCGCGGAACATACATGGGGGTAATTCGGGTACCCCTAGGGGTATTCTGTCCTTGGACTTCCGCTTGACACTATTTCTTGGGACATCCTGTATACAGGGGCGATCAAATTTTTATTGTTCTAGCATTTTATGAGAGGTAGGTATTTAAAATATTGTCATTAAAAACGTAATTTCATGGAGTTCCCTTTAGTAGCTCTTAATCACGTTTATTTAATTTTCTAGTATATAAGTAGATATTAGTTTAGGATTAACAATGAAGTTCAGCATTGTAATGTTTGGACTGCTTTTAAGTAAGTACCCATACCCACCTACTTTACAGATAGGTTATCTAGGAATTTATTGAAAAGAATTAAAACGTTTGAAAAGTTAAATTACCTCAATAGATGGCGTTCATGACCGTTACTAATCAAATATTTAGAGTTCTAGTTCCGCGGACTATAAGTTAAATTCTGATAGGTAAGTTAAATTCCGAATAAAAGGTCTGTAAGTTAAATTCATTCAGTAAAATTATTTTTAACTTCAATTATGTAGGTAGATAGATACTGCTATCAATGGGTTTTGATATTTTGAAAAAAAATCTAAATTTACCTATTATGAAATAACAATCAGTACTTTTAACATGTACTTATTGTTTTTCAGACATAATATCAGTATTAACAGACAGTTCTCTACAAGAAACAGAAAAAAAGATAATGAAAGATCTCTCATGGAACATAAAACTGAAACTTTTTAACAAAACAAAAGAGAACACAAACAGCCGTAAAAACCACGAGAGACCGGTAGGAATACAATCGTTACAACTAGCCAAGAGAAGGTCGAAAGACCATCATTTCAATGAAGACCAAATGAAAACAAAACTCTTCAAACTCATGTACGAAACAATCAGAGACTGCAACTCAAAAGCGCAGAAAGCAGATTTACTAAAGACGAAATATAAGGATTCCACTGCTTTTCAAATAGGTTATGTGTCAGCTGATGTGACGCATATGCACCAAGCACTGTTCAAAACTTACCTCACGCTGACCACCCATTACGATGACTGGCAAGCCATGGAGTACATGAATGCGTATGAAGAACTAACTCATTACTCTGTAGAGTTAAATCAACTGATCGACATAATAAAGGCTTTCCAAACCAAACTGAAAATGGAATCGAGGGAAACTTTGTTGGCATAAATGGTTTTAGAATAGAATAGAATATTTATTTCTTGGTACATAAAGCAAGAATTACGGCCGTGCCCTGTGCGACATAAAGAGGTGCTTATCATTTCCGAGTTATGAGTATTTATATAATACCTTGGGTCAGCAGGTCATTAAAAAAAAAAAAAAAAAAAAAAAAATAATAATTTGTTTTCTAAATAATTGATTTTTTTTTATTATTTATTATTGTTGAACGTAATAATTTGTTTTGGTGCAGATGTGTAAGATGCAATAGTGATGCGAGGCTTCACTATAATCCAGCTGCGGAAGGATATCCGTGCACCTCATAAGATTCGGTTACGGAGCTCAGGCATTCCTTCTCTCATACGATAAGCTAGCAACATTATTATCTGTCTTCATTATGTATTTTATTTAATACTAGTGGACGCCATCGACTCCGTCCGCGTGGACTGCAGAAAAAATTAAATGTCAATATTATCCGGCATAAAAACTGTCACAACATATTCCTGAAAACTGCATTGAAATCGGTTCAGCTGTTTCTGAGATTAGCGAGCGAGCACAAACATCGATCCGTTACAATTTTATTATATGTATAGATTTCAGAGTCTTTTGGTCTGACTTATCTTAAAGTATTTTATTATCTGTGCTCCTCATAGAATTTAACGAAATTAAATTCTAAGGTGCTCCTGTAAATGCATTATCTCACTTCCTTCGTACAGACTATTCTTTCTTCATCTATAGGTACATATAATATTCCACAAGCTGGTAGCTACCAAAATAAATATCTAATAAAATATCAGTTTAAAAATTTTAATCAATATATAAGTATCTTCTAAAAGAAGAAAGGATCAATTAATAAATAAATATATTACCTATGATATATCATATGCATATACCTCCGATCAAGAAAATGTTCATGTGCAAGCAAAATATAAAATAGAAAATAAAAGAAAAATAAATATCTAGTGCCATCTAGTATTGAGTAGAAGAACTTTTAGTCTATTTGCAAACCCCATGACCTTGGTTTCACCCTCATCTCTCGTGGTTGACCTTTGACTTCTCACTCAGCCATGATTTTTTGTAAGGCCGGGTCTCCAACTCTGGTTTTTCCAAATCATTATTGCCTATTTATTGCAAAATATAACGTCTGACTGAATATTAGTAGCTTTATTGGACATACAAACATTCGGAAATTTATATTAGTACAGGGCTGACAAGTACTATGGATAGATAATGCGTGTACATACAAACTGACCACATTAGCATAACTAACATACCTACTTTTACTTTTGGCGTAATATTAGATGATCAACGTAATCTGCGGCTTTCAATTTACGTTAAACCAAGAACTACTAAGTAAAATTAGTATGAACCAATATAAACGAATAAATAAATAATATCATGAAAATTCTGTCAAAAAATAATAAAATTATTAATAAAGAAATGGAAAAAATTCCCCACCCGCGCGGGAATCGAACTGAGCCACCGGGTCAATCACTCGAATGACGAATTCCACCATCCCTCTCCCAAACTACATATCGGCAACGTTATTTTTCATATAATAAGCAAATACATAATGTCTCCCATACAGTTAGTATACCATCGCTCATTCAAATAACTTTATGATATACAAGCGGATGCCCGCGACTCCGTCCGTGTAGACTACAAAAAACAAAATGTCGAAATTATCCGGGATAAAAATATTTTCCAACGATAAATTGTAGCCTATGTGTTATTTTGATATGTGAGCTATATCATTGTAAAGTTTCATCAAAATCGGTTCAGCCATTTGGCCGTGAAAGCGTAACAGACAGACTTCAAATGTAAAAAAAATGTAGCTACTACATAAATTAGATGAAATTTAAACGACAAATGCAGTTTTAATTGATTTTATTACAAATGCAATATTTTTTGTAGACAACATTTTTTAGACCATTTAATTGAGTGCGTTTTTATTACGTTTTTCAAATTGAAACCTTGTTTCAAGCTAGTGGTTAAAGGAGGAAATAAGTGGTCGGTTCAAGATGATGAATGGACTCTAGGCTTTGAAAATAGTTATTATTATTAGTTATACTCCACTTCCACCGCCCTTATTAGCAATGCATAGTGGCTAGTCGAGTAAGCCACAGAATGTTCAAGATTAATAGTCATATAAACATAGATTAGAGTAAGAAAATTTCAGTATACGAGGTACTCTACCAGACTATAACGCCTATAAGAGTCTATTCTACCCGTTATCAACACTCCACTATCATTATTTATTAATAGTCTGTGGCGTCACGAGTGCTTATACTTTACCTATTACGTTTCACTCACAGTCTGATTTCAACCGTATAGTTGTGTGTTCGTCATACCGTACTATAATCCGACGGAGTGGAGTATCACGTGCCAACCTAACCTGTGTTCGCGTGTGGTTAACATCGCAATTCGTCCGGGATATACCGCGAGTGTTTACTTTTTGTGCGAAATAAACTTTTTGGCAGTGCTATTAGGATTTTTTTTTAATTTGGGGTAAGTTTTACTTTTGTTTTATAACTTTTTTATATTAACGAAATAAGTAGGTGTCTTTTACAAAATTTTAGGAACTTGCTTTAAGAAATTTCATAAAATGGATGAAAAAAAGGGAAATGTAACTTTCTTTTAAATGTCTAAACATGATCCCTTCCACTCTAACTTTTTCATGATGCAATAGTTATGAAGTATATTAATACAAAGTTATGTTTCAATGCCTCTATCTCATACTATCCCATCCCAACTCTTAATATTATAAAGCATGTTTTGATGTAATGAAGATGGATTTTCCATCTCTTTCTAACACACGGTTTGTGTAAAGTTCTTTATAGTCAAAGGTTGTAAATATATTTTTGTTTGATTGAACGCGCTGTGTAATCTCCGAAAAAAAGATAAATTATTGCCTACTATTAGGTCGAATAAAAAAATTCTAGACAACACATTTTAGAACGTGCAACTTTTGCATTTTGATATTTGTTCGTTTGTTTTTATTTCCATTTATCGAGGAAGGCTGAACCTTAGGCTATATATCATGAGAACACAGTGCGACCAATAGGGACTTGGAAGCTATAAATGCTTTGAAAGAGGCAAAGTTGATTCCAATGCAACTTTACCTAACTAAATAACTCACTAAAAAACGTTTTATCAAGAAAATTATTCAATCGGCTCCTTTGGAGCACAACGTTTTCCAGCCTATTTAAGACATAATTGACGCCAAACCAAAAGGTGCGTGGGAGGGCTTCCGCTGTCCATACAAAATTGTGGTAAACGGTTCACCAGTTATTAGCTTGTTTTTTTTAGGTTTTACACAAAAAATATGCATAAAGAAAAACAGATTAATTTTGTAGGTAGGACCTAGTTGTTGTAAAATGACGTAGAAATGATATGAAAGAAAAAAATTGAAGGTCTAGACTGAAGAGAAGGGGTACTCCGGAAATGATGCTGGAGATATCTCTCTCTCGAGCTCGGAATCCCGAGGAGCTGAATATTCATTTACTGAATATTATTATATTTTGAGAAATCTATATTATGAAATTGAAATGTCCCACGACGACCCTCCAGGGGGTTCGTCAATACAATTTTACATCGGTATTCAACACAAAACCAGTCATCAACATCAGGCCAGGTAAAAAGATTTCCTTGTTTTTTCCTCTAATTTCACATCATACCTGATCCTTCAGTAAATTTGAGAGATTTTTGTACACGAAATTTAACCAAAGGTAACAAAATGTGCTTTATAGCTCTTCTGCTTTTATGTCATTTGTGTCATTTTTACCTCGGATTTTGGTCACTAGCTTCAGTTCAGAAATAAAATCACCTCATCTGCGTATCTCTCACAGAATAATTATCTTACTGCTTTCATCGGTTTCTTGAACTCGTAACTTTTTACCGTGCCTCTTTGAAAGCTGTTTCTTTAGCCAAATTCTTTTGCGTTGCTTTTTCCTAAGACATGTACTACTTTTTATCTTTCTTGTTTCGCAAGTCTTCTAAAATTAGGATCAGGTCTACTGCTATAACCTGCCATGTTCAGAACCCATTTAACATTGCAGCCAGCTAAATTTGATCCGAGAGATATGAAAATAGACCGTCTTAGGAAAAGTACCAGTTATTGACAACATTTCATAACCAAGAATCATCAATTTGGAAAAGAATTACCAATTCCCTGTTAAGTTATCGTTTGCTGTAGTACAATTTACTCAAATACAAATCACAGGGGGGCAAACTCTGGTTTCAAATCACGTTGTGGGACATGATGACTTACGTCAAGAGGCTGGCTCTTGGTCAAACCACCCGGCCTAACTTATATAAGTCGCCGTTGTCAAAGATCAGTCGGCATTGCGGAGATAAGTATTTCAGTATGATTCTCTTTTCTGGCCAACAAGAACATTATTACAGAACAAAGTACAATATATATCGTTACGCAGCAAGTTCGACTATCTAAAATGAAGTAGTCGTTATTCTGTTTGTTGACGCGGACTGGAAGTCGCGGGCAACAGCTATCTAGTAAAGTGGATACTTTGCAATACAGCAATGGTAAAGTACGGGTTTACGAATGCGGCTCTAAGTGCCAATTGAGGCATATTTAACGTTCTAAGTATTATCTGCCATAGCAATAACCCTAAAAGTGGATTTTAGTGAACTGCTCAAATAAAATGAAATGAAACTACTGCGGTAATATAACGGTATGGGTTTTGGGAATTGTTTAATAGAATCCGCGAGTACGTTCCCGTGGGATTTAAGGTCCATCACTCTTAGCTTTCTAACAAACAGTACGGAGTTTAGTATAGACTAGGTTAAGTAAATACTTTATTTGGAAGTAACAATAGGTTAGAATTAACATACACTTTTAAGTCGTTGTCAAAGTTGTGTTACGACACAACATTGCCTGGTAGGGACCAAGTCACTGATGTAAAAGAGCCGCTACAAAAATAGACTAAATTATTTTGCCTCACCTGATAATCGAACTGTCACTGTAGTAAAGCATAAATCTTATCATAAAAATTATCTTTTGGCATATTACGTGATAATAATAAACAAGGCTGAATCTAGACAACACATTAAATACTTAGGCGTATACATATCGACGGTGAAGTGACAATACCTCCTAACTAACATTTTTTTAACAAATCGATTTTTTAATGCAATATACTTATAATTCAATAATAAGTATATAGCATTGAAATAAAAACGACTTGTTAAAAAAATGTTAGTATTTTCACTTCATCGTCGATATACACAGGTGATTTTTAATTACACTTTTTAGATATGTTTTTTTTTTTAATTTATCCCGAAGGAAAGGCAAGGGAACTAAGCCCATACAGCCTAATCATTGTTTAGTAAAATGTATTCTGAATTTATGATGAATGACAATGATGATGAATGGAAACGTCGGGAAAAAAGAACAAGTGTAAAGTTAGTATTTTCACTTCATCGTCGATATACACAGAATGTAATCAAAATATAACTTATCCACCAGAAAACATCACTTTACGGACACATGCAAGCCATTTACAAATAAATTTTGATTTTCACAAGAAAATTACACCTGCACCCTTCCAGCTTTTCCCGCCGAATCTTAAAAAAAAAAAAAAATATGTAATATGTAGGTATCTATAAATACAGAATGTTTTTTCGTTGCCACCTTTAACGAAGGGTACATACTCTAAACATCAAATAAAGTAATTTGATGCCAAAAAAATGCTGGGAAATGATGTATTTTTTTTGTAAATTACTTGATTGGGTGAAATTTATAGTCCAGTCCAGTATTTATGCTAGTTTTTTCATAGACAGATATTAATTATTTCTCGTGATAAATATCTTACTATACGCGTCAATGTGCATTTATGCAGAAAAACGCAGTCTATTTACTCAACTTTGGACCCCAATATCTTGGGAACCAGACACTGCCCAGGTATGGTATATATTCCATGGAGAAAAATGATCGTGATGATGAGGAGATTCCGTAGTTTTCGGGAACGTTGACGACCAAAAATCACATGTCGAATCGTAGGAGTCGAAGAAACTCAGGCAGGCAGGGACGTTCCCTCAGACAATGCTTTACCTAATAATAATATTAGTATGTATGTATATTATAACATTAAAATTCATCAGATAGTTATGGATCTTACATAAAAACTAATATACAGGGTGTAACAAAAAGGGTATGTTAAGCGAAAAGCTATGTAAATAGCCCACTATAGAGAACCTATCCACAAAATTTGAGATCCGAAATCACATGTTTACTTTTCCCGATTTTTTTAATTTTTAATTTTTTATTAAATTTTTTAAATATTTTTAAATATCTCAGGAATTTTCATGCAATCTTGAAAATTAAAAATGTGATTTCGAATCTCAAATTTTGGGAATAGGTTCTCTATAGTGGGCTATTTATACAGCTTTTCGCTTTCTGTTACACCCTGTACATAAGTAAACAGTCGCTACGTTAATGATAATGGCTTTAACACACTAATAACTGTGACGCATGACCTTTTGCTACCAATTCGGATAATGTATTGACATCGAGAGCTAAATAAATTATTGCTTCTTTATGTAACCTTTTATTTATTCTTTTATATTTAAGGAGACCTATTTCCCCAAAATCGAGTTCCTTAGTCGACTCTTATGACATGCACGATAGGAGATGCAGTAGAAGAACTTTTGTGAGCTCCACAATACAGGGATGATTTTTGGTCGTCAACGTTCCCGAAAACTATGGAATCTCTTCATCACGATCATTTTTCTCCATGGAAGCATACCTGGGATGTGTCTAGTTCCCAAGATATTGGGGTCCAATAGTTAGAGTAAATAGACTGCGTTTTTCTGCATAAATACACATTGACGCATGTATCAAGATTTTTTCACAAGAAATTATAAAATCTGTCTATTGAAAAAATTAGCATAAACACTGGTCACTATAAATTTCGCCCGATCAAGTAATAAAAAAAAAATCAAAAAATTTACATCGTTTCCCGGCATTTTTTTTTGGCACAAACTTACTTTATTTGGTGTATAGAGTACGTACCCTTCGTTAAGAGTGGCAACGAAAAATACCCTGTATACTTTGTTTACCAACTTAACAGAATAGAGTCGGAACCGGAAGTAAAAAGTTTATAGAAAGTTATCCGTCTATTTGTATGTCTGTCATTTTTATTATTTCAAAGTATAGGTAAAATTACAAATTAAAATTAATTTCGGAAGCTACATAGTGTTACTAAAATGTGACAAAATGAAAAACAAGCAAATATATATTTTTTGTTCATTGATCGAAATTTCATCACTAATATTTTGAAGTATTCTTTATTAATAAATCGACCTCGGAACTAAATAGATATTGATATTAAATTAATTATTCACGAAACAAGTGAACGGGGGAAAATCGATGACACTCGTTGACAAGCCATGAATATTTTGTGACAAATTATATAACTTTAGGTTGTTTCCCCCATCATGACTCCGTTATGCTCTGCTGCTAAATAAAGCATTCATGTGGCTGTATCCTGCAGTTCTGCTGGCTACCCCATTCATTCAGAACATAGCTGTGTGTACATACATACATATAATCACGCCTTTATCCCTTACGGGGTAGGCAGAGCACCAAGGGCCGATAGAACCTGGTGGTGGTGCCACTTCTGACCAATTTTGTGGGTTATAGTTGAGATGTACAAGGTCGGTTAGTAGTGACAGTTGGTCAGCCCATCGCCTACAAAACATCAAGACCCATCTTGTCCCTCTACTGACTGGTACAGAATGCCCGGGAAGGGAAGCAGCTGTAGTATTATACTTTTTTTTCACTCCCAGAGCAGCATAGAAGAAGTCGTATGTAAAATAATTATTTTCAGCAGATTCACCAGTCCGTAGATTTGTATTTGTGTTTGAAAAGGAGCGGTAGGCTTACCATATGGAACTCAAAGGCTAATTGGTAAAAAGTTCGTAATTTACACTCTTCTGACACTCTTTACCTATGCTTTTTAGGGAATATGCGCATTAGACTATTATAAAAAATATATACATACTTATTGTAAAAAATACTATAAGTGGGTACTTATAATAATTAAGTAAGTACATATAATGTTTTTTAAACTAATAATTATGTGTTCTCGTTAGGCGTCGCTAGTGAACCGTATTTTGCACAAAACAAATGTATCTTTTTATACATAGTAACACGGTAACTGTTTGTTATAGTTTCTAAAGAATTTGTGTGACTCGTGCTTTAACTGGTTTTCATTAAATTATCATAAGCCTCGTGATTTTAAATATTAATTTAAGCACCTGTCGTAAAATAAAGAATCTGTAAGATAAAAAAGTAAAATTTTCTGTAAATGATTCTTTAGGAAACTGAGCGCAACTATTGTCATGTGGTCGTATGGAATGGGCTTAGTTTCTTTTGCTGTTCCTTCGGGAAAATTTCGATAAAAAAAAACGGTGGCGCCAAAGGGTGACCCCCATTACCGTTATTAGGTCCAATGTCATTTTAGCACATTTAATCATATTTCTATTGTAGGTAGTTCTATCAAAACCCGTCGACAGTAGCATGTACAAAATTTAACCTATGTTGCTTGTGTTTTTTATATATTTTTTTCGAGCCATAGCACGTACATCAATACCAAATTACGTAGTTACCTACATATTTCTACTACCTACCTACTACATTGAAGTACTATACATACTTAATTTACGAAAATCTATGGGCAAAAAACACTTAATTGTTTTTGTAAGATAACTAGGTACGTCTGACGACCGTCTGACGTGTTTGCTTTAAAAATTTCGTCTGCGAACGCGAACTTTAGGATTCCCGTTATTTCCCGTTCCCATAAAAAATTTTTGGGAATAAAAGTAGCCTAAGTTACTTCTTATTACTTTGGCTATATGCCAGTGAAAGTCCTGTTAAAATCGATCAATCTGTTTCAGAGATTAGCCGGAACAAACAGACAGACATTATTTTATTTTGTATTTTATGTATTGTGTGTATTTAATGCTGTTATTTTAACATAATAGACATTCTTATTTTATTTATCTCTTTGGAATAGAACATACCTAGTATACAGACGTAAAAGATATTTGGATGTTCGTTACTCTTTCATGCAAAAAATTGCCGAATAGATTTCGATAAATTTGAGATTTTTAGCTATTTAAATTAATCAGAATTCTGATTCAGAATACCACAAAGTTTACGCGGGGGCAAAGTAAATAAACCCTAAATAAGAGGCAAATTAAAATTAAAACCTCATAAATAATAATATATATACTAATCCTATACATAACGGAGACCGGTTGACCATCCTGTAAAATCGTTTCCCAGCATTTTTTTTGGCATAAACTTACTTTATTTCATGTATAGAGTACGTACCCTTCGTTAAGGGTGGCAACGAAAAAACACCCTGTATGTTAAGCGGGACCTGTCACAACGTATTCCTGAAAACTGCATCGAAATCGGTTCAGCCGTTTCTGAGATTAGCGTGCACAAACATCGATCCGCTACAATTTTATTACATGTAGATAGATAGATATAGATTAATAATAATGTTTACAATAGAAACTTAAATTATACTTTAAAGCTATCTTACACTTTTTCCTACCATTAATTATATCAAACTTATGTGTCCACTCACAATATTGTTCGCAATTAATTAAAATTATACAGTAATTTGATAAGCAAAAAATCCAGTTTGTCAAGGCCCCAGCTAGCGATTTAGCAGTAGCTTCCAAGATATAACCTTCAATATTTTTTTATCATACTTCAAAAATGCAGATGTCGCCATTGTCTACGTGACACCCATATTTTTTATTTGAAATCGTCAGTAGTCAGTACCACATATGGGCAATAGTTAAAAACCGATTAAATGTGAGCGTTTGCGCAAATAAATAGTTTTTTAATGTACTGTAAATACAAAACCGTATTTTTGGTTCCACAGTCCTGGCCACCCTACTTCAGGAAAACACAGACTTCTTTTAAACTTATTGTAAACTAGTGGACGCCCGCGACTCCGTCCGCGTGGACTACAGAAAAAACAAAATGTCGAAATTATCCGGGATAAAAACATTTTACCGGCATAAAAAGTAGCCTATATGTTAAGCGGGACCTGTCACAATATATTCCTGAAAACTGCATCGAAATCGGTTCAGCCGTTTCTAAGATTAGCGTGCACAAACAGACAAAAATTCCAAAAATCATCGTTTTGGGTTCTATTGCGTTGATAAAGGTCTCCTATAATATATTTTCTCATATATCTTCCATGTACAGACTGCGATATATAGATAAGTTTCTGAAGAAAGCCAAATATATTCAAAATTCAAATAATTTATTCGACATGAAAGCATCATCATTTACAGCCCTGAGAAGTCCACTGTTAGACATAGGCCTCCCCCAACAACCTCCATTCCGACCGGTCGGAAGCAGAAGCATGAAAGCATACACAATTTTATTTGTCTGTTGATTTTTTAAAGGTATATTTCTTTCTATGTTCGCACTACAGATATCAAGAAACAAGTTAGAACCTTAAAATGAAACCGCTGCCAAAAAATTAACAATATTTTAAATAAAAATATTACATCCACAAATCTGCCAATAATGTATTTTTTACAACGGTACCTTTAAAACTTGTAAAAATCAAGATTAGAAACAAATCAAGACAATGCCATCAACAAAATTGTCGCCAGTGTCAATCTGGCTTATAAAGTTTGTATAATAAATATTGTAGGTTCGCTATTCTTCGATAACACACACGTTATTGTCTTTAATACACGTGCCGATTTAATTTGTGGTTCAAAGGGTTATTTTTTGTAGCGAAAACGCCATTGAACTAGAAGTTTATTTTTTCGTATAGTTCCTTTTGGATGATGGCGCTAGTTACTATGTGTATGACTATATTATCTGTGTCATCTGTATACGAAAAATGTTAGTTTCAATATCAGGCATAAGAGTTATTTTATTAAACGGATTCCACCTGTGTAAGGTATATTATGTTTTACGTGAGTTATTTAACGTTATACGTCAATGAGAGGCGTGTGAGGTCACACTCAGAATATATTCCGTTTCATAGAATCTTCTATGAATGATTTTGGAACTAACATTTTTGTATGTTATGTTGACCACATTATATCTGTCACTGCATACAAAAATGAGCTCAATTTTACGCGCAATATAATACGAGTAGACTTATCATTATCTATAGAAAAATAAAAGTTAATTAGGGTAAACATAATCTAATCAACTATAGGTATACAGGGTGATTTTCGGTCGTCAACGTTCTCAAAAACTACTGAATTTACTTAATTACTGAACCTTGTCATCACGATCATTTTTCTCCATTGGAAGCATACCTGGGAAGTGTCTGGTTCCCAAGATATTAGGGTCCAAAGTTGAGTAAATAGACTGCGTTTTACTGCATGAATGCTCATACACGCGCGTAGCAAGATTTTTTCACGAGAAATATTTAATATCTGTCTATGAAAAAACTAGCATAAACACTGGACATTATAAATTTCGCCCGATCATGTAATTAAAAAAATTAAAAAAATCACATTGTTGTCCAGCATTTTTTTTTTGGCGTAAACTTACTTTATTAATTGATGTATAGAGTACGTACCCTTCGTTAAGGGTGGCAATGAAAAATCACCTGTATTATAGTTGTTAGTATATCCGTTATTAATTTAAACGTTAATTTAAAGATTTTTAGAACCAACTGTTGCTCGTGATGAACTTGCCACCGATCAATAATTACATCTGTCCCCTGAACGTGGCTGTATCTCCTTTAGGGCAAAGATCACGAAGCCAAAACTTTAGGGTCCTGCAGTTCTCCGTGATCTATGCTGCAGTCAGCTACCCCATTTAGCTGCTGGAACGTACTCGTAGCTTATGTGTCTATGTTTATGTATACCTGTTGCTCGCAACTTCGTCCTCGTGGCTTATAGAACGTAGCCTATCGTCGGGGATAGTGTAAATCCGCGAATCTACCATACGTAATGTCCGTGTATCTGCCATAGAGCTTTTACAGGGGAAGGTTAAAACTTAATGAGTTTCCTATTTCAACTAATTTTGGGCTCATTTTTACACATTAAGTTATTATTTATGTGTTCTATTTCTTGTTATGAGAACTCACATCAACACAGTGATAGCCAATCAAGTCTTATCGTGGATTAAACGTGAAAACTTAAATTAGCTATGTGTGTCAGATACGCGGAATTATCCAATGCTAGTTACGCGGATTTGCACTATCCCCGACGCTATCTATGTCCTTCTCCGCACTTTCAACTATAAGTATGTAAATATGCAAAATTTTAACAAGATTGATTATGTAAATAAAGTGTAAATAGGTAACATTACTACATTCGAATTTATAATATTAGCAACAATCTTTATTTTCTTTATCTTTATTCTGAACTAGCAGCCGCCCACGACTTCGTCCGCGTGAGGGGGCGTTGTACCCGTACGAAGCCGGGCAGGTTGTTGTATAGACTGTAGCCTTCCTTGGTAAATGGGCTATCTAACACTGAAAGAATTTTTCAAATCAGACCAGTAGTTCCTGAGATTAGCGCGTTCAAACAAACAAACAAACAAACAAACAAACAAACTCTTCAGCTTTATAATATTAATATAATATTAGTATAGATAAAGATTTTGTTTTTAGTAAGGCAAAGGCGTAATGCAAGGTCTTTTTAAACGTTTTTACAAGATAAAGCCTATTAACATTTACCTTTTTTACCCCAGTTTTGCCAACCGTAGGCATAGAAGAGTACAGCCATGCTGGGCGAGGTGATGCCGACCATGAGGAGCCTCAGTCCTGACCCCGAGGACCTTGCTGCAGTCAACAAGAAGTATATCCAGGTAAGAACAAAGTCTTCTCGACACTATTTTAAAAGTTAAGCACTATAGTTTAACTGTCGCGGATTTAACAAAAATTATTATAATTATTAAAACAAACTTGATATTCAAATTAAGTTGAGTGATCTTTTTGGTCACGGACAAATTTAGATAAAAAAAAAATTACTTATACGTACATACTCAATACATACATACATATTCATATTACAAACTTTAGTTACAAGTACAGCTATTTTTGCCACACTTTTATTTTTGCAGTTTCTTGGCCATGTTTTTATTTTACAATTGTCAAATGTATATAAAGTTAAGTAATTTTTTTTTATTCATCTTCAAAGTTAGATAAAAATAATTGAGTAGAACTACGTGTGTAGTGCAGTGCTCAATTCATAGGTAATACATATGATGATGATGATGATGATGACGATGATGATGAAGTGGTCTTCATATTATGGCTACAACAAACTACATCTACTTTTTCCACAATTTTACTTGTGTGTTTACTTACTTAGTTATATTTATTAATACTCAAACACTAACAACATGTTTATTTAAACCTTTTGGAAATGGACGTTAAAAGATTTATGGATATTTTTCACTCAGACATAACGTAACGTGTGACTCACTCACTATTCAGAGCAGACAGCTAAGACAATTATAAATTTATTAAGAAAATAGATTAAAAAACACCCGAGTGAGATTTGAACTCACGACCTCTCGCAAACCGTGCTTTTGCTCTAGACCAGGTATCTCAAGCTACATGTACTGATAATTTGCGAATTGGTGATAAATGATAAATTTTACAAGCTTGATGCGCACTAAGCTACAAAAAAAGTAATGGTATCTTTGAAAAAAAAATGTTTAGTAACCATTTCCAGATGGATTTATGTGGCGTAATATTCCCGAATGTAACTACGGAATCTGGGCCTCATCATCACCTTGGAAACCCGTGGTTTCCCAGAGGTGCTTCCATAGAAAACAATGACCTGGGATGATGTTACAAGATATTACAAAGTTGAGGTATTAAATAGTACTGCGTTGTCTTTCTTAAATGCACCCAGTATAGATAAACTTCATAGCTAAGATTTTTTCACGAGAAATAATGTTTAAATATCTGTAGCAAATGCCACTTGCTTCATTTATTTATTTATTCCATTCCTATAAAGCCGGATCACGTGACTTGAAAATAAAAATTTTAAACAAAGCAAAAACGAATCGATTCTATCGAGCATTTACTTTGTCTGAGCAGGTAAAGCTTACTGTTCTGATAATTTGCGAATTGGTGATAAATGAGAATACAAGCTTATGCACTAACTTGTTAAGTAGGTGGCCACCTAAATAAAACACCCTGTTACCTACAGTTGAAATAAAATAATAAGTGTAGGGTTCGTTTTATAGAAAAACTCCTATACTTGATTTCGGAACTATTATCTATAGGATACGGATAGTGTATGCATGGTAATTTTCCAAAATGTCACTTAGTTCGTTTTGCCTTTAACTCATCCCATGCGTATAAAGTTTGTAGCGCCGCCATCGTTAAGTGATTTAACGGATTTTTTAAAGCTTTTTTCCCCTGTACTGATGCAGGGCTTCACTAGAATACATCAGCTGCATCTCCTTCCGTGCATGTCGTAATAAGAGTCGACTGAGGAACTCAGGCGCGTTTTATCAGGTAACTTTTCACTGATCTTTTCCATCTACCCCCGCTATGCTAAACGTGTCTGTGGGGAACTCCTTCGTGATCTTGCAGTTGGGGTAACATGGGAACACAGCCGTGTGCATGTAATTTTTTAATAGCTCCTTGAACAAAACTAGTTTCATGAAGTTTTTATACATTATCTGAGCTGATAATACTACCTATATAAACTCGACATTCGGCAATTATCAAATATACCGCTTATCTAAATTAAATATACATATATATATATATATATATGTATAATGTTATCACAATCATTATTAAATAAGTACTTAATTATTTTATCTGTCTCAGAGTGATCTGGATGATGGCGCTAGTTACTATGGGTATGGGTATGACCACATTTTCTATGTCACTTCATACAATTTTTTTTTCAAAATGGACTCTACGTGTATTGTGATAATTATTACTATTAATACATTAACATATTAAACCTTGCGCGAAACCGGAAAAGTTTAGAAAAGCAACTAAATATTGAAAATTCTGTAGATGAAGACCCGCTTTTTTGCCGCTTTAAAATTTACCGAAGTGGCCATGATTATCAAATTACTGCAAATTACATATTTATTTTATTTCGTTCATGAGGTTTGTAGGTAATAATAAGTTGTACAAAAATGTTGCTTCTGAAATCCGGCACGGAAGATATAATTACTACCTACTATCAAAGACAATTTATTGTCTTTGCTACTATGGAATACTTAGCGCGAAAAGAACCTATTGGAGATGAACTCGCCATTGTCCCCACCACACCATCTGGTAATAAAAAATTGTACTAATATGTATGCAATAGTTTGGTATATTTTTATTTTATGTTATAGTCACGCTACTCGTCAATAGATGGCGCTGTACTGCACAATTTAAAATTTAAACAAATCTGTGATTCATGCTATTTAATTATTATATAATTTCATATCACCAAAGTCTCCTCTTTGCCGTAACTCGCTTTGATTGTAGTATTTTTTGATAGTTGATAAAATACATGAATTAATGACCATCTAAACTTAAGATTCCTTATCGTAGAAAGAGTAGTTCCTTATCAACAAAGTTATCACGAACATGTACGGATATATATAAGAGGTGCCTTACCTTGAGTATATCGAGTACATCAATTACGTGTTTTGAATTTGGCAGCGTTATATCGTGCTCGGGTATTTTTGTCTTTTTCTGATAAATGGCGTGGTCCCGCTCTAACTGTCAGCATGACGTGTTCGTTTCGATGAAATCGGCGCTATTCGGCTACAATCGTAAGGTGGCAGTCTGTCAGTCATCGTACGAAATAAACTTATGCATTGAAATTCTATGAACTATTTTATTATAATAGTAATTAATAAAGACGTTATAGTTATCAAGAGTGATATTGTATTGTGTGTTATTAGTTACACAGTGGTTCCTGCATAAACTTTCATTGGATTACAGTGTATTTCTAGCGAAAATAGTGTTTAAAGTGCTGTAGGAAACTGGAAACGAATATTACTTTTCCTGTGTTTTAAGTTTTTTTTCTAGTTTCTTCCACTATTGAAGGTAACAGAGCGTAACGTTAACTTTGGTACTGCAGTAATCTGTAGGGAAAATGCGAAAATATCATGTAACCTTAATAACAACCTAGAAACTATTGAATCTCCGTTGTGCAAACACATGCGTGCAAACCTACCTACGTCCTACATTTCATTAATTTGGTTAGAAAACTCGCTAATAATATAATTAACAGTGTAATTATTATGTAAAGTGCATCTAGATACATAGCTTCTTATTTATGAAACTAAAAGGTAAGTTCATATCTTTAGCTTATTAGATTCTTATAGTAAAAAACTAAAAATCTAAGCAAACTATTGTTTACTTTCTTTTAGAGGTCTTTTTCAAATCAAAAATCTCCAGTAAAAAAATATTTTTTTATCTGTTACAGTCCACATGGACAAGTAAGGCTGTACCTTCCTAATAGTAGTGTGAAAAACTTTTTAACTCAGGACTTTTTAATGTACCTACACTCCAACAGACCTTTATTTAAAAGCTACTTCAGTGTTAAACTTACTGCATGCCACTATTACCTACTAAAGGTCCACTGAGAAACCTGGTCCATAGATTCCCAGGACACTTACCGTATTCCAATGGCTGAAGAGCCAAAGACATCCTATGGTACCCTGCATACACCTACTCATTTGATAGCAGTGAATGCAAAGTAATCTACCAGCACTGGAATCCAGACATAGGTTCAACCATGATATCTTTTAAAAGACTCTTATTATTTCGGTGTAGGTTTATTTCATGTAAACAAACTGCTGAATAACTTAACAGAAAAACTTTCAACTACCCACTGTAGTTCATCTTTGCCCAAATCTACTTTTCATTTTCTTATGATATGAAAAATTTTATTCCAACAATTTATTTATTGTAAAACTGTTTATTTTTAAACCTGAGATGTATGTTATATTAATCTAAGCTCCAACCAATGAGTAGGTCTGGCTTTATAGGATTTATATTGCTTTAATTTTGAGGATTTTTCCCGACATTTCCATTCATGACAAATTCAGAAATCATTTTACTACGGGCAATGGCTGCATGGATTTTCCTCGTGCTGTAGAAATGTAAACATATCTTGAAATTACCTACAAACAAGTTTCATAACATGGGGATATTATTACACAATGTTTTTGTTTGGCATGATAGCACTATTTGCTCAAAAATATTCAATAGTAATGGCTTTTATTGTAATCATGCAGTAGGGTCGATTCCGTCAGCCACACTTAAACCTAAACCTATTCTTAGTCAGGTCTATCTCTCTCCGTTCTTAACATAAATGGCTTAGAGAGAAAAGGTCACAGGTAGGACTAAATTTTACTATACATATTGTTATTATATTATATTATATAAATTATCTGTGCATAACCTATGTATAATAATAAATTAAACCTATGCATACATGCATATAATCACGCCTTTATCCCTTACGGGGTAGGCAGAGCACCAAGGGCCGATAGAACCACATGGTGCCACTTCTGACCAATTTTGAGGGTATAGTTGAGAACCTACACCTAGATCAAAGCTTTTTATTAGTAAGGACTGTGCTGATTGAGGGTTTCACTAGAATACATCAGCTGCATCTCCTTAGCATGCTGTAAGAGTCGACTAAGGAACTTGGGCATCTTCTCTGGTTATAAGCTAGCGACTTGTCACAGATAATTTCCATCTACCCAGTATGCTAAATGTGTTTGTGCAATTTCCTTTATGATCCTGCAGTTCTGGCTACACCAATTTGGGAATACAGCCATGTGTATTATATATTATACTAGTGGATGCCCACTCCGTCCACGTGGACTACAGAAAAAACAAAATGTCGAAATTATGTGGGATATAAACATTTTCCCGGAATAAAAAGTAGCCTATATGTTAAGTGGGACCTGTCACAATATATTCCTGAAAACTGCATCGAAATCGGTTCAGCCGTATCACAAATGCACAGACAAACAGACAAAAATTTCAAAAGACATTGTTTTGGGTCCTATTGCGTTGATAAGGTCTCCTATAATACTTTTTCTCATATATCTTCCACTAGTGGACGCCCGCGACTCCGTCCGCGTGGACTACAGAAAAAATAAAAAGTAGCCTATATGTTAAGTGTAAAAAGTAGCCTATATGTTATCGCGGTTGTCGTAAAAAATTAATTCACGTTTGTCCCCTTCCCGTGGGAATTTCGGGAAATCCGTTCCCAGTGCTTCCTCGGGGTCCCAAATAAACATATATGCTCAACTTCAGATTCACATGTTTAACCGTTTTCGTAAAAAATAAATAATTCCCGTTGGTCTCCTTCCCGTGGGAATTTCGGGAAATCCGTTCTAGTGTTTCCTCGCAGTCCCTAATGAACATATATGCCCAATTTCAGCTTCATATGTATATTCGTAAAAACTATGAATTCCCGTTTGTCCCCTTCCCGTGGGAATTTCGGGAAATCCGTTTTTAGTCCTCCCTCGCTGTCCCCAATGAATATGCCCGATTTCAGCTTCATATGTATAGCGGTTTTCGTAAAAAATATAGAATTCCCGTTGGTCGCCTTCCCGTGGGAATATCGGGAAATTCTTATAGCCTATGTTCATCCAGGTCCAATAAGGATTCTAACGGTGAAAGAATTTTTGAAATCGGTCCAGTAGTTTTTGAGCCTATTCATTACAACCAAACAAACAAAGTTTTCTCTTTATAATATTAGTGTAGATGTACAGACAGCGATCCGTTACATTTTTATTATATGTGTTTGTATGGCCCATATATTTAAGTAAAATCAATAAAAACTACACACTTACATAAAATAAATGGTATTGGAATGAAACTTGTCTCTAGTTTGCCTTGAATACATGAATAATTTATTAAACAAACCTTTATGTTTCTACAGGGTTTTATCCACATTAATAGGTACCATGTTAGATAGGTACCTATACAATTAGACTATGGTAGTTAGTGTAGATGTACCCTATTACAGTTTTTCAAGGTAAATAATGGGTATCGAAAAACATCAACCACTACTAGCCTACCGCCGCTTTTCATGCACAAATTCAGCAATCTCGTATCCGCCAATATTGTTTGGAATTTGTCACGTGACTTGACGAACGCGTAAAAATGAGGCTTCCTATTGGTTCAAACGATGATGAATTCCATCTCGATGTTAAGTTGTGTCAGTTACTCACTTATTGCTCGACATGTCCATGTCGTGGCCATATCGTAGAATTGATCATTTCATGAAATGGTCGAGCATTTCATGAAATGGTCGCATTTCATGAAAAGTTCAACTGTCTATTGGCCACATCATGATATGGTTTGGGCAGATCGATGATTAAAAATCGTTTCTCGATATGGGCAACTAAACGCCCGATCATTTCATGAAGTGGTCAAGATTATTGATCATATCGTAAAATAGTTACATGAATCACCGGTAGAGGCGCTGCGCGCGTTTTATTTATGTGTGAAGATGGCGGATTTTTCTTTTTAGGTTATAAAACAAATTAAAGAGAGTAGGGTGACTATGCAGAAGAAGTTCACGGATAGTGTGTTATATTGTATAATGTATATTAGACTTAATGGTGGTTTATAATAATATTGTTAAACAAAAACCTTATATTACGATAGGTTAGGTTAGGTTAGGTTAGACTATGACAAATGACGCACGAGCCGAGCGAGCGGAGCGAGCGTGCCCAGGTAGCGTCCGGCGATGTGCCAGATGCGAATCGCTTTTGTAAAGTCTTTTATGTTTTTAAATATTATATTGTGAAAATATCACATAAATAATAGCAAAAAAAAATCATACCATCATACCTTATGGTAAACTTATATATGGTGTACGGTATATATTATTTATATAAGCTCTTACCACATTCGGATTTTATGGACACCCTGTTAATACGATTTGGCCAAACGTGGATGACAAAATCGTGAAATGTAGACGATTTAACGATCTGGTCAAATTGAATTGGCCACTTCATGAAATGCGACCACTTCATGAAATGCTCGACCATTTCATGAAATGATCAATTTAACAATATGGCCACGACATCCACATCGGACTATCAGCTGATTATAAATCTGCCATT
Organism: Carposina sasakii; assembly: GCA_014607495.2. NCBI lineage: Eukaryota > Metazoa > Arthropoda > Insecta > Lepidoptera > Carposinidae > Carposina > Carposina sasakii. The sequence continues at coordinate 4,403,719 of CP053177.1, read as the reverse complement.
TTGTTTTTAGCTAATAGGGTCGTTTACAGATTTTTTATCTGTATTTATATCGAAAGATCATAAAATAAAATAAACATTTGCGAAAGAAAAACTTCGCTAGCGTGAAATCTTTCCGGGATATAACGATTTCAAAATCACAATTTTAGACTTGCCAAAAAACGCTTCATACAAACGGCTACCACGACGACGTGACGTCACTCTTTAGCAAATTGAAAAGTTGAAGTAAAAGAACTTTTGTTCTACAGCTATATTAAATATTGCGTTTATAAATATGGTCACAAAACAAAAGTTGCTCATGATGTAGGTGGACTTGTGATGTAATTTTCAATTAATTTCACATTTGAAAAATGTACTTACCCACTTAACTTTGAAGGCTTATTACTACCTCATTTGGACACATAATCAAATTGTAATTTTACAGATAGGTATGATTTTGATTATTTATTCTGATAAGAATAAGATGTTAAGATTCAACCATAGGATGGTTAAATGCGTCGAGTCGAGACAAGGCGAGCAAGTAGTAAGTCGTAAGAGTCGACTAAGAAACTCGGGTCATGCTCTCAGGCGATGAGCTAGCAACTTGTCACTGAACATTAACATCTGTCCCCGCTATACTAAACGTGACTGTGGTATCTCCTGTATGATCCTGCAGTTCATGTATGTATTTTTTTACGCAGAATTTTGACATTTAGGCGCCATAAAATGCGCGATATACGTGAGTCGCGGACGACACGCTATTGGTGCGGTCGTATTATACCGACGCATGTACATACATCCATACATATAATCACGCCTTTATCCCTTACGGGGTAGGCAGAGCACCAAGGGCCGATAGAACCACATGGTGCCACTTCTGACCAATTTTGAGGGTATAGTTGAGATGTACAAGTTCGGTTAGTAGTGACAGGTGGTCAGCCCATCGCCTACAAAACACCAAGACCCTCTTGTCCCTCTACTGACTTGTACAGTATGCCCGGGAAGAGAAGCAGCTCTGTTTAATGTGTAATACTCATTAAATTACACGTTTTTTTTTCATTCCCAGAGCAGCATAGAAGATGCATGTGTGTGAGAGTAAAAGTGAAGCGTGCTGCATTTGATAGATCTGGCACGGGGAATGTCTTAAAATAGTGCAAGTGCACTCTACATTTCGTGCTACATTTGTAATTGGAATGCTAGACGTGGCCGTAAGATTTACTTTGTGATCCTGCATCTTTGGACACGAATCAGCCGTGTCACCTAATATGCTTGCACGTAAGATTTTGTAGGTCAAGCTTTAAAAAATAAACTACCTAAACCAATCACGGTATAAGAAGTCCGGCGGATTATTCACTAACTAAATAAAAATGTATGACACGGTTTAAAAATTGCGAAGATGCTAGCGCTGCGGTGAAAGGGAGGACCTCTTATTTTGCGATGAGCTTAACTACCTTTTAGTTATTCCAATTTTGGTAACTACATTATACTTAATACCTTGATATTTCATCATTTCGGATAGATAATATCTTTGTCTACGCGGATTTTTGTGGAACTAATTGAAAATATATGAAACAGCGTTAAAAATACTACAACACTAGCGCCCGCGCGTAAATGAATATGGCGCGCACCCTTGTAAGGATTTGTGTTTTAAGACAATGGTCGCTGACCTACCCCATCCTACGTTCGTTATTATTTTCAGTAATAAATAACGAAAAACAAAACCATTGGCGAAAAGCGTAACCTTCCTTTCACCCGGATTGGCGCGCCAAAATTCGTAACCGTGTTTCGTTCCACGAAGATTTTTAATAGAACGTCCTTGTCAATGCGAGGCCGGTCGCCCAAGTTCAACGCTCTGGATGCAGACGTTTGGCTGTTTGATGTAATTTCCCAATTTATTTGCCTGTAAAAAAGAAAATAGCACGATTTGCGCGGGAATTTTTACGCGCTGAACTTGAAATCCGAAGGAGGTTTCTAGGTTCAACGTTATTTGGCCAGCTCTTTAGTGACTGAGTGCTGTTTAAATATAGAATTTATTCATTATGCAAACGAAAATAAGGTTTGGTTCCAAAGAGATAATTACTTCACGATTCACGAAACGTCAATAATGAATCGCGATGATGACGTCAGCTTGTGTCCATTCACGTGACTATATCATCATAGGTGATTCCAGGAGGCCACTCTGGTTGTACCATGCATGACATAGCATTGAGCAACTCTCCTTTTTTCATTTCGTATGAGACCTATGCATTTTTCTTATATGTACAATTGCCAAGTTTCATCTAAATCCGTTCGGTAGTTTTTGCGTGAACTAGCTGTTGCCCGCGACATCGTCCGCACCTGAACTACAGAACTAGCCTGTGCCCTTCTTCCAACAATTTTTAATGTGGGTTGAGTTGATAAAGCGTAACAAAGAAAATCTTTCGCATTAATAACATTAGATACTTGGCATGACGCTTTATTCTGTAGACCAAGTGAACGAACAGCTAACTAGTACTAGATCCTATCGTCAGCCTATTGCAGTCCACTGCTGGACGTAGGCCTCCCCCAGTGTACGCCACATGGCTCGATTTTCCGTCCTCTTTAAGTCACCGGTCCATCTGGCCGGAGGGCGTCCAACGCTACGCTTGCCGAGGCGCGGTCTCCATTCGAGAACCCGTTTACTCCAACGTCCATCGGTTCTACGACAGATGTGGCCGGCCCACTGCCACTTCAGTCTGCTACATTTCGAGACTATATCGTTTCGGACTTTGTCCATTCGCGAGATTCCGAGCATTGACCTTTCCATAACTCTCCGAGTGACATGTAATCAGTGAGCCAGCCCCACCGTCAGGTTCCACGTCTCGGCTCCGTAAGTCATGGCTGGTAGAACGCATTGATCGAACACCTTGTACTAGATTATTACATATTATAAAACAAAGTCGCTTGCCGCTGTCTGTCCGTCTTTATGTATGCTTAGATCTTTCAAACTAGGGAACGGATTTTGATACGGTTTTTTTAAATAGATAAAGTGATTCACGAGGAAGGTTTATATGTATAGTATCAGCACTGCACCCGAGCGAAGCCGGGGCGGGCGCTAGTTCATTATATTATCCAGGATTTTTAAAAAAATGTTGCCTATAGACAATTCGAGACCATACCTTGTTTGTGCAAATTAAAAAAAAAAAACGGTTACACCAAATTACGTAAGATTACGTAAATAACTAGTTGCGAACTTTCTAAGGTTTCCTTACCCACATGTTTTTGACAAAAGCCTTGTAATTGCGGTAAGGGTTTCCCTTACGTAGGTAGCTAATTTACCTATTGCGATCGTGATTTCATCTATACATACATAGTTATATACACACTGCTGTGTCACCGGAATGGGGTGGCCAGAACTACAGGAGCATAAGGGAGATCGCACGCTTAGCGTAGTAGAGATAGATGCAAAAGCTTATCGTCTGAGAGAACGCTCCAAGTCCTTAGTCGACTCTTACGACATGCGGAAGGAGATGCAGCTGATGTATTCTAGTGAAGCCTCGCATCAGCATAGAATAATTTTAATACCTATAGAGTAGTTATGTAGTTAATTTGATTTAAACATAGACATGAGCCCTTAGTCTGTTATTTATTACTCGTGCTTAACATGTTTTTAAATGCGCAAATTGTTATGCGCGGTAAAATGACGTCATTTCGATGAATCAATATAGGTTCAATCACCTCCACTGTTTATTTGACGATGATCTCAAAACTGCGTGGTTGTAGGTGAGTAGATATAGAAAGGACTATAAATCAGTGCTCTTGCGCAGGGCGTGTGGGAAGGCCACCCTGGCCACCCGCACCCGTAAGATGGACGGACAACCTAGTCAGGACAGTATACAGACATACATATAGACAAGACGTTGTTCCCAAATGGGGGTAGCCAGAACTGCAAGATCACCAAGGAGATTCCGCAGCCACGTTTAGCATAGCGGGGACAGATGTAAATGATCATGACAAGTTGCTCAGTGACAAGTTGACCAATTTTGAGGGTATAGTTGAGATGTACAAGTTCGGTTAGTAGTAGTGATAGGTGGTCAGCCCATCGCCTACAAAACACCAAGACCCTCTTGTCCCTCTACTGACTTGTACGGTATTTTATTTTATTTCAGACAAATAAGTCCATAGATGGTTAGTAATCAAAGAATCTTACAAACTATGTTAGCTAACATAAATGTATTCAATCAAAATTAAAATGTAATAAAATAAAATAAATAAATCAGACCGAATTAAATTAAATCAATGAAATTAAATTAAACCAAAATAAATCAAATTAAATTAAAATAAAAACTACATTTTAAATGTTTATTAAAATTACTGGCAAGATAGACCCGTGGTCCCTCCTAGGCCACTCACTTTCCCGCACGATGAAAGTGCAAGTCTGTGAACCGCCCAAAGACCGCCGCGTCCATCCAAAATAATATAAATTAATTTCTTTAAAAAAATAATAATGTAAAAATATCTTTTACATATGCTTCTCTTCTATGCTGCTCTGGAAGTAAATAAAAAACGTATAATACTAAAGCTGCTTCTCTTCCCGGGCATACTGTACACGTCAGTAGAGGGACAAGAGGGTCGAGGTATTTGGTACGATTCCTAGTACTGTATTCAATGAGTGCGAAAGAGACATATCGACATAGGCCGGCGCGTGAAACAGAAGATTTCGTATGAAAAATTAGCCTTATCTGGAGCGCCGTTCACATTAATTCGCGTATGTGGCCCAGGAGCCGCCAGTGATGTTATGGTAAGAGGCCGGACTTACCTACAGACATTAGGCCAAGTATGATAAATCTAAAGAAGGCATACCTACGCACATATACTATGTTTTGCACGCGGCCTATTCCGCATGAAATTTATATTTAACGTTAGTTTTGTATATCTCAAGTAATTTACTCCTTGGCTCTGTTGCCAGGCCAAGAAACTTCATATTAACATACTTCAGTGTTATATACATATTATATGTATACCTAATTAAATTGTAAGCGGTACTTTGTGTTGCTACTTTATAGTATTCTATACAGGGTGTAACAAAAAGGGTATGTTAAGCGAAAAGCTATATGAACAGCCCACTGTGGAGAACCTATCCACAAAATTTGAGACCCGAAATCACATGTTTATTTTTCCGGATGTGGAGAGTTTTAAATATTCAGGAATTTTCATACAATCTTGAAAAATAAAAATGTGATTTACTTAAATTTTGTAGGTAGGTTTTATAGTGGTCTATTTACATAGCTTTTCCTTCTACCTTTTTGTTACATCCTGTAAAACCACTCTTGTTACTGTGTAATTAAAAATTAATTAGAAACCAATTATCGAAATTCTGTCACATCCTTCTGTCCGTCTCACACTTCACAACACATTGACCGTGTCCCACACTAAGATCCCTAAGGTCTTGTGTCGTGTTGACGAAGTTTACGAATAAATCAAATTATCTGAAGCAATGAATGAAACAAATAATCCGGACATACTGTACAAGTCAGTAGAGGGACAAGATGGTCTTGGTGTTTTGTAGGCGATGGGCTGACCACCTGTCACTACTAACCGAACTTGTACATCTCAACTATACCCTCCAAATTGGTCAGAAGTGGCACCATGTGGTCCTATCGGCCCTTGGTGCTCTGCCCACCCCGTAAGGGATAAAGGCGTGATTATATGTATGTATGTATCTGAAGCAAGTTTTCTAGGAAGTAATACTGCAATGTTTTCTTGACAAAGACAGGTCTAGATTGTTCTGTATGACCTTTTTTGTGACGTCACACAGCTGTGGGCTGACTTAGGGATTGCAGAGAACTATTTGTTTCAGATATATGTACATACACGCGACTGTTGTGTTCTCAAAATAGGGTAACCAGATGCAGGAGGATATCCCATAGTCACGTTTAGTATAGCGAGGACAGAGAGAACGTCCCCGAGTTCCTTAGTCGACTCTTACGACATGCACGCAAAGAGATATCAGAATAGATATGTCGCCGATTGAACGCGTGTCGCGTATTAAAAGAAAATTCTTAAATTGATTATATTAAAATGTTTTTTGACGTTGATTTGTTTAATTAATTTTACGTACCTACATTAATACACGACGTCAATAATTTGAAGCTATTGTTAGCGGTGTCAATGACCCCGGTGAGCCGATCGACATGTTTTTCGTCACTAGAGTCAACGACATGCGCTAATTTGAATTAGGTATCGCATATTTATTATTGTAATCCTGGGCTGATTGGGCGACTCGATAGAATACGTCAGCTGATCTCATCTGTAGACGTACGAGTAGCATACTAAGATGTAAGAGATTGTATCATACAATTTGTATGTATCTCATCATAAGCGACAAATGTTTGCAGTTGTCTCACTTTTGAACGTCAAATTCATAGAGCTATTAACAACTAGATAAACTAAGTGCATGTACTTTGCAAGTAAAAAATAGACTCAAGGAAATAGAATAGACACTCGTTCTCGAGCCAGGACTGAATGAATTAGGGCTGATAAAAGTGGTTTGCAATCCCTTTTTACACACCAAGTAGAAACACTTGCCTTGTCTGGTTATTACTTAGCTCTGTGGATTTGACGTTTAAAAGTGAGACATCTCGCTCTCACCGAATTCATCATACGGGTGCAGTTAGCTACCTACATACATACATACATAATCACCATCATCTTCCTGCCCTTACTCCATTATTTATGGTGTCGGCGCAATATGATTTCTCTCGAAACTCATATTGCCATTTTTTTTTTTTTTTTCTAATGCTCTATTGTACACAGTAAAGTTTTCACAAATAAAGTTTATGACAAAGAAAATGTACAAAGGCTAAAATCTTCTCTAAAATCTATTCTTAGCTTATCTCTTCGGGTATAGCTAAGTGATTTTTTTTAAACCTGTAGCTGGTTGGTCTTCCTGATATTGTAAAATAAAATGCGTACATGTTATTTACCTACGAGTATGTCATATTCTGTCAAATCAGAGATACGAGTGTGGCAGATTCCCGGGAACAACTCTGATTCAGTGCTAATCGTAACTCCTGCCTGCCCTTTCTTCATGCTCTGACCATAACTGGTAACTGGCCAGAGACCGCATTCAGTGGCCATGCAGCAACCATCCAGCTGTCCCCAATACAGTACCAGTTTCGGACTTTGGTTGGCCTCGATTAAACCTCAGAATTCAGCACATTTTTATGTAGTAAATACATACATGTACCCAGATATAGTCACGCCGATTATTCCCCCAAGGAGGTTGGGCAGAAGTGTGCAAATTGCACACCAGCCTCTAGCCCTGCATCAGTACGGGAATACTTTTATCACCCCCATTAAAATCCACGTGACTTATTAAGGACAAAGTTGATTTATATTTTATTCTGAAACTCTGCCAAGGTCTTCGTTTTGAGTTATTTTCTCGTCGCGATCTCTCGCAGGATTTATGCAAGGCTCTCCCCTCAAGGCGTTCCAAAACGATGCGCTTGCGCACATGATGGTTTCCGTCCAAGAATACACTTTCTTTGTTTACTTTTGTGTTGTTGTTGCTAATTTTGTGCATTAAGAGTACATCATGAGTAAGTAACTACTGTGTTATGGCCGCGTGGTGCCGGCAGAGTAGAATTCGTACCACCCCATGTCTGCCCGTGGGTATCGTACGAGGCGATTAAGGGTTTCCGAAAGGTGGGCAGTAGCGCCTCCCGTGTAGACAACATAGTCCAAAATACAAACTGCGGTCACCAACCCGCCTGCCTAGCGTGGTGACTATGGGCAAATACCCCCATGGCAGTCTTGTGGGAGGCCTACGTCCAGCAGTGGACTGCAATAGGCTGATGATGATGGTGACTGTGATGATGTACTAGAATACATCAGCTGCATCTCCTTCCGTGCATGTCGTAAGAGTCGACTAAGGAACTCGGGGACGATCTCTCAGGCGATGAGCTAGCAACTTGTCACTGGTCACTTAACATCTGTCCCCGCTATACTAAACGTGGCTGTGGGATCTCATTTGTGATCCTGCAGTTCTGGCCACCCTGTTCCGGGAACTCGGCTCTGTCTACGTAAATCTGAATATGTATTATATATTTATATATAACAGTTGACCTAGCTATGTAGTACTAGCAACAGATGGTTTAAATAAACAGTCACTACAAATCCATACATAGAAATGGATACAAAACAGCACAGGTTCTCAAATTTAGCTGCAGCGCCCACTTAACAATAATACCCAGTTAACCTCATATAAATACAGTACAGTGTTTATTGAACAAAGGCCTTCCGATGAAATATTAGTTTTTGATCACGTTCCGATTTTCTTTTGTTTAAGTTCTTTTAAACAGAATCGATGAATTTGGTACCATGAGGCTTATTTACCACAATCGATAGGTGATAATCGAGAGCGCGGATCACGAGATGTGTTAGAGCTATATTATATATATACAATATCATATCTTAGAGATTATCTTTCATCAAATACACAGAGGTAGTTATACTGGTAAAGCTATTTGCCCGGCTGTCACTCAAACACACCCCTGTGTAATAATAACTTTTAGACAAATAAGTACTCGTATACTTCAAAATGCAAAAAAAGAGTCCAAAGTACTTCTTTCAGCGCAATTTTACTTAGTCGATATTTTCACCAACGGTTGTGTAATTTGTAATGTGGCCGGTGGGCGCTGTATCATAATCGGTGGGCCTTACCTTTGAGAACCAGTGGCCTGCGACCTGGTTATCCTTAGGTAGGCAAGGTTATGACTCATGTTGGCAGAAGGTTGTCATGGCGTCTCCAACTGTCCACTCTTGGACTTGTGGCCATCTTTATATCTTGGCTGTTTGCGATTTACCTACCTGATGTTAAGATAAAGGTTGGTGGTATTTTTACCCGACTGCGCCAGAAGGAGGGTAATGTTTTACTAGTGTATACGTATGTATGTTTCTTTGGAACGCTCTAAAGCTTAAGGGCTTGTAAGTCGCATTTGAACTTGACAGGCAACATTAGCCCCCTGATTACGTAAAAGCAATAGCAAAACGCGCACACACTCTGATCGGCTTTGCTATTGCGCCACGTCACACACTCGAGATTATCGCGATCTATGCGGTTGAACTATCATGAAAGTTCGATTCGCTATCGGCAAAATGCTATTGCGTAATTTTAACGTAATCAGGGGGCTGATTTCAGCTTAGTCATCAATAGTCTGGTTTCAAAATTTTTCGCAAACGGTTTTTCTTTAAATAAATGAGGTTATTGACAAACCATATTCCATTACGGATTATTTTATAGAGCCCATTTTTAAAATACTTAATCCGATTGTTGGAAAGCGGAGAGAAAGCGCAACTCAAGTTGGGGGAAAGCGCGTAAGCAACGCTCGAACTTATATTCCCCAACTTATTATATGCTCTGAAATATATTCTGTTAAGCGTCGAACTCCTACAGTGGTCTGCATCTTAGACTAGAATACATGAGGCAGGAGCTGAGGTTCCCTTCCCTTCTTCCAGGCGATGAGCGAGCAACTTATAGTCGCTAGCTAAACGTGGACTGACTCTTGTATCTCGTTTGCGTGATCCGGGATAGTGTTGCCAGGATTTGTTTTAAATCGGTATACCGATATATATGAGGTCAAAAAAAAATCGGGATTTAGGGTTGCAGATCGGGACAGGGTTTAATTTATTGCGTTTTAAAATACTAGTGCAAGTATAGTATTATATTAGATAGGTGTCTAAATGAAATATGTATTTAATCTTACATAACAAGAAATCAGTCTTGCTGTACTAGTAGAAAATCTATATATATAATAAAAATGTAACAGATCGCTGTCTGTACACGGAAGAAAAAAATATTATAGGAGACCTTTATCAACTCAATAGTACCCAAAACAATGATTTTTGGAATTTCTGTCTGTTTGTCTGTGCGTTTGTGCACGCTAATCTCAGAAACGGCTGAACTGATTTCGATGCAGTTTTCAGGAATATATTGTGACAGGTCCCACTTAACATATAGGTTACTTTTTATCCCGGGAAAATGTTTTCATCCCGGATAAGTTGGATATTTTGTTTTTTTTTTCTGTAGTCCACGCGGACGGAGTCGCGGGCGTCCACTAGTTATAAAATAAAAGCTTACTTTAAGTGTAATTGACACTGTCAGAAGAATAAAGTAAGTATTTAAATTATGTAATTTATTAAATTTTTATTACTTTCATGAAATTTATATTTTTCATTAGACTTTGCCGCCTTTAGAATGACCTTGTTTTTTATAACACAGTCATAAAATCATCTTTTTTTTATCGGGACATTTAGCGTCCCGATCGGGTACGGATCGGGACGCGTCCCCAGACCCCTGAAAATCGGGACGTCCCGCGCAAATCGGGACACCTGGTAACAACCTATCCGGGAACCACGTTTTTGGAAGGATTCGGCGGGAAAAGCTGGAAGGGAGCGGGTGTAATTTTCTTGTGAAAATCAAAATTTATTTGTAAACTAGTGGACGCCCGCGACTCCTGCCGCGTGGACTGCAGAATAAAACAAAATGTCGAAATTATCCGGGATAAAAAGTAGGTAGATACCCTATATGTTAAGTGGGACCTGTCACAATATATTCCTGAAAACTGCATTGAAATCGGTCCAGCCGTTTCTGAGATTCGCGTGCACAAACGCACAGACAAACAGACAAAAATTCCAAAACTCATTGTTTTGGGTACTATTGCGTTGATAAAGGTCTCCTATAATATTTTTTCTTATATATCTTCCATGTACAGACAGCGATCCGTTACATTTTTATTATATGTATAGATGGCTTGCATGTGGCGGTAAAGTAATGTTTTCTGGTAGATAAGTTATATTTTGATTACTTGTGATGTGAATCTAGTGCGTGTGCATGGTTTTATATGCGGGTAAGCTAAGTAAAACTTTAGTCGGAATACGATCTTTTCATGGGCTCATGTAAGTTGTTTTTGCAATTCTTTTTAATGTTTACTAATTTTCACACCCATTCTTGAGGATTTTCCCGACGTTTTCATTAATCATCATCAATATCATTCATCTCATCATAAATTCAGAAATCATTTACTAAAGACAATGGCTGTATGGGCTTAGTTCCCCTTGCCTTTCCTTCGGGATAAACTAAAAAAAACAAAAAAAAAACACGTTTTTGAGAACACATCCGGGTGTATTTATGTATGTATGTAAAACTGGATTAAATAAAACTGACGGAAGTCACGGGCAACAAGGTAGTATAAAATAAGAAGTGCATCTTTTCAGTGCATTTCACACGTAAATGCGCTGTAGGTTTATTTATAATCGCCCTGAATACTGCACGTGCCTTGTTAATTAAATTAATATTATTTTGTACGTTATTCAAGAAACGTTTAAAAATAACTTTTAACTAATACAAAACTTTGGAAAACGCTGTAACACGTTTTTGATTAATTCTATTTTAAAGCATTATACAGGATGGTAACAAAAAGGGTATGTTAAGCGAAAAGCTACGTAAATAGCCCACTGTAGACAACCTATCCACAAAATTTGAGACTCGAAATCACATGTTTATTTTTCAAGATTGTGTGAAAATTCCTGAGATATTTAAAAATTCTCCATACTATCGGGAAAAATAAACATGTGATTTCGAGTCTCAAATTTTGTGGATAGGTTCTCTATAGTGGGCTATTTACATAGCTTTTCGCTTAACATACCCTTTTTGTTACACCCTGTATAGGATACTGAGTTTTAAATTGATTGGACGAAAAAAAAAATCCACTAGTGAATACGCGCGGTTCCGTCCGCGTGGACTGCAGAAAAAACAAAATGTCGAAATTGGCGTCCACTGGTATTATACTATATACAGGTTGTCCCGGAAGTCGACGTCAAGCCGGAAACGGGAGATAGGCCAAGTCATAACAGTTATCAGAAATATAAAAAAAATCTAAGTTACAAATAAACTAGCTGGATAATATTATGTAAGTAACTACGTAACATATAGTAGTGCATATTATGTACTTGTTAATAACTATTTCATCAATTATTTATTTATATACTGTCGTCATTCACTATGGGTGCGCCCACCACGGGCCCTACACCCTCCACTGATCCTCGGATCTGATAACTCATAACTGCGAAAACAGGCACTTGCACTAACTACCATGGGCGCACATATCCATAGTGAATGTTTGAACTTCCGAATTGTAACGCCTAATACAATTTCATTTATACTGTCGTCAGTTAAAAAACATCGTATAATTAAATATTTTCGTTCGTAAAGATAAGGTTACATTTTAAATTTTCGTCAAGTTTGGAGTGTAAGTTAGCGACTAATAATATCGATGTTTCACTCGTCAAATCGTCAGTGTAGCGCCCTGCGTGTCATATGAAAGACGACTATCATAAACAACTGACTGGGTTCATTGAATTCTTTATTTTTGGCTTCTTTATACCTTTATTTATTAACGTATGCATTATTATTTCGCTCAGTTTCGGTCATTTATACTTCCCTGTGCTGATGCGGGGCCGAAAAACTCGTACTAAGCGTTATGCTTCTACATTCATAGTGCGAACCAAGCGTTATGCTTCTACATTCATAGTGCGAACCAAGCGTTATGCTTCTACATTCATAGTGCGAACCAAGCGTTATGCTTCTACATTCATAGTGCGAACTAAGCGATATGCTTCTACATTCATAGTGCGAACTAAGCGTTATGCTTCTACATTCATAGTGCGAACCTAAGCGTTATGCTTCTACATTCATAGTGCGAACGGCCAAGCTGTGGAACTCCCTGCCTGAATCCCTGTTCCCCATAAACTATAATCTTGCGGTATTCGAGTCGAGAGTGAACCGGTTTCTTTTAGGCAAGCGCGCTGCATCTATAGACTGCAACGGTGCTTACCATCAGGCGCGTTGTGGTCAAGCGTAAGCCTATTTACCTAATATAAAAAAGGGCTTCACTAGAATACATCAGCTGCATCTCCTTCCGTGTACAAGATATGTTACAATTTAATTATTTTTATTTGGATCTCCTGAAATTCATGGGAACTACAGAGTCCAGGTCCTATGAGAGGCGTGCATCGAGCCGTAGCCAAGATGTGGAAGCCCTTTTAAGAGAACTTTAATATGGTGTGGGATACACATGGCAGATAGATACCATCACCGAGCGCACAAATGAAAATATTGCTACAAATATGCAGTTCATTATCAAACGATTGTGTTCAAATCGATGCGGTTTTTTATTTACGTAGTCACTAGCAAAAAATAGACTTGTTTATGATAACAGTGGTGTTGTTATCACGCGCAGAGATAATAATTTACTTTACTAAGTCAAGTTCACCCAAACCGGATATTTCAACGTACACTACTCGATCACTTCTATAGTATGACTAACGCGTACGTACATAACGCGCGATGTATATCGCACACACATTATATTTGCTCGTGCATGACCTATGTTGTCGTCCAATCTAATATGAGCTTTCATCTTTATGACACTTCGTTTGTGTTAGGTGAAAGACAGAGGTCGTTTAGTCTGGTCAATGAACGTAAATAACACGGGCGAAGTTTGCAGGGTTGCCGTGGCGGTAGTGTCTACGCGAATCTATTTTTAAGCCGGCCGCGCAATCGGTTGCTGTGCTCCGCCGCTGTAGAGATAAGTTGGCAGAAGCGAGACGCGTGTCTGAAACTCCGCAGTCGCTCGCGAATCGTCCGTGCAATCGCTCAACGTTGGATTCGAATTCGAACGTAAACAAAGAAAGTGCGCGCGCGAAATTCTGTTTTCGAACGGAGTTTGGAACAATAGATGTAACGTGATGGGCGCAAAAAGGTTTTAATCTGTTTTCTTTAAAGAGTTTGGAAACAAATAGTTTTGCTATATTTTCTTTGTTTGTTTTTATAAGCTCAGGTAGTCAAATTCTTGAATAGATTATTATGTATTCATTTAAATGGGCTCTTCAATTAATTCCACCTAAATTCAAATCGGTATTGTTTGCAAATGATTTCGATTTACAAGTTTTATGAGAAGTTGTTACTCTATCACTCGATATTTGGACTAGTGCGTTGGTGGTATTTATAGAATCTGCGTACTTATATCTAGTTGGAAACATTATTTTTGCATCCAAATACACAGTACCAAGGTTAACGCAACTCTTTGTCCGATTTTAGCTGAATTCAAAGAAATACTCAACAAGTGAAAATTTGGCGGTAGACCAAAAAAACTGCAACGTTTCTCATAAAAGTGACTCAGTGACAATGTGTCCCAACGCGATGTGTTCAACTGTGGGCCGTGACGTGAGGACTAAGTGACCGGTCTCCAACATGTCTCCTGACAAACGCAAGCGGAGGATTCGAAGACGACAACGTCAAAAACAAACGGACTCGTATACCCTAGCCCTCAAAATAACCTTAATAAGGTTCAACAAGTGATCTCCAGTATTAGTGCTCAATAATTAATTAAGAATACAAAAGCAGACTGATTAATATCTACAACGGCATTCACCGTGAAGAAAACGATTAAATTAGGAGAGAAAATGATCGCATTAAAGAAGTTCTACGGAGACGAGTTGCTGCGTCTGGCACTCGTCCTCAGCCTCCTAAAGGCCAACCCCAACGATTATCTGGAGAGGGAGACGCAGCAAATGATAGCCGGTCTCCACATCTCCAACGGTTCCGATTGGTCGCAAGAGCACGAAGCCCGCACTCTTATTAGGCCAAGGTTTGTCCATCCGAAGTCATTGGACAACATCCTGGTCAACTACGAGAGGGAGTTATTCGAGGAGTTGAACTCCCTGGGCCGGTACACGCACAACCTGGAAAACAATGGACGGATGTGGAATCATAGGGCGCCGGTTCTGCATACATATTTACTAAACAACGTGGCGACGGACACAGTCGTGCCGGCGCTTAACGCGGAGCCGCAGCCCGAGAACGCTGATGATGGGGTCTCCGCTGATGATAACGTCGCCCAGGAAGTCAAGGTAGAAGAGGAAGATCGAGAATCTAATACCCCAGACGCTGTAGTCACATTTGCAGCTGATTTCTTCTCGAATCACTCAGAATCTGATGTTTTTGAAGAGATAGCCAGCAGGACTTTCGATGTTAACGAACTGTTGGTGACTCCAGACATGCAGATTAAAAAGGAGGATGACGATTCAACGGAGTCAGATCTCTTTGATGTGGATGTCAGCATCAAAAGGGAGAGTGATGATCTGTATAGTGACAATGCTATGGACGATTTCGTGCCTTATTTCACATCTAAATCTGAAAAGTTTGAGCTCGGCGAACCTAATTCCGTGTTCAATCAAAACATGGCCGATTTACACGATTACAACGATCTGTTCGACGACGTTAAAGATTTGAGAAGTGATTTGGAATATTTAGACATGAAACAAGAACAGGAGAATCTTGACCAGTATCTGCTTGAAAACACGCCGTTGGATAGTGAGGTGTACGAATTGGCTCCAATGTTTGAAGAGGAATTGGTGCTGGACGTGAAGAGAGAGCGAGCTAGCACTAGCTTCACCTCGGCCAGTTCCAGCGGTGTGAGCGAGATGGACTCAGCGTCAGTGAGTGACGTGCCCGATGTCAAGTTGGAGCCTGATGAGGGACATCACACTGGCGATGAATTGACGCAAGAGGTAAGTCTATGAGATAAGATACATTGACGGTTTGAGAACCGATATTTCCAACAAAAAGGTGTTTTTGAAGAATGAAGTTGATGCTCTCTCTCTTGGTCAAGTTTTAGAGGAAGACAGCATCATAATTCATCATTTAGTTATACACTAGTGGACGCCCGCGACTCCGTCCGCGTGGACTACAGAAAAAACAATATGTCGAAATTATCCGGGATAAAAACATTTTCCCGGGATAAAAGTAATATAAGCCTATAATGCCTATATGTTAAGTGGGACCTGTCACAATATATTCTTGAAAACTGCATCGAAATCGGCTCAGCCGTTTCTGAGATTAGCGTGTACAAACGCACAGACAAAAATTTTCAAAATCATTATTTTGGGTACTATTACGTTGATTCTATAATATTTTTTCTCATACGAGTATATCTTCCATGTACAGACAGCGATCCGTTACATTTTTATTATACTCGTATGTATAGATTTGTAGATAAACTTCGATGTATATTTAATTTAATTTAATTTATCGTTTTTTGACCTGCCTTTTAATTCAATTGACTTTTCAGGGACATGTATTGACAGTTATATTTTTTTTGAGAATGCATAAGCATTAATGGTTAATTCTATTTAGATTTTGACCTACATAATAATTAACCTGGCAACATTGTTGCTGTTTATGGTCTATTCTATCCTTGTTTGATACGCTCTAGTTGTTATTTCTTTCTCATTCGCTATCTAAGTAAAATTATGCATTTTTTTGGTGTTATCATCTGTTGCCTATCTCACTAAATATTATTATGTGTTTCTTTCGTTCCTTCGTTATTTCATTTGCAAAATAGGCTGTATGTTTTTTAAATTTCGTAATCTTGTATCTACTTACAATAAATAAGTTTTAATAGAAAAAAAAATTACTTTGATAATGTTTATAGGCGTATCCCAGAAATTTCTTCCAGCAAACCACCTAGGATAGCTCTACACACACATCAGTCTATACAGTCCACTGCTGGACGTGGGCCTCCCCCAGGGCACGCCACAAGGCTACTGCCATAGGGGGGTTTTACCCATAGTCACCGCGCTGGGCAGGCGGGTTGGTGACCGCAATGTGATTTTCGGACTATGTTGTCAACACGGGAGCCGCTGATGCCCACCTCCCGGAAACCCTTAACCTTACGATATACAAGGGAGGTGGAAGATATGAGTTAGAATTTGAATGTAAAAGTTTTCTTTTACATACATACATACATATAATCACGCCTTTATCCCTTACGGGGTAGGCAGAGCACCAAGGGCCGATAGAACCACATGGTGCCACTTCTGACCAATTTTGAGGGTATAGTTGAGATGTACAAGTTCGGTTAGTAGTGACAGGCGGTCAGCCCATCGCCTACAAAACACCAAGACCCTCTGGTCCCTCTACTGACTTGTACAGTATGCCCGGGAGGAGAAGCAGCTGTCGTATTATACGTTTTTTTTTTCACTCCCAGAGCAGCATAGAAGTTTTCTTTTATTTTAAAGAAATTACTATCGATTGATTTCAAACTGTTTTATGTTAGTTGTGTACGGAATCAATATGGATGTTTATTTTACGTAGGTACCTAGTTCTTTTGTGTGACGTCGGTGAATGCATAAGAAATAAGTTTTTGAATAACAAATTTAGCTCATTACAATGTTTACAATCGGTCGTATGATCACACGTTTTATGGTAGCTGGGATTGGAGGTGATAGCGGTAGGTTCGGTTCGGGATAGTTAAAAATCAGCTCAAAATTTCCTTAAGGTGTAAATGACCTTTACCATAGAAATCGGGATTGACCTACTATATCAGAGGTTTCCAAACTTTTATTTCTCGTAGACCCCTTTCAAAAGTTTACTGGTTCTGGTGGACCCCCTACAGACCTACATCACATACAAATTAATTGTGAACCTCAATTTTTTCACGCCAACGTAGACCCCCGTCGAGTCTCCTGTAGACCCCTGGGGGTACACCTGGACCACTTTGAGAACCACTGTACTATATCATTCATCATCATTATAACGTTACTTTATGTTCGAATATTGTCGTTCTTTTAATATTTACCTGATTGTGCCAGAAGGAGGGTTCATGTTTTTCTAGTGTATATTTGTGTGTATGTTATATTAGGCACGCACTAGAACCTAAACACAAAAAATGTAAGTTATACAGGTGTAACAGAAAGGGTATGTTAAGCGAAAAGCTATGTAAATAGCCCACCATAGAGATCCAATTTCCAAAATTTGAGACTCGAAATCACATTTTTATTTTTCAAAATTGTATGGACATTCCTGAGTTTTTTCGGAATTCTTCATACTATCTGGCCCTTTTGTTACACCCTGTATATGTGTATCCAAACGTCATTTGCTTATTGCAAATATGCTAGGCATCAAACAAAACGTTTGACTGACGAGAAAAGTGCGAATTTCTTTTCTTTGGGTACTTTTTTACTTTAGTTTGAAATGAAACTCCGAATTAATTTTTTTTTTAACACACTTCACAACACATTGACTTAGTCCCACACTAAGATCCCTAAGGTCTTGTGTCGTGGGTACTAAGCAACGGTATATAAATACATAGATAAGTATATAAACATCCATGACTCGGAAACAAACATCGATATTCATCACATCAATGTTTGCACCTACCGGGATTCGAACCCAGGACCTATGGCGTCGCAGGCAGGGCCACTACCAACTACACCAATCGGCCGAAATTGCATATTTCTCAGTTATTCTTTGCTGTTTATATGATAATGCTGACAAACTGAGACCCTCTTTGTGATAAATATATTAACATTTAACTAAAGACAAATTCAGAATTTTATTGGGAAATCAGGTAGGATAATTTATCAAAAATAATATTTATCTTGATATCCGAACTTGTGCATCTCAACTATACCCTCAAAATTGGTCAGAAGTGGCACCATGTGGTTCTATCGGCCCTTGGTGCTCTGTCTACCCCGTAAGGGATAAAGGCGTGATTATATATATGTATGTATGTATCTTGATTTCGAACCCTGCGTGAGAGTGACACTGGGTCAAAAATTCTACTGGGTTGAATCGAATTCAATTCTAAAAACATTATTTTATTGATATTTCTTTAAATTTAAATTATGCTGTAGTTTATTTCCACTGCAATCTTCACCTAAGAGCTGGTCAAAACTGGAGTATGTTGTAAAAATATCCCAGTTTTTTGAAGACATGATTAAATTGCTCTGCATCCAGGTGAATCACGTGCACATGCAACGTGCAAGGCCGTGCAGTGTGCATTGAGGTCGCGCGGGCATATTTTGTCTGAAATAATTTCTCGCTGACACCACACTAAGTTTATTGTTTTATTTCACTTTTACCTCGCTTCTGCGGGGTCAGCTGTTAAATTGATATATTTCTTTGCATTCGTTTGTATGAAATGAGAACGCGACGCCATCTTTGCGTTTACGAGGATTTTCAAATATAAATACGAAAGTAAATTTGTTAGATGTTTGTTACCTCTTTACGGTTTATTTACTCGACTAAATTTCTTGAAATTTTGCATAAATGGGGTACAGCAACAGCTGTACATGCAACGGATGTTATTGCGGCGTCACTAGAATACATCAGCTGCATCTCCTTCCGCGCATGTCGTAAGAGTCGACTAAGAAACTCAGGGGCGTTCTCTCAGGCGATGAGCTAGCAACTTGTCACTGGTCTTTGCATCTGTCCTCGCTATGTTAAACGTGCCTGTTAGATCCCTTTCTTGATTCTGCAGTTCTAGCTACCCCTTTTGTTTACCTATGTGTGTGTGTGTGTGAAGTATGAAAAAGCGAAATTCTCCAAGCATCCAAATTAGAACCTACCAACCGTAAAAAATATTCTCTGAGGCTTAAATCTTAATTCTGAGGTAAAACTAGTGGATTTAACTGACGGTTAACGGTTAACTTTATTGAGGTAGTTCACCTCGAAGTGACGAAATTCGCGCGACCACGACTTGGCTGTATGGCCATTGTTTTCTTTTGCCTGTTTAAAAAAAAATAGGCACCGGTCAAATCTCAGGGTCAAATGTGCGCCATTTTTGGGTATAGATTAGATAGATTTCTTTATTTTAAAGTTCGGATGAAGTACCCGATGAAGGTGGCGCTAGTTTATGTGTATGACCACATTTCCTCTATAACTGCATACAAAATATGTTAGTTTCGAAATCAGGCATAGTAATTAATTAGTCTATGAAACGCACTCTACAAATTCTTATAATGGGCAAGCTTAATGCCTTCCATGGCATTCTCTACCATATGACATGGTTACTTTAAAACCAATATTTATGGGTAGCACGAACAGATTATGAATAACAAAAAAAAGTTTGGCTGTATGTATATATAGATTGTATTTCACAATTTCTTAAAACTGTGGCACTATATCTTATACCAATCATCAAGGAAATCCTAGAGCCGCGCCCAGCATAGCAGGCCTAAAAAAAGGTTTCATGCAATTTTTTTTTTATTACGATGTCATTCTCCTCTGCATGCAAGCTTAATATTTTGGAACCAAAATCTCAGTGCGATGCCCTAGACGTCTAGTCCTTTTGGATCGATAGGCCATTACTCTGGACCTAAACTTCAGGACTCTAGGTTTTGTAGGTATGTAGATATATTATAAAGCTGAAGAGTTTTTTTGTTTGCAAATAAAGTATTTTGAATTTGAATTTGTTTGTTTGAAAGCGCTAATCTCAGGAACTACTGGTCCGATTTGAAAAGTTCTGTCAGTGATAGATTGCACATTTATCGAGGGAGGCTATAGGCTATATAGCAACGTGCCCCGGCTTCGCCCGTGTGCAATGCCCCCTTACGCATCTTACATACGGCTGTGTTCCCCAAAACGGGGTTGATAGAACTGCAGGATCGCGAATGAGATCTTACAGACACGTTTAGCATAATGGCCGGGTAAAAGATCATTATTAAGTTGATCGCCTGAGAGAAAGTCCCCGAGTTAATTGACTCTTACGACATGCACGGAAGGAGATGCAGCTGATGTATTCTAGTGAAGCCCCGCAGCCATTAGCTGTGTGCCTAATTAGACACTGAATATATATATATATATATAATACAGCAAAATAATAAATACGCTTTTCTATGCTGCTATGGGAGTGAAAAAAAACGTATAATACTACAGCTGCTTCTCTTCCCGGGCCATAGAGGAATAAAATATTCCTCTATGTCCCGGGCATACTGTACAAGTCAGTAGAGGCATAAGAGGGTCTTGGTGTTTTGTAGGCGATGGTCTGACCACCTGTCACTACTAACCGAACTTGTACATCTCAGCTATACCCTCAAAATTGGTCAGAAGTGGCACCATGTGGTCCTATCTGCCCTTGGTGCTCTGCCTACCCCGTAAGGGATAAAGGCGTGATTATATGTATGTATGTACTATTAAATGCTCTGACCTGAATGACAGACGGATCAAAGTACACTAAACCGATGATTTTTGAGACGTGAAACTTGTACGGTGTGTTCTTTGCATCAGATAAAGGATTCCCTGAAATTCTCACAGAAATAACGTGAATTCCTTATTATGCGTTAGAGGTTTAGCGGCTATACATATCGAAAAACATGCCGTGGGAACCAAGAGCAATTTTAAATCTTGCGTTTTAACTAAACTGCTTACGTCAATGTAAACATAGGAATATTTTTTTATTTCTTTCATAGATGTCAAAGTCCTCGTTATACATCGGTCGGTGTCAACAATACGAACGTAAAAAAAAACTTTATTACAACTCATTTGGACAAGTCAGAAAAGAAACAACGAATAATTTTACGCCATCGAGCGATATTTTTCTACGGCTCTACGGGAAATAAGTACCTTTTACATTCCCGCTATGGCTTAAGCCGTGGCTGTGGGATTTCCTCACTTACCCCATTTCGGGGACACAGCCGTGTAGCTGTGTGTATGTACATATGTATTTGTTATACTTAGGTTATTTAGTTCGTAGTTTCTTGTATGTCGATGTTTAGCATTGAACAGCGATGGCCATGTGTTCGTAAAAGGGAAAGCGACGCAAGTGTATAACGTACTGACTGCCATACTCAGAGAGGATTGATGGATACTTAGCCTACTCCTCAGTGATAGGCATTGAAATATCACAAAACGTAATGTGTATGTAATGTCGAATGCATATTGTAGAAGACGCCGCAGGTATAACAAAACTGCTATGAAAGAAACAAAAATCCGTGTTGCTTTGTTATTTTGTTAATAGTTCTAACATAACCTAACCTAATTACTTGATTAAGCAGACAAATGCTAGAAGCGAAATTGTCTCTCTCCAAAACCCATACTATTCAAACTGCCTAGCCGTTTTGTAAGCAGGCGGCGCTTTACTATAATATTTATGTCTCATTAGCACTGGCGGCTCCTGAATTTTTAGATGGGTGTTCACTTTTTTTTAATATGAGCGCATATACCCTTTTCGAGTGAGATGATGCAAGTGGAACCTCACTCTTATTAAAATTCATATGACATAATGAAATAGGCAACCATATCGCGTTCTAACTCGGACTAAGTGACATCTAGTGGCCGCATACGCGAATTAATATGAGCGGCGCTCCAGATAAGGCTAATTTTTCATAAGAAATCTTCTGTTTCACGCGCCGGCTTATATCGGTATGTTTCTTTCGCACTCACTACCTGAATACAGTACTAGGAAATCTGTACCAAATTTGCGTTTCATTGGAGCGCGGTCGCTAGCGCTCCACTCGATACATAAGTAGTTACTGTATTTACTTGAGAATTTGAAAGATAATTATAAATTGCACAATTATATACCAGAACAATGTTGTTATATGTGACAATTTCTTAATTTACTATGCTTGGCTTGCAAATGGAAGAGATTTATCTGGTAGAGAAATATAGATTGCCTATGTAATCTTTGTGGGTGGGAGTGCACTGCACCAGCGCTCCTTGGAACTAGCCGCCATGTTGCTTATTAGCCATATTATCTTTTTGTGTATCCGTGCAATAAGAGAATAAAGAATAAAGAAAGCAACTACTACCCCATGCCTGCCCGTGGGTATCGTACGAGGCGATTAAGGGTTTCCTGGAGGTTCGTGTTGACAACATAGTCCAAACTCACATTCACCAACCCGCCTGTCCAGTGTGATGACTAAAATCCCTCATGGCAATGTATATATCTAGCCTCGTGACGTGCTCTCGGGGAAGCTTATGTCTATGTATAGGTCAAGTAAAGGTATATTATACAACATCATCATCAGCCTATTGCAGTCCACTGCTGGACGTAGGCCTCCCCCAGGGCACGCCACAAGACTGCTATGGAGGGTATTTGCCCATAGTCATCAAGCTGGGTAGGCGGGTTGGTGACCGCAGCTTGTATTTTGGACTATGTTGCCAACACGGGAGGCGCTGCTGCCCACCTCCCGGAAACCCTTAATCGCCACGTACGATACCCACGGGCAGACATGGGGTGGTACGAATTCTACTCTGCCGGCACCACGCGGCCATTTATACATATACATAGGTATATCGGATACAAGTTAGATAGACTGTTCTCTGTTTTCTTTTGCGCAGGTTCGGTTCAAACAGTTGCGCAAACGAGAACTAGAACGTGCATACAGCATATCATGAAAGGTACATACATAAACACATGGCTGTGTTTACAAAACGGGGTAGCCCGAACTGCCGGATCACGAGGAAGAACCTATAGACATGTTTAGCATAATGCGGTATAGATCAGTGACAATTTACGAGCTTCTACGAGAACGTGCCTGAGTTCCTTAGTCAACTCTTACGACATGCACGAAAGGCGATGCAGCTGATGTATTCTAGTGCAAAGCTGCGAATCGGCACGGGACAGTGTCTATCTATCGTATCGTCAGCCTGTTGCAGTCCACTGCTGAACGTAGGCCTCCCCGAGTGTACGCCACATGGCTCGATCTTCCGTTTTCACCATCCAGTCACTACCAGCCGCCCTCTTTAAGTCATCGGTCCATCTGGCCGGAGGGCGCCCAACGCTACGCTTGTTTCTATAAAATTACTTATTGACAATTTATCTATACACTTTTATACACTAGCTTCGCACGGGTGCAGTGCTGATACATTTAAACCTTCCTCATGAATCACTCTATTAAAAAAAAAAAAACGCATCATAATCCGTTCCCTAGTTTGAAAGATCTGCATACACGGGGACGGACGGGGGTAATCTGTGGGACGGACAGACAGCGGCAAGCGACTTTGTTTTATTTATAACTAGCTGTTGCCCGCGACTTCGTCCGCGTCAACAAACAGAATAAAATATTTTAAAGTACTTCTGCGTAAATTATATTTTTTGTTTTATTTTCTTGTGGCAGAAGAACATACTGATTTTCTCCGCAACCCAATCTTGACAACGCGACATATAATTGGCCGTGTGAAAAGCAGTCTTGACGTAAGTCAATTCCAACGTGTTTAAACGTTTGCCCCTGTGATTTATTAATTGTTACAGCAAAAGATAACTTAACAGGGAATTGAATTCTTTTAAAATGTTGAATAACTTTTCCTAAGACGGTATTTTCATATCTCTCAAAATTTTGCTGGGCTGTTAAGGGTTCTGCATCAGGTTATCTAGACCTTCAATTTTATTACGTTATTAGAAAGTGCTTATCACGCTGAGCAACTTTTCCTAAGACGGTATTTTCATATCTCTCAAAGTTTAGCTGGGCTGCTAAGGGTTCTGCATCAGGCAGTCTAGACCTTCAATTTTTTTCTTTCATATCATTTCTACGTCATTTTATTCTTTCACATATTTTTGGATAACTTGAACCGTTTACGCAGCGCACGCAACGGAAGTCTCCAAAGTTGAATAATTTTCCCCGTTTTTTCCACATTTTCCTCTTATTCTTCGTCCCTATTGGTCGCACTGTGATGATATATAGCCTAAAGCCTTCCTCGATAAATGGACTATCCAACACAAAAATAATTTTTTAATTCGACCCAGTAGTTCCGGAGATTAGCGCGTTCAATCAAACAAACAAACAAACAAACTCTTCAGCTTTATAATATTATATATATATATATAAGTATAGATATGTAGTGATATTTACTCAGTAGATTGTTTTTTATATGCGAGATATTTTCGTAGCACATAGTTACCTTGCTTCGCCTTGACCGTGAGTGACCTCCGAGGAAAAACATAGCTCTTATGATATTATATCGTGTTCTAGAATATCTTTACTGTCGTTTTTTGCGGAACTGTTAGTCGTTAATATAAACCTCCCGATGACGTTGATTAGATTTTATTTAAGAAAAAAAAGGGATATTTCGGATTAGTACTAACTAACTTCCTGTATGAGGAACATGTCTTAGATAGTTCAGTTGGAAACTGCTTGCAAACTTTTTAACAAGTAACAAGAATTTAGGCAAATACATACCTACCTAACTCGAAACTTGCTGTTCTGTAGCGAAAATGATTTTTACTGGTTTTTTTCTGCTATTTCTGTACATACTCTCGTGTTAGTACTTATATGTATTTTATGGTGGTGGTGAGTAGCGCCTCTAGCGGATTAAAATATTTTAAAACTTTTCATTCCTCCAACTGGCTTGCTGTAAGATATCGCCGGAGATAAGCCCGCCTGCCTTGTATACAAGTACGGGTGGTGGATTTTAATTTTTTTTCCATACAAATCATGACTATGACTGTCAACTTAATTATGAGACGAAACGATCGGTAAAGAAACGATACCTAAGCAGTTGCGTTGGTGTGTCATCATTCTGATTCGGTGTTGTGATTGTAGTCTGAGTGAGTCATTCATATATTCTCTATTTCAGAACTTCTTCCGCCAAGTTATTTATGAACAAACTAAAGTTAATATGTAGTGAACATTATTAAATGATTTTCACAAACGCGTATATTGTTTTTTTGTGTATAGCGCCATCTGTTAACAGAACTTGATTAGAAGTTTGCTTCAGCGCCATCTAGTATCGAGTAGGGAAATCTTTTAATGCAGCGAAAAGTCTTCCTGTTCGACACTAGATGGCGTGTAAAACTAGTTTTTAAATTTGTCAAAAGATGGCGCTAAACAGCACATAATAGAACATAGATGGCGCTAGTAAATGGTTTTTGAAGTTGTCACTAGATGGCACTAGAAATATTTTTTGAAGTCGTCACTAGATGGCGCTATTACATTATTATGTACCTAGTTCAGCAAACAATACTAGATGTCATTACCTGAGCACAATTTTCTAGATTCAGGAAATTCAGCATCATGGAACGGCGGCCTGTAAAATTGTGTTTTAAAACAAAAATAATTCTATTTTCTTCTAGGCGTAAGATATTTACAGCGGTTTAATGTTAAATCTATTTTCTATACTAATATTATAAAGAGGAAAACTTTGTTTGTTTGGTTGTAATGAATAGGCTCTGAAACTACTGGACCGATTTCAAAAATTCTCACCGTTAGAATCCTTATTGGACCTGGATGAACATAGGCTATAAGAATTTCCCGATATTCCCACGGGAAGGCGACCAACGGGAATTTAATATTTTTTACGAAAACCGCTATACATATGAAGCTGAATCGGGCATATATGTTCATTGGGGACAACGAGGAAGGACTAAAAACGGATTTCCCGAAATTCCCACGGGAAGGGGACTAACGGGAATTCATAATTTTTACGAGAACCGCTATACATATGAAGCTGAAATCGGGCATATATGTTCATTGGGGACAACGAGGAAGGACTAAAAACGGATTTCCCGAAATTCCCAAGGGAAGGGGACAAATGGGAATTCAAACGGATTTCCGATATTCCCACGGGAAGGGGACAAACGGGAATTCATTTTTTTTACGACAACTGCGATACATATGAATTTGAAATTGGACCTGTATGTTCATTAGGGACTGCGAGGGAGCACTAAGAACGGATTTCCCGAAATTCCTATGGGAAGGGGAGTTACGGGAATTTAATTTTTTTACGAAAACAGCTATTTATACGAAGCTGAAATCGGATTAGGGCTACAAGGAAGCTCTAAGAACGGATTTCCCGAAATTCCCACGGGAAGGGGACCAACGGGAGTTCCAAATTTAAACGAAAACCGCTGTACCTACATATAAAGTTGTATCTATGTATTGATATGTACCGAAGCGAAGCGAGGGCGGGCCACTAGTTTATTATAAAGTTTGGCCGCGTGGTGCAGGCAGAGTAGAATTCGTACCACCCCATGTCTGCTCGTGGGTATCGTACGAGGCGATTAAGGGTTTCCGGGAGGTGGGCAGCAGCGCCTCCCGTGTTGACAACATAGTCCAAAATACAAACTGCGGTCACCAACCTATGTGACTATGGGCAAGTACCCCCCATGGCAGTCTTGTGGCGTGCCCTGGGGGAGGCCTACGTTCAGCAGTGGACTGCAATAGGCTGATAATGAAAAAGTTTTTAATTTTATAAGTATTAATACGAAATTTTAGTCATAATGAAACTAATAGTAATATCCAGCGTTAAATAAGGCATAAGGTAGGTTTTTTTCATTCGTTGGTATTTACTCCGGATTTTTAATAAACGTAGTACATACCTACTATCTAACAGGGCCAGGCTATGAATCTTTATTAAGTACTTAATATCTTTAGTACATATGTATTTACATATTATGATTTTCACTGCACACCCTGCAGACCTAAGATCAAGACTCACTTCCGGACCTGAAAAATACTCCGCTCTTCCATCTCTAAACATGACTCAAACCACGGGTGGTCCTACATAACAACAACAAAACATGAATAATAATTTACAATGAAATAATGTTTCAAATTAACCATATGACTTGTAATTAGGAAACCCTTCATAATATCTTTTGATTGGAGTTTCTTGGTCCCCCGCTGCGGCGGACATTTTGTAAGAAAACCACGACAGTGGCGCCCCACGGGCGCGCACGGTTGATTGGTGGAACTAATTCATGAAAATTACTATCGAACTAGTGACTCGCCCTTGCTTTTTCTATTTCTTAAGCCTTGGTTTCCATAGCGTACTTACGTAATACATTGGATCGCCATATGACGCTATGTAATAGTTATAAAAAAATAGTCAGTAATAGTTTGAATTTTGAATTTTTTTGAATTTTAAGAAATCTGATTTTAAGATAGACCTCTAGTTACTTGGTTTCGAGACGTTTAGGAGATTTTACATAACATTTTAGATTTACTTATACCTACTAATTTGTTCCTTGGTTCCGAGACTTAAAGAGATTTTACTCAACATTAATTTTAGATTTACTTAGTATTAACTTGTTTCTTGGATGACAGCTAAACTTATTTATTTTGGGCATTAACGCAAACTATACTAAGCTGCATTCGTCCAAAACCCATTCCAATCCGAATGTAAGTATAATTTCAAATACGTATCCGTGCTGATGTAACGCACATCAACCTATTGCAGTCCACTGCTGGACATAAGCCTCCCCTAGAATACGCCACAAGGTTACTGCCACAGGGTTTTGTTCATAGTCACCACGCTGGGCAGGCGGCTTGGTAACCGCAGTGTGATTTTCGGACAATGTTGTCAACACGGGAGGCGATGCTGCCCACCTCCCGGACACCCTTAATCTTACGATACCCACAGCCACGGATAGACATAGAATGGTGCTATTCTTTTCTGCTGACACCACATGGCTGTCTGCTGATTTTATCATACATAAAAATCACGCCTCTTTCCCTGCATGGTAGGCAGAAATCACGGATCTCCAATTGCTACGATCCTGACACACCTCTTTCGCTTCATGTACTTTCATGATATTTTTGGTTTGATTTTATCATACCCGCGTGAATACATTAGGTACGGACAGAGAGGCATGCAGCTAATGTGTTGAAGCATGTACTATTACACACCCACTTTTCACCAGTTAGCCTACTAAGTCCCACGTGGTAAGGGGTGAGCCTACCGCCGCTTTTCGGGCACAAATACAACCGGTACCAGTAACGAATCCAAATGGGAACTCTTTCCGAGTCCGTCTAAATAAGTGCCATACGTTATAAGCGTCTTAGTATTAGTATTTAGCTGATGCAGGAAACGTGAACTAATAAAGCTCTCTCTTTCTTTCCCAGGACATGGACCTCATCGAGGTGCTGTGGAAGCAGGATGTGGACATGGGATACTCCCTGGAGGACCCCATGCAAGTTGTAAGTGCAATAGATTCTAGACCCAAGCTAGTGAACTCTACCCTACATCTATTAATATTCGTACCTTCGGCAGAAGAACGGCACAATTGCATTTTGTGTTCTATGGTAGAACATGGGTATTAACCGGATCGCCTGAGAGAATATTTTGGCACCTCATCCGTTGATTAACGATGCTCATCGGTGACGAAGTTCAAGATAAATTTTAGCTAACTACAAAATGTCCCAAATGTTTGATAAGTAGCTTACCTACACGACACTTCACTTGGGAGATTGAGAAGGGGGCCCTTATACTACACCTCAACTAACTCTCAAGCCGTCCAATTAAGTGCCATGCACAAAACTGATGCGCTTCTACTTCAGTTTGTGATTGCCAGTGAAACGCATCGTTTGTTAATCTATGGAAAACCTCGTTTAATTTTTTGTTTCAACCCTCTTCTATTATATTAGGAGGGTCCTCAAGCCACCAAGGTTCTCGATGATCAAGTGGAGAAGGAGCTGAAAGCAGCTGAAGAAGAGCTGCAGAAGAAGAAAGAGGAAGAGGATAGCATCGAGAAGGTGAAGGCCAAGCTCTTGGACGAAAAGGAGGTAAGAATTTAGTTATTCTCAAGGTAAAGGTACTGAGGTAACAAATATAGAAAGTAACATAAACAAGCTTAAATTTATAAAAAACTTTTTTTTAATACGCTTTTATTATCTATACTAATATTATAAAGAGGAAAACTTTGTTTGTTTGGTTGTAATGAATAGGCTCCGAAACTACTGGACCGATTTCAAAAATTCTTTCACCGTTAGAATCCTTATTGGACCTGGATGAACATAGGCTATAAGAATTTCCCGATATTCCCACGGGAAGGCGACCAACGGGAATTTAATATTTTTTACGAAAACCGCTATACATATGAAGCTGAAATCGGGCATATATGTTCATTGGGGACAACGAGGAAGGACTAAAAACGGATTTCCCGAAATTCCCAAGGGAAGGGGACAAATGGGAATTCAAACGGATTTCCCGATATTCCCACGGGAAGGGGACAAACGGGAATTCATTTTTTTTACGACAACTGCGATACATATGAATTTGAAATTGGACCTGTATGTTCATTAGGGACTGCGAGGGAGCACTAAGAACGGATTTCCCGAAATTCCTATGGGAAGGGGAGTTACGGGAATTTAATTTTTTTACGAAAACAGCTATTTATACGAAGCTGAAATCGGATTAGGGCTACAAGGAAGCTCTAAGAACGGATTTCCCGAAATTCCCACGGGAAGGGGACCAACGGGAGTTCCAAATTTAAACGAAAACCGCTGTACCTACATATAAAGTTGTATCTATGTATTGATATGTACCGAAGCGAAGCGAGGGCGGGCCACTATTTGTTAATAAAATGAACTGATCGAATCAAACGAGCCCAAACTCGATGGAGTTGCGTCGTTTAATTACACAGTTCCTATGGCCACCTTCCAGCTCCATCATCAGATCAGCTCTATATCATAATAATATTGCATTGTCATTCGATTCATACACGCATGCAAAATTTCGGCTCAATCGGAAACCGGGAAGTGGATCAAATTTAACTTGCAAGAGTTGGTTACAGGCAACGGGACAGGTGAAACTAAATAAAAGCTTATAAAATTGACAGTCGACAAATAAGTTGTGTATGCTTTTATGTCAAATAAATAATTACATTTTCACTATACGTGTATGTACTGATTGTGTTCATAAAGGATATCTCACAGGAGACAGATGTTAATGACCAGTGACAAGTTGCTAGCTCATCGCCTGAGAGAACGCCCCCGAGTTCCTTAGTCGACTCTTACCACATGCACGGAAGGAGATGCAGCTGATGTATTCTAGTGTAGCCCCGCATCAACACACAGGTTATTTATTCTACTTTACTCGAAAATTGGTACGTCTATCTAGCTATCATCATCATCATCAGCCCATTGCAGTCCACTGCTGGACGTAGGCCTCCCCCAGGGCACGCCACAAGACTGCCATGGGGGGTATCTGGGGTATTGGGGGGCAGGCGGGTTGGTGACCGCAGTTTGTATTTTGGACTATGTTGTCAGCACGGGAGGCGCTGCTGCCCACCTCCCGGAAACCCTTAATCGCCTCGTACGATACCCGCGGGCAGACTAGGGGTGGTACGAATGCTACTCTGCCGGCACAACGCGGCCAGCTATATCTAGCTATATGTCAGGATTAATTGTTTTCGGGCTTCTAGTTTAGTATTAATTCAGTGATTATTTCAGGACGACCCCTGGGCTGGCCTTTCATACACCGTTGATACCGAGACCGGTAAGTACTAAAATAAATAAAATACACAAACCTTTGCTCATTCGCTGCCGGCAGATTTTCTGTGCCGTCAGCGCCACCTCTAGAAAACTATGAAGACGCAAATATGTAGTCGACGGCAGTGAATGTGTAGGTGAACCATGCATGATAGCTACTTTACGTCTTTATCGACTAGTTAAAACTTAAAACAATTCGTATGCAACAGGCAAGAAAATATTATGTAAATAAGCTTTATTTGTTGATTGTTTCTGTTATTGTATACGTACTTACTATCTATTTTGTTTTTGATACTTCGCTAGATTGGAAACTTTCGATAAATTCTGATCCGAAAAGGTAGAGAACCTATACACCAAATTTGAGATTCGAAATCACATGTTTATTTTTCCCGATAGTATGGAGAATTTAAAAATATTCAGAAATATACAACTTGAAAAATAAATTATTTCGAGTCTCAAATTTGGTGTATAGGTTCTCAAGTGGGCTATAGCTTTTCTAACATACCCTTTTTGTTACACCCTGTATATACATATAATAAAATTGTAACGGATTGATGTTTGTGCTCGCTAATCTCAGAAACGGCTGAACCGATTTCGATGCAGTTTTCAGGAATATATTGTGACGGGTCCCACATAACATATAGGCTACTTTTTATTCCGGGAAAATATTTTTTTCCCGGATAATTTCGACATTTTGTTTTTTCCGCAGTCCACGCGGGCGGAGTCGCGGGCGTCCACTAGTTATACATATATTAGTAGACGCTTGCGAATTCGTCTGCGTAAATTTTTAGGATTCCCATTCCCGTGGGAATCTCGGGACTTTTCTTATCGGATGCCTACGTCGCATACAAAGAACACACCCTCCAAGTTTTAGGTGTCTATGATCTGCGGTTTAAACTGTGTGTTGATCCGTCTGTCATTCAGAACAAACCATTTAATTTGTGAAGATATTTAAAATGTAAATGATTATCTATTTGCTTCAAACATACATACATACATACATAATAAACACGCCTTTATCCCTTACGGGGTAGGCAGAGCACCAAGGGCCGACAGAACCACATGGTGCCACTTCTGACTAATTTTGAGGGTATAGTTGAGATGTACAAGTTCGGTTAGTAGTGACAGGTGGTCAGCCCATCGCCTACAAAACACCAAGACCCTCTTGTCCCTCTACTGACTTGTACAGTATGCCCGGGAAGAGAAGCAGCTGTAGTATTATACGTTTTTTTTTCACTCCCAGAGCAGCATAGAAGAGCATTGCTTCAAACATAGTATGTACAATAATCGTTTAATTACATTAATTAGATCTGAGACATGATTCGCTCAAAAATATGGCAATCAATTTGAAAAGAACCTCCATAGTTTTACTTATTTTCAGTGGAAAAACCAGGATATAAGGAAAATTTTATCCCAATAACGGCCGATTTTTCTGATAGTCAGATAGGTCTATTATCTTGACCAAGTTGCATCAAATACAGCATCAAAATGCATCTGATAAAACTCATCTAAGTCATCAGCCTATTGCAGTCCACTGCTGGACGTAGGCCTCCCCCAGGGCACGTCACAAGACTGCCATGGGAGGTATTTGCCCATAGTCACCACGCTGGGCAGGCGGGTTGGTGACCGCAGTTTGTATTTCGGACTATGTTGTCAACACGGGATGCGCTGCTGCCCACCTCCCGGAAACCCTTAATCGCCTCGTACGATACCCACGGGCGGACATGGGGTGGTACGAATTCTACTCTGCCGGCACCACGCGGCTCAAAGTCCATGCACATACATAACCAAAATTTTATTATTTTATAACAATTTATCGTATACAGGTAACAAAAAGGGTATGTTAAGCGAAAAGCTATTTAAATAGCCCACTATAGAGAACCTATTTACAAAATTTGAGATTCGAAATCACATTTTTATTTTTAAGATTGTATGAAAATTTCTGAAATATTTAAAAATTCTCCATACTATAGGGAAAAATAAACATGTGATTTCGAGTCTCAAATTTTGTGGATAGGTTCTCTATAGTAGGATATTTACATAGCTTTTCGCTTAACATACCCTTTTTGTTACACCCTGTATACGAGTAGGTACCTATACGCACATAATATACAGCGCGTTTGAACATAACTTGGGGTAGCCAACAATACTTTCCAAATAATGCTTCCGTTGCCATTGAAGCACTGTCATATAGCATTATGATTAATTAATGTTGCCAGCTACATCTCAATCCTCGTGGGGTTGCCAGTACCATTAATAATCCCATTGTAGTACAATTCATGGGATTTTATGCTCCGAGCTTGAATTTTTTACGGTGCAAGTCGAGTACTCATTTTATTGTATCTATACGTAGTTGTTTACTGATGCGGGGTTTCACTAGAACACATCAGCTGCATCTCCTTCCGTGCATGTCGTAAGAGTCGACTAAGGAACTCAGGGGAGTGATGAGCTAGCAATTTGTCCCTGATGTTTCACCTCACCAGCCAGGCAATACTAAATGTGGCAATAGGTTCTCCGTGATCTTGATTTCTGGCTACCCCCATTACGGTATAACAGCCGTGTCTATACAGGGTGTAAAAAAGACTACAATGTTTTTTTAATACCTCGTATTCTTTGTAAGGTTACGATCATTTTCTTCTATGGAACCAACCCTGGGAAACGACAAAAAAAATATGAAAAAATACCTGTCATTTTATTGCAAGCAATGTATTCGTTTGATGCGCAAAGTACAAATGTACCTACAAAACTAACATTATAACATCTTTAAACATTGTGCTGAGGGATTCAGCTTTGTTTGCCGAGATTTGGCTAGTGTATAGCTATCGGGATGAAGAATAACGTTGCCAATATGTAATTTAGAAAAGAGATGGTAAAATTCGTCATCCGAGTAATTGACCCGGTGGCTCAGTGGTGAGAGCGCTGGCACGCGGAATGCAGAGAGGTCCCACCGGGGTGAGGAATTTTTTCCATTTCTTTATTAATAATTTTATAATTATAACATATAAACGGCTACTTATCTGGAAAATAATTTACATGGCTGCATGCTGCATGTTAATTATAATACCCTATAAAAGCTACATTTTATGTCTAAGGTGCATTCCTACTGTTTATATTTCTACGCCAATTGTAGGCAGAACATAGTGATTCATATTATTATGCCCATGTAACATCTGCATTATGTACCTACCACACCTATGTTTACAAATAAAGAAATTTTGAACTTTGAAAATATCTTGGAAACCCGTGGTTTCCCAGGGGTACTTCCATAGAAAAAAATGATCGTGATGTTACAAAGAATACGAGGTATTAAAATAACAAAGTTGTCTTTTTACACTCTGTATGTATGTGCGGAAGCCCGCGTCTTCGTCTGCGTGATCTAGCTTATGTGTTATTCTGTTTACTACTGTTAAATTTAATTAAACTCTATTGGATAGTTTAAGGAAACATCTTATACCTACTAGTGGACGCCCGCGACTCCGTCCGCAGAAAAAACGAAATGTCGAAATTATCGCGGGAAAAAAATATTTTCCCGCGATAACAAGTAGCCGTTGTGTTATTCTGATATTATGTAAGCTATATTATTGTAAAGTTTCATCAAAATCCATTCAGTAGTTTTTGCGTGAAAGAGCAAGAAACATCCATACATCCTTATATAAACTATCACATTATACAGGATGTAACAAAAAGGGTATGTTAAGCGAAAAGCTATGTAAATAGCCCACTATAGAGAACCTATCTACAAAATTTAAGACTCGAAATCACATTTTTATTTTTCAAGATTCTATAAAAAAATTTGAGATATTTAAAAATTCTCCATACTTTCGGGAAAAATAAACATATGATTTCGGGTCTCATTTTATGGATGGGTTCTCTATAGTGGGCTATTTACATAGCTTTTCGCTTAACATACCCATTTTGTTATACTCTGTATAATATTATGAGGATTGGATATCCATGTTCTACACAAAAATATAAAAATACACATAAATTGTAGTAAATATAATGTATAAAGACGCGAGCTTTTATCTGAAATTAATTTCTTCCAGCTAACCTCCAAATCTAAGACTGATGTTATGTCACAAATATGGAGATTGTAATTTCACTGAATTACCCACAGCTTCGGGGGATTTTCGATTTCAGGAATTAAAAGTATGTAGGTACCGAGATTCTCATTGAAATTGACTAAGTAGGGTACTAGAGAAAAACTCTGATGAGAAATGTCGGATATGGTTAATGGGACAATGCACATGTATGTAAAATTAACTAGGTACGTACCTATACGTAGTAAAATATAATATTCCATTACATAATTAAGTACCTAGGTACCTATCCGAAGTTGCCACTTCTTCATTGGTGTGGTAACTTTAGCTGGAATACAATTGCTGGATATAGGCATCATACGTTCAATCCTCTATTGGAACTATATAAAAGCGGATTATTATACGTGAACTATAACCATTGTAGTTCCACAATAGCAACTCGGCCGTCAAAGAGATTCGATATTTGAAAAATTCATAAATATCCCCAATTTCGAACAAAAAATAACACACGAGAGAAAGAAAGAGAAAAAAACCGAGTATTAATCACAGAGAACAGAGCCCGACACGATGACTTGTGGAAAAGTTGAATTTGAAAATCGAAACGCGCCTGTCACTCTCCGCCGATATCCAGAACATGTTGAGACGTTCGATTGTTCTCGTTCGAAAATTAGAAGCGAGATTTCGAACGTCGCATTAAATGCGCGGGTCGCGTTATGTTGGTACATTTCGTGCTCATTATTGGTCAGCCGGCGCGCCGCTTCGTTCAAAAACGTGTCCTTTTAAGTTTTTGGTAGATAATCGACTTTTATTATCGAGTTTTTTTTCTCGAGGGCCCCCTTTGTTCTCGTCCCGGGGTTTTTCGATGGTAATTCGAAATGTGTTTTCGATGCATAAAATTTCAACTTTGCGCCCTGAAAAAGTTGTTGTAAGCCGGCTATTTGTCATCTTTTTGGCATTCACATTATTACGCTGGGCTGAGGTCGTGACATATAAGTAACTTGTTATTACCAGCGGCTCCGTCTGCGTAGACTATTTAAAAAAAAAAACATCCCTGGATTGTTTGCTATATATGGACTTATCATCAAATTTCATCAATATCAGCTCTGTCTATTCTGTTGGAATAGAGTTTTAGTTTTTACGAGTTGGTTTTTACCTTGTATGCATTTGTGCTTTCTCTATGTAACTGTGAATTTACTGTACTTAGGTATACATATTTACATAGACTGTGTTCTCGAAATGGTTTAGGTAGAACTGTGCGTACAATAAAGAGAAGAAAAGAGTAGTAGTGGTAGGTAGCAGAATATCTAGGAAAGTACATAGGATAAACGTTTACTAAGAAATATCTCATTCACGCACAGTAAAAACTTCATAACGAATCGAAAGAACAACGCCCGCCCAATAGATCTAGTATACCTATTCCTAATTCAAATAGAGAAATAGTACCAACCCAACCGAATGTACGTCACACAATTTTTTTTAATAAACAAAACTAAGGACGTCGCGGCCGAAACAGCCGAGTCACTGGAGTAATGATTGCGATGCATTCGGCCTCCTCTGGGGATTGGAGTAGGCTGCACGAAACGTATAATTCCTTTTGCTGCTGTCGCTTGTAAAAAAATATGTATAAATTGGCGCGAAATTTTCGAACAGTAGCTAGATGTAGCTAATAAATAAAATACCACAAGGTGCGTCTCAGGCAGGAACTTGGTAATACTCAGGGTTTCTATCTGTAAAAACGAAAATATTGATTCGAATTAGGTATTTTAAAGACAATTATTATAAGATACCTACGTTAATTAAATACTAATAATCCTGTGCTGATGTCTCACTAGATTAGGTAGGTACATCAGCTGCATCTCCTTCCGTGCATGTCGTAAGAGTCGACTAAGGAACTCGGGTATTCTCTCAGGCGATGAGCTAGCAACTTGTCACTGGTCATTTCCATCTGTCCCTGAGATCTAGTTTATGATCCTGCAGGAACATGGCCGTGCTGTAGGTATATTTTGTATATTTTTACTCAATAAAATAGTGGAATACATTTCAAATGAGCTACGATTCTTACGAAATTCTATCGCCAACAAACCCTCCTCAATCTAAAGGGGAAGCTACCCTTATATACTGAAGGGGACATAAGGGGCTGCCTCCCCTATGTATTAACGATACGAGGCAATTTGATATCGAAACCAGGGGACTGGATATATTATACTATTAATATTATAAGTGTGTAAGCGAGACTATTACTATGTTTGTATGTTTGTTAGTTTTTTGTGCAAGAACTTTTAGGGAAAAGCTGAAGAATCACTACCTGTCCATTATTTGAATATGCTGTCATTTGTTTCTCTCCTTTTTTTTCTCAATGTAGTTATGTAGTTTCTTAGAATTTGTTTAATTGCACATGTTACCCTGTTGTTAACAATTTCTCTTTACTTGCTTGGCTTGCTGTAAGAGATCTCTGGTAGAGATAAGCTTGCCATTGTACATGCATCTTTTCTTTTATGTTGTATGCCATATTTCTTTTTGTGTATGTGCAATAAAGAATAATAATAAGTAATAAAAAGTAGTGGAAGAACTTCGTCCGCACGTAAATTTCCATGTTTTACAAAAGAATAGGGTCGTTTACGGTTTTTTTTTATTTGTATTTATATCGAAAGATCATAAAATAAAAGAAACATTTGCGAAAGAAAAACTTCGCTAGCGTGAAAACTTTCCGGGATATAACGATTTCATAATCACAATTTTAGACTTGCCAAAAAACGCTCCATACAAACGGCTACCACAATTATGATGTCACTCTTTGTATGCCCGTAAAAGAACTTTTGTTCTACAGCTATATAAATATTGCGTTTATAAATATGGTCACAAAGCAAAATTGCTGTAAATGATGCAGGTGGACATGTGATGTTGTAATTTTCAATTAATTTCACATTTGTAAAATGGACTTGCCCACTTAACTTTGAAGGCTTATTACTACCTCATTTGGACACTTAATCAAATTGTAATTTTACAGATAGGTATGATTTTGATGATTTATTCTAATAAGTATAAAATGTCATTAAAATTAAACCATAGTAAACATCCCTATTTAAACATTGTGTAAGCTAATCTAAATTTGACAAATATTACATTTGCCTGTCAAATGTCACTTTTAAACAATGTCTAAGTATAAACGCGATTTTGTAATAACACCATAGAAAGATCGTATCGTTAATTTCCGTTCCCGTGGGAATTTCGAAAAATCGTTTCCTATCGTATGCCTACGCCTACGTCATACATAGAACACGCCTTTCAGGTTTCAGGTCTCTGCGATCAGCGGTTTAGGCTGTCAGTCAGTCAGTCAGGTCAGGACAAAAAATGCTATATGCCTAGATTAAAAAAGAAATCGAAGCTGCTCTAATTCCGTCCTATCATACGAGTACCATAGGTTAGACTTAATTACGTCAATGAGCGCGCTAAATCTACGATTCCTATTGGAGGAAACGTATCGATAATTTAACGAACTTCGCTGTCGCTTCATTGTTAGGTCATTGACTAAGCTAATCGCGCTATTGTCGAACGTATTTATCAAAGCACCGCCACAACCAAAAACGTTACGTTATGCACATTTCGAATCGCGCTAAATTTTGACAGCGTTTAACGCCAAAAGAGAGACGTTGAAAATGTTTGAAACTGTCGAATGAAGTGTTCATTAGACTACATATAATGAATGTAATAAATATTGAAGAGTTCAAATAGGTACTTAGGTAGGTAGATACCTAATAATCTGATGGCTAGAGCACTCTGCTAAGTTTTCGACTTAAAAGTGCCTATAGTCTCTAATTATGAACTCAAATGAAATCGTACTATCGTAAACAACATTTTTTACAAAGCCACCTACAAAAATTATCAAAACCTTTAAACTCACGTTTAGCTGAATATTTGACGGAGCGTTTCCACATTTAGAACCTGGAAAATTGGCCTGTGACACGAGTCGCTTGTTCGACTAGGTATACGTTGTCATTTCGCGCGATTCCCTCCAGGGTAGAAAGTGGGTAGACCTTGTGGGTAGATCTCTAGTCAGCAGCAATAACTCCATGGTAATACGTGATATCATCATGTGCGCGCGGTTTTCATTATAGGTACTTAGTATATCTATATGTTGGAAGGTTTTTTCAAAGTAATTTTGCTTATTTTGCTTATTGTACCTGTGTTTGTAGTCTATGTCTGTTTCAAAGTGAAAGTAACTGTTTCAAGACGTAGGTAGGTAGCTAATTGGGGTGATTTTGATTAGCAAATATTAGGTAGGTTATTTCTTTTCTTAAAAAACTTTTAATCTATACAGGGTGTAACAAAAAGGGTATGTTAAGCGAAAAGCAAATAAACATGTGATTTCGTGTCTCAAATTTTGTAGATAGGTTCTCTACAGTGGGCTATTTACATAGCTTTTCGCTTAACATACCCTTTTTGTTACACCCTGTATAGCGTAGCGTATTACTCAAGACAACATATCGGATATTTATTTAATAACCACCTTAATTAGCTAACCTACCCTGTTATTATAAAAGAATTTAAACATTGCCTAAATTTGACAGACATTCATATTTTGCTGTCAAATGTAATTTTTAAACAGTGTCCAAATTTGGCCGCGCTTTTGTACTAAGTACTATTAACACCCCTAAAATCTAGTTTAGAGCCTACCCTCAAGAAAAGTGATTGGGGGGACAATACTGACAAAAATAAATATGTAATAGGTATTCTATTCTAAGGAAAACCCTATATTTAACATGACAAAGAAAGAAAAACTCCAACGCTCCCGCGAAAATCAATACGAGGAACGTGCCCAAAATCAAAGATGGCGTCACAGAAGCGCGGGAAAGCTCGCAGCCATTTCATTAAAATAAAAACAGAGCCGCGACCATTAATAAAGGCTGGAAAAGATTAATGTCGGCCCGGCACAATGCGTAATAAATTAAACCGGGATATAAATTTCCTTCACAAAGGGCGCGCTACCCCTGTCGGCCATTTTGGATTCAGGCCGCCTCTGATTGGTCGGTTCGGTTTCTAATCAATAACTTGCTATGTAGAGTCGAAATGGCGCAACGACTCTTTGGTGACATTTGAAATTGAGCTGTAAGGTCTTTGTCTTAGATGCGATGTTTGTTCGTAGTGATGTTTGGTAGCCTAAGACAAAAATTTCTTTGAATAAAATTAAACTTTTTTGTATTAGTAGAAGTAAAAAATCATGGAGTATTAATAATCTTGCTTTAATTACTATGTCGTGAAACTAGTTTTTATTAATTTTAATACAGTTATCATCTTAGCATAACTCACTTAGCAACACTCATTGAAATACCAACCGTAAACCAAAGGTCTTACGTATCATTTTAGATTGCGAATAGCATTCACATACGATCTTAATACTTGATAGTTAATTCTTCCTGTACAGATTGTGGTTTGGATTTCAGACTTTGTGGTGATAAATATAGAGTTTATTTGAGATATGTTATCATTTTAGATCGGTATCAAAACTTGTTTTAAATCAGTCTTTTGGAGCAGGACTACGTTTTTATTTACTTGTAATAATTTTATATCATGTTGGTATCCTGTAGGAAATTCAGAAATTAAACTTAATTTATAAAATTATTAATAAACTAAATTTTATAAGTATTTCGGTATTTATACCTACTTATATCTGTATAGCCTGTACTGTAGGTATCATTTTAGTATATAATATTTTATTTTTGAAAAATACCTGGTAGCTTATGTTCTTCCGGTCGCTAAACGTCAAAAGACTACCTACTACGCGACCGATTCAAAGAGACCCTATTCTGTAATCAAGCAGTATGGTGCACTGACTTTTTAATCTAGTAAATACCAAATGTCAATTTTGACAGCGACTATCCAGCGATTGCGACCGGTTGCAAGTTACAAAATAGCCTGCCGAATCTCTATCTACCGTTATACAAAGAACACAGCCTCCAAGTTTCAGGTCTCTAAGATCGGTTTAGGATGTACGTTGATCCGTCTGTCGTTTAGGTCAAAGCATTTTATATATACAGGGTGTTTGTGACAGCCAAGCAAATATTGATACCATGACTTCAGACCATGATTCTGAGGCGGAAAACACTGAAAATTTTCGCAGGAAAATTCCAAAATTTTCAGACATTTTTTCATATTTTCAGGGAAAAAATAGTTTCGTTCGTTTAATTAGGCCTTACATTTTAAAACTTAGACTTTAAAATAAAAGTTTTACCAAAAGATAATTTTCAAAAAAAAGTTGCCTTGAAAAAAGTTCAAATAAATGATCAACCCTAATGGAGAGTCACAAGTGATCCAAATAACAGCAATGTGTCACACAATAACCAAAAAGGCCATTTAATTAGTCACAGGATCGCCCGATACAATTGGCGCGGAGAGCAAAGATTACTGATAATCAAATCAAAAATACTCGTACATTACCTGCGAGTAATAACACTGTCGTATAACTCAACACAATGGTACTTATTTAGCATTTCAGTATTTGCCTGGCTGTCACCCACACCCTGTATAGATAGATATAGTTATTCAAGAAATAATGATATCTAGAGGTTAAGAAACACTGCAATAGACGTTTAATATTCACCAAAACAATAGATTTACCCAGATGAAGTCGTTGGCGTCCTTTTCCTTCAAATCAAATCAAATGTGTTTATTTGTGGATCATAGGTTAGGAACAGATGTTATATACAGGGTGATTTATGGTCGTCAACGTTTCCGAAAACTACGGAATCTCCTCATCATCACGATCATTTTTCTCCATGGAAGCATACCTGGGAAGTGTCTGGTTCCCAAGATATTAGGGTCCAAAGTTGAGTAAATAGACTGCGTTTTTCTGCATGTTAAGTGGGACCTGTCACAATATATTCCTGAAAACTGCATCGAAATCGGTTCAGCCGTTTCTGAGATTAGCGTGCACAAACATCGATTCGTTACAATTTTTATACGTATATAGATATTATTATTATATTAGTATATAGACGTTGTCTATTACGAAGATTAATTTCACTATGTTAATTACCTGACTGTGCCAGAAGGAGGCGATACTCGTAAGATTGTCGCATTTGATCTTGAGAGGTATCATTAAATTCGTTTTTGTCGTGAGATATGACACTGGGTCAAAAATTTTACGAAGTCGCATTATTTTTCTTGAAGTAAATGAGGTTATTTTAATAAGTGCATAAAAGGAAACACTCCTATTATCCATTCTGTTTAAAAAATTGCTTCTGTACCATTATCGATGGCTAAAGTCAGGTAGAGAGTGCAAAAAATTATGCGGTTTCGGCCGAACCCTTTCTTAAAAGGGTGCTAATGTATGCCAATTGTCGGCTTTAGGCTTTTTTTGTGGTTAAAATGAAATTACTTTACAATATTTTTATTTATGGCCGGCGAAGAGTTGGTTAATTGATTTTGTACGTTTACTGAAGAGGCATATTTAAAAATTATTGACAGGGAATGAGGGATTCGAATACAACTGTAATTATTTTAGTATTGAGACTTTGTCGCCTAAGCTTTTTTGCCCAATTAAAAAAGTAATTTTGGAAAACGCTGAAATAGCTATGTAGATTAGGGTTGCCATCTAAAAACTTTGAAAACCAGGATTTGAAGAAGAAATACCAGGACATTTCGATTAAAATGCCAGAACTATATACTTCTGCGAGTCCAGTGACAATACGATTGAAGAGAGTTAGTGGCGTGCGAATTTCAAAACATATTCAGTCTTTAACACATTCAGTGCCGGCGACTACGTAGGTATTTGCGTCTTTTAGGCTTTCTAGAGGTGCCGCTGACACTTATTTGCGTCGTCGCAATAGGCGTTGACCTAATGTCAGCACCCTTAGAAAATCTGCCGACAGCGAATGTGTCAGGACTCTAAAACTCAGGGTGATGCTTAAAAACTATCCAGGACAGCCCAGGACATCCCAAAAAGTAGGACATAACCTGGGAAAACAGGACGGTTGGCAACCCAATAAATTTTATGTAAATTAGAAGGAAAATGGATGCATTTTTATGACCATACCAAACTATTTCTACCAGACCATACTAAACTACCAAACTATCAACCCATATTTTACCCCTTTAAGGTTAAAAATTCTTCAATACTCAATCATTTATTGCATTCATATGTAGTTAAGCATCTTAATTAATAATTAACAGATAACATATGACCCTGTTGGGCACAGCAACATGTTTTTAGTGTGGTATGCAGTCTGAAGCATTTCACAGTCAATTAATACGGGTTCATTTAAGGTTCAATTTTAAATTCAAAATTTCAAAATCGCTTTCAGCCAATTTCTATAACTGATCTAGACAGATTTTTTGCATATCTCAGATTTAATCTTCAATTGTTTTCATACAAAATTTCAAATTAGGAATAAAAAAATCCGAGATTATTTTCATCTCTCGCATTGAAATCCGTCGTAAAAGGAAGTCATCGCGATACAAATTTTACGGTTTTAAATCCCAGTTAACGGTTAGCTACGACTGCATCTATACTATAACGTCAGTCATAACATTGTCATGTTTATTTTTCGAGATTATACTTATAACCATTCTAAACACCGAATCAACTCATGCAAACAACCCTCCATGTAGGAATTCTCGACCGTATAGAAGGTTTGATCTACCTAGCAGCTAATATTTATAGCAATTCGCTTATCATACCCCTTTTGGTACACTTAGTGTAGGCTGTATGATCCTATTTGCCGTAGCCTCTCGAACGCAAAAAAAAAAGTTCAAATCCGAAACCGCTGATTGGTGATGACACGGCGCCCGTGACGTCATCGTGACTATCGTCTGCTTGAGCTCCAAACCTCCGAAAACCTTTGATAAGCTAAATAACTCACGTCATGCCTTATTTGGGTATAAGTCCTTGAACCCTCAGGTACCTTCCTGTGTTAATGCGGGGCTTCACTAGAATACATCAGCTGCATCTCCTTCCGTGCATGTCGTAAGAGTCGACTAAGGAACTCAGGGACGTTCTCTCAGGCGATAAGCTAGCCACTTGATCATTTACACTAGTCCTCGGTACCTACATGTAATATGAAGACGCTAGATTACAAAAAAATATAATTTGTGTTCTTTATTGTACAAGACCCCAAAGTAAATACAGAGAAAATTACAAAACAAAATGCATGCAAGAAAGGGCTTGCGTTTGCAAGAGATTTCTTCCAGCATACCAGAAAATAAAGTGAGAAATGAATAACGAACACGGGTGTGTTACCAATGGGACAGCCAGAACTGCACGATCCTAGAGAATCCACAGCCTCGAGTACAGATGTTACTCATCAGCAACAAGTTACTAGGTTATCGTATAAGAGAAGGCACCTGAGTTCCATCTCCTCGCGACACGAAAGAAGATGCAGCCGATGTATCCTAGTGAAGCTAGGTTGACTTGAATTACTCAAAAACCCAGACTTGCCTAGAACGCCGAAAGCCGAGTTGATTACAATTAAAGCACACAAGCGACGTTACTTTCACTGGCCGGAAGCGCCGACATTTTCTAGTCACGCTGACGGCACAAGATGGCGGACAGTCATCGCTCATCAGCGCTTTTCGGGGACTCAGTGCAGTGTATTTAGAAAGGTGATGCTTGCATTGTATTAATGTTTATAAAATAGATTATAACTATTTGGAATGACTGGGAAACATTTTCTTTGGATTCGATATAGTTTAGGTTTGTGCTCGAAAAG
Organism: Carposina sasakii; assembly: GCA_014607495.2. NCBI lineage: Eukaryota > Metazoa > Arthropoda > Insecta > Lepidoptera > Carposinidae > Carposina > Carposina sasakii. The sequence continues at coordinate 4,358,985 of CP053177.1, read as the reverse complement.
CGGCGGTAGGCTCACAACTTGCTGCGTGGCACTTTCATGGGTGATAAGTGGGTGTGTAGTTTGCACACCTTTGCCTTACCTCTTACCACTAAAACTACCAGATTGATGTTATTTGGAACTAGTTCCTGGAACTATTTGTCGGACATGTTTGAAACAATAGGTACTAATGATTTGAAAAGGAATGGTAACTATATCCATGTAGTCTCATGATTTTTTAATTATTATTCTTGATTTATAATGAATTTTTTTAAGCCTCAATATAATGTAAATTTCTGTACTGTGCAAATCATTGAAACATACACTAAAATACAATTTTTGCTATCGCATCGCTTTAGATACGTATTACATACAGGACGGGATGTAGAAGTAAATATCTGTAGGTACCTAATTGTAGGTACCTACCTACTTGTAATTTTGCCAAGCCGTAGGTACTAATCGTAGGTAGGTAATTTCCTACCTTACTTAACTACTTCTGTATTTATTTATTTATAGTCAGTGTTTTTGCGGCAGGTACTAAATAGTTAATTTGCGAACATGGAGAACTATTGCGAATTGACAATAGCGCGCCGAATGGAACGAATATCGATTCGACATCGATTCTGTTTTAGACGAAATGAATAACAACAATCGATTACGCAGTGAGTCAATGTAATAATGTCTCATGGATGTTTCTGTTCCGTCCGGGAACCCTTAAAAATAGTCAATTATCTCCGAATCTATGACGATTAATGAAATTTGGTAACATTCCTGTGACAACGTGCGACGCTGTATATGGGGGGTCGAGGGGATTTTACGCATCGTGTGGTGAGGTCGTGAGAAGACATGTATTTTTTTGAAATAATGTCTCATAGACGAAAATTGATTTTCTAAAATTGAAAAAATACAGAAAAGTTTTTCTAATAAGAACCTAAAATAACATGTAAATCACTCAATAGGGCATTTGCATGGAAAACATGATAGGTAACATTTTTCACGCGATTCAACTCGCATTTTTTTATTTAGGCAAGTATATCATGATGAAGTTGTTTCTTTTTACCTACCTACCTTTTCGTGTCAAAAGCAAATCACTAATTTCGGAAAGACCTTACTCGTATATAGGGCAATGGTGAACCAACACAGAAAAAAAATCTGGTACCTAACCATAATCAGAATTCTGTAAGGCCTATAATTTTTTTTGTATGTGACCGTCAACTCTACATATGTATAGATAGTATATTAATCTACTATTCAATAGCAGTATTATTTTTTATTAAAGTTACCTTTATATTTTACTAGCGGCCACCCGCGACTTCGTTCGTTTGGAAAAGTTGGCGCTTAATTAATTATTAAATTAATGAAAACATAATGAATTTCATATATTACCCTAACACTATGTTTATAACTATAAGTAATTCGTATGCCACAGTTAAAATAATGCGATATTTTGTAAGTTAGATATACTTACCTACCCGCATCCTGTCATACAGTATGTGTCAATTGAGCGGAATATTTGTCAATTTAGGCCGATAGTTTTACAATCACCCAATTTTAGACTATACTGGTGGACGACCGTGTGGACTGCAAGTAAAATAAACAAAATGTCGGCTTAAAAATGTTTTTTTTTTCCGGGATAAAGAGTAGCCTCTGCCCTTTCTCATGATGATGACTGTGATGAGGATTATCTATCAGACCAAAAGAATAGATAAGCTCAAGCATACTCACATCGTCTCCCATCCTCTTCCCGGCCAAAGCAAGACTTGCTTAACCTGTGCAAACACTTCTCAATAATAATTATAGTAGCTCCACGTGTATACCTATCACATTATATATAGAAAACGCAATTACATTGAACCGTATAAATAAATATAGAACGCATAAATAATATCCTTTTGCCTGTAAAGAAAGAAACATTACGCAAAACCAGACCTTTCAACAGTATACATACGCCCATCCCGCTCTAATCCCACCAATGTGGCATACGTCGAAACGAGACGGTTATACGAACACACGGCTCAATTTCTGACCCCGCCCACAGGCGTTTTATTAGGCCGTCGAGCCAGTTGGCCGAGACAATGTAAAAAAAAAATACACTCGGCCAGTCTGAGCCGTGCAAGGGACAAAAAGGTTCTATCCCGGCTCCATTATTCCGAGGAGGCTGCAAGGAGCGGTATTCCTGTGCCTCTGCCGAAAAAAAGTGAAAATCATAGTGCCCGCGAAGTTGCCAGGTCATGTCCAGTGTGCTTTTTTTCGCGCCGTTTCGAGTGTTTTGAAAAAAGAATTTACAATTTGACAGTGACAGTGTGGTTTTTTAAATCTTCTTGCCGGAACTAATTGGTGATAGTGATTATTTTGATAAGAACTAGTGTTTTTTTGCGATCGGAGTTTCTATAGGTATGGACGTTTTACTTTTTTAAATTCATCATCTACTTTTCATTTTATTACACATATATGTAATTTTAAACATTCATTGGAAAAATTATTAGACCTATTAAAGGAAATTCTATTTCCTTTTAAGGAATCATATTGATTGCGGTGTTACATTTTACGATAAACCGGCTTAACAGATTTGGAAGAACCTACCCTAGCTGGACTTTATGGAGGCCTGTTATTTAAAAAACTCCAGAGGTCTATTTTTATAGATTCATTCATTCACGGCTTCGCTAGAAATATTAATTTTAATGGAGGTAAATTTTTCACGTATTTTACAGTGCATTCAAATTTTTTTATGTAGCCGTCATGTCCCACTGGTAGGCAAAGTCTTTCCACTTTTGAGTCGACACGTCTCGGTCTTTTGATAGCAAAAATCCACCCTGGCATTTAACATTTAGTAAAAATAATTCTATTAGATGAAATATTTGATTAGAACTCGCTGTAGACAATGAAAAAAAAACTAATGGGAACTAGTTCACAAAAGCACCTATGGTTTGATGCTTTTGAGATGCAGCTGATGTACTCTTGTGAAGACCTGCATCAGCACAGGAACTGAAATCATATTACATGGTTAAATATTCAAGTTTCCATATAAAAGACTTCAACGCGGTTACAAAAATGTCTAACTAATGGACTTTGGATTTGCAGTGGGTTTATCTCTATGCTTACTATAAATATATAATTTTAGAAGAGTATTTTTCCCGAAACCGACGGACATGTAGTTAGGTTAGGTTCTTCTTCTTCAGCCTATTGCAGTCCACTGCTGGACGTAGGCCTCCCCCAGGGCACGCCACAAGGCTACTGCCACAGGGGGGTTTTGCCCATAGTCACAACGCTGGGCAGGCGGGTTGGTTAGTTAGGTTAGATTATGTATAAAGAATTTATTGTGGATGCATCATCCACCTCGCCTCGAAAGAGTTATGTTTTGAACGTGCTAAATGGAGATCTTGTGACGTCTGCAGAGTAGAATGTCACCATCCCATGTCTGCCCGTTGAGATTAAGAGTTTCCGGGAGGAGGGCAGCAGCGCCTCCCGTGTTGATAATATAGTCCGAAAATCACACTGCGTCAACCCGCCTGCCCAGCGTGGTGGTGGAGTATGGGCAAAACCCCCCTATGGTAGTAGTCTTGTGGCGTGCCCTGGGGGAGGCCTACGTCCAGCAGTGGACTGCAGTAGGCTGAATGGCCTACCCCTATATGGGTGTGATCTATTTCTTATATCGTTTGAGTGGTTGTTTAAATGGAGATAAAGGACTGCTAAATTAGCGCTTTGCTTTATTTCATATTCATACTACCTGTTGCCCGCGATTTCGTATACTAGGTACATAATGTAGTTTATGTCCTTCTCTGTAGTTGCAATTTTATGTGTGCTGAATTTCAAGAAGATTAACTAAGTAAATAGGTAAACTTACTTTCGCGTTTATAATATTAGGTGGGATGAAGCAAATAAAACTTAAATATTTCGACCATATTGATGAAATAAATGAGGATCTATTTCTTATATCAGAGTTTTATCTGAGACCGATAAATTTGTTTTATCTATTTAAGTGCCTACCTATAAATACATTTAATCGAAAGATCATGTACTCGTATACGGAGAATAAATATGAAATCGATATTTATTGCCCTCAACAATGAGATTATGATGAATTTGATTCGACACTCCCCTGAGGTTTAAGATGCGCGCGCGCACGTCAGATTCGCTGATCGATCAAAGTGACATATTAACTGTCAAAATATTTGATAGTCTCTAGGGAAATAGGTATGGTATGTTTGAAATATATAATTATATGCATCTACTGCAGCTGCGAAGATAATATGTCGTGAAAACTAAGTAAAAGTATCAGGAATATTTTCGCTATTGTTGTGTTTGTGACCGAAACTAGGCTCGTTTGCTGTGTAGTGAAAATTCCCAACATTTTTGACTTGATCATGTTTCTTTGTAACCCCCGACGCAAAAACGACGGGGTGTTATAAGTTTGACGTGTCTCTCTCTCTCTGTGTGTAAATGTGTATGTGTCTGTCTGTGGCATCGTAGCTCCCAAACGGATGATCCGATTTTAATGCGGTTTTTAAAGTTTGTATTTATTGTAACATTGCTGAGTTATTTAGGTGTTCACCATAGGTACCTACCTCCTAGATATCTAGAAAAAATAAATATGTGATTTCGAGTCTCATATTTTATGAATAGGTTCTCTGTAGTCGGTTATTTTCGTAGCATTTAGCTTAACTTACCCCTTTTGTTCCACCCTGAATTATGTAAGGTTTGCTTAGCTTATCTACTTAATACGGTTCGAAAAGTGTCATACGAAATTCAGTAGCATTTAGTACTAATTTAAAGCATACTTAAACTCCCTTTGTATCAACTAAACCATTTAAAAACTATCGGATTAAAAAGTTAAAGCCCAAAATATAATACTTTTGGACGCCTGAGAGTGACTGCCATTGTCCTCGAGGCGGGCATTTAAAAAATAAAATTAAAAAAAGAAGTGACACATGGAATTTAAAATGAGAACAACCCACACTCGAATTGAAAGGTGCGTCTCAAGTGCCTACGGGCGCTGATGTCTTTGCCCTTTGGAGTTAGGATCGAGGGATGTTGTTGCAATACTTTTTAAATTGATTTTGAAAATCGAACGGGTTTTATCGTTGATTCTGGTTATTATTCCATGTTTTGTTTGTTTGGTTGCTTCTCTTGTGAACTACTCGTAATTCGCTGTTTTGTTTTTGATGGAGTTTGAGTGGTTGGTTTAAAATGACAGCTGTCATTTTAAAGGACATTTGCTAAATTAGCGCTTTGCTTTATTTCATATTCATACTACCTGTTGCCCGCGATTTCGTATACTAGGTACATAATGTAGTTTATGTCCTTCTCTGTAGTTGCAATTTTATGTGTGCTAAATTTCAAGAAAGATTAACTAAGTAAATAGGTAAACTTACTTTCGCGTTTATAATATTAGGTGGGATGAAGCAAAGAAAACTTAAATATTTTGACCATATTGATGAAATAAATGATCTTATTTAGTCATGGATGTTTCTATACTTATCTATGTATTTTTATACCGTTGCTTAGTACCCACGACACAAGACCTTAGGTATCTTAGTGTGGGACTAGGTTAATGTGTTGTGAAGTGTGTGAATATTTATTTATTTATTTAAGTTAACTTATGCTGATGCGGGGCTTCACTAGAATACATCAGCTGCATCTCCTTCCGTGCATGTCGTAAGAGTCGAATAAGGAACTTAGGGGAGATCTCCCATGCGATGAGCTAGCGACTTGTCACTGATATTTTACCCGCTATGCTATGGCTGTATGATTTCTGATTCTCGGGCCGTGTGTACATATATGGTATATAACCCAAAATTGATCCCATCAATATCAATTCAGCGGAACAATTGTTTCAATCGTCGTTCATTAGTCGGCCATCTTGTCAAATTACGCCCAACTCGACCGCATTCTTTCATAAATTGACCCACACGATTAATACAGCCGTCTCCTTCTAACACACACTGCAGTTAATAAACTAGAAGGAGATAGAGGAGCGTTTTTTCGAATCGCTTTTAAATTGGTCCGGTCCGGGATACAGTAACGTTTTTTTTTAATGCGGTCTTGTGATTGAACTCTTTGGTAAACCGCAGTGCATGGGAAAACCCTCGTATTTAATGTATTTGAACAGACTAAAGTTTGTTTCGTAGAACTCCTACGCCTGATTTCGGAACTAATATTTTTTGTATACAGTAATACTGATAATATGATGATGATGATGATCTCCGACCGTATTTCGGTCAAGGCGACCAATCTCTGAGATATTATAGTGCACAAGTGTGTGCGCAAACACAGATGCACTCTCTATTCCGTTACTCTCATATTCCGATGGGACGTAAAAGATAATGTACCTAGTCATATAGTAACTAGCGCCATCATCCAAAGAAACTATTTGGTGTAACACTCTAGCTATTTGCTGCGACTACGCACCTATATTTAGAACAAACTTAAATGCGCCCATGAAGAAATCCGATCTTAGTTTTACTCAGCTTACCTGCATATAAAACCACACGCATTAGAATCGCATCACATGTAGGTACCTGAACAAAATATTAAGTACTTATCTACCAAAACGGCCGATTGGTCTAGTAGGTAGTGTCCCTGCCTGCGACGCCATAGGTCCTGGGTTCGAATCCCGGTAGGTGCAAACATTGATATGATGAATATCAATGTTTGTTTCCGAGTCATGGATGTTTCTATACTTATCTATGTATTTATATACCGTTGCTTAGTACCCACGACACAAGACCTTAGGGATCTTAATGTGGGACTAGGTTAATGTGTTGTGTAGTGTGTGAATAACATCACTTCACGGCACATGCAATTTGATTTTAACAAAAAAATTACTCCCGCTCATTTCCAGTTTTTCCCGCCGAATGTCTAAAAAAAGAAACGTCAACATTTTTTTAATTTTGGCTCAATATTCAAACTTTGCCGCATACGAATCTACACAATGATTTGACTAAATCGCAGCATCATTACTCAAAAGACAAAGACAGATACAAGGTTTTTTTTCTCATTCGCTGGGTGTTAACATATTTTAAGGTTGGGGTCATTTTTTTCTTCCATATTCGAAGTCGACCACCAACCGTGCGAGTAATTAAATATCTTTACATATGTTTAGATAAGGGTATGGGATAAAAAGAGGTTTTTTAACGATCGAGCTTGCATTTGTATCTAACAGAAGGTGAGCTTGTGGTGGTAAAACTGTTACTCCCAATAACCTCATTGATTTTAAGAAAAACCCGACTGCGTAAACATTTAGGTACAAAGTCACTGTGACGTCAAAGACGAATCTAATGATAGGTACCTCGCATCCTCAAATGCGACAGCTCTCTAGCCCTAAAGGCTCTAGATGGTGCTGAAGAAAAATACATACACACGAACATCATCATCATCATCAGCCTATTGCAGTCCACTGCTGGACGTAGGCCTCCCCCAGGGCACGCCACAAGACTGTCATGGGGGTATTTGCCCATAGTCACCACGCTGGGTAGGCGGGTTGGTGACCGCAGTTTGTATTTTTGGACTATCTTGTCAACACGGGAGGCTCTGCTGCCCACCTCCCGGAAACCCTTAATCGCCTCGTACGATACCCACGGGCAGGCATGGGGTGGTACGAATTCTACTCTGCCGGCACCACGCGGCAACGAACATATACACTCAAAAAACATAACCCTCAGCATAGTCCATACGCAAAGACCACCTAGCTCATCACCTGAGAGAACACCCCTGAGTTCCTTAGTCGACTCTTACGACATGCACGGAAGGAGATGCAGCTGATGTGTTCTAGTGAAGCCCCGCATCAGCAATATTTAAAAGAACATAAGTGAGTTTGTGTTTGGAGCTAAAACTGTTATCCCAGGGTAGTCAGAAGTGCAGGATAGTGGGGCAGATGAAAAAGATTATTTACTACTAGTGCCTAACAGATCAGGTTAAAAATCGGAAAATGTGCTAGTAACTTAAGGTCATCGCCTGAGAGAACGCCTCTGAGTTCCTTAATCGACTCTTACAACATGCACGGAAGGAGATGCAGCCGATGTATTCGACTATATCCGAGTACTATAACTATGGTCTGTACCCTTTTGGCCTGATTCAACATAAAAGATCAATTCTAATCGCTCCGCTTATGTAACCGGCGAAACAAAATGGCCGACAATGTCAATACCGCGTCGAATTCATTTCACTTTCGGCACCAACTGTCATTGTCAAGGGTACTATCAGCACGGAGGTTTTACTATATTGTTTGGTTTTGCAATGTTGCAAGGTGCATGGCTGTTGCTTAGATAATGAATGTTACAATTTTGAAGTTCACAAAGTTATCGAAACATAATCCTTCATTAGTGTCTCTTCGTCACGTCACTTAACGAACGAGTTAAAAATGAAGTCTTTTTACCGCTATTAGAGGAAATTATACATACATACATATAATCACGCCTTTATCCCTTAAGGGGTAGGCAGAGCATCAAGGGCCGATAGAACCACATGGTGCCATTTCTGACCAATTTTGAGGGTATAGTTGAGATTTACAAGTTCGGTTAGTAGTGACAGGTGGTCAGCCCATTGCCTACAAAACACCAACACCCTCTTGTCCCTCTACTGACGTGTACAGTATACCCCGGGAAGAGAAGCAGCTGTAGTATTTTACCTACGTTTTTTTTCTCTCCCAGAGCAGCATAGAAGTAATATTATTATTATAAACCTACACATTAACCTAGTCCCGCACGAAGATCCCTAAGGTCTTGTGTCGTGGGTACTAAGCATTGGTATACCTATACAGGATGTTTTTTCGTTGCCACCCTTAACGAAGGGTACGTACTCTATACATCAAATAAAGTAAGTTTATGCCAAAAAAAATGCTGGGAAAATAAATTATTTTTTTTAAATTACTTTATCGGGCGAAATTTATAGTGTCCAGTGTTTATGTTAGTTTTTTATAAACAGCTATTAATTATTTCTCGTGAAAAATCTTGCTACGCGCGTCTATGTGCATTTATGCAGAAAAACGCAGTCTATTTACTCAACTTTGGACCCTAATATCTTGGGAACCAGACACTTCCCAGGTAAGCATACCTACCAGGTATGGAGAAAAATGATCGTGATGATGAGGAGATTTCGTAGTTTTCGGGAAAAATCACCTGTATACATAGACTGTAGACATATACTGTTTACATAGATAATCCATGACACGGAAACAGATATTGATATTCATCATATCAATGTTAGATTCGAACCCATATGTTCTGGTCAGTTTCCATGTTTTTACTTAAGATTGGGCATTTCTTCTTACTCCAAACAAAACATTACCAAAAAGAGACCAGCCAGCAGATCCAAATATAAACTATACTATAATCGTTTAATATAAATACCTACATCTTCTTCTTCAGCCTATTGCAGTCCACTGCTGGACGTAGGCCTCCCCCAGGGCACGCCACAAGGCTACTGCCACAGGGGGGTTTTGCCCATAGTCACCACGCTGGGCAGGCGGGTTTGTGACCGCAGTGTGATTTTCGGACTATGTCGTCAGTACGGGAGGCGCTGCTGCCCGTCTCCCGGAAACCCTTAATCGCCTCATACGATACCCACGGGCAGGCATGGGGTGGTACAAACTCTACTCTGCCGGCACCACGCGGCTTATACAATATAAATTCATAGTAGCCGCCATTTAAGTAAATTTTACCTAGAGTTCTTAATTTAAATAAAAAGCAGCAGATTTTAGTTTTTTGTCCTTTTTCAATTACCTCTTTTTGTATTCCTACCCTCCCACATACTATATACCTGTCGTATAAGCTTATTTCCTTTGCCCGCCAAAAAAAAAAACCGCCAAAAAACCTCACCGCAATCGATTTTCAAACCGTTCAGAATTCCATCCGGCTTCTAAAAAAGGCGCGGGCGTGTATTTTAATTGTTTCGTTCGAAAAACGAACGCGTTTTTTCCGCCGCCATATTGGCATGCCCTTCACGCTCCGCCAATCGCAGGGCAGGATGTGTGAGTGCGAAATATTGGCTTTCAATTTTAGAATCCAATTTAAGATTTGCCGAGGGTGGTAATGGTTACCAACATAATGATATTAATGAAGTATTTTCGTTTTTTTTTTTTCATTACATACATAGCTAGCTTATCGTTTATACCTATAGAGAACCGCTGAGTTCCTTAGTGGACTCATAGATAGATAGATAGATAGAATTTATTTGACAATTACATATACCTACCATACCTATCATACCTACTCTTATTATTATAATTTTCTTTGTAATAGTTATAATTTCTTTAGAAGTCTGCAAATTGAAAACAACACGATATAAAAAAAAATAATATGCTCTGTGTGCTGATAGAAAGCAGTCATAAATAATAATAATAATGCGAAATAACAGAGCAACCCTTCGACTGCCGTTACAAATGTAAAAAAAAAAACAAAAAGAGGATTACCGTTTTCAACTGTCAAAAAGTATATTGTTTTGTGCCCACAATTGTCGCATTTTGCCACTGTGGTAGAGTACCAACTAGTTCCAAATAGTTCCTTTGGATGATGGCGCTAGTTACTATGTGTATGACTACATTACCTGTGTAACCGTATACAAAAAATGTTAGTTCCGAAATTATGCACAAGAGTTATTCTATAAAATGGACTTTACCCATTTATTGTACCGCAAACTTAAAGTGACGTTTCGCAAAAAAAAAAAACTACTATCGTATTATGTTAATTTAAATGTATACAGGCTGTAACACAAGGGGTATGTTATGTGAAAATCTATGTAAATAGCCCACCATAAGGAACCTACAAAATTTCAGGCTCAAAGTCGCATGTTTTTTTTTCGCAGATTCCATGGAGAATTCCTAAACAAGTCAGAAATGTTCATGAATGCAATCTTGAAAAATAATCACGTGACTCTTTAAGTCTCGAATTTTCTACATAGGTTTTTTGTAGTGGCCTAGATAAGATAAGATAACCATTTATTGATATAACTGTGTACATAAGTTGATGATAGGATATAAAGTTTACTTTCATTAAGATATAAAGCCTACTTTCATAGCATATCGTTAAATATAAATTGATAGATAAAATACCCCTTTTGTAACATCCTGTATAGTAGCGCCGCTGTCAACTGACTAGTAGATAACTTTGTCATTGTGGTGTCCTTACATTTTTTTTCCGAGCCATTTAAAATGACAGATTGGTGTTAATTTGTGAGATTAGATAAGTTTTAATCCTTTTTGACAGGTGGTATTGTCAAATTTTATTAGGCGCCATGTTTTTTTCACTACCGTAGGTGTTTATAGCGGTGTATGGTCTACTGTTAGCTTTTGAAAATAGTATAGCAAAAATTTAGTCGTCGTTGTCAGCCTATTGCAGTCCACTGCTGGACGTAGGCCTCCCCCAGAGTACGTTACAAGGCTCGACCCCCTGATTACGTAAAAGCAATAGCAAAGCCGCGCGATCGCGATAATTGAGAGTGTGAATGTGCGCGGGGTGAGGTGCGGAGCGCGGGAGGACGCCGAGCGCTCGTCGCGCGCACGCACACACTCAATTATCGCGATCGCGCGGCTTCGGCTTTGCTATTGCTTTTACTCGTACGTAATCAGGGGGCGATCTCCCGTTTTTGCTCACTCTGCTAGAAACATGCCACAAGTTAAGACAGAACCTCGTCTGTTCGTCGGGTCAGCTAGTACGTTATAGTGCAGACAAAGTAGCAGGCGTCCGCTAGTTACAATACAAGTGTCTACGCATTGTCAAATCGAACCAACAATAATCTTCAGCTACCGTACTTTATTGTTTCTATTGATCAGCCATCATTCTGGTCTGTGGGGACTTAGTGGTTTACGGGGTCTATAGGGCCCGCACGCCTCGGGTCTTTGAGGCCCGTTTGAATAGCCGGCATTGAAAGGGTTATGGTCAGTTTTTGGGTTTTGATTTATTGGTATTTTGCATCCGTTTTGTTTTGTTTTAGTTTAAGTTTTATTTGTGTGATTTTGTTAGGGTTGTATTAAAAAGGTTTTTTTTACAAGTTGTCTTCGCCATACCTTGGGTTCTCGAGTATAATGATGACTGAGCGTCTAGTTGCTACTCCGAAAGCTACTCATGATGTTAATATACCTCATTTATTTGAAGCTAACACTGTAACTATATTTGCATGCCGACTTTTGGCAAAATATGTAAGGATTATAACTGACTAGTGGACGCCCGCGACTCCGTCCGCGTGGACTACAGAAAAAATAAAAAGTAGCCTATATGTTAAGTGTAAAAAGTAGCCTATATGTTATCGCGGTTGTCGTAAAAAATTAATTCACGTTTGTCCCCTTCCTGTGGGAATTTCGGGAAATCCGTTCCCAGTGCTTCCTCGGGGTCCCAAATAAACATATATGCTCAACTTCAGATTCACATGTTTAACCGTTTTCGTAAAAAATAAATAATTCCCGTTGGTCTCCTTCCCGTGGGAATTTCGGGAAATCCGTTCTAGTGTTTCCTCGCAGTCCCTAATGAACATATATGCCCAATTTCAGCTTCATATGTATAGCGGTTTTCGTAAAAACTATGAATTCCCGTTTGTCCCCTTCCCGTGGGAATTTCGGGAAATCCGTTTTTAGTCCTCCCTCGCTGTCCCCAATGAACATATATGCCCGATTTCAGCTTCATATGTATAGCGGTTTTCGTAAAAACTATGAATTCCCGTTTGTCCCCTTCCCGTGGGAATTTCGGGAAATCCGTTTTTAGTCCTCCCTCGCTGTCCCCAATGAACATATATGCCCGATTTCAGCTTCATATGTATAGCGGTTTTCGAAATAAAAACCCGACTGCGTATAGAATTCCCGTTGGTCGCCTTCCCGTGGGAATATCGGGAAATTCTTATAGCCTATGTCCCTCATCCAGGCAAATCCAACCGTTTAAGGATTCTAACGGTGAAAGAATTTTTGAAATCGGTCCAGTAGTTTTTGAGCCTATTCATTACAACCAAACAAACAAAGTTTTCCTCTTTATAATATTAGTGTAGATTAGTGTAGATAACTTACTAATGTTATGATATATTGTACCCATATTTTAGTCCACTGTTGTAAAGACATAGACAGAGTACTGAGAGGGCCCCTGTAGATTTACAACAACCGGGTCCATTTCGACCTTGGCCAGGTATTCTGGTCTTGCGTCCACCTCGCGGGTGGCCTTCCACGAAGCACGGGTGCTAATCCCTTGCCGATATGCGGTATTCACGTTTCTAGAACTTTCCGACTCCATCGACCATCAGTTCTTCGAGCTATGTGCCCTGCCCGTTGCCACTTCAGCTTGCTGGACCGTTGAGCTATGTCGGTGATCTTTGAAATGAAGGAAAACACCCGACTGCGTATAATGTTTGACCCAGGGTCACTATCTCGATTAATACGAATCTAATTACGAGTATGCCTCTCAAGCGCAAATGCGACAAACCGTTTAGGCTCTAAAGCGTGGCAAAGAAATATACATATATACATACAAACGTACACTCAAAAAACATAACTCTCCTTCTAGTGCAGTCTGGTAAAGTTATTCAGTTATCTCCTATATTTACAAGAAATACTTTGTCCTGACCGCGTCTCTTACCAAACAAGATTCCCTAAAGCGATCTCCCTTTGCAGGTGAATACGTGCTCCAAGGCGATCTCCCCAGCGATCTTGTGAGCGGAGAGGAGTCCCGATTCGACCTCCTCGAGGAGGCGCTGCAGCTAGTGGAACTTGGAGATAAACCTGATGCCAAGGATGAACAGGAGGTTAGCTATAAGCATTTATCTATTAAGCTGAAGAGTTTGTTTGTTTGCACGCGCTAATCTCAGGAACTACTGGTCCGATTTGAAAAATTCTTTCAGTGTTAGATAGCCCATTTATCGAGGGAGGCTATAATAGCGAACCGTCCCGGCTTCGCACGGATGCAATGCCCCCTCGTGCGGACGAAGTCGTGGACGGCCGCTAGTATTATTATACGGGGATGGTCCCTAGTCATACATATAAACCTTCCTCTTGCAAACCGCCAAAAAAATAGTTTGCAAGATCTAAGCTATGTATGCTTACAGACAGTGGGAATTTACGGATTTGTTTTATAATATGTAGTGATTTAGAATGGCACGGAAACATTTCATTTTGGATTCGTCACCGGTTGCTGGACTGTTGTATTTGTACCCTGACAAGCGGCGGTAGGCTCACCCCTTACCACTTGAAACTTAACACACTAACTGGTGAAATGTAGCGTGTGTAATTTGCAGCCTCTCTGTGGCATTATGGGCTTGGCTATATATATGTATGTATGTTATTAACTCTGTATTCCTTTGGCAGCCGATAGAGGGCGCCAGTGCCGACATGCTGCACCCCGCCATGCGGCACGTGCCGCACCATCCCCTGGCGCATTACCACAACCAGGTGAGTGCCAATAGCTTAGCTGGTGCAGCTGGAATGTGACGAGTATGGAATGGAGGAGTATGGAATGGAGGGTGGCGAGTATGGAATGGGAGTTGGCGAGTATGGAATATTTTGTGGCAAATCTGGAATCTAACTACATTCCTCTATGAAGCACATGCAAATATATGTTTTTTTTTTATGACGAATTTGACGACCTATTTGGTAGTGACCTCCTCGAAAGCCGATGCACCTGGGTTAGGATCCTCAAAGGTCTAAATAGTATGTTTTTGTAATAATTTTGTCAGTCAGCGCTTAATTTAATATTAAGTGTACCTTTTCACATTTTGTTTTGTCTATAAGTTTTAATACTTTTTAGTCGCTTGTTAGGTCCCCCCCGGGATTTTCTATGATTTGATTGCAATTTTCAAATGCAGTTCTCTGTTGATCTTACAGGAGTTGCAGAGGCGAGAATGTGTGTTAGGCCAATCCCGGTAAAAAAAAACTTTATAAATATTTTGCAACTCCTTTGCTGATGCGAGGCTTCACTAGAATACATCAGCTGCATCTCCTTCCGTGCATGTCGTAAGAGTCGACTAAGGAACTCGGGGGCGTTCTCTCAGGCGATGAGCTAGCAACTTGTCACTGGTCATTTCCACATCTGTCCCCGCTATGATAATCGTGGCTCTGAGATCACTTTTGTGATCCTTCAGTTCTGTCTACCCCCCATTTCGCGAACACAGCCGTGTCTATATGTATGTATGTAAATATTAAAAAAAAAAACATAAAATTATGAATTAAGAAAATGGAAAAAATTCTTCACCCGAGTGGGAATCGAACCCACGACCTCTGCATCCGTGCTAGTGCTCTTTAAAAATCAGTAGAATTCCTACTTCCCATCATCCAAGATCGGCCTGCTATGCCGGATCAAAGTTGACTGTACAAAAAGTGAGCAAACTAGCCGTGATAAATGAAGTGTTTTGTACCACACACGACGTGGGCGCGGGGTGGTTTAAGGTATAGGCGATTGGGGTGGCTTTTGGAGAGTAGCCCATGTTTATTATAGGTATCGGTAAAATGATAATTTAAACCAATATAGAAAAATTCAAATGAATATAAACATATAAACACGTAGTATACAACTTTGAGAAGGAGGTAACTCGGCGAATCCAACTCGGCTGGGCAGCGTTCGGGAAACTACGAAGCTTATTTGTGTCCAAGATACCCCAGTCCTTAAAGACGAAGGTATTCAACCAGTGCGTGCTGCCGGTGATGACCTACGGTGCCGAGACGTGGTCTCTGACTATGTGCCTCATAAAAAAGCTCAGGATCGCACAGCGAGCGATGGAGAGAGCTATGCTTGGGATCTCTCTGCGTGATCGAATCAGAAATGAGGAGATCCGCAGACGTACAAAGATCACCGACGTAGCTGAACGGTCCAGCAAGCTGAAGTGGCAATGGGCAGGGCACATAGCTCGAAGAACTGATGGCCGATGGAGTCGGAAAGTTCTAGAGTGGATACCACGTATCGGCAAGCGCAACGTGGGAAGGCCACCCGCGAGGTGGACGGATGACCTGGTCAAGGTTGCGGGCGTCGGTTGGATGCAGGCTGCTTCCGACCGGTCGGAGTGGAGGTTGTTAGGGGAGGCCTATGTCCAACAGTGGACTTCTCAGGGCTGTAAATGATGATGATGATACTGTTAGAGGACATGCGATGACACGTCACACATACATATATACATATTTAATTTATACTCCGTCCGCGTGGTCTACAGAAAATACAAAATGTCGAAATTATCCGGGATAAAAACATTTCCCCGGGTTAAAAAGTAGCCTTTATGTTAAGTGGGACCTGTCACAATATATTCCTGAAAACTGCATCGAAATCAGTTCAGCCGTTTCTAAGATTAGCGTGCTCAAACGCACAGACAAACCGACTAACAGACAAAAATTTCTAAAATCATTATTTTGGGTACTATTGCGTTGATAAAGGTCTCCAATTATATTTTTTCTCATACATATATCTTCCATGTACAAACAGCGATCCGTTACATTTTGATATTTGACGGCCGATTGGTGTAGTTGGTAGTGGCCCTGCCTGCGACGTCATAGGTCCTGGGTTCGAATTGATGAATATTGATGTTTGTTTCCTCGTCATGGATGTTTCTATACTTATCTATGTATTTATATACCGTTGCTTATACCCACGACACAAGACCTTAGGGATCTTAATGTGGGACTATGTCAATGTGTTTTGAAGTGTGTGAATATTTATATTTATATAGATTCCACAAACACGGTTATCTTGTAACTTAGATCTTTCAACATTTTTTTATGTAATTTTCTACTCAATAATGTGTTTGTGTATGACATGCACAAGAGCTGTAAATAAAGAAAATAAAATATTCAAAAGACAGATAGATCCATATCTGCATCTATATCCGCGTTGAAATCGTTTTTGAAGTGCCACAGTGGAAATATTCAATTATTAATTAATGTGATGTCAAAACGCAAATTGTCAGGTGGGTCAAAAAATAATTATGTTTTATTCACACCTCCATAGATTTTTTATGTATTTTAATAGTTTCAATAGCTCCATTTCTTTACTATCCGCTACCGCTTGTACATTCTTCCCAACAAATATTCCACATGACACAACACTTCATCAATCAAATTAGTGACAATATACCTGTGTTTGGACAAATTGTCTATGGTTTACGGTGGCCGGCTACTTTGCTGTGCCGATTTGGATGGAAAAGTAGGATTTTATAGCTCCTTCACTTAGTACTAGTGGTTGCGATGTAAAGTGGCTTGTAACAGACGTAATTCTTTATCTTTCTTTATTATATGATAAGAATCAAGACTTAAATTAAGGCATACTATACAAATTTAATTATTTAATGTAATTTTTTGCTTCTATACTACTCTGGGAGTGAAAAACAAAACGTATAATACTACAGCTGCTTCTCTTCCCGGGCATACTGTACAAGTCAGTAGAGGGACAAGAGGGTCTTGGTGTTTTGTAGGCGATGGGCTGACCACCTGTCACTACTAACCGAACTTGTACATCTCAACTATACCCTCGAAATTGGTCAGAAGTGGCACCATGTGGTTCTTTCGGCCCTTGTTGCTCTGCCTACCCTGTAAGCGATAAAGGCGTGATTATATGTATGTATTTTTTTGCAAGACAGACAGCATCAATAGCCCACTAAAGGAACCTATCCACAAAATCTGAGACTCGAAATCACATGTTTATTTTTCCAAATAGTATGGAGAATAAAATACACTTTTTGTTACACCCTGTATATATTAGAAGATAGTAAGATTTAGTGATTTCTAATTATATATTTAAAAAAAAATGTTATTTGATATCTATCACTAAATCGGAATTTAATAGGGATGCCAAGACAAATAGTCGATTGATCTCATATCGAGTGATCGGACATCGATTAATGATACTTAGTTATTGATTCGAGTATCGATTGTCGATGAAATTCTTGATGCTGACTTTTTCAATTGTTCGTTTATATAAAATTTATATTACTATATCTATACAGGGTGATTTTTGGTCGTCAACGTTCCCGAAAACTACGGAATCTCCTCGTCATCACGATCATTTTTCTCCATGGAAGCATACCTGGGACGTGTCTGGTTCCAAAGATATTAGGGTCCAAAGTTGAGTAAATAGACTGCGTTTTTCTGCATAAATGCATAGATGCGCGTAGCAAGATTTTTTCACGAGAAATAATTAATATCTGTCTATGAAAAAACTAGCATAACACTGGACACTATAAATTTCGCCCGATTAAGTAGTTTAATTTTTATTTTCCCACCATTTTTTTTAGCATTGACATTCTTTATTTGATCTATAGAGTACGTACCCTTCATTAAGGGTGGCAACGAAAAAACATTCTGTATTATATTTTAAGTATATGTTTAGGTGTGTCGGTCAGCAGAATCGACCAAAATGTTTAGCTTCATTGTTTATTAAATTATTTTTAAATAACACGGTCATAATCCCGTTTAATATTTATATGTATAAATCTTCTGTTCGTGTGTTTGTAATTGAACTCCTACTTCGTATGTATTCAAGAGGGTTTGAGAATGGTTTAGATTCTCAATTCGGTCAACTATGTAGAATAGAACAAGTTTTTCTGGAGCTCACGCGGACAGAGTCGCGGGCGTCCACTAGTTTAATGCAAATAACAACGCATCCATAGCAACGAAGCACAGTGGAAACGGAGGTTTAATATTGGTTCTTACCTATATAATCCGGTGCCGAAACTCATGCGTGTCGTTGTGTACTCAAATATCGTGGAATTCTGTCAATCTGTAGACACAAGCTCTCGATGTTTGTCTATACGGTAGCTGTTGGTTTTTGCGCGCTAGTGACGGCAGAGGTGTTGATATCGATGTCGGTTAGATCGACTACCGCACCGCAAGGTTTGAGTTCAAATATCAGTAGGAGAAGACATTGAAATTATTAATATCGATGTTGTTTTCGAGTTACGAATGTTTCTGTTACAGCATATGTTATGTTATAACATTACCTACATAGTTATGTACTGTTGCTTAGTACCCACGATACAATATGTGATTTGGTGTCAAGCACCACTGTAGGATATCGAAATGGTCTACGTCTTATTTTGGTACATCATTATTTTACCAACACGCCTTTTGCTCGAAGAGCTTAGGCGGAAGTGTGTATATTACACACCTACTTTTCACATCTCAGCCACATTTTACGCCGCTCGTGGTATAGGGTGAGCCTTCCAGTGTTTTTTTTTTGCCACGAATATACCACCATCCAGAGACAGACTATGAATTAAGTAGGAAATGTTGCCAACTCATTTTAACTTTACCTATATTAATTGAGACAATATGGTCGATTCCGGCAGTCACACTTAAATCTAAACCTAAAATTAGTCCTACCTGTCCTTTTCTCTCTCAGCCATTTATGTTAAGAACAGAGAGAGATAGATCTGACTAAGATTAGGTTTAGTGATTTGTTTTATTTACTGTAATAAATATAAAAACATCGATATATTTAATCGACATACAGCACATCACTAAAAAACACATATTTTCGCTGAGAATGCTCTCAAAAATATTCATGTATCGGTATTTTAAGATTTTTGTTTACTTAGGTACGTCTCTACTTTCCTAAAACCTGTCGTATACGCCTTAAACCTTATCCCACGGTAATAAAGGTTAGAATAGTTTGACAACGATATCTCAAGTGGAGTTTTTGTATGTCTGTGCGTTTACCTGTCTCACTAAGTCACGTGGAATATGTTATAGTTTAATATTAGTTTTTTTTTGTGATATTTTATAGTTTTTCTAGCTCACGGTGAGAGCAAGAAATATTTACGTGCTTATAGGTACCTACTAAGGTAATTAATACTTTTATACATTATATGGATGTGTTCACAGATGCGTTTGTTTTGTATAATGTAACGGTGTCAAATGTAAAAGACCAGTGACAAGTTGCTAGCTCATCGCCTGAGAGAACGTCCCCAAGTTCCTTAGTCGACTCTTACGACATGCACGGAATGAGATGCAGCTGATGTATTCTAGTGAAGCCCCGCATCAACACAAGACAGGGCTTTTTATAACAATATACGAATATACCTTTTCTGATATTTTACGGGGGATTTTTGGTCGTCAACGTTCCCGAAAACTACGGAATCTCCTCGTGATCACGATCATTTTTCTCCATGGAAGCATACCTGGGAAGTGTCTGGTTTCCAAAATATTAGGGTCCAAAGTTGAGTAATTAGACTGCGTTTTTCTGCATAAATGCATATTGACGCGTGCAGCAAGATTTTTTCTCGGGAAATAATTAATATATGATTATGAAAAAAACTAGCATAAACACTGGACACTATAAATTTTGCCTGATCAAGAAGTACATTTTTTTTTTCAAAAAAATTTACATTGTTTCCCACCATTTTTTTTGGCATAAACTTACTTTATTTGCTGTATTGAGTATGTACCCTTCGTTAAGGGTGGCAACCAAAAAACACCCTGTGGTCTCTAACTATGTGCCTCATAAAGAAGCTCAGGATCGCACAGCGAGCGATGGAGAGAGCTATGCTTGGGATCTCTCTGCGTGATCGAATCAGAAATAAGGAGATCCGCAGATGTACAAAGATCACTGACATAGCTCAACGGTCCAGAAAGCTGAAGTGGCAATGGGCAGGGCACATAGCTCGAAGAACTGATGGCCGATGGAGTCGGAAAGTTCTAGAGTGGATACCACGTATCGGCAAGCGCAGCGTGGGAAGGGCACCCGCGAGGTGGACGGATGACCCGACCAAGGTCGCGGGCGTCGGTTGGATGCAGGCTGCTTCCGACCGGTCGGAGTGGAGGTTGTTGGGGGAGGCCTATGTTGATGATGAAATGATGATATACCTATATATTATACTTACTATATTATCTGCTAATAGTGACTTGATACATTCCTAACAATATTATAAACGCGAAAGCTCCTTCAAGCTTTATTTAGGTACTCAACCAATCTTTTTGAAATTTAACATACTTGTACATACATAATAGTTTATTAAAGTACAGGGAAGGATATAATATAAGATAGAAGGATATAATAAATATATATGACTATAATATGTAGTCCACGCGGACAACAGTTGGTTTGATATATTATCCAAATGAGCGCGAAGGAGGGTTATGTTTTTCGAGTGTATATATTTTCTTGGCACGCTTTATTTAGAGTCTAAATAGCTAGTCGCATGAGCTTGAGAAAAATCATTAGTTTCTATTCTTTAAATAAATAAGGTTATTTAAAATGATTAAAAAAATCTTTTATCTTTCTACAAAAGCAAAGATATATCTTAGATCTTGATGCTTGTATCACAGAGTCATCATTTATCCCTACCACACCCCCTTTAGGTATCCTAACTTATGCCTACCTTCGATACCAAGTTATTAACATTAAAAGGGTCCGCCCAAGGCTTTCAGCTGTCCGTCTGTCTGTCTGTATGTCGGTCAGAAATCAAATGTAAAATGAATTGCAAGATTTATATTTAATGGTTATAGTATGACGAATTTTACACGGAAAATGAGGTTGGGTTTTTTTTACCCGACTGCGCGTATTTTACAGCCTATGTATGAAATGAAATGAAATGAAATGAAATATTGTTTATTTGTCTGATTTCCGGTATGTAGATAATACAATGATATTATACAATGTCAATGTATGGTGTCTTAAATATTGGTAATGTCCGCGAAAACCCTATTTAGGCGTACAAATATTTTTTAGAAATAGTCATTAAATAATTATCCTAACAAATTTTATATAAGTGATGCAGATTTCTACCTATTACGAGTCGACTCAATAATATTATTCATAGGTGTCATACATATATAAGTAATAAAAAATAATAATAAATTATTAATATTAAAAGCACCCAAATACTCATCAACAGAATAGTAACATTTATCAGTAACAAATAGTGAATTTTGCGTTTAAAATTATCAAGAGACAAGGTATTTCATAAGGTAATTTGTTAAATTCAGCATGTAAAAGCAATTTTTCCGTCTGCTAATCTCAGATTGAACCTTCAATTTCTATGTATGTATGTTCCTTTGAAGCATACACAGACCAAACGTCGGCCGATTTTTATGATTCATACGTCAATGATTCCTCTTAGTCCGGCGAGTGTATAAAGCATGAGTTATATATGGCGACTATGGACGCCATTTTGTGAAAATGTAAAAAAAATGACAAACATCGAGTGCGTTGAAAGTATTTAAAAATCATTATTAGGTTTTTCAACATTTTTATTGACTAACCGTTTGGATCTATTATGAAAGTTGCGTAACAAACATTCTCACATATAGTTTTTAGACAGCAGCAAGACGAATTTTGCCGACATGTTGACGTTTCTTGAAGCGTATCTATTAGTACTATTATATATTATAAGCGTAGCTAGGTACTCATAACAAAAAAGTATAAAATAAAAAACATAATTTAAAAAATCCAAAAACCCGACTGCTTCAAAAAGAACCAAATAATAATAAAAATAAATCTGAAAAGAAAAAAAACAAGCACTTAGATGTCCGGTGGTCTAGAATTCTATAATATTATTATTATGGAATTAATACTATTGAATAACATAAAATATTTTCTAATGATGTAACATAACAACTGAACAGTCGGGATCCATTATCCGACAGCCAAGCTAATATTTCAATGGATCCTGGCTGTTCAGTTGTTATGTTACGATCATTAGAAAATATTCTATGTTCTTCAATAGTATTTATTCCATAATAATATTATAGAATTCTAGACCAACGGAAATCGAAGTGCTTGTTTTTTTTCTTTTAATTTTTTTTATTATGTACATTATTTGGTTCCTTTTTAAGCAGTCGGGTTATTGGATTTATTAAATTATGTTTTTTATTTATTATGTACATTGTTTGGTTCTTTTTTAAGCGGTCGGGTTTTTGGATTTTTTTAATTATGTTTTTTTTTTACTGCAGAATTTTGGATCATTATTGCAAAAAAGCTCTTGAACTGAACTTGATTCATACTGGTCTCGTCTTCAGCCTATTGCAGTCCACCGCTGGACGTAGGCCTCCCCCAGGGCACGCCACAAGGCTACTGCCACAGGGGGGTTTGTCCATAGTCACCACGTTGGGCAGGCGGGTTGGTTACCGCAGTGTCATTTCGGACTACTCGTATGTTGTCAATACGGCCACGATAACCTATATACATAAACTCAGTTAAAATGTATAATTGTAAACTCATTTCTCTTCCTAACTTTCACCTCGGTCGTGGGTCATAACGTTTAAACTCAAATTATTATTAATCTAATCTATAGACAACATCTATGACTTTACCGTTGCGTATAATACTGGTGGTCGCATTGTGCTTATGTCTCGTATTTAATGCTTTTCTGAGGGGTAAGCACGAACTTCTCGATAGTCCGTAACGCTATCGCATCCAAACTGTCAAATCACATAGATTTTGCTAGCGAGTCGCTAGCGTTACGCCGCGTAAAAAGGTTCGTGCTTACCCCACAGATGTATTTTTACCCGTCTACGCCAGAAAGATGGTTAAGTTTGCATATATGTATATTTCTTTGCCACGCTGCTGTATAGCTATCATTAGATAGTTACGAGTAGATTAGATCGTGAGAGTGACACTGGGTCAACATTTGTACGCAGTCGGGTAAAATAGGGTACCCAAGTACAAATTGTTCGCTTCACGTATATT
Organism: Carposina sasakii; assembly: GCA_014607495.2. Taxonomy (NCBI): domain Eukaryota; kingdom Metazoa; phylum Arthropoda; class Insecta; order Lepidoptera; family Carposinidae; genus Carposina; species Carposina sasakii. Next base: position 4,335,436 of record CP053177.1, on the reverse strand, counting down.
ATACTAGGTACATAAAAAAACTTAAGTTTCTCAGGGTTATTTATACTTGCTCCGCGTGCTGTATTAGAAATATGAAATGCCTGAACAATAGAGATGTTTTCGGGTGACCGTTTCAAGCGACGCGACGACGGTCGCACGGCCCAACGGCTAGGGCTGCCTCTTCAATATTAAATTGTATCAGACGTGACTGTTCTAATTTTTTACACGTAACTAGTGACCTTTTTAATGTAACCCCAGTATTAGGCCCTACAACACTGACCCTTATAACTATATGTATATTAGTGTGCTACGTGCTCGTACCAGCATAGGTATTGCGTATTTTTTCACTGTTCACACTGAAGTGTCAATGCCTTACCCGAAGAAAATTTATCAGCACTTACCTTACATATTTAACGCTAGGTGCTTGGATCTGGCTTCACATTGCGACAGTAGTGTATTGTGTTCGTGATCATGAGTCGGCAGATCCGAGGGTCAGCGGAGGGTGCAGGGCCCGGTGCTGGGCAATCCCTCAATGGAGCACTGACTAAGGAACTCAGGGGCGTTCTCTCAGGCGGTGAGCTAACAGTGTCTGTAGATTATCATTCGCGACCTTGCAGTTCAGTCAGGCTACCGCATTTTTGGGGACACATGTGTACTATGCGTGTATGAATGTATTTGCGTCCTCCGTGTATCATATCACGACACTCGGTTCGAATTCAGTCATTCGAATCAGAATATTAAAAAATAGTATATTCTAAGATGTGCCAACCCTAGTCAGTTCATTAGTAAAGTCCCGCGTCTCCATTCATCTCGCCGCTTTGATCGGCGTTTGATAACATAAGAGACTATGTAGCCTATGTAGGTACCTGTGCTCTATACATAGTATCTATCTATATCAGGGATCTTCGACAAAAGTAACATTATTTATCGAATCGATAGCGGTTTGTCACCGACACGTTTGCTCCAATAGCAAGCCTTCATTTCCGCAAGTTCGTCAAGTCGCGTGATGAATAGGGTCGTTTACGGTTTTTTTCGCTAGCGTGAAAACTTTCCAGGATATAACGATTTTAAAATCACAATTTTAGACTTGCCAAAAAACGCTTGATACAAACGGCTACCACGATTATGACGTCACTCTTTCAGTAACTTGTATGCGCGTAAAAGAACTTTTGTTCTACAGCTATATAAAATATTGCGTTTATTAATATGGTCACGAAACAAATGTTGCTGTAAATGATGCAGGTGGACATTTAATGTTGTAATTTTCAATTAATTTCACATTTGAAAAATGCACTTGCCCACTTAACTTTGAAGGCTTATTACTACCTCATTTGGGCACTTTATTAATTTGTTATTTAACAGATAGGTAAGATTTTGATCATTTGTTCTGATAAGCATAAAATGTCATTAAAATTCAACCATAGTAAACATCCCCTATTGCAAGCCGCCATTGGTGGGAGTCAACGTCGATGCCAAACATAGACAACTGCCAAACCATGTTACATTGTCTATGCACTATGTGCTGATGCGCGGCTTCACTAGAATACATCAGCTGTGCATCTCCTTCCGTGCATGTCGTAAGAGTCGACTAAGGAACGAGCTAGCTTTGTTACAAATTTTTTATCCTGGCTCGTTCTGCTTAACTTGGCTATGGGATCACCTTCTTGATACTGCAGTTCTGTCTACCCTCATTCTGGGAACTCTGCCCTGTGTGTACGTATGTATGCGGAAAGCAATTGGGTTGCTTCCATACTACACTAATAAATACCTTATGTGATTTTATAGATAAATATAAAATGCTTTCTCCTGACTGACTTGATGGTTACAGGCTAAACCGCTGTTCGTAGATACCTGAAACTTGGAGGGTGTGTTCTTTGCACGACGGAGGTATCCGATAAGAAAGGTATTCCCGAAATTCCCGCGGGAACGGGAAATAATGGGTATTCTAAAGTGACGCGGACCAAGTCGCTGGAGTCCGCTGGTAATCATTATCATCTACGTTATATGTTAGCGTGCTATTTGTACTTTATTATGTGTTAAATTATACAAGTAATTATATTTAATAATCCACAGGTATTATATTAATTGACTAATTATATTATTCAATTATAAAGACACTTTAGTTGTTGGCGACTTTTACAAAACATAGTAATTCTTACTGAATACGAGTAATACTGACACCTATAATGACGTTATTTTTAACGTTGTGTTTTTGGTTACATGCCGAACCACGTGTTATGGGATGAGCCTACCGCAGCCACGTAGGCTACTTTTATTTAACTACACGCCTACTTTTTATGTCAACCTGTTTTATGCATCACTAGTGGCCCGCCCTCGCTTCGCTTCGATACATATCAGTAGATAGCTACAACTTCATATGTAGGTACCTACAGCGGTTTTCGTAAAAATTTGAAACTCCCGTTGGTCCACTTCCCGTGGGAATATCGGGAAATTCTTATAGTCTATGTTCATCCAGGTCCAATAAGGATTCTAACGGTGAAAGAATTTCTGAAATCGGTCCAGTAGTTTCGGAGCCTATTCGCTGCAAATAAACAAACAAACAATCAAAGTTTACCTCTTTATAATATTAGTATAGATATAGATATGAGATGAGCCTACTGCCGCCGCTTTAATTACAGCATGGTCACTCTTAATGTAACATAAATATATTCAAATTCAAAATCATTTATTCGACATGAAAGCATTAACACTTGTTTGTCGATTGTCTAATTATATGTTACTTTCTATGTTCGCAACCCAAAAATGAATTATTTATTTTCTATATTATATATTTATATATTTATATATTATTTCTCACTAAACATGCATTTGTATTTGCATCTATGGTAAACGTGGCTATGGTATCTCCTCTGCGATCTTGCAGTTTTGGCTACCTCATTTCGGAAACAGCCGGGTCTATATATGTATCTATGTGTTTCTTTGTACGAGCCCTACAAAATATTTGTCCCAACCGCGCAACGAACTCACGACCTACCAACCTATTAACCCTATGTAGCCATGTCACCTGTAAACTAGGAATCCGGCGAAGCACCCAAACGGCCGGGAACTGTCGAAACTGTCAACGTTGACAAATGAACGCGTGTATTTTGACAGCTGACATCTTTCGGCCACCTGCGAGGTATTGTTATTGTCCGTTTCAGAGAATAGTTCCTACGCCTGATTTCGGAACGAACGTTTTTTGTATGCAGTGACACAGAAAATGTCGTCATAAACATAGTAACTAGCGCCATCATCCATCGGAACTATACGGCGAAACGCACTCTAGCACGTTTCACCGAATAGTTCCTTTGGATGGTGGCGCTAGTTACTATTTGTAGACTACATTGCCTGTGTACTGCACTGCGTACGAATAATTTTAGTTCCGAAATCAGGCGTAGGTCTTGGCATATGAGACGGACTTTACGGGTGAAATGACTGATTGTTTTGTGTAGTTTTTAAGGTAATAGTTTATTTTGTAAATAGTTTACAAGTTACTAATAAATAAATTTAAACATTGTACAAGCTAACCACTGTTTAATTTGACACATATGTGTTTCATTAAATTTGCTGTTAAATGCTGTTAAATGTCGTGGAAGTGACTTTAGACGCAGTTTATCTTACTAATCTTGTAAACGCGAAAGTTTTTAAGTATGGATGGATGGATGGATGGATGTTTGTTAAAAATGGCTGGAGCGATTTTAATAAAATTTGGTATGGAGTTAGCTGACACCCTGGATTAAAACATAGGCTACTTTTTATCACGGGAAAGTATTTTTATCCCGGATAATATCGACATTTTGTTTTTTCTGCAGTCCACGCGGACAAAGTGGCGGCGTCCACTAGTATTAATATAATAAGCTATTTATTAGTAAGTACCAAACGTTCTCACAAGGTGTAGACACTCACGCGCAGGCGTCAGATGTTTTTTTTTCCTCATCCTTACCCGATTTGACAAATTATGCGTTGACATTTGCGGGTAACAGGTAATGCGTTTTTTTGTCCCACCCCCTGTGTAACTACCCTTGGTATTGTGAGGGTGATATGGGCAAAATTTGTGGTTTTTTATCACTGTTTATTGACCGCTAATGATGTTTCTGTAATAGGTTTTGGTTGTTTTTTTTTTTATTGTGGTTTTAAGGGTATTTCGGAAATTCAAGTTATCTATATACATATAATAAAATTGTAACGGATCGATGTTTGTGCACGCTAATCTCAGAAACGGCTGAATCGATTTCGATGCTGTTTTAATATGTTGTGACAGGTCCCACTTAACATATAGGCTACTTTATATCCCGGGAAAATGTTTTTATCCCGGATAATTTCGACATTTCTTTTTTCTGCAGTCCACGCGGACGGAGTCGCAAGCGTCCACTAGTAGGTAATATAAGTTAATTAATTAAAGTTTATTGTATTTTCTCAGGAAACTTAATAAATAGAGAGATGAACTATAAACAATGTAGCCTATGTCCTTCTCCGTACTCTAAAAATGCAAAATTTCATGAAGATTGGTTGAGTAATTAAAACGAACTTACATTACTTAGGATTAGGATCATAATCTTTAAAAAAAACTGATGTCTGCTAAATGTCAGTCTTGATATCTACGAGTGTGCAGCAACTCCAGAATCCAATAAGATTCTAAATGTCTTAGTTTTGAAAGTTTTCGTAAACTTCATTAGTAACAAGTAACCTACCTGTATAGCAATATACTCTCTACGAGAATGTGCCTTTCGCATTGGTCGTTAATGCAGCATACTCCAGGCATGTTCTCCGTTTAAAGTAATTCCCCCGGGCTCGCCGGTCCAACCTTAAACTATTTTACTAATGACATAATGACAGATGAATCGCTTCTGTCAAAAGCGGCGCGTCAAAAGAGTTTGGTCAAAGGATTGGACTCCGGTCATTTCAAAATGGCTGCTGCTTTTGCTAGATGGATATTTTGCCGCCGCACGCCACTCTAGGGAATTAGAATTTTCTATTCACGGCCCAAATTCTGTATTTATTTGTATATTTTCGGATTTATCTTATTACAATGTATTTTGTATAAGCTTGGTATGTCAGTACTTACTAAGGTAGGTATGTTACGCGCTAACCTCGAACGAAAAATATACTATTACGGGCCGACTTTTCCAATGGTCGGATAGCCTATTTAAATGATAAAGTTCTTGATGGTTTCTCTAATACCTTCTTGATCAAGATATTGACAGTTCTAGTTTATCTGTCAGATAGACTATCTGACAATCGGAAAAGCGTTGTTACTCCTTTTCCACATTTTGTCCAGCAGTGGGACAAGCCTGGACGTAATAGTAATTTAAAAAAGCTTTGAATAGTTAATAATACTTTTAAGGCCGCCTTCAAATAAACCGTTTTCATATATACAGCATAATATATCATACAGTTTCTCTCCTCGCTTCGCAAACGACTCTAATGTGTTCATTTCTAATTTAACAAGTGAATTAATCCATTCATTCATTCATATGCAGATCATCCAAATTGTTCGCTCCCCGCTCGAGTACGTTTTAATTATTTTTTCGGTAAAACTCTTGTTCGACCTATAATTTGTATAAATTAACGGAGTCAGCGATTTTTATTGTTTGTTTCTCAGATTTTAATATGTTTTTTAACCGACTGCCTCTGAAGGAGGGTTATGTTTACGACTTATGACATACAACACAGCACTTGTGTCATAAAGTTAGTTGACTAGCCATTCTCACCTACACAATAACGTAAAATTACATTATTATATTCCGCGTGCCAAATAAACAAAATAAGAATTGTCAATGGCCATTTTCAATGGAAATAAATTTACTTGTTAAACTCCTGACAATGCGATCAACAGGACAAAACCTTTCTAGATATCCACGCCAATATTCAAGTCAAACGGCAGCAGATGGAACTAAAAAATTACTTCGCAATCTTAAAGCAAATCAAGAACGAGCTTTAGACACTAGCGCCGCGCTCATCTGACTTGGATAATGTTGGATATACCTACTTTCATAGCGCGCGTCCACCATCTTTGTCGATCAATGATCTATAGATCTCCGCGGCGCGGGGTCAGGCACAATTACCGATCTATTCAGACTCGGGCGCATTATAGATCATTATGTTGACGTTACTGTACGACGTGCGGACTGTTTCGGGAATGGCTAGGTATAGGAGGTATATAAAGGAGGTCCCACAAGCTACGTTAGGCCTACCGGGGCTTAATGTTAATCAAAAGGTTGTTATTGGCTTTATGTATCTATAATTTTAACTATAATTACAAATAGCTGTTGGTCTTCCCGAAATTGTAAAATAAAAATAAATAAAACAGAATGACCATCATGTAGCATCAAATAGTGCCTTTGATGGCGCTAGTTGCTCTGTACATATATGATTAATTATATTATCTCTTACTGCATACAAAATGTCGACTCGAAATCAAGCACGGGATACAGGCCTCATTTAAACTGCTTTTATTCTAAACTAGTGGCCCGCCCTCGCTTCGCTTCGGTACATATCAATACATAGATACAACTTTATATGTAGGTACAGCGGTTTTCGTTTAAATTTGGAACTCCCGTTGGTCCCCTTCCCGTGGGAATTTCGGGAAATCCGTTCTTAGAGCTTCCTTGTAGCCCTAATCCGATTTTAACTTCGTATAAATAGCTGTTTTCGTAAAAAAATTAAATTCCCGTAACTCCCCTTCCCATAGGAATTTTGGGAAATCCGTTCTTAGTGCTCCCTCGCAGTCCCTAATGAACATACAGGTCCAATTTCAAATTCATATGTATCGCAGTTGTCGTAAAAAAAATGAATTCCCGTTTGTCCCCTTCCCGTGGGAATTTCGGGAAATCCGTTTTTAGTCCTTCCTCGTTGTCCCCAATGAACATATATGCCCGATTTCAGCCATATGTATAGCGGTTCTCCCCTTCCCTTGGGAATTTCGGGAAATCCGTTTTTAGTCCTTCCTCGTTGTCCCCAATGAACATATATGCCCGATTTCAGCTTCATATGTATAGCGGTTTTCGTAAAAAATATTAAATTCCCGTTGGTCGCCTTCCCGTGGGAATATCGGGAAATTCTTATAGCCTATGTTCATCCAGGTCCAATAAGGATTCTAACGGTGAAAGAATTTTTGAAATCGGTCCAGTAGTTTCGGAGCCTATTCATTACAACCAAACAAACAAAGTTTTCCTCTTTATAATATTAGTATAGATTATGAGTCATAGTTAGTTTTTACTACTCAAATAATGGCGTATCAATAATTGAGTTTAATTATCGCTCTTGATGCTAAAGAGCAGTGCTTCACTAGAATACATCAGCTGTGCATCTCCTTCCGTGCATAAAAAGTAGCCTGTATGTTAAGTGGGACCTGTCACAATATATTCGACATTAGCGTGCAGAAACGCACAGACAAAAATTCAAAAAATCATTATTTTGGGTTCTATTGCGTTGATAAAGGTCTCCTATAATATTTTTTCTCATATATCTTCAATGTACAGACAGCGATCCGTTACATTTTTATTATATATATAGATAAAATATGTATAAAATAAAATAATGATAATAGATAGAAGACGGCCGATTGGTCCAGTAGGTAGTGACCCTGCCTGCGACGCCATAGGTCCTGGGTTCGAATCCCGGTAGGTGCAAACATTGATGTGATGAATATCGATGTTTGTTTCCGAGTCATGGATGTTTATATACTTATCTATGTATTTATATACCGTTGCTTATTACCCACGACACAAGACTTTAGGGATCTTAGTGTGGGACTAGGTAAGTGTGTTGTGTAGTGTGTGAGTGAATATAAAAAAGTAAAAAAGATAGGTATATCTCTTAAATGTACTAGAAAAGGCATTTTTTTCTATGATACGCACTCTAAATGACAACCGGACATATTGTAAATAATCCTAATCAGCCTTATTACCCGCAACATGGCAGTTTTCCTACCAATTTTAAGAAACTTTCTTCGACCAATAAATAATAAATATAAAGATGATTTTTTTTTACTTACTTAATGAATATCTTTTGATTATGTCCCAATATCAATTATATATCAACTTTGACCGCGTCGTAGTAACGGAAGTTTTTTATATAGTAATTATATTGCGGTGTACTGATTGACGTGTTGTTAATCGATTGGTGGTGAGGCTAAGCTGGGTTGTGTATGGTTTGGGTTTGGATGGGTTACTTTCTGCATGTGTTAATGTGCTCTGCATATGTATACACGGTGTAACAAAAAGGATATTTTAAGCGAAAAGCTGTGTAAATAGCCCGCACAAAATGAACGTATCCACAAAATGTGAGACTCGAAATTATAGAGGTTAAATTACCTGTTTATTGTATAAATATTCTTGAGAGAGATTGCTCTAAGAGTGAAAAAATAACGTGTAATACTACAGCTGCTTCTCTTCCCGGGCATACTGTACAAGCCAGTAGAGGGACAAGAGGGTCTTGGTGTTTTGTAGGCGATGGGCTGACCACCTGTCACTACTAACCGAACTTGTACATCTCAACTATACCCTCAAAATTGGTCAGAAGTGGCACCATGTGGTTCTATCGGCCCTTAGTGCTCTGCCTACCCCGTAAGGGATAAATGCGTGATTATATGTATGTATAAATATTCTTGAGACGTTTTGAAATTCTTCATACTATCAGAAAAAATATAAATGTCATATTTGTTACGATCTGTAAAGCATTAGTTAGATTTTCGGGGCTTTATAGCGAAGCCAATAACGGTAATGATCACAGAACACTATACAGGGTGTAACAAAAAGGGTATGTTAAGCGAAAAGCTCTCGAGAACCTATCCACAAAATTTGAGAGTCGAAATCACATGTTTTTTTTTCAAGATTGTATGAAAATTCCCGAGACATTGAAAAATTCTCCATACTATCGGGAAAATTGAACATGTGATTTCGAGCTAAAATTTTGTGGATAGGTCCACTACAGTGAGCTATGTACGTAGCTTTTCGCTTAATATACCCTTTTTGTTACACCCTGTATACTGTTATGATCGACTATAGCCGAAATCTAGTTTTGACATAAAGGAGAACTGACTTTAACAGTTCTCCCTTATGTTAAAACCATAGAGAAAAGAGTGTGTAGACTAGGTACAGCTATTTGACATTTTCCTTGCTTTTGACATTTATAAAAACGGCACCGACGACGGCTTTTACCTACAAAAAGAAGTATTTTTAATTACTTTTGCACTGTCTCTATTTCTACCCTGTTTGTTTAGTCTAATTGTTGCTATTGTATCTGTGTGTGTGTGTAATCACCAAATAAAAACGTATTCTATTCTATGCTATTTCGAATGTCAAAACCACGTCAAAACATATTATGTTAAAAATTAGTAAGTTCAATGGCGGATGGTCCCATTTTTTGATTTTGTTTCAGATCTGTATAATTCATTTATCTGAGGTCAAAACCAACATTAGGTTTGACAGACCATACGATTCTATTACTGTTGACATTTATTTCCTAAAATCCCCTGGGTAATTAAGAATTATACCAGTAAATTACAAACAAGTAATTAAGTAAGTACTTCGTTTTTTTTTGTTTGTTTGTCGCGTGCTCTAAAGTTAATTTTAATGGAATGATGGTGACCTTCGGCCGTTTTCGGCTAAATATCTATATTTAGTTACGCCTACTATTGGCTTGGGTCGGTTTATTTTTAGGTTGGAAAATTGAGGTTTTTAGTTTCCGTGATATTTAAAATAGGTAGCTAACTAAATAGGTAACCTAACTGGTGGACGTCCGTGTGAGCTGCAGAAATAACAAAATGTTGATATTATCCGGGATAAAAATATTTTCCGGGGATAAAAATTTGCCTATTTCCTTTCTCTTTCTATGTCGTTTCTAGACTAACCGTGTGCCAAATTTCATTTCAATCGGCTCAGTAGTTTTTGCTTGAAAGCCAGACGTACAGATAGCAAAAGTAACCCTACTTTCGCATTTGGGATAAGCGTTTTTTAGGGCACGCTGTTTTTGAAGCTTTTACTTCAATTTTTAAATATCTGTCCTGTCCCTATATCTCTCATCATCGTCATCATCAGCCTATTGCAGTCCACTGCTGGACGTAGGCCTCCCCCAGGGCACGTCACAAGACTGCCATGGGGGGTTTAGCCACGCTAGGCAGACGGGCAATCAACACGTGAGGCTCTGCTGCCCACCTCGCGGCAACCTTTAATCGCCTCGTATGATACCCACGACCCAGACATGACTAACTATAAGACACGCGGCTAAACTCACATCTATATGTATGCAAAATTTGCTGAAGATTGGTTTAGTGAATAGCGTGTAGAGGCAACAAACTTACTTTCGAATTTATAAAATTATTTACCATAATATAAAAATACGTTTGACAATTTTTTATAACAAGTAACTTAAATTATGTATACTAATGTAAATGATTAAATACTCCATGTTTTCCCGTTATTACGGTGCTGTCAATCTATGAGATACAGACAGCATATACTATGTGACTATAGTATACAGTGTGTAACAGAAAGGGTATGTTAAGCGAAAAGCTGTATAAATAGCCCAATATAGAGAACCTATTCCCAAAATTTGAGACTCGAAATCACATTTTTAATATTCAAGATTGTATGAAAATTCCTGAGATATTTAAAAATTCTCCATACTATCGGGAAAAATAAACATGTGATTTCGGATCTCAAATTTTGTGGATAGGTTCTCTACAGTGGGCTATTTACATAGCTTTTCGCTTAACATACCCTTTTTGTTACAACCTGTATAATACCCCGTTTTTTCATTACGCACTGTATAAGCAAAGAAGCAACCGTAAAGTGCGTTTGACAGAATAGTTCCTTCGGATGGTGGCGCTAGTTAGTATGTGCATGACATTTACCAAAAATGTCAGTTCCAAATCAGGCATAGAACTTATTCTCTTGTATTTATGCACATATACATCTTAGACTTAATAATTTTCCAGCATGGGACTGATATTTTTTGTTTGGTTTATCCCGAAGGAAAGGCAAAGGGAACTATGCCCATACAGCCATGCACGGAACTGATTCATATTAGATTAAGTACCTGTCATAGCTGCTAAAGCAATGCATGGCATATATGAAAAAAGCGCTGGCGATCGATCGATAATGATCCATGATGCATTACTGTTGCGATTGACAAGTCAATAGCCGACGGGTAACGGGTTCGAGTCCGGCCTGGGACGATGTTTACTATGTCGCATACAATACATACAATAAGTTTTAAGTTGAAAATTTCTTCAGATTAGTCGCCTAATACAATTTAATTTACACATGAATGTAAATTAAAACATTGTTCTGAGATTCAGCTTTGTTTACCGAGATTTGGCTAGTGTATAGCTATCGGGATGAAAAAATAACGTTGCCAAAAACGTAATGTAAAAAGAGATGGTAAAATTTGTCGTCCGAGTTAATTGACCCGATAGCTCAGTTGGTTAGAGCGAAAGGACTTTTGTTTATTAATAATTTTTTAATTATATATGTATCTACATATACACAAGGCTGTGTGTGCAAGATCGTGAAGGTGATCCCTCAGCCACGTTTACCATAGCGGGAGGTTAAAACATCACCTGAGAGAATGCCATGTTCCTTAGTCGACTCTTACGACATGCACGGAAGGAGATGCAGCTGATGTGTTCTAGTGAAGCTCTGGCAATGCGATTCTTACTAATTACTGTGTTATTGTTATAGAAGAGAATAAAATACTTTTGATAATATCTCCGAGCCGAAAAAAATACGTTTTTCTTCGCTTTTTTATTTACTAAATCATCCTGCCGCCGCCGCCGCGCCGTACTTTCACAAAGTGTGAATTTACAGGGAAAACTAAAAATAAAAACTTCTAGTTTTGGCCAGAGACATTTGACCTCTGATCTTAAGTCTAGACTTCAAGTGTGGGAACATCCTATTCAATAAGCACTAACCATACAGTACCTACTATAATTATTTCTTAAGGATAAATTTTATTACCGTTCTCCCTATAAACGAGTAATAGTATTTGTGTGCCCAAAAATGTCAATCGACAAATAAGTTTGTTAATGCTTTCATATCGAATAAATCGACTCGGAAACAAACACCAAAATTCATCATATCAATATTTGCACCTACCGGAATTCGAACCCAGGACCTATGGCGCAGCGAGCAGGGCCACTGCCAACTACACCAATCGGCCGTCAGATCTTTCGTGTTCATGCAGTTCTGATTACCTACCCTATTTCGGGACTTATGTCTGTAACGGTTAGGTAATCTTTGACCTAGGGTACCTATAGGTTCTATAACCTCTAAACCGGGCCAGTAAAACGCTCGTATGGCCCAAAACACTACGAATGAGCACTTGCCCGACTTAGTAATGTACGAAAAAATCTTTTTTGTCCATATTAAGAGCCAAACTTTCGGTCCAAAACGTAACTGCGGGTGTTTTACGAGCTTTACGCGGAAACCGACTTTCACTTCTCACGTTTTCGTATACTTGCTGTAAGTAGGGGCATTCGCCATGGGGGCAGAAAGGGGCAGCTGCCCTCTCTTTGAGATTCAAAAAAGTTGCCAAATGTCTTTGTTTATTTACTTGATCATTCTGTATAAACATACATACATATAATCAAGCCCACTATCCCCCAAAGAGAATGGGTAAAAGTGTGCAATTTACACACCCATTTTTCACCTTGCCTATTAAGTCCCACGTGATAGGGGATGAGCCTACCGCCGCTTTTCGGGAACAAATAGAACGACCGGATAGCACCGGTAACGAATCTAATAGGTTAAAACTCAAATTAAATTATCAACATATTATTAAAATTAAAACTAAACTTTGAAATACTTGCGTCGGACTTACGCTTTTACCATGACAAATTAGGTCGCGATACTCAAAATCGAATGACGATCGCTTCTCTCGTGAACCTCTCATTAAATAAAGCACATAATAATTACATATCAATAAAACATTAACGAGTAATACTCGGATGAAAGATCGATGGACACAATCAATCGCACATTTAAAAGTGATTCCGGCGTTTCTAATTACAAAATTTACTATCTTCGAACGTTCTCTCGAGAGCAATGAAAGCATACAGCCTCCTTACTGAGTACCGTTAGAAAATGACGGTTGTGCCTCGCGTTACTGCGATTTCACAGTGGTATATTAGATATTAGTTTTTTTTTTCGAATACAGTAACGTACGTACGGCCAGTGACTGTCGTGGTGCGGCGCCAAGCGCGCGCTTTTGCAAGATGGCGGGCCTGCGCGCGGGAAAATTTGACATGTCATTTTGACAGGTCGCTTTTTTTTTTATTTCGCGGTGAAGGGATGCGTTCCCGTGATCATGTGACCTAGCTTTAGTACCGATTAGTACCTGATTGGATTCTTGTGCAATATTACCACTTTTGTGGACAGTCTGATTTAAGTGCAATATTTTATTTTAAGTGTTAGTTTTTAGTTTATTTTAAATTATGATGGATTATCACGAGTATCAGGTGAGTACTTTGAACAGCAATTATTTAAACAAATAAACTATTTTATAAATTCTTCGACATGTCCATGATAACCTACCTCCAAACAAAGATCCCTAAGGTTCGTAAGAAATAGTACCTATGATATAAGTATATCGATAGACGGAAATATTAATGTATTCGAAAACAAACATTGCTTTTTGAACAACCAGGATTCAAACCCACTACCAACTGGCACGTCCATACCGGCAAATTCAACTAATCTGGGGGCACGATAGTACCCCCGCCAAGACGAGCAAGCGAAGCGTACGGGCTCTACCTACCTTTTCTCGAAACATTTCGTCGGTTTTTTAAATAGTTTATTCCGTCTTTTTCATTACTGCAGTTCATTGCTCGTTCGCTGCTTGATTAATCGAAATGTTTCTAATAAAACCATCAGTGTATTACAAATTGTCTTATTATTATCTAATAACGCATACATTACTGCGAATAAAATAATTATATACCTATAGGTAATTGACTTACAAGATGTTTTCAAACAAAGAATTGACAAAAAATATGTAATTTACACTTTTAGGGGTCCTTGACAAAATACGAAGCACCAACATTGATAAAACACTAAATTCAATATACATGCTACTCCCAACATCATTTTCTAGTTGAAAATTTCTTCAGATTAAGCGCCTGATAATCAGAAGAATTACTTATGTACTAGGTACATAAGTAGAGCTTACCGCAGCTTTTCGGACACAAACACGACAAACAAATCCTTTTCTAATCGGATGCCTACTTCCTACATCATACAAAGAACACAACCTCCAAGTTTCAGGTGTCTAAGATCAGGGGTTTAGGCTGTGCGTTGGTTCATAATACATGACAAAAGCATTTTATTTATACATACATACATATAATCATGCCTTTATCCCTTACGAAGTAGGCAGAGCACCAAGGGCCGATAGAACCACATGGTGCCACTTCTGATCAATTTTGAGGGTATAGTTGAGATGTACAAATTCGGTTAGTGGTCAGCCCATCGCCTACAAAACACCAAAACCCTCTTGTCCCTCTACTGACTTGTACAGTATACCCGGGAAGAGAAGCAGCTGTAGTATTATACGTTTTTTTTTTCACTCCCAGAGCAGAATAGAAGCATTTTATTTATATTCATAGTTTAACAATTATATGTTAATAAATAGGTACACAAGTAGAACTACCTATTTATTAACATAATAAGTACCCACTAATGACATATCAAGTGTCTATTCACAAAAAGTATTGTAAACATGCCCTTCGCTCTCACGGAACCCATTTACGAGTATCATGCTCCAATCTCGCGCACTACTCTTGTAGAGCTCCCAAAATTGTCTGTAATTCACCCGTATATATACCCGTAATATAATTGTACTTTTGTAATTGTCGTATAAAATTGTCAGTTATGTCGTCCTCGACACGACCGTGGTGAATAGCTACTATTATATGATGTTTGTACAGGGTGTAACAAAAAGGGTATGTTAAGCGAAAAGCAAGGAAAAGAACCTATTCCCAAAATTTGCGACTCTAAATCAAATGTTTATTTTATTCCGAAACAGCTCAGGAATGTTCATACGATCGTCAAAAATAAACATGTGATTTCAAGTCTAAAATTTGGGAATAGATTCATTATAACGGTCTATAGCCTTTCGCTTAACATACCCTTTTTGTCACACCTGTATAAAGGGAACTGCAGCCTGTACTGATGCGGGTCTTCACTAGAATACATCAGCTGCATCTCCTTCCGTGCATGTCGTAAGAGTCGACTTAGGAGGCATTCTCTCAGGCGATTAGCTAGCAACTTGTCACTGGTCTTTTATATCTGGCCCTGCTATCTAAGCGAGGCTGTAGTGTAGATATATCATTATTGGTTTCTACACCATACTATAGTACTTGTACATATCAAGTAAACCCTCAAAATTGGTCAGAAGTGGCACCGTGTGGTCCTATCGACCCTTGGTGCTCTGCCTACCCCGTAAGGGTTAAAGGCGTGATTATACTCGTATGTATGTATAGTCAGTCAGACATACTATAGTCGTCAGAACATTTTGGTAGTCTGAACTGCAGGATTACGAACGAGTTCCTGCGTCCACGTTCATTAGCTTAGCCCCTGAGTTCCTTAGTCGACTCTTACGACATGCACGGAAGGAGATGTATTCTAGTGAAGCCGCGCATCAGCACATCGCACTTAAAAGCAATTGAAAAAACACAAATGAGTGAGACAGCGAAAGAAATGTCAATATTTTTAATGATCTATCTCGTTCCCAGGCTGTCTAAACATAAAACCAAACACCGGTGGAATCATAAATCACTGACTCAAAATCAAGTCACACTCGACCATTAAAATAATACTTTTACATTGTGAAAAGAAGTATGAGCATCCCTCACTCGAGTGCACTCAAGGATTTGACTAAGAATACCAGCGCAAATCAGTGTTCAGTTTATGGTTCTCAGGTTGCCAATTAAAGTATTCACGACGTACGTAATTAGATATATTATTGCTAACCGTATTTTTGACATGATTACACGGTGTTTTGTATATTTATCTATTTGTTTGCAGGAAATTAGCGGTGTTTATTCTGTTTTAGTATTACACTAGCGACTCGTCCCGGCTTCGTACGGGTGCAATGCTTATACTATACATATAAATCTTCCTCTTGAATCACTATATTTATTTAAAAAAACCGCATCAAAATCCGTAGAGTGATTTAAAAGATCTAAGCACGGGTACATAGGATAGACAGACGAGACACTGTTCGTGTAAACTTGAAAATTCCCGTTATTTCCCCGGGAATTTCGGGAAATTCTTATCGGATGCCTACGTCATACAAAGAACACTGCCTCCAAGTTTCAGGTTACTAAGATCTCGTATTTTATGCAAGGAGTACTGGCATGAAATACGAGTGGCACAAAGGGCAATGGAGCGTGCCATGCTCGGAATCTCGCTTCTCGATCGCATACCCAACGTGGAAGATATGACGTCGAACCAAGGTCGTGGATGTGGGTAAGGGTATCGCGAGGCTGAAGTGGAGGTGGGCGGGACATTTGGCCAGGAGGGATGATGGTCGATGGACCAAGGCGGTGACGGAATGGTGGCCAAGGGACGCTTTAAGACCGAGGGGCAGACCACCCGCCCGATGGTCAGATGATATCCGAATGGTTGCTGGACAGCAGTGGATGAGGTTGGCCCAGGACAGAGGACAGTGGCATAGGGAAGAGGAGGCCTTTACTCAGCAGTATGTATAGAGGCTGTATAGATAGATAGATAGATAGATAGAAGATCAATGGTTCAGGCTGTGCGTTGATCCGTCTATCATTCAGAACGAAACGTTCCCGAAACCTACGGAATCTCCTCATCATCACGATCATTATTCTCCATTGAAGCATACCTGGGAAGTGTCTGGTTTCCAAAATATTAGGGTCCAAAGTTGAGTAAATAGACTGCGTTTTTCTGCATAAATGCACATTGACGCGTGTAGCAAGATTTTTTCACAAGAAATTATTAATATCTGTCTATGAAAAAACTAGCATAAACACTGGACACTATAAATTTCGCCCGAACAAGTAATTAAATATTTTTTTCCGTTTCCCAGAATTTTTTTGGCATAAACTTACTTTATTTGATCTATAGAGTACGTACCTAACCTATGAGTTCGTTAAGGGTGGCAACGAAAAAACATCCTGTATATACAGCTATGTTCCCAAAATGGGGTAACAAGAACTGCAGGTTCGCAAAAGAGATCCCATACACACGTTTACCATATCTGGGACAGACGTTAATGATCATTTTATATATATATAAATAGATAGATATAATGATTGGTTAATGTTAATGGTATGTAGTTGCTTGTAAATGCTTCCTGTAATGCTACTATGTAGTTTTATACCTACGTACACAATGCTAAATACATATATACTATGTTTTGGTCTTGAACTATGTGATAATTATAAATTTGGGACGATACGTAGATAATATATTACATTTACCAGTGTACGCCTGCGACTATATACTATATGTTATTGCCTATATGTTAAGTGGGACCTGTCACAATATATTGCTGAATATTGCATCGAAATCGGTTCAGCCGTTTCCGAGATTAGCGCGCACAAACGCACAGACAAAAATTTGAAAAATTATTATTTTGGGTACTATTGCGTTGATAAAGGTCTCCTATAATATTATTTCTCATATATATCTTCCATGTACAGACAGCGTTCTGTTACATTTTTATTATATGTATAGATTATATTGTTCCTCTATATACATAGATAATTTTTGTATACCTTATAAAGGTCACGCCATTCATAAAACAAAAATACGTTTCATACACTTGTACTGATGCGGGGCTTCACAAGAATACATCAGCTGCATCTCGTTCCGTGCATGTCGTAAGAGTCGACTGAGGAACTCGGGCAACATCTCAGGCGATGAGCTAGCAACTTGTCACTGGTCATTTGCATGTGCACCCCGTTATGCTAGACGTGATTGTTAGATCTTCTTTACGATATGATATCGCTGCAGATTTGAGGCATTTTCTATGCCAAAGATGTAGTCTTCAATACATATTACGATATATAAACTCACGATATATAAAATACGATATAAATACTCGTATAAAACATAGTCGCTTGCCGCTGTCTGCCCGTCTCTATATATGCTTAGATCTTTCAAACAAGGGAACGGATTTTGTTGCGGTTTTTTAAATTAGATAGACTTATTTAAGAGGAAGGTTTTACATGTTAAAGCTCATAGCATAACATTGAGGTTTCAGGTCCTGCGTAAATGAAATAAAGACACACTTTACATAACTGAATAGAAGAATCTTTCCACGTAGCTACCACGTGCGTCCAATTACCCGCGTCGCGTGCTGTAAATTACACGTCAAATTAAACATATATGGCACACGTAGCTCTTGAGATGGTGTATCATTTAGCAGCGCCTTGAGATGGCAGCAAGGTCGCGCTCGTAACCCCTGCCAGGGTTAGCTCAACCCCCCTACTTATGGCGAAGTGACCGCCCTTGTGATTGGGACCTATGTAACTATGACAGTGGTGGTCACATAATTACATATTAGGGTACTGAGCTAGAGCTATTCCTCTCTAAAAAAAAAAAGGTTATTAGACTGCGATTGTAAGTTGCAAAGTAATTAAAAAATATTTGTGTTATTGTGTATGTTAAATAAGAGAAGGCAGATAAGAAGTCCAAACTGTCTAGCGAGACCCTGGGACTGATGCCACTTAGACGGGAATCACCAGAGGATGCTTTGCCAGATCCCCAGTCGCTCAACAAAAAGATCAGGAGCATGGTGAGACACGACCTTCGAAGCTGGAACACTCGCCTCGTTAAGGAGGCGATTGAGAAGAATCGAGGATCGAAAGTAAACTTGCTCTTTATAAAGTAAAACTTGATTGTAAGCTGTGGAAATAAAAAAAAAGATAGGTATGATCTGGCAATATTAACTAATGACACTCCATTTGCTTACAACAAATTTTAAAAAAGTTATTATTGAAATTTTCTTATCACATAAGATTTCAAACACATGATTGCAGCGGAGCCACCGTTTTATCCATAGATATAAGGGTTTTATATATTAGTACCATGCCCCTGGTTTTATCTGATTTTTTAGAAATGTTCCCAATGCGGCCATCTTCCAGTCCACAGAGTAGGTAGAGCTTTCGTTTTAACCCAAACATGTTAGCGCCGAGCAAATGTTTGCTTCGAAAATTCGAAATTCTATTTTGCTATTTTTTTTTAAACCGATCGCATTCTACGCGCGTGCCAGTGTGTCAACAATCCATAGACAAGCATAGAGTATACAAACATTGAGTATGTTTGCTCTTACGGTTGCTTGCCACAAGATCATTGCAAACAAGCTTTTCACCTGTTTTACGAAGAAATTTTCGAGATTTTTTCTTCTTTATTTGCCTTACTGTTTAAATCTCGTTTAATTTTTAAAACTGTACACGTTTTCAAGTGGTGATTTGGCAAAATCGTGGGCCTAAGTACTACATAGTTGATGATTTCGCTACTGTCGACGTGTAGTGCGATGTTAAGTGTGAGTCTTAATTAGTTCCAGTTTTGGCCACTTGAGCCAGATAAGTTTGGATGGTTTCTTGTAAAAATTAAGTCCTTTACGTCGTCCGGTTGAAGTATCAATTTCTGTAAGTGTATTACACACACTAGTTACGAGTATATTGTGCATTGCTGTCCTTTATTTATAATGGCAGGTTTTTCCTGGAACGTGCTAAGATTTCTGTGTCTTCAATGTCTTAGAAAGCAGTAGATGATAGTCAATCAGTAAATAGGTGTTAAAAACAAGGAGGCCACATGTATCACACAATAACAGTAGGTAATAAACGAGAGTGAAGTCCTCTAGTTTTCTAACAAATCCCAAAAACCGAATCTTCTATACATTTATGAAATTAATGCTAAAGGACAGACCGCTGATCGTAGACACCTGAAACTTGGAGGATGTGTTCTTTGTATGACGTAGACATCTGACACGAAAGCATTTCCCGAAATTCTAATGTTTTCGAGGGCGAAGTCGTGGGCGTCCGTCACCTGTCCTTTTTTATTCAAGTATATCTAATGGTAATTTATTTAATTTCATTATATTTACACTACGAATTTCAATGAGGATGCAAATAATGTAATAAAAAGTCTTGTACCTACATCTCAAGTATACTCTAAAAATTGGTCAGAAGTGACACCATGTGGTTCTATCGGCCCTTGGTGCTCTGCCTACCCCGTAAACTATGTTTGTAAATCTAATGGTATGTATTATTTTTAAATATGTTTATATTTACACAATGAATTTAAATGTGGAGGCCAATAATGTAATAAATAAACCAAACGTACTCTTTTTGTTTATATTTGACAAACACCATAGACAATCTAGATCAATAGAAAATTGGCGCGAAATCTTTTAACAAACATGGCGGCTTTGTGCGAAGTAAATACTGCTGCGAAGTTATATATACCGCTGCCAGTGTCGCCACTGTCTACGCGAAATTATCAAGATTGTATATCTAAGTTGGTTTTATAATTTTCTTAATTGCCATTTTAAAGTTTGTATTAAAATTTGAAATAAACATAAGTGTTCCTAACGGTTTGTTTACGGATTTTCTGGCTTTTACAACCAAAACACGTTTCTTCGCGGCAGTATGATGAATTTGACAGCTACTCCTTTTTTATGGTGTCTGCGATTTTTTTTATTGCTGTCGACTTTCGGACAAGAGATATAGCGGTTGACCTTTTAATTGCTATAGTGCAGTGGTTACTGGGTTGCACAGAGACAAACATGATCAATTGGACTGCTTTTTAGAAGCTATAGTTAGCGGCGCGGTCGTAGGCTCCCCTATATATCACGTGGAAATTAATATTTTAACTCGTGAGTGGATGTGTAATTTGCGCATTTTTGACCAATATTAGGAGTCACTAGTTGCAATGTATAATTTCAATTTGATATAAAAAATAACTGCTAGTTTCCATTCTCATAAATATATCTATTTATAAATTTAGACGGCTTATTGGTAACTCTTAAATTACACAAAACAAGGCAATACATATACCTATACCAAGTACGTGCGCCGCGATATTATCCAAAAATGTTGACAATTTCATGTGTCGATAACAGGCAAAATAATTTAATTTTAAGACATTTTATAGTCCAATTAAAAATAATAAAACTCTCGATCAATTTACATGGCAATAAATTATAAATACAGCAAATATAATTTATTCTCGGCAAAATACATTTATTTACGGCTAATAGTAATAAATTTAGTTTATTTAACGCCATCTATACATTTATATCGGAACTTTTTATTACTATCCGTCGTATTCGAGCGCCTAGCGGGTAATAGTTGAACTAGAATCCGGGAGGTGTGACTTTCTAACAACGTACAAATCTGAAATATTATATATATAATGTATACCATTGAATTAAAAATATATTATTATGTTTTTATTTTGGAGCGATCAATATTTCTTTATACATATTTACTGTATCACTACATTAACCTAC
Source organism: Carposina sasakii (assembly GCA_014607495.2). NCBI lineage: Eukaryota > Metazoa > Arthropoda > Insecta > Lepidoptera > Carposinidae > Carposina > Carposina sasakii. Next base: position 4,313,965 of record CP053177.1, on the reverse strand, counting down.
ACAAATTAAAACAAATCCTTATACCTACTGGTACTCAAACCTGGGCCTTCGGCATAGTAAATGGTTACTACCTGTGCTAAAAACTGGTCGTCGAAAGAAATGCAAGTTGTCTGGAAGGAATCTCTGTGAGATATAAGCTCGCCTTTGTACATCACCTTAATTATATATTGATTCTTCATGTCTTTTGTGTATTTTAAAGGACTGTTGGCCACTTAACTGAATCGGAATATACAGGTTGTAACAAAAAGGGTATGTTAATCGAAATACTATAAGAATAGCTCACTATAAAGAAAACAACCTAAGTATCCACAAAATTTTAGACTCGAAATCACATGTTTTTTTTTGTCCAGATAGTATGAAGAATTGAGTTGAATATAAGTCAGGAATGTGCTGTCTGATATCGAGTCACAAATTTCGTAGACAGATTCTCAAATTACTAAGCTATTATTATAGCATTTCGTTTAACATATGATACCCTTTTTGTTACTGTAGCGATCACATATCGATGTCTGTAACGTCATCAATCACGTTCCAGTCGCTAATGCGTTCCATGTCCTCCGACCAGCGATGGCAGGACCTCGCCTCGCTGCTGACCATCCCGCCGCCGCCGGACCAGTTCCAGCACTACCACCAGCATCCGCATCCGCATACGCATCCGCACTCTCATCCGCACTCGCATCCGCATAATATCAGGTGAGTTGGTTTTAAACGTGGCAGTGGTATTATGTTTATAATCCTGCAAGTCTGGCTACCCCATTTCGGGAACACGGAACTCGGCCGATTCTATCATGTATGTGTGTGTTTCAAGTTGTTTGTTTGTGTGATAAAGTGCTGTGAAAAATGCTTAGTATAATTCTATGGGATTCAAATGGACATCGCCTAAGGTTGCAAAAGAACCCCTCAATATGCGGTAGGTATAACTGCAGGGTCACGAAGCAGACCCTGCCCTACGAGATCAGTAAAAGTTGCTAGCCGGAGAGAATGCCTTCCAGCCCCCCTAGCATGACCACGCATCGTTGATATCGTAACGTACGATATCGTATCGTCTATACAAAATTCAACATGTCGGCTATATTTATAGTATTTTGACAGGCTAAATGTCGATAAATCGGTTTATCAAGATGATGCAGCTGATGTATTCTAGTGAACCTCATATATTACACAGCTAATATCTTTTTCTAAGCGCAGTGTGATTACATAGAACGAATTATTATTATTATTATTTAACAATTATCTCGATCAGGTATTATTGACATCAAAAAATCATGAATATTTAGATTTAGGTACTATACGAATGTTTATGCACACCCATAATTAGTGTACAGATGAAAACATTTATCTCATGTAATGTTTCCAAATGTAATATTACCTACTGTATATGTATACTGTCGGTGTGTCTATAAATAAATAAATAAATAAAAGCTCATTTAATGTGATTAGTAACATAGTGTTATATTATTTATATTTCCAGTGGTCATGGCGCGGCCGGATACACGGCCGGCTATCACGCGCCTCTCCCGCCCGTGCCGGAGAAACATCCCGACCCTTATGGTAAGATATTGTACAATCACATTTGTAAATATCCACAGTGTATCCACGCACTTAACAACACATTAACTGCTTGTGGACGTAAACGTACCGCCACAAAACGGATAACCACGCTGGCGTATGACGCACTATGAGGGTTTGTACTCGCAGCGGACAATGGAACGACGAACTTTGGCGGTCCGTCATCCGTTCACGTCTAAAGCGCTCTAAGATCTTGTATCGTGCGTACTAAGCAACGGTATAGATATACACGGATAATAAAGAAACATCCATGACTCGGACACAGTTCTTCATCATCATGTTTGACCCTACCGGAATTCTAACCCAGGACCTATGGTGCAGTGGGCTGGTACACCAAGCGGTCGTCGTATATGATAGGAACTTAGATATGTGATAAAACTTAGATATGGGGTTCCACTATTACCTTTTAGGACCCTCAGCAACCTAACCTGCCCGTGGTGTACCCTGCTATTTAACGGACGAGGCTCTGACGTGGGCTGGGGTCAGGCGTAAAAATAGTGTGCCGCGGAGCGGGGGTGAAGTATGGGACGAGGGGAGCATGAACACTGTAGCTCTGCCCATTTACATAGAAACCACCTTGCAGTGACTAGTCAAACTACTTGCTCATTATCAATATGGGTCAATATTGTTTTACTAGTGCAATTACTCATCACTAGATGGCAATATTATACTACGTTTTAGTAATAAAGTACCCTGATAAAAGCGCTAGTGTCTTTGTAATTTTAATACGGTTACATTTCGGAGCACAAGCGTGTGGTTACAGCTACTGCGTTACACTGGCGCTGAAGCTCCGCCCCTATCATGACGTCATCGCCTCACGATTGCTACACGACTCACTTCATAGTCCCACCTCCTCTTTTATACCTTCTTCATGCGCCGACTCCATAAATAACAGGATTTGGGCAGGAAGATGATGATGTATTCCATTTACAGCGGGCGCCGCGGCTCCAATCGAAGGTGCTTACAAGGTGGAGTCAGCCCATCTTCCGCAGCAACATGACGGCCTGTACTACCAGGTATGTACACATCAGTCTATTGCAGTCAACTACTGGACGTAGGCCTTCCCCAGAGCTACAAGGCTACTGCCACAGGGAGGTTTTGCCCATAGTCACCACGCTGGGCAGGCGGGTTGGTGACCGCAGTGTGATTTTCCGACTATGTTGTCAGTACGGGAGGCGCTGCTGCCCACCTCCCGGAAACCCTTACGATACCCATCGGGCAGACATAGCGTGGTTCTATTCTACTCTGCATATTATATTCTATTATTGTAATGAGTAATCGAAATCTCAGGCCAAAGGATCAATAACTTATTTATCCTGGGATAAAAAAAAATCTGGACTGATGCGGGGCTTCACTAGAATACATCAGCTGCATCTCCTTCCGTGCATGTTGTAAGAGTCGACTAAGGAACTCGGGCATATGCAGGAGCTACATTTTCAATATCATTATTATGTACCTACCCATATTTATGCAAATGAATGATCTGAATGTTAATCTCTCAGGCGATAATCTATCAGCTTGTCACTGCTCTTTAACATTTTATGTACCTATTATTCTATACTTGGCTGTCAGATCTCCTTCATGATCTTGCATCGTATATGTATGTAAAAGTAGGATATGACATACATACATACATATAATCACGCCTTTATCCCTTACGGGGTAGGCAGAGCAACAAGGGCCAATAGAAGCACAAGGTAGTACGATATAAGTTCCTAATAAACATGTTCTTCTACAGAATACGTCAGAGATGGCGCCACCTCCCACGCAGGACGGCTTCCTCCAGTCCATCCTGAACGATGAGGATCTGCAACTCATGGACATGGCGATGAATGAAGGTATGTACCCATAGCTTCAGTACAATAGCACTTTATATTACTTTACTAGTGGCCGCCAAAGACTTCGTCCGCGTGAGGGGGCATTGCACTACATATTGAAGCTGGGGTGGGTTGCTATAATATATCTAACAATGAAAGAATTTTTCAAATCGGACCATTAGTTCCTGAGATTATCGCGTTCAAACAAACAAACTTTTCAGCTTTATAATATAAGTATAGATTTAAATTTGTATATATAAAATGAAACGCCGAAATGTATGTACGTACATCACTTCTGAACTACTGTACCGACTTGAATGACTCATTCTTTTTTGTGTTTGTTATTTCTAGGATAAGTTTTGTATGATATAAAATTAAAAGGTTTTTTTAATTAAAATAAACCGGGTTAGCTAGTGTTGCATATAACAGAGGCATCTATCGGACATAAACATAAAGTCCGATGCAAATCCTAGAACGCGATATCGAAGTTACACACAATGACTCGAATAACGGAGTGTAACGAAAGGGTATGTTATAGGCATGGGCTAATCATATCCGGGAAAGGATTGAATATGTAGTATATCACTCCGACTAAGGATATATATCCTTTTAACATATCCAACTCCGCGTGCATATCCGGGAATGATGAGATTTAAGTGAAGCGAGATATATCTGGGATTGGTTTGATTAGGTTGTTGTATGTGTCCTTTTAACAGATCCAACTCCGCGTACATATCCGGGAATGAAGAGATTAAGCGAACCGAGATATGATTGGGATGATCTATCCAAATAATAATTAGAATATTTGATAGGCGTATTTAAAAATCACTAAATAGGGTATACTAAAACTATTGTCCTAAAAATAATTCCAAATCCAAACAGCTTTTATTTACATTAAAAATAAAATACTTAAGATCAAATATAATAATAAAACGGAATGAATAGAAATTTTGAAAATTATAATTACGAAAACAAATATTTATACTAAACGGCATGCCTGTCGCTCGTGAGTATTCGTATATACTCGTGTAATGTCGTTACGTTACATTCGCGCTCATGCGTCTACTGCGATAGTTCCGGCGCGTTCGCATTCCGTCTCGCTCACTTATTCTCTTTTCTCTTCGGCATTATTCGGTAGGTCGGAGTGAGTCGGATATAGGATATGGTAACTTTCTTTAAAGTGAAGGAGTTGATTCATATCCGCCTCTGGATATATATCCGAGGATATAGTTGTGTCCGGAGTTACCCATGTCTAGTATGTTAAGCGAAATGTTAGATTAAAAGCGAAACACCTCCTTTCCCTCCTTTTCTTCTACTTCCTCTTCTTTCGCGGACTGTCCGGCGGCAGTGGCAGGTCAAGTGGCCAGGTGCACCCTGGTAATACCAGGGGTCGAACAGCCCGGCCCGCGTCCCCCCGGCCAGCCGCATCTTTCCCTTCCCAAATGGATCAGACTCTCTGACCCATGTGGCCCCCTTTAAGGGCCACTTGAGTTACCGGCGCGTTGTCGCGCGTCGAGAATTTTGAGCACGGGGTTTGCCCCAAAGCCCGCAACCCGAAGCGTATTTTTGCGTCAAGGACGACCACGTCCTGAAGAGAAATAAATAGCTTACTAATAAATAATTTATTAATAAATAGCTTATATATACAGGGTGTTTTTTCGTCGCCACCCTTAACGAAGGGTACTCTACTCTATACATTAAATAAAGTAAGTTTATGCCCAAAAAAATGCTGGGAAACGATGTAAATGTTTTTGATTTTTTTTTTATTACGCTACACGCGTCAATGTGCATTTATGCAGAAAAACGCAATCTATTTACTTAACTTTGGACTCTAATATTTTGGAAACCAGACACTTCCCAGGTATGTTTCCATGGAGAAAAATGATCGTGATGATGAAGAGATTCCGTTGTTTTCGGGAACGTTGACGACGAAAAATCACCCTGTATAAACTAGCATCTATTTAAATCCACAACGCATTAACACAACTAAAAATCGAGAAATAAACTGACTTTTAGAAAAAAAATTAACCGACTTCAAAGTTTAACTAAAAAGCAATAAATAACGTAACTAATTTATCTACTTAATACATATTGAATATCTCAAATTATTTAAATATTTACAACTTAATACCTAATACTTTAACAAAGTCATCTTTAACTATTTAAATATTTATAATTATAACTTATTTTTTGGAGTCGGTGCCAGCCAAACAAATAAATGTAATTAAGAAAATTGACCCACTGCCCACACTAATGTACATAGACCATGTACGACATTTGAGACTCTAAATGAGATAAATTATTTTTCAAGGTACATATAAACATTCCGGAGCTGTATCAAAAATCCTTACCTATCTTTTACATTACAAGAATATGAAGTGATTTCTTTTAACACGAGACTAGGTCAGGTCACAAATGTAACGCAAATAAATATAAAAACTTATTTTATTCCTGACAAGTTAAACTCTTAAAAATAGTTATTTTCAATTACTTCGATACTAAAGTAAACTGAGTAAAAATTTTATAATATTTTTTATAATTTCATTTCATATTCATATTCTTTATTGTACACTCAAAAACATAAAAGACAATAATATTAACGAAGATAATGTACAAAGGCGAGCTTATCTCTGACAGAGATTTCTTACAGACAACCAATTTCGTCTTATAACATTGCATCTCCTTCAATTCATGTCGTAACAGTCGACTAAGGAACTAGGGCATTCTCTCAGCAAGCCTAGCATGACGTGCGAAACACGTTATGATAAACCGTTTTATCGACATTAAGCCTGTCAAAATACGATAAACATAGCTGCCGTGTTGAATTTTGTATAGAGACGATACGATATCGTACGGTACGATATCCACGATGCGTGGTCATGTTAGGGGGGCAGGTGATGAGAGAACTGTCACTGATGATTTAAGAACCTACATCTGACACTGGTATGTTAAACGTGGCCGCGAGATCTTCGTGATCCCGCAATTCTGACTACCCCCATTAGGGGAACACAGCCGTGCGTATACAGGGTGTTTGTGACAGCCAGGCAAATATTGATACCATGACTTCTGATCATGATTCTAAGGTAGAAAACACTGATAATTTTCGCAGGAAAACTCCAAAAAATTTCCTTGATTTTTTTCATGTTTTCAGAAAAAAAATGTTTAGTTTGTTTAATTAGGCCTTGGATACTTAAAAAGATGATTTAAAAAAAAGTTGCCCTCAAAAAAGTTCAAATAACTGATCAACACTAATAGAGAGTCACAAGTGATCCAAAAAAACAGCAATATGTCACACAATAAAAGATTCGGCGGGAAAAGCTGGAAGGGTGCAGGTGTAATTTTCTTGTGAAAATCGAAAATTATTTGTAAATGGCTTGCATGTGTCCGTAAAGTGATGTTTTCTGGTAGATAAGTTATATTTTGTTTACTTGTGATGTGAATCTAGTGCGTGTGCATGGTTTTGTATGCGGGTAAGCTAAGTAATACTTTAGTCGGAATGCGATCTCTTCATGGGCTCATGTAAGTCGTTTCTGCAATTCTTTTTGATCTTTACTAGTTTTACACCCCTTCTTGAGGATTTTCCCGACGTTTCCATTCGCCATCATCATTTTCATCCATCATAAATTCAGAAATCATTTACTAAAGACAATGGCTGTATGGGCTTAGTTCCCCTTGCCTTTCCTTCGGGATAAATTAAACAAAAAAAAGTCACATAATAACCAGTTTCAGTTTTTACCTGGCTGTCACCCACATCCATTACCCCACATACACATTTGTAGGTATGTAGTAAAAGTGCACTTTCTACCTAGATACATACATATAGGCAATTCATATTCAGGTCATATTTTTAAGTAAACTAGTTAAATCCTGATCAATGCAGCCAAATTACTGCATGTTCATATTCACGTATTTAGGCTTAAAATGAAGATTATATGCAATCTTATCATACTTAGCTTAAAATATGGATGTTTGTTTGTTGATCGATCACGACAATTTACAGAATGTTATGACATTTATATTGAGGGCTTTAAATTATAAGGACGTATCCACAATGATCTTCTTTTTTAATTACTTTAGTATTTAATATTGGCCGCCCATGACCGCACCCGCAACCATGCGAAGCCGGTGCGGCCCCCTTATTACCTAACTAGCAAACGCAAAGCGATAGCGAAAATCGTACAAAAATCGCTGATTGTTTGTCAAATTCGTATTACGAATTTTTTTTTAACTTTGACATTACAAGGCGAATATTGTACAATTTTCGCTATCGCTTTGCTTCGGATTTGCTATTGCAAATTACGGTAATCAGGGGGCGGGTTTCTAGTTATACATATACCATCCTCTTGAAGCACTATCTATTTTAACACGTTGACGGACAGTAGAAACAAGTGAAATTCGAAAATTGACACTATATGTTTTTGTAATTTTTAGAATAATAGAAGTATGGTTTTACTCTTTCTGCTTAAATACACTTAATTTTGATTAATTCAATACAGCCGCAGTATCTAAAAACGACCGTTTCGTATTGGACGGCTATTGCCGTCATGTCACATAGTGAACTTGAACTTGACGGCTATAGACGCAACTGTCCGTCAACGTGTTAAAAAAACCGCATCAAAATCTGTTGCGTAATTTTTAAAGATCTAGTACTGTTTTGTGATAATGTTTTGTAATGTAATTTGGTAAGGTTGTTGAACAAATCAAATATTTGCATACTTACAGCATTTTTTGGCGAAATATATCTTTGGTCTATGTACCTATATAATATAACATATAATGATAAACCGATTTATCGACATTTAGCCTGTCAAAAAACGATAAATATAGCCGCCATGTTGAATTTTGTACAGATACGTTACAATATCGTACAATACGATATCCACGAAGCGTGGTCATGCTAGGGGGGCAGGACTTTTTTTTACAACTTATCATTGTAGTAGTATTTTATACAACACAATCATTATAAAAAAATGTCGAGCAATATTTATCAGAATGATTCAGCGTTATTCACCGGCACGTTACAATCCTGTAGTTATCTTATCACAGGTATAATGCCAATAAACCGTTTACTGATTAATTTGTGTCGTATCTATGTCCTGTATTGATGCAGGGCTTGGAGTACACCAGCTGCATCCCTTTCCGTGCATGTCGAAAGAGCACTGGCGGCTCGTCCTAAGGAGCGCTCGTGCAGTGCACTCCCACCCACGAAGATTACATAGGCAATCTATATTTCTCTATAATTATAATTATTTTTCCATTCTACTATGTTTATACAATAGTGTCTACGCGTTTGTCTCAAGTAAGTTGTAATCTTATGTATCGAGTGGAGCGCTAGCGATCGCGCTCCAATGAAACGTAATTTGGTACCATTCCTAGTACTGTATTCAATGAGTGCGAAAGAGACATACCGACATAGGCCGGCGCGTGAAACAGAAGAATTCGTATGAAAAATTAGCCTTATCTGGAGCGCCGCTCACATTAATTCGTAGTGTACGTATGCGGCCACTAGATGTCGCTTAGTCCGAGTTAAAACGCGATATGGTTGCCTTTAATGTGTTTCATTAGGTCCTCTGAATTTTAATAAGAGTGAGGATTTTGTTCCTAATGAAAAAGATGTGAACTCCCATCTAAAAATACCAGGAGCCGCCTCTGCGTAAGAGCAAGGATCTCGGGCTTATTTCATCACTGTTTATTTCATTCTGCTACGAGTATACTAAACGCGACTGTCTCCTTCGAGGTAACTACCGGTAGACGCCCGCGACTTCGTCCCGAAAACTTTAAAATTTCCGTTATTTCCTATTCCCATGGATATTTCGGGAATAAAAGTAAAATAAATACCTAAATTACTTCTTAATACATTAGCTATCTGCCAGTGAAAGTCCTGTCAAAATCGGACCAGCCGTTTCAGAAATTAGCCGGAGCAAACAGACAGACATACAATAATTATATTATAAAATACATACCTACATGCACAAAATCGTGTCTCTTTACCGGCGGTAGGCAGAGATCACCTACCTCCAGCGATCTCCAATATGCTACGGTATCCAGGGTGTAACTAAGCCTATGTCAGAGAACCTATCCACAAAATTTGAGACCCGAAATCACATGTTTATTTTTCTCGATAGTATGGAGAATTTTTAAATATCTCAGAAATTTTCATACAATTTTGAAAAATAAAAATGTGATTTCGAGTTTCAAATTTTGTAGATTTTTTTATTTTTTATTTATTAGGTTCTCTATAGTGGGCTATTTACATAGCTTTTCGCTTAACATACCCTTTTTGTTACACCCTGTATATTATGCTTAATAATTAATTTATGTGCAGTAATGTAGTTCTAATTGGTTTTATTTATTTAAGAATCGACAAAAATCTGGCAAAAGCCGAAACTAAACTAACTAAAGAAATTGCGTATTTAGTTATTTTTTTGTACGATAGTGCAAGGTTATACCTACGGACGAATTTACAAAAGTAGGTAGATACAAATACAATACAGAGAGATATTCATTCGCAGGTTTTCCAAACCTTTTTCAACTCACAAATAATATTTTCATGACCGCCTTCCACCCCCTCCCCAGGCCCCCGGGACATAATAAAATTTTCTGCAAGTAACTCATCACTTATACGTTTTTTTTTGTAATTTGTACAAAAACAAGCACGAGATGAACGTTGACCAAATTGAAACGTTACCAACCAATCTATTGAATAAACCTACCTAACCTATCTTAGTAACTCCTGGTCATACGGTATAGGTATGTACTAAGTTATTTCGCGTAAAATTTTAAAAGATTTTTTCATATGAGATAATGTAGCTACACTAGTATAGTATTTTGTTATCTTCACCCGAACAGATATCGTGTCCTTGAGAGGTTATATTGACATTATCAGTAAATTGAATAACAATTTAACCAAATAAATAAGATACAACCAGTTTTTTAAGCGGTCAAAATGATAGTCATGATGTTAAAGTCCAATTAATTTTATAATAATCAGCATACATACATACATAATGCTTAGTAATTTTTGCTTAAAGCGTGTCACCCGAAGACCTTATGACGTCATCGTGTTTATGTAACCCGCCAAAAGTGATTACTCATTGCGACTGGGCACGCGCATGCGCTCGCCCGCGCATCCGCAATGGCTTGCCCGGAAATTTATATTTGGAATAATCCGCCGGCGCGGGAAAATTCGGCGGGAAACTTTGACAGTTCGTTTTTTTATTCTAAAAATGGGAGTGAGAACTTAATACTGGTATACAGCCAGTTTTGGATTGCAGTGTTTTTAAATTTAGTGCAATAGTGTTTGTGATCTCCGGTATCAATGTAATAACATTATCTCATCTGAAGTGTTATTAACTAGTTAGGGCAAAGACAATGAGTCTATTTTCGTGTCCCGTGATAAATGTGTGTAAATATAATAATAGATGATAAAACTACTGTTTGTTTACGGACTCCTTTAACTGTCTGAGGAGAGTTTGGAAATTCTCATTTATTCGTCGAAGTTCTACGCGTTCGAAATCTAAAATTGTGTTCGAGAAGATTTGTTCTTTTTTTAAAATTGGAAAAAGATTTGTGGAACAGTGAAAGAAGTCGGTTTAAAAGTGATAATTATATAGAATTTTCCACATTAACTTGAGATTCTGTATTAAAACTATACATTTTTTAATAACAACATGGAAATATTCTCATATGTGTTTAGACTATTTGTTATGCGTAATTGAATATTGAAACTTTACAAGCATTTTACAAATCCTTACAAACTGTATCTGCGTAAAAGTGAAACGATTTAGAACTCCATCGAGAATCGAAATTAAAATCGACACTCGAAGTGCGTGTAAAGTGGAATAGACTATATTTGTTTCTACCCTCGTTTCGTAAAAGCTTACTTATGCCTATATCTGGGAGCCGGCGCAAGGCTAAGAAGACGCATAACGCGGACTGTTGCATATGTCTGTGTAGGTTCTGCTGCGCTCTAAGGAGGCCGAAGTCCTGCGATTCCCTCGTCAAGGTCTCCGTGGAGGTGCTCAAGAGATACAACTTCTGCCTCCGCTCGTTCAAATATAGAAACATTTGAATTCGTTCCATTTTCGCCAAGATGGCGGTCTCGCGCGTCATTATTTGCGCGCGATAAGATAAATGAGACAATGGAAAGTCAAGCTTAATTTTAATTGCGCTGGCTTAGAATTTGTTTGCAGCTGGATTATTTTACAACATCTGGCTGTGTTTGAGAAGCGTCATAGAAATTTACCGAGTGAATGAGGAGAATTGGAGAAACAGAACTGCATTGTCATTTCCGCTCATAACAAAACTGATGATTTTTTGAATTTCGATCTTGACCGAGCATAGATTATCGCGAAATTATCTATAGGGCTGATACCGCTCGCGAGCGAATTTGAACAGTCACTATCGTAAAACCGCAAGCACTGATGACATGGTGATTCAATTTATCAGAACAATGGATTTGTCTGTTGCGCATTATCCCTACGCGCATCCCTTATACGGCGTGCCGTCGCCATATTTTTCTCATCTGCTTTACCCGGATCCTGCGGATTACTTGAGTTCCTATTACAAATACTATGATGGTGAGTTCCGCTTCGCCAGCCCAGTGAGGTAAGCACGAACCTTTTTACGCGGCGTAACGCCTAGCAAAATCTATGTGATTTGACAGTTGGACGATAGCGTTACGGACTATCGAGAGGTTCGTGCTTACCCCTCGGCGTAACGCCTATTGCAAATGATTTCTATGAATGAAACGTTCCTGACAGTTGGACTGGATAGTGCGTTACGGACTATCGTGAGAGGTTCTGGTGCTTACCCCTCAAATTGGATGGGACAGTGGTTTTTTGGTTCTTTAGTTGATATCCCGAAGGAAAAGCAAGGGGAACTACTTGCCCTTGTGGACAAAGCCATAATGTCGATTTTCAGTAGAAATGTAATAATTCTTTGAATTAATATGAGTTAAGGATGATAATTTTGATGATGATGAATTTGGAAACGTCGGCTGCAAGTCAATGTCCTCATGAGAAGCCTTGATATGGTGTAAACTAAATTAGTAACAATGAGCATTGGATGTTACAGTGTTTAATCCTATGACAGTTTGTCGTTGTTTTTTAGCGCACCAACGACTTAGTGCTGGTGATAGGCAGAATCATAGACAAATTTTTTGCGATTCAAATCGCGTGATATCATCGTGATACGGCAGAAATAAACAAGTTTCATTATCCTCATACCTACGCTGTTATCGTTTATCCGTGTGATACGGGCTCCATTTTGTTTTTTTACGGATCACTCACATATCTGATAGGCAGGTAATGATAGGAGTTACTGTGCCTATCACTGTACTTACATAAGAATATTGAGTATTAAGCGTTACTATTCAAATGTTTACTACACCCTCGAACCTGATGACTCATGAACGCGATCACATGGCAACTATTGTCGCGATGAGAAACGAGATCTGTAGGCTGATTACATACATACATACATATAATCACGCCTTTATCCCTTACGGGGTAGGCAGAGTACCAAGGGCCGATAGAACCACATGGTGCCACTTCTGACCAATTTTGAGGGTATAGTTGAGATGTACAATTTCGGTTAGTAGTGACAGGTGGTCAGCCCATCGCCTACAAAACACCAAGACCCTCTTGTACCTCTACTGACTTGTACAGTATGCCCGGGAAGAGAAGCAGATGTAGTATTACTATTTTTTTTTCATATTAGTATTTTTTTTTCACTCCCAGAGCAGCATAGAAGTCATTAGTCTTTTGTTAATATGTTACTTAGTTTTGACTGTGTCGCTGGGAGTTTTCTTGCTATTTCTTCTTCCAAGCAGTGACACTTCACTGAGATAGTGTAACAGTAATAGTAGAATCATGCGGTGTGTCAGACCTAATGTTGGTTTTGCCATAAAGGAGAACTGTGTAGCAGCTCTTCTGGATTTCGTCTTTAGGCGACCTTAACTCTTATTCTCCACGTTGGTGGCTATTAAGCCCCGAATCGCTAACTTATGCCTGACAGACCGTAACAAATCGCACCTTGGGGTGGTGACCGTTGCCAAAGCAAAAGCTTTGCGATTTATTTATTTTTGGGTTGTTTAAATTCACCTCCTTTTTTGTTTGGTAGCGGTTTCATTTTTGGGGTGCGAACATAGAAAGTAACATATAATTAGACAATCGACAAACAAGTTGTTAATGCTTTCATGTCGAATAAATGATTTTGAATTTGAATTTGAATTACATACAGAATGATCCAAAATTAATAAATACACAAAAAATATTATTAAATGGGGTAACAGAACTGCAAGATCACAAAAGAGATCAATCCAGTCACCCTTAGCATACCGCGGAGTAAATGACCAGTGACAAGTTGCTAGCTCATCGCCTGAGAGAATGTCTAAGTTCCTTAGTCGACTCTTACGACATGCACGGAAGGAGATGCAGCTGATGTATTCTAGTGAAGCCCCGCATCAGCACAAGACAGGGCTTTTTATAACTATATACGAATATACCTTTTCTTATTCTTTTTTTTACCACGAGTGGTTGATATCTTTCAGTTGCACGCGTAAATATTTGTTTAGTCATTGCACCCGTGTGAAGCCGGCCCCCTTACTTGCCTAACTAGCAAAAGCAAAGCGACAGCGAAAATTGTAGAAAAATCGCTTATTGCTTGTCAAATTCGTATTAGGTAAAAACTTTGACATTTCAAGGCGAATATTGTACAATTTTCGCTATCGCTTTGCTTTTGCTAGATAATAAAGTGGCGGGACGGACGGACGCGTGCAAATGACGTATGACTACGTAGCGCGTAGCAGATTCGTCGCTCGTAGCATTGCTACGGATTCCTCGTAGCACACGCGTACGCAACCAATTAGTGTTGAAATGTTGCGCCTACGCATAGTGCATCTTCAATCTACAAATGTTAATGTTATATGCAAATGGGGTATGTTGAGCGAAAAGCCTAAAATAACAAAAGAGCCTACTATAAAGAACAAAATTTTAGACTTCCTGACTTGTTTAGGAATTCTTCATAATGTCATACATACATATAATCACGCCTTTATCCCTTACGGGGTAGGCAGAGCACCAAGGGCCGATAGAACGGCATGGTGCCACTTCTGACCAATTCTGACAAGTTCGGTTAGTAGTGACAGGTGGTCAGTCCATCGCCTACAAAACACCAAGACCCTCTTGTCTCTCTACTGACTTGTACAGTATGCCCGGGAAGAGAAGCAGCTGTAGTATTATACGTTTTTTCACTCCCAGAGCAGCATAGAAGTACATATGTGATTTCGAGTCTCAAATGTCGTGTTTTATTACACAATGTGGGTCGTCGTTTATACCTGCCACCGTTCCGTTGCACACACAAATTGTACACCTACTTTTCACCAGCTAGCCTATTAAGTCCCACGTGGTAAGGGGTGAGCCTACCGCCGCTTTTTGGGCACAAGTACTACAATCGAGCGACCTGTAACGAATCGATTTAGGAAATGTTTGAGTAATTTTAAATAGGTATTATGTTCGATTCCGGCAGTCAAACTTAAACCTAAACGTAAAATTGTCCTACCTGTCCTTTTCTTTCTCAGACATTTATGTTAAGAACGGAGAGAGATAGACCTGACTAAGATTAGGTTTAGGTTTAAGTGTGACTGCCGGAATCGACCCTAATATAAGCTATCGGCATTAGAACCTCGTCCGTTAAATGGCTATTGTATACAAAGATAGTAAATCTACTTTTTTTGTTGCAGGAATGTATACGATGCGTATGTTGGAAGGGTCCGCCGGCGGCCATCTTGCGCCGCACCCCACTCATACACATAATATGATGCTCACAGGTACGTAAATATATATATAAATAACACATTAATATAGTTCAACGCTAAGATCGCTAAGGTCTTGTGTCGTAGGTACTAAAGCAACGGTACTCGTATATAAATAGCCCCCTTATTACTTAACTAGCAAACGCAAAGCGATAGCGAAAATTGTACAAAAATCGCTGATTGCTTGTCAAATTCGTATTACGTAAAATAAATTTCAAAGGAACTTTGACATTTCAAGGCAAATATTGTACAATTTTCGCTATCGCTTTGCTTCGGCTTTGCTTTTACGTAATCAGGGGGCAGAAAGTTAAGTATAAAAACATCCATGACTTGGATATTCATCTTAACGATGTTTGCTTATCTATCGGGATACGAACCCAGGACATATGGCGCAGTAGGCAGGGTCACTACCTACTAAGCCTGTTCGTTTTCGACTATGTTTGATATTAAATACTGTTTAATGTTTACCAGAAATTATGATTTAATTCTGTTATATAAAATGAAACAGCAATAAGCCATTATTTAATAAATAAATAAATAAATAAATATTGGTTACATATCCAAATTAATTAATTATAGTGTTTTGTTAAACCCGTATGTAATCACATGTTAGCATGATTCTACCTTGTATAATCCTGTGTTCAATAAATAAAAAATGTCTTTGTTTGCATTAACAATAATATATTGCATGTAAATGTTAAAATTGAAATTAGAAAATTGAAATAGTTATAAATGTTATCCTGATTGTACCCTGCGCAACCTTGATTCTACCATGTAAGCTGATTCTTCCCCATGTAAGTCTGATTGTCCTCTATCGTAGAGCGTGACTCTGCGTCGGACAGCGCGGTGTCGTCGATGGGGTCGGAGCGCGTGGCGTCGCTCTCGGACGGAGAGTGGTGCGACGGCAGCGACTCTGCGCAGGAGTTTCACAGGTCTGACGCTACTGACTGCTTCTGTGTCACTACATGTCATAAACCTGAGTCGCTTCCCCCTGTCTGTCCCTATGTAGGTATGCTTAGATCTTAAAAACTACGCAACGGATTTTGATGCGGTTTTTTTACAGATAGAGTGATTCAAGAGGAAGGTTTGTATGTATAGTATCAGTACTATCTATAAATAGCGACTCTCTCATCACGAAGTCGGTGCTTCCCGTCCCCCCTTAGGGGTGGACTTTCGTAAAATACGTTCTTAGTGGATGTTTACACACTATAAAAAACCTACCTGACAATTTTCAAGCTTGTAGGAGTCATAGTTTCTTAGATTTCCTGATTAATCACTGAGTGATATTTCGCTTTCATAGTATACCAGTGGACGTCCGCGACTTCGTCCGCGTGGACTGCAGAAAAAACAAAATGTCGAAATTATCCGAGATAAAAAGTAGCCTATGTGTTGATCCGGGGTGTCAGCTAACTCCATACAAAATTTTATTAAAATCGTTCCAGCCGTTTTTACGTGAAAGAGTAACAAACATCCATCCATCCATCCATATTTACAAACTTTCGCGTTTATAATATAAAGTAAGATATAGGAGATTATAACACGTATTTCGTTTCCCCGACAGTTCGAAGTTCCGTCCGTACGACGCATCAGGTTTCCCTCGCGACCGTTCACAACCGCCGCAGAAGAAACATCACATGTTCGGCAAACGATGCTTCCAGGTCAGTAAATAGAATAGAATATGTTCACACACCACACAACACATTAACCTAGTCCCACACTAAGATTCCTAAGGTCTTGTGTCGTGGGTACTAAGTAACGGTATATAAATACATAGATAAGTATAGAAACATCCATGACTCGGAAACAAACATC
The DNA here is from genome assembly GCA_014607495.2 of Carposina sasakii. Taxonomy (NCBI): domain Eukaryota; kingdom Metazoa; phylum Arthropoda; class Insecta; order Lepidoptera; family Carposinidae; genus Carposina; species Carposina sasakii. Next base: position 4,296,952 of record CP053177.1, on the reverse strand, counting down.
GATATTCATCATATCAATGTTTGCACCTACCGGGATTCAAACCCAGGACCTATGGCGTCACAGGCAGGGTCACGACCTACTAGACCAGTCGGCCGTCAATTGAATAGAATATTTGGCAAAACACACATACGAGTACATGCCACATTTCATTAAGTTTTAACAAGGTATCATCACATCAACATAGGTAACCCCGTGTCGGCACACGGGGGCAGATAGGTCTTGTTGTATAATAAACTTAATGACGTCTATCATGGTCAAGTTTTATAGAGAGACACAACCATTCATTCATCAGAACCATTGAGGCACCAGTTAGTACCGTCCGCCTGTTTAAAAATCTTTATTCAAATTCCAACCACACTGCCATATCAAACTGGCGTCACTCGTTCGAGTGCCCTCCAGCCGTCACTGAGAATACGTGTGTGTAACGCCCTCAGGAGCCGCCGCCCGCGCCGCTGGAGCCGCGCCCCGTCAAGTACGAGTGTGTGGACCAACAGTACCGAGGTCACGTGACACACAGCGCAGGTTCGTAACTTACTTATACAGGTTGTTTTTCGTTGCCACCCTTAACAAAGGGTACGTACTCTATACATCAAATAAAGTAAGTTTATGCAAAAAAAAATGCTGGGAAACTATGTAATTTTTTTATATTTTAAGTATGTACTTGATCAGGCGAAATTTATAGTGTCCAGTGTTTATGCTAGTTTTTTCATAAACTGATATTAATTATTTCTCGTGAAAAAATCTTGCTACACGCGTCTATGTGCATTTATGCAGAAAAACATAGTCTATTTACTCAACTTTGGACCCTAATATTTTGGAAACCAGACACTTCCCAGGTATGCTTCCATGGAGAAAAATGATCGTGATGATGAGGAGATTCCGTAGGTTTCGAGAACGTTGACGACCAAAAATCACCCTGTTTTTCATTGAAGAGACCTAACATTAATATAATTGACATAAAGGAGAATTTTGACTTTAGTAGTCCAGTAGGGTAAGCACGAACCTGTTTACGCGCCGTAACGTTAGCGACTTGCAAGCAAGTTTTGACGATATCGTTACGGACTATCAAGAGGTTCATGCTTGCCCCTGACAGTTACGAGTATATAAATAGATAAATACATTATAATGATATTAACACTAAGATCCTGACATTGAGGCAAACTACTCTTGGTTTATCGATGTTTAGTTATTAGAGTACCTAATAGAAAAGTGTTTAAAAAAGTACGAAATATACAGGGTGTAACAAAAATGTTAAGCGAAAAGCTATGTTAATAGCCCACTATAGAGAACCTATCCATAAAATTTGAGACCCGAAATCACATGTTTATTTTTCCCGATAGTATGGAGAATTTTTAAATATCTCAGAAATTTTCATACAATCTTGAAAAATAAAAATGTGATTTAGAGTCTCAAATTTTGTAGATAGGTTCTCTATAGTGGGCTATTTACATAGCTTTTCGCTTAACGTACCCTTTTTGTTACACCCTGTATAATATATGCATAATAATGAGTATTCCCCCCCCCGCAGGAGTGGACTACCTCCCCCCCGCGGCCGCGCTCGACCTCAACGCGCCGCACTCGAGTCATGCTCTCATACAGGTATGTTACATTACTAAAGGTATGTGCTTTATATGGGTTTTATACTGCTTAAATTAAAAAGTTATGTACCCGATTGCGCCAGATATAGGGTTATGTTTTCCGAATGTATGTATATATCTTTGGCACGCTCTAGCTAGAGCCTAAACTGGCTTGTTGCATTTGAGATTTAGTGGGTTAAAATTTTTCCGCAGTCAATAAATGTTGAGTGCTGCCAATCACTTAAAAACTGCACCCAAATCGATTAAATCATTTCTGAGATTAGTGTGCACAAATAGCGATTAGTTACAGTTTTATTATATGTATAGAAGATAAATAAATAGATATAGAAGACAGAAGAAGATTTATTTATAGGTACATCCTAATAATATTTTCTATGCTGCTCTGGGAGTAAAAAAAAAACGTATAATACTACAGCTGCTTCTCTTCCCGGGCATACTGTACAAGTCAGTAGAGGGACAAGAGGGTCTTGGTGTTTTGTAGGCGATGGGCTGACCACCTGTCACTACTAACCGAACTTGTACATCTCAACTATACCCTCAAAATTGGTCAGAAGTGGCACCATGTGGTTCTATCGGCCCTTGGTGCTCTGCCTACCCCGTAAGGGATAAAGGCGTGATTATATGTATGTACATCGTAATAAATAGATTTATAATAATGTGCCATAAAGTTTGCGCGTTATCTAACGCCGCTGTACGTTCGCAGCCGGGCATGACGTCACCACTGGGCGCGCGCTATGCGTACGCGACGCCCGAGCGTGTGCGACACAACCACACGTACAGCGCCGGCGCGGAGCGAGCGCAGCGAGACAAGCGCGGTGAGGACACACGACTATGTACTAACTAACGACAAATAACTTATGACACACGACTGCTCTAGTAGGTAGTGACCCTGCCTGCGACGCCATAGATCCTGGGTTCGAATCCCGGTAGGTGCAAACATTGATATGATGATGAATATTGATGTTTTTTTCCGAGTCATGGATGTTTATAGAAACATAAGATAAGTATAGACTTATCTATGTATTTATATACCGTTGCTTAGTACCCACGACACAAGAGACCTTAGGGATCTTAATGTGGGACTAGGTCAATGTGTTGTGTAGTGTGTGAATATTTATATTTTATGTGCTTAAAATAACTCGTATACCTGTTTTCGGAACTCACATTTTTCATATGCAGTGACAACGATAATGTAGTTATACACATAGTAACTAGCGCCATCATCCAAAGGAAGTATAGGTACATATGTGATAAAACGCACTTTACTAGGTCTACACATTTATAATCACGTCACTGTCTACACATTAAGCGATGCCATCTATCGACAATAGATAGAACTTCAGTTAAATATGTGACAGCGCCATCTATTGGAAACAGGCATAAGTAAAAAAATGCCCGCAGAAAAATCCTAAACTATTGAAAAAAACTTTCATTTCACCTTTTTTTTGGTGAAACATAATATCTTTGATCTAATGAATGTAACTTTATTATTGTGCCTAATATGTTTTGAACAAATAAATAATAATTGATATTCGTTTCAGTGCGTCGCCTGACGGACGGAAGCGTGTCAGACACGAGTTCATCCGGGACACATCATCTCACCCGAGACGAGAAACGCGCGAAGGCTCTAGGTATTTGTTAGTACTTCTTATTATATATACATACATACATAAGGCCATATCATTCACTAAATCTACTTGACCAATGACCCGTTTAAGCCCTGTTCTGAAGATAAAACACGTTTGTAACATATGCTGAGCATAGATAGATAGATAACATTCTTTATTGTACTACAAAAAAGATATGTACAAGGGCAGGCTTAATGCCTCATAGATCTTAATGACTTTTCTGTCCACATGTGTTTCACAGATTTCCCAACTATATTTAAAGAAGTTGGGTAGAAGTAGGCAATTTCCACATGCACAAGTCTAACATGGCGACCTTACCACCGCGCCGCACATTTAAATTTTTAAGACAATTAGTTAATTCCAGTAAATGTCACATGATTTACGGCCGGTTTTTGTTATTTTTTCTTTTAGCCTGAGCCTACCGCCGTTAGTTCTATCCTTTTCTAACTGTTTTCTGTTTCAGGCATACCGATAGAGGTGCACGATATAATAAACCTGCCTATGGACGAGTTTAACGAAAGGCTTTCCAAACACGACCTGAGTGAGGCTCAACTCTCTCTCATCAGAGATATACGCAGGAGAGGCAAGAATAAGGTACATAACTATTATTTATTTATTTATTAATAGCCTGTGTGTGTATTCTATACATCAGCTGCATCTCCTTCCGTGTATGTCGTTAAGGAACTCAGGTGAGTTCGCTCAGGCGATAAGTTGGCAATTTATCACTCACAGAATAATGTTTCCCATTCGCCCTGATAGATGGCAGCACAAATTCGATATAAAATTAGTTATCTAGTCCTTCGTTAGATAACAGCACAAATATGAGTTTACCATACTTCCCATTCGCCCCGTTAGATGTCAGGACAAGTGCAAGTACAAAGTGCTATTGATAGATCTCACATCCTCCGCTAGATGGAAATACACATTTAAATCTAGTAATAGTTCTAGCTTCTCCCGCTAGATAGCACAAAGAACTAAAAAATAGATGTCAGCAAATATTAGAGCAGAGAGATAGACTAATGGTTCTCGAATCCCCCACTAGATGAGACCACAGAGACATAACATCTAACAATAGTTCTCGCATGCCCCGTTAGATGGCACTAAAATTTCGTACCAACCTTCAATCCTCCACCAGGTGGCACAGAACTGCCGCAAGCTATTTATATTTCTCGCATCTTCCGCTAAATGGCACTACAGTATCTTCTATCTAACAACGGTCCCCGTTCGCTTCACCAGGTGGCAGCACAGAACTGCCGCAAGTGCAAGCTAATAATAGTTCTCGTGCCTCACAAATTTTAATTTAACAATAGTACCCCATCCCTCACTAGATGGCAGTACAAATAGTTAATACTTTTCAGCGTCCCCCCGCCGTTTTCCATCCAACAATAGTTCTCGCATTTCCCGCATAGATATCAGCACAACACTTAACATGTGCCCTGCTAGATGCCACCGCAAGTGTCTACCATTTAACGACACCTCTCATGTCCGTCACCAGGTGGCAGCACAGAACTGCCGCAAGCGCAAACTGGACCAGATAACGTCCCTGGCTGACGAGGTACGTTCGGTCCGAGACCGCAAGGCGCGCTCTCAGCGAGACCACCTCGCACTGACGGCGGACCGACAGAGGGTGAAGGAGCGGTTTGCGGCGCTCTACCGACATGTGTTTCAGGTATGTTCACGAAGGCTTCATTTTATTTACAACGTTGTGGAATGGAACGAAAGCGACTATTTGCAACGAAATTGTATATATCGTAATTAACTCTATATCTATGAGAGATTTTCTGACAACTCTAACATGCATACATGCTAATCACGCCTTTATCCCTCACGGGGTATACAACTATTAAAAATAAAAAAAACAGTGCAAATCACCTGGATAGAGGGCGTGAACGCATCTCCATCACGAAATTCTGTTCACGTACAGGGGGAGGTGAAGAGGGGGAGGGGGGGAGGAGCTAGGTAGGAGATTCGCTCACGCCATCTATTTTTGACAGTTATTTTAACTTCGTCAGTAAATCCCTCATTGTATAATACACAAATAAGATCGGAGACAAAAAATGAAACGCGCGTCTTCTGCGGAATCCTCGCGCATTCTCGGGAATTTCGAGGCCAATATATTTCATCATAATTTTATACCACGAGGCCACTAGTATATATCTAACGTCTCTCCCGTAGAACCTGCGTGACCCATCCGGCCGTCCTCTATCCTCAGCACAGTACTCTCTGCAGCAAGCGGCCGACGGAAACGTCGTGCTTGTGCCTAAGATGCCACACGGTGAGATAACTACTTTTTATTATTAGGGCTTTACTAATAAGGCTAGGTATAAGCTCCTCATAGTTTAATTTGACAGTTATTTTGCTGTCGAAAATCAAGTATGACGTGGTTGTAAGTTTACGCGCGATTTATTAGAAGCTATTACCGTAGAACAAGCTATACATACTTCTGACGCCTGATTTGGAAACTTAACATTTTTTTGTATGCAGTAGTGGATAGTAGGGCTACCGTCCACCTACAAGTTATGTGACTGCACAAGGAGATATATTTATAGAGTCGTATCAGTGTTTGTTGGTGTCTTTTTACACATTCAGTGCCGGCGACTACATATTTGCGTCTTCTAACCTTTCTAGAGATGTCGTTGACGCTTATTTGCGTCATAGCGCTAGGCGTTGGCGTAATGTTGGCACCCTTAGAAAATCTGCCGGCAACGAATGTGTAAGAAGTTTTTAGTTATAAAGATTTTTTTTTTCAGATCATCCAATGAACCGTTCGTCAGATGACGACATGGAGAGGAAGCAGTGACATCCATACTTACCGCCGACCGCCTGGCAGCACCGATAGCGTCATCGTCGACCAATCAGAGCGCTCGGTGATCACGTCATCTGTGCTGGCTACCAATAGAATCGCTTGAATATCACGTGCTATCTGCCAATATCACGCGAATTGTGATTGTATTGGCTATGGACCTAAATAATTTATTGAGTGACACATATTTTTATCTATTGATTCTAGTGACGTCATCGATCTAAGTTCGCCATTTTGGGGATTGACCAATCAGGTTGGAGAAGGGTTTCTCTGATTGGTCAGTTTTGGATTGATGATGTCTTTATAAATTAAAGTTTGTCATGCAAAAAGTAAGCTAATATCATTTATGTATACGATCCAAAATATCTTACTTATGCAAATAGTGTTGCCAGTAAAGGTAGCATTTTAATAAGTAATTATTTCACGCACAGAGATCGCTTGTTATATAATATATAATTATGTATGTACATAATAAAAAATAATTTTTCTTTTATAATACATAGTCAAATGAGTTATGAATTTGAAAATATTTGTATTGTATGTATAAGGTTTTCAAACAAGGAACAAATTCATATTTTTCAGGTTCTCGGATAAAAATCGCACCGAAATTTGTAAAAAAAAAATGTGATAGAAAAATAAATATTCCATTTTTCATTAGTTTTAGCGCTGTACTAAAATGTTTTTTTTGCCAGTAGTTTTTTTATGCTAGTGTTTTTTCTTTGTGCGAATTTTTTCACGAAAGTTTTGTTAAAAAAAACGCATGACGAAAAATTCGCTATTAGTCTAGTAAATTAACAAAAGAAAAATAGTTTTTAACAAACTAGTTTGGCACAATGTTTGCAGAAACGACTGATATATTAAAAAAAAAAACATTAAAATAAAAAAGATGTTACGACATCGATTCGTTGCAATAAATAATTTTAAAATATTTTTCGTGTAATATATTTTTTCTGTAACTTAGGTAATAATAATATATGTTAATATCTATGTATGTATATGTTAGGGTTAAGGTAGAATTGTATATTATGATGTTTTTCTTCTATAGTCAGGAATTTGGTACAAAAATGTCGAAAAAAAGTTTTTCCCGAGATATGTTTTTCGGTTTTAATTGAAATAGCATGAAAATAGTTTGTGTTATAATTCGAATTGCATTTTAAGTACAAAAAAATTCAAAATCTTGTAAAAATGTCATTGTAAAAAATCCTTCTAGACAAGAAATAAATTCGATTTAGATTTTTTTTCGATATTTTTTATTCACGGACTATTTTTCTGTAAAAAGGAATTATCATAATTAGCAAGAGATATTTTTGTTAGTTAGAAAGAGTAGAAATCATAGTTTGATCTCATTCTCTCTTATAGCTTTATCTCTGTTATTTCTGTAGACCATGGAACGCACTATTTTTTATTTAATTGATTAAACACTGAAATATTTTGTGCGGAACACAGTTTCAATAGAAATTATTGTATGTATTTTCTCTTTCATCTCTTTCTATTGTATTGTATTGCGGCCGCTATTGCTGTCTCGCTCACACGCGATATCAAAAGCTATCCGTTTATTTCAAGTTTCTTTGTGACGTCATGTTGTTTGCCGCCTAGGAGGAAGCGAGATCGATATGTATGTCGCCTATGAGTGGGACAGAGAAAAGTATACCTGTATGTTATTTATAAGAAAAACCTTTGTTGTCAAGTATATTTTGTTGTATATATATACATTTTAATACGTATAAAGAAACATTGAAGTACACAGATTAGAAAAATTACGGCAGGAGGTTTTAACTGATGTATAATAAATTTGATGCTGTCTCTCTCTAAAACTTGATCGAGATAGAGACAGCATCATCTTTATCTTTGAAATAGACCTATCAAATGGCCTTTGCTGAATTTGCATCATAGTTTTAAAGTCCTTAACGTGTGGCGCCACTGTCTATAATTTATCTTTTAATAAACAGATATATCTCTAGTACCTGTATATCTCGCAGGACTAAAAGTTTAGTGCAAATAATACATACATTAAAATGGTGCAGTCGTATGTACTATATACACGCACGAGAAATAAAGTTGAGATATCTAAGTATGTAAAAATTAAATTTAAGTGACTTAAGTAGTTAGGCGACGGGTACTGCATTTTGCTTTAGTTTTTTTTTTAATCTTTACCGAGCTATTAAATTTGGCTGTGGTTATTTTGCCGGCAAAATGACGCAATTTTGTCAATGTACTATTAAAACAATTTATTTTCTGTTATTTATTACAAAAGAATTTAATCTTTGTTTAGGTTATATTCCATCAATTTTGCTGTAAACACTGTTTTGTAATAATACCGTTAAAATGAGTTTTACAAAATAGTTCCTTTGCATGATGGCGCTAGTTACTATGTGTACACATTATCTGTGTCACTGCATACAAAAAATGTTAGTTCCGAAATCAGGCATAGGAATTATTCTATCAAATGGACTCGATCGAAGTTTACTATAACGTGTAGATATATTTTTGCGTAATAAAATTTGCCGGCAAACTTTGTAAGTACATTATTAATAGCTTTTGGTGGTGTTCTGTCAGTTTGTATGTCACTGAATGAATACCTAAAAGAGTATACAAACATATTTGTTTATTTATTTCGTTAGTGAATATGTTTCCTCTACATAATTTCTTATGAAAGGTAATAGTTTTTTGCAGTCACATTGTTAGCATTCAATAATTTCCTGGGGTCTGGTTGCCTAATGCGATGGTAAAACATTTCTTTATGTTTAATGTCTCATATATTACAGTGACACAAGCTTATCTGTGTCATAAAAGACAAAGTAACCTTATTTCTCGATCGAATCGTTAAAGATTCGTCGCTGACACGTTTGCTCCAATAGGAAGCCTTCTTTTTCGCGCGTTCGTCAAGTCACGTGATGGATTCCAACTGCTATTGGTGGTAGTGTTGCGATCACGAACGTCGATGCCAAATGTTTCATTGTCTAAACATAGATGTCGCTACTGTTTTGTGTATATTTACCGGCCCAGAAATCTTGTTGCATTGTAGCCGTTTAAAATTTGTCGCGGACAAATATTAGCTGTTGTATGATATCTATTTTGCATTACTATATTAGTAAAGTTTTTTACTTGTAACAAAATAAGGTTTAATAATAGTTTGTAATATAGGTGTAAGCCTTAATATAAAAACATGTGAAATTCCAGCTGTGTTTTTAGTTCTACCCTTGTGTATGGAAGGTTGTATGAAAAACGGACATTAGGGTCGATTCCGGCAGTCACACCGAAACCTATCTCTCTCCGTTCTTAACATAAATGGCTGAGTGAGAAAAGGACAGGTATGACTAATTTTACGTTTAGGTTTAAGTGTGATGGTCAGAATCGACCGTATTGTCTGCATGTTTATGTAGTCGTCTCAGCATCGACAAGGAAAATAAATTTAGGTAGCAAATAGAATTTCACGTGACATACGTTTGTATGTCTCTAAGATCCCCAAGGTCTTGTATATGACAAGCAAGCCCCGTGTGACAAGTAATGCTATCGACGTTTTTTTTTAATCGATTGGGTTTAATAAAAATCTCATGCAAGATCACCACATTTAATACATTTCGATAGAATGAAACAATGTATTTTCCTATCATTAATAGCGTAAATGTCTTAAAATCTACTTAATAGAATTACAAGTACATTAATACATATTTTTGCAAGACATGCTTAGCACACAAAGACGTGTATGTGGGTACCTGCGTACAAATTTATCTGAATATATGTAGGTACTTAAAACTATTACAATTCAAACATTCTTAGATCAACTAAAAAACGGTTTTCTTTAATTGATCTAAGCAAAAATCCAAAGAGCTCCGTCGAAATAGAATGAATAACGCTCGAAGTTGAAAGAACGAATGAATGAAGATCGAATTTTAATTGTCTAATGGAATTCCAAAAATGTCCATTTACATTAAATGGACATTTAAATGGAAACGAATGATTCGTTTGATGATGTTCTTAAATGCTACAACGTTGTCAAATTAGCCTCCTAGTTTTCCCTACGCCCCGAGAGAGAGGAGTCTCTACTGCTTATATTATTAAATATGTTGAGATAACTAGTTCATTTAAAAGGCTGTTATAACCTAAAATGTCATTCGTTTGGCACCACCCAGGGATCACGTGTAGGGTCACAAGGGTATATCCTACGGACGCGAATGACTTCGACCCCCAAAAATGTTTGATTCTTGCCATTGGCATGATTTTAAGAACTTTTCTTACCTTTAAGGTGTAAAACTGGAAACTAATCGTAATTTGGGTGTAGGTAAATGAAAATTTTGGATAGGTCATTTAAAATTGTATAGTTTTGCCAACTTTGTCAGTAAACAATTTTAGAAAGTTTTCGCCAATTGTTGAGTAGTGTACACCTATGATTATTTTGTATCGTAGAGGTCCTTGACATATGCGCAGATTTTATAGTTATATATAAATAAACAAGGCAATTACCGGTAGTGAAAATAATCTGATTTTTTGTTTTAATCTTTGGAGCTATTAATAGTAATATTTTCCCTTTTGATAGGTAATAATATTGATATAAACACACGGAGGAAACTCAAGAGACAATCAATGTTGATACTGCGCTTTGCGTTTACAAGTAAAGTGATTCCCTGCCGTTGTCCGACCCTCTGTCTCCTCCGTGAATCAAATCGCATAAGATCTGTAAAAATAAAAGATATTCTACATTTTACAACATTTATTATAGTCCTTACAAACTAACATGTTTGTAATAACATCAAATACTGTGAAATTGTCGAAATTGTAATATATAATGTTACTACAAGAACAATCCAATACAAAATGGAGAGAATTTTTAAAAGCACAATCGATTTTAAAGGATTAACCGCCAATTTCTATAACTGATCTTGAGAGATTTTTTGCATATCTCAGATATAATCTTCAATTGTTTTCATACAAAATTTCAAATTAGGAATAAAAGAATCCGAGATTCTTTTTGATCTCTCGTATAGAAATTGGCCGTTGATTGATCAAAAAAGAAATATCAATATACAGGGTGTTACAAAAAGGTCGAGTCAAAAAATTTGTAGATAGATTTATTGTGGGATATTTTCATAGCATACCCTTTTTGTTACACTCTGTATATCAGTGCGAACTATTTGACCTTTAAAGAAATTGGCCATAAACTATGAGAATTTAAATTTTAATGTCTATGATTAATCAGTTACATACAAACATTTGTGTCTAACGTCAAATCGATACAAGATCAAAAAATGCAAATTGTGATTCAAATCTTACATCTAGAGAATATTACGTTTTATTCAAAACGTTACAAATACGAACTAGAAACATTGTCAAAATCGAAGCAAATACTTCTCCACAGTTGAAAAAGTAGATGTGAATTGAATCGAAAATAGAAGTTTATTTTCGAAAAGCGAAATATAAATGGTTGAATCAATCTTACAATCTAAGAGAATGGATACTGTCAAGTACCGAATCGTAGGTAATACCAAGGGGGACCACTGTTTCCACCGTCGAAAATACATTAATAGTTAAGAAGAAATGTAAAGAATGACAGACTAAAAGTATCAAGAGAACATAACGTTCAAAACTTCAAACATGTTGATACATGTTCACGTCGCAATTGACCGCAATGAAATGCAAAAATGGCGAATCAACAAGTGGTGATTTTCTCCACCAAATGGCGAAATATACTCTCACAGATACGACAATTTTTAAGAGTACCGAAAGCGTAAGCCGAACTTTCTTCCGACTGTACGTAACTTTTGAAATGTACAATTAATTGCGACTTCAGAAGCACATGAACTCGTATTTACATTAAAACGCGACTAGTCAATAAGCCATTTATTTTGACACTCATTAGTGCTTGTAAATGGATTTGAAATGACGTCAAATACTAAATGAAATGACGTCAAACTCTGAATGAAATAACGTCCAATCCTGAATGAAAAAACGTCAAACACTGAATGAATCATTTCTTTCAACTCTGAATGAAATGACGTCTAAATCTGAATGAAAAGACATCAAAGTAGATGACGTTAAACTCTGAATAAAAAGACGTCAAATAGTAAATGAAATGACGTCAAAAACTGAATGAAAAACTTGAAACACTGAATGAAATGACGCTCAACTCTGAAATGACGTCAAACACCGAATGACATAACACCCAGCTGTGAATGAAACGGTAAGTACCCTATAAACGCTTTTACATTTCAATGTGAACGATCAAATATTAAAAGAAAAGTACTTTTTTTACAACAAAGGTACATATCCTTACCAAAAACAGTTTCAACAATCAAGCATTGAATCAACTGGTATGAAAGAAAGCAGTAAACGGCAAGATGCCTCAAGCAGCTTAAGCATCTTCTTAAGATCAACCTCATTTCGTCGTAAATCCAAATTGAATGAACCAAAACTATCTGTACGTCAAGACGGTACGGAAGACAACCATCAAACCAGAATTTAAACAATGGACGATAGAGAACTTCGAACGAAACGCAATCGAAACTGGATGACGAATGAAATCGACAGGACAAAACTGTCAGGACTTCCGAGAAATGTGCGGCGCGTTCACTTATTTTATTTTAACATTCATTAGTGCTTGTAAAAGGGTATGAAATGTCCGCAAATCGAGGAACTATAGAAAGTTACTCAAAAAGGACTGACGAACGAAGCTTCTTTGATGAAACTGCAAGATGTATCTGAGAAGTAAGTATGTATCCGAATACACTTTTCTGACCATTCGTAAATGGAGAACTCCACTCGCCCCGCAGTCAAATTCCATGTCAAATCCCTCAAATTTACCCTGATTCCAGCAATTCAAAACGGAGCTTAAAATATGGAGAAACTTTTTTACGAATAACAAACTGTACTCTGTGGACTAATCAAGAGAGTCAACACTAAACGAATGCAAGAGAAACCGCGACATGTCAATTATATTAACATTTACATGTACGTTAGGCTTACGGCCTTAAAAACGGTGAAGAATTTTGTTGTCAAAACAATATATCGAAGAATAGCTGTACGCTTATCCCATATAGACAGAATGAGATGACAATTGTTTCCCAGCGTATGTCTGTAGTATACAAACGGTAGACAATGTGAATTTTAATATACGAATAATCCGTTTAAGAATTAAGAACATTTCAAGCTATAAAACGCTATACCTAAATGTTTAAAAATTCGAGAAGATGCACCTTTTAATACTGAATATTCGAATAAAATAATCAAGAGAAATGTTAACAAATAAGTGAATTTACAACCAACACAGTTGGCTCTGCTTATTAAATGTAATATCCTCAATACGAATCACAATAGAATAAAACGCGGGAAAAAATCCCGGCACAAGATCGAACATTGTATGATTGTAAAAATTGACAAATACCAAACATTTAATTTGAATGAAACGCATGAATGAACGGTTTGAAACCATTCAAACGAACGAACGGATTGAATGAACCGATTGTGTTAGGCTCACAATTAAGTGTGCATTGAAACAGCGTTTTGAGCTGTAAATTAGCTGCCCGGATTAAAAACCCGGCTGAAGCCGAACTAACGCCTGCAACAGCGCATACAGCGTCTTTTTAAACTTGCGTTTTATTTTGCATGTAAATGAAGCTGAACTGTATCTCTAAATGACATTATTTAGAGGTGATTGAATTTTATAAATCTTTGAATGAGAATCCTTCTTCCTGCCCATTCAAATAAAGCGATTCTACGAAAAAATGAGTGATGAGAAATCCCAAACTCATCTGTCCTTCATTTTAAAGGAGACGAAAAACACTTTTCAGCTAAAACTTGTGTTGCTTATTAAACGTGGAATATGACATCATAATACTCAACGTTTCCTGGGATACCTAAAAGTAGGTACCGTAAAGACGGCTGTATGCTAGCAATCGTACGGCCGCTATATAACGGCACCGCTACACTAGAAAACCATAGCTTAAAAGTCGAATTTATTATACAGGATGTAACAAAAGGGGTATGTTAAGCGAGAAGCTACGTAAATAGCCCACTAAAAGGAACCTACCCACAAAATTTGAGACTCAAAATCACATGTTTATTTTTTCCAGATATGGAGAATTCCTACACAACTCAGGAATGTTCATACAATCTTGAAAAATAAATCACATATTTCGGGTCTCAAATTTTGGAAATAGGTTCTCTATAGTGGGTTATTTACATAGCTTTTCGCTTAACATACACTTTCTGTTACATCCTGTATAACACCATTTAAGTCAGAATTCTGTCATAACATAAATGACTAATTTCTACTTACAGACTAATCCCCATGTGCCAAAATGAGTCCGCATGCAAACACGAGATGATGTCACGACAGCTGTAACTTTGCACCAAGAAAAATGTTTAAATTTTAATATTTAAACCTATAAAACAATAGTTTGACAAAAGGTTGAGTCACAGACGTTATTATTTCACATTGGAATGTCACATCTTAGACAAAGCTACGTTTGCTCCAATAGGAAGCCTTCATTTTCGCGCGTTCGTCAAGTCACGTGATGAATTGCAAGCCGCTATTGGTAGGAGTGTTGTGATAACGCAAGTCGATGCTAAGCCATGTTACATTCTCAAAGTAGCCTGATAATAATATCTCCGACCGAAATTCGGTCATGGTGGCCAATCTCAACGGAGATACAACCGCGCAGGATATATAATGCACAAGTGTGTGCGCAAATACAGATACACTCTCTATTCCGTCACTCTCATAGTCCTGTGGTGATGGTGAAAAGGGAAGCGCTTCCGTCCCTACCGGACCGCTAGTTGTTGTTTCGGCCCATGTATATATTCCAATCATTGTGAGAAACTTCGATATCGCGTTCTAGGATTTTGCATTAGATTGTGGTCCTCTCCTGCATCCAATAGATGGCTCCGCTACAGTCCGATGGGACGGAAAGCCGACACGAGCGGAGAGAGAGGCGCAGGACCAACGGTTTTACGTGCTGTCCGAGGTACGAGCTAGTGTATCACGTAATATATGTATTACTGTAGCTACAGCTTTGTTCTGAGGTCACCTTGTGTCAAGCCTCGAATATCCTTGTCGCATGCAGTGGACAAAAGTCTAAAATCGCGTATATAACATCGAAACACTGATATATATAATATGGTAATTTCTGACCGTCACACTTAAACCTAAACGTAAAATGAGTAAATGCATAAATGGCCGATACAGAAAGGGACAGATAGGACTAACCTAAGTTTAGGTGACGGGTCAGAATCGACCACGATGTATACTTATGTTAAATCATTTAAAATTGATGACATTTTATAATTTCTAGTTAAACATCGCCCCGTTTGAAAGAAAAATGCCGAGAGCGCGTTATGTCATCTTAGTCAAAAACTTAAAGGTACCTACTTATGTCAAAATTACTTATTCAATCATAGATAACATTACAAATATTAAGTTTTAACATTGTAAATGCCACCTCCATTTCTAAGGGGGTTTAGTAATTCGCATAATACATTGAGGGTTTTTTGACGAAAATATCGATAGATGGCGCTAGATCTTGCACCCGACTGGAAAAGGAGGTTTTGTATGTATATATGTATATTTCTTTGGCATGCTCTAAACCCTAAACGGTTTGTCGCATTTGACCTTAAGAGGTATTAATAGATTCGTATTATAAATGAAATTGTATAGGCGAAGTTCAAACATTCACTACTAGATCCTCGAATCTGATAACTCATAACTTTGGTGAATTTTTGAATTTTTTCATTAAAATTTAACTAATACACTCAATACTATTTGGTTTGTGTGCACAAATACTATATATTTATTTTAAATACAAATAATGGTGGGTAATTATTTATATATTTTTTAATACTTAGTAGAGGGTAGTTAATTCTGTGTAGGTAATGTGTTGGGTTTTAGAGTTTCATAATAATTAGTGGTTTACTAATTTACTAATTTCTATAATCCTGAGGATGCCACGGTTGTTGGCGAAACATATGTAGATTATTTATCTAGTTTTTGATTTCGGAAATAGTGCAATGTATCGTCTTGCATGCTAGGTGCTCGGGTCTGGTTTCTCGTGACGATTGTAGTTAGTGCAAGTGCCTGTTTTCGCGGTTATGAGTTATCAAATCCGAGGGTCAGTGGAGGGTGTAGGGCCCGGTCTTCGTCTTAGTTATGAGAGTGACACTGGGACAGAATTTTTATTCAGTCGAATGTTTTCTTTAAGTAAATGTACAATCTCCCTTGCTTGTTGATTACCTACAAATATTACACTCAATTCTTGTCAGAAAACCCCTCACTGTTTTAATTCTAAATGAACACGTATACGGTAAAAAAAAACACAAAATCAACAAGAATCAAAAAATAACCTTAAAAATATACGTATTGATCAACTTAGTAAACTAACTAAAAATAAGAACAGTATAAGGCCGCCTTTTCACCAGATATGTGTTATTCTACGTTGGTACGGATGCGTTTGATATCCACCAATCATAATCAATCATTCGTCCATGATGTAAGTGTTCTCTAATGTGAAGGTTCACTAGAATACATCAGCTGCATCTCCTTCCGTGCATGTCGTAAGAGTCGACTAAGGTACTCAGGAGCGTTCTCTCAGGCGATAAGCTAGCTACTTGCTCATTTACATCTTTCATCGCTAAACGTGGATCTGCCCCCCTAGCATGACCACGCTTCGTGGATATCATATCTTAAGATATCGTATTGTCTCTATACAAAATTCAACATGGCGGCTGTATTTATCGTATTTTGACAGGCTAGATGTCGATAAATCGGTGTATCAAGTCATATCGTGTTTCGCAGGTCATGCTACTTGGGCTGTTTTATGATCCTGCAGTTCTGGCTACTCCACTTCTATATACAGGGTGTAACAAAAACGGTATGTTAAGCGAGAAGCTACGTAAACAGCCCAATGTAAAGAACCTATCCACAAAATTTGAGACTCGAAATCACATGTTTATTTTTCCCGATAGTATGGAGAATTTTTAAATCTCAGAAATTTTCATACAATCTTGAAAAATAAACATGTGATTTCGAGTCTCAAATTTTGTGGATAGGTTCTCGACAGTGGGCTATTTACGTAGCTTTTCGCTTAACATACCCTTTTTGTTACATCCTGTATATATGGTATGTCAGAAGTGGCACTATGTAGTTCTATCGGCCCTTGGTGCTCTGCCTACCACGTAAAGGATAGAGGCGTGATTATATGTATGTATGTATGTATGTATGTGTGTCAGTAAAGCATGGAACATCTGGTGAAAAAGCTTACGACTTATTCTTGATAACAACATGTCAAATACATAGTAAAATGGAGGTTTTAAAACTGAAGATAAAAGTTGAAATAAGAGTTTTATATAGTCCAAGTTTTTTGAAAATAGTTTTTGCAGTGTTATACAATTGTTTCCAGTGTTTTGAGATGTCCAATATATCTTGAACATCATATATTATGTAGTCCTCGTGTGACACCTAGAAAGAGAGAAAAAAGGCATATTTACATGACATACATTTTCTTGTACATTCGATAGGCCATTATTGACTTTCAAGAATTTTAAGCAATTTTTTATATGTACACAAAAAATGCAATCATTGAACACAAGTCTTTCATACACTGCAGATGCGGGGCTTCACTAGAGTACATCAGCTGCATATCATTCCGTGTATGTCAGGCGTCCTCTGGCAATGAGATACTTGTGACATATTACTTACATATGTATATATGTATGCTGAGAGTGGTAGTTAGATCTCCTATGTTTCTGCAGTTTTTGCTCCCCCATTTCGGGAACATGTGTATGTACTATTTGGAAATCTTAACGAGCTACATCAAACGTAACTATACAGGGTGTTTCTGACAGCCAGGCTAATATTGATACCATGACTTCAGACCACGATTCCGAGGCGGAAAACACTGAAAAAATTCGCAGGAAAATCTCAAAATGTTCATATCTTTCGGGGAAAAAATAGTTTAAATTCCTTTACTTAGGCCGTAGGTAATGACTGAAAAATATCATTTTTAAAAAAAGGTGCCCTCAAAAATTTCAACCCTAATGGAGTCACAATTGATCCAAAAAACAGAAATGTGTCACACAATAACCAATAAGCCCATTTGATTAGCCACAGGATCACCCGATACAATTAGCGCGGAGAGCAAAGATTACTGATAATCAAATCAAAAATACATTTCCTGCTAGTTCTAAACAATCTCGTATAACTTAACACAATGCTACTTGTTCAACATTTCAGTATTTGCCTGGCTGTCACCCACACCCTGTATTATTTTCATCCTGATTTTCACGCTGTAGAAGCCGTTGTACTGCCTCGTGATGTATGTATGTATGTATGTATGTATGTATGTAGGTATGTACCTCACAGCTCCGTCATGACGGCTAGTAGTTCAGGAGCACGCACACTGTAGAAGCCGTTATCCTGTCTCGTGGTGGACGTCACTCGTAGAACCCCTCGACCCTCAGAGTCTACTTGCAGATGTTGGAGACAACGGGACAGCTGGGCGGGGGAGGGCGGCACTGGGAAATCTGGGGAAGAAGATATTTCGATATAGCTACTGCCACCAACCCGCCTGCCCAGCATAGTGACTATGGACAAACCCCTCCTATGGCAGTAGCCTTGTGGCGTACCCTGGGGCAGGCCTACGTCCAGCAGTGGACTGCAATAGGCAGAAGACGAAGACTACTGCCAACTTAGATGAAATTATTACTAGAATCAGTGATAGCGCTCAAAATGTGACACGAGAAATAGACGCTTAAATGTATGGTTGGGCGTCTTTTGACATAAAGTATTACAAGCCAATGTCGAGCTTTATAGTGACTACAAGTGATGTGCCGGATCGTTCTAAATGTATATTTATTTATTTACTTTAGGTACAGTTAACAGATAATAGCCTATGAATACAGTATAAGGTATATTATGGTTTAGGGCTGACTATTATCTTAAGTAAAAGTACACAACATGCTAATGCTTATACTAAGGGTAGGGTCGGTTAATCAGACCCGCAAAAACGTTAAGATACTGTCATATGTGCTAACAATAAATCTTATAGACTAAAACTAGGAGGAAATACATAGGAAGTTGATAAATTGTTCCAAAAAAAACTATTAAATTAAATTACGTGGAAGTGGTGCATTCTGACTGAGTAGGAGGGTTAAACAAAATATATTTAAGGCAAGTCTGGAATCTCTGCAGCCTGCAATCAAATATATCGATAGTCCTGTGCTTGATCGTAATATCGTTGTATAGACGACACATTCTGACTATAGGGTTAAAATAGGAGGTGTTGTTGGCATATATTTGAAGAACAGTGATCGCGGGCTCTAAATTTTGTTTTAAGTGTGATTAGGGACAGAAGAGAGGGAGAATCAATAGATATATCGGCGTATACGGATCTGAATACGAATATTTGGTGTCAATATCCGCGGATACGGATCTTAACTTTCTTACGCAGTCGGTGTCGGTGCGCGCGACAAATACTTAAGTTCAAAAATCATTTAATTCAAATTTAAAATACATATTACGAAGATCTAAGTTTCGATTTCTTAGTAAAAGGTAATCTTTATGTTGATCTCATTAAGAAGATAGTTAATTGAGTACCTTTAAGTTATATACTACTATTGGACGCCCGCGACTCCGTCCGCATGGACTGATGAAAAAACAATATGTCGAAATTATCTGAGATAAAAACATTTTTCCCGGGATAAAAAATAAACCTATGTCAGTCTCCTACTTCTAATCTATCTCCCTACCAATTTTCAGCCAAATCGGTACAGCTATTATTCTTGGGTTATAAATAGTGTAACTAGCACGACTTTCCATTTTTTTTATTTTTAACTTCCTACAATGAAAACTGCAAAAAGTCCCATATAAAATTTCACCCACTCCTGGGGTTGGAGGCAGATTCCCAAAAAAAATATGCACGATTGTTTTTTAGTCAAATAATAGCCCGCACACCAATTTTTAGCTTTCTACCTTAAAAATTGCGGAATGCTCCATACAAACTTCCACCCCCATTTTAGTAAAGTGGGGGGTTAGAAAGAGACAAAAAGTAGTCACTCTCTATCTTTTCAACTATCTCCACTGAAAAAATCACGTCAATTCGTCGCTCCGTTTTGCACTAAAAGACGGACAAACAGACACACACATTTATTATTTTCCAATTTATAATATTAGTATGGATAGATATTATGGTAACTAACATCTGATAAGTTTGCAACATAAAGGAGCCAACTATCGATTTTAGCAAATAAAAAAATATCTGGATTGAATTTAATAGTTTTTTATTGTTACCTAATCACCTATTTAAAGAATTTCATTTATAAATTTAAAATCCGTAAAAGATCCGCCAAAAAAAGTAATGGATAAGGATCTTTCTTTTGCCTCGGATATCCGCGGATACGGATCTCCGGCACATCACTAGTAACTATATAAGATTCAAGTTACAAAATCCGGTCTAATGCAGTTATTACATCCACTTTTTATAAAGATTTCTTTACTGACTGCCAATGAGAGTCATGACCCTATTAGCACCTCTCCTGGACTTTACCTCTAGGACCAGACCCCTTTCAAAAGTTTACTGGTTCTGGTGGACCCCCTACAGGCCTACATCACATACAAATTAATTGTGAACCTCAATTTTTTCACGCCAACGTAGACCCCCGTCGAGTCTCCTGTAGACCCCCGGGGGTCCACCTGGACCACTTTGGTAACCACTGCTCTAGGACATAAGACCAATGTGAGGTTGGTGAAAAGGGAAAGCGTTTCCGGTCCAACCGGACCACTAGTTATTGTTTGCCACATGTATATAGGTACAATACAAACGTTTTGTGAGAAACTTCGATATCGCATTCTAGGATTTGTACAGAACTGTAGTTCGTCCGATAGATGGCTCTGCTGCATATTTATTCACACACTAAGGTCCTGAGGTCTTGTGTCCTGGCTACGGTACATAAATACATAGACAAGGACGCAGGCAGGGTGACGGCAACAGTCAGCGCCATCTATCCGCCGCCCGCGCACTAGCGCCGGCACTGACCTTCGATATCTAGATGTAGCGCTCGCGGCGGCGCGGCTCGCGCAAATTCTGGCAGCATCTTCCTCAGCAGCGTCACGGGAACAGTTTCCAGGTTGCCGTAGTCGAAGTACAGCACGCGGGCTTCCTGCGAGCCGGGCGAGTGCGAGCAAACCACTCCGCGGAACCACTGCGGGTCTGGGGAGAGGAGACACGTACACAATGCTAACAAACAACTAACATACATACATATTTACAGGTTGTTAAGTTCACTTTTCACTATGGAATGTAATGTAATTTATCGCTATTATAAAGATCTATCGATCAAATTAAAAATACATTCAATAAATAGATGGAACATCCACAACATTTGCTTTACGCATTTTATACAAGTAATGTAAGAAATCTCTTGCAGAGATAAACACGCCTTTAAATGCGATATTTTGTAAATTTCTCCGTATTTACAGTATGTATGTATATATGTATGTATATATGTATGTATATATGTATGTAGTTTCTAATCTATACATATAATAAAAATGTAACGGATCGCTGTCTGTACATGGAAGATATATGAGAAAAAATATTATAGGAGACCTTTAACAACGCAATAGAACCCAAAACGATGATTTTTGATGTTTTGTCGGTTTGTCTGTGCGTTTGTGTACGCTAATCTCAGAAACGACTGAACCGATTTCGATGCAGTTTTCAGGAATATATTGTGATAGGTCCCACTTAACATATAGGTTACTTTTTATCCCGGGAAAATGTTTTTATTCCGGATAATTTCGACATTTGTTTTTTCTGTAGTCCACGCAGACGGAGTCGCGGGCGTCCACTAGTCTATACATTAAATGTTTTAAACTACGCAACGGATTTCGATGCGGGTTTTTGATGAGTGATTTTACAGGCATCAGAATTACACCCGTATTGTGTACAGGGCGAGTCGCTAGTGTATGTACGTAATGTACTTACAGGGAGGACATTTAGCGATGCACAGTTCCTCCAGTTTGGGCAGATACGGCTCCTTGCCGAGGTCACTCTCGCAGTACGCCGACATCTGTTGGTGGGAAATTTAACTATTTTGTACAATTTTAGATAAAACAAGAGATTATTTACTATGTAGTTGGTGTCTCAGTAAAAGTAGCATAAGTTAAGCCCTCTTTACAAAATATAATTTGTAGGCACAGACACTGTCAGTGCTTATCTGGGGCTCCATCCGTGCATGTCGTAAGAGTCCACTAAAGAACTCTGGCATTTTCAACTTCGTGCAACTTGCCACTGATTAATTAATTTTCATGAATACAGACGTGTCTAAATTATGTACGTAGATATGAATAGGCAACCTCATGATAATAATCAATTCTGACTGACACACTTAAATGTAAACCTAATCTTAGTCAGGTCTCTCTCCGCTCTTAACATAAATGGCTGATAGGAAAAGTCAGGTAGGACTAATTTTACGTTTAGACTAAAGTGTGACGGCTAAACAAATAGCTGCTCAAATGTGCAGCTGGGCATCTATTGATACAAGCAAAGTCGAGTCTTGTAGTAACTACATAAATAAGATTCAAGTTTAAAAATCAGGTCTAATGCAGTTATTACGTTTATATAGATTTTCTTGGGCCACTTTTTATAAAGATTTCACTATGAGACCCCGAGTCTACCTATAATCACGTCAATGGTGACGGCAGAATAGACGATATCAGCACTCTATAAGTAAGTCCTCTACAGAGCAGTCAGCGACCTACCTTCTCGGCGAGCTTGTCAATGCTGTCATCGTGCTGCAGACACGCAGACACACTACCCTCACGCAGTCCGCCCACGTCGAGGACAACCAGCGTGCAGGCGCCGGGCGGCAGCTCGGGGAATACCAGCGTGGAGTACATTATCGGCGGCAGGTCTGTAGGATAAAGGCAGTTTTAAACGTTGAAGCAGCGCCATTTGCATATAGAACTAAAGGACGTAGGTTGAAACAGCGCCATCTGTTAGTACTAAAAGGAATGTATAGACAATTGAGACAGTGCCATCTGTTGGTGGAATATGACAAGGGAGGAGGTTGGAAAGTGCGCCATCTATTGATGACAAAAAGGAATGTGCAGACACATACGTAGAACAGCATAAAGTACATTAGTGGCAGGAGATCGACAACAAAAGAAAAGTTGGAGACGTTAGAAACAGTGTCATCTATTGGTGACGTCATAATACACAACAGTCCCAAATTGGTATGGAAAAAAATGCGATCTTATTTTAACATGTTACGATATTTATTTAATGAATTAGGTAATTGGGTAAATATAGAAAGAAAAAATCATATATCTAAAACATATTCACAAATAGAAAATTGCCTACAACTCCTCCACCGCTGGCAACGTGGCTAAAAGGCTGGCCGCATCGCCCCGCTAAATGGCAAGGCTAATTCTTTGTCCAAAATACTGGCCAGCCCTTCGGTCGTGGGACGCCTATACCAATCTTTTCAAATGCCCTTAAAAAGGGCATGAGCTCCCGGGCCCCATGGATTCAACCCCAAACGGCTCAAATATATAGCCTCCACTGAGGTTTGCATATTTGCGCCGTTTGAGGTTTTCCGCCGTGCCGGCCGCAGAGCCACTTCTTATGGCCGCGCCTGGGGCATGGGACGCCGCCAGAGTATCGACACATGTAGCGTCCCACACTAGAGAGCGTCCCATCTCCCAGGACACGAGGGTCATGCCGTCCGGTCTCCTGCCATCGTCAGCCGACAGATTCTAAAACAGACGGTGCCCCGGCGGCGGCAAGAACCCGGCGGATGATATCGTTAATGCTAGAGTGACGTGGGATGCGACCGGCACTCCTGGCACATGAGAGGTCACGGTGTCCGAGTCGATCGACGGCGAGGACGTGTGACAATGTAGAAAGTGGTTCAGTCCAAGAGTGTACCGACGTTGGCCGACGGGAGTGCCTGTAGCCGAAGGCCCGACTCCCACTCGCCCGAGGCTCTGCGGTACTGGTTGACGTGTTTACTCAATTTCGACCTGACTCTGGCTGTTTACAATTTTGATGACTAGTGGGAGAGTACTATGGGCTGAAGCCAAAAAGGCTGGGAGTGCTACACTAGAAATTTTGCCTAGACCCAGACCTCCAAACCTTATCGGCTTGGGCCCAGGAACGATCATCTAAAGTTATATTGATAAACGAGGAGAGGGTCTGCTTAATAGTTTGGTCTAAACGAAAAAGAAGATCCTCAAATTTCCAGATTTGACTGCAGCGAAGGTAGTACATAAATCTGGGGGCAAAAAGGCAATGGCGTGTTATATAGTAGGCCATGTGCGTATTAATTTTAAAAAGGCGATCTGAGGTTTCGGCAAAATTTTGAATCTGTTCATCCACGAAAGAGGTAATCGACTCGTCTGAGTTGGGGCGAGCCCAAAAGGCGAAGGGAGCTTTTATCCACAACAGACAAATATGGAGCCAATAGGTTGAAAGCAGAAATTATTTCGTTACGGGATGGGGTGGAAGCGGGGACATCAACTCACATTTTCACTCACAACATAATATAAAATTTTTGTGTATAGTTATCAAAAAAAAATGTTAATAGGTACAGATATTGATAAAGTATTTATAAAATCAATGAGATAATTCTTTTATGTTGTAAATTTAAAAAATACATATATATATATTTTAAACTCTCGTAACTTTGGTATTTACTAACCGATTGATGTTATTTCCGCACTATTCGGTTTGTATTTGTAATATCTCTCGAATAAAATATGTAAAATCAGTTTAGGTGTCAGACGCACATTCTCTACAACACTACTGTTCTAGACTCACCGACGACATCTCCCCCACCCTGCTGCACGAGCCTCCACTCGGTCGCACACAGTTCATCCAGCACGCACGCGAGCTCCCTGTTGTCTTGTGTCAGTACTAACGAGGCGGGGGACCCGCTGGGCGCTGCGGGCAGGCCTGAGGGCAGGCTCTGGAACAAATTGTGTATATAAATAAATCTTCTACACATATAATAAAAATGTAACGGATCGCTGTCTGTACATGGAAGATATATGAGAAAAAATATTACAGGAAACCTTTATCAACGCAATAGTACCCAAAACAATGATTTTTGAAATTTTTGTTCCACTTAACATACAGGCTACTTTTTTCCCAGATAATTTCGATATTTTGTTTTTCTGTAGTCCACACGGACAGAGTCACGGGCGTCCACTAGTAAATAAATAAAAATAAAAAAGCCTTTATTATTCCATTAGCATGTGTACTGTGGGTCTTAATAGATATGTATTTTTTAGTCTGATGCCAGCTGGACCCCTCTTTGGATGAAAGCCTCCTCCAGAAATTGCCACTCGTAACCAGGTTTGACCAATTTCTTGTTCCGCCGATAGTCTCTATTTGGTCCCTCCACCTTGCTTTTATATATAGATAAATAAATAGTAAAGACATAACACATGAGTCAGAAGGCGTAGGTCCGATCCCTGTCACGGGCCTGTATCACTCAATTTATTTCATGTACTTATAGGATTTTAATATACATATAATTACGCCTCTATCCCTTACGGGGTAGGCAGAGCACCAAGGGTCGATAGAACCACATGGTGCCACTTCTGACCAATTTTGAGGGTATAGTTGAGATGTACAAGTTCGGTTAGTAGTGACAGGTGGTCAGCCCAATATATCGGAATATCAGAGTTCCTCAGTCGACTCTTACGACATGCACGGAAGGAGATGCAGCTGATGTGTTCTAGTGAAACCCCGTATTAGCACAGAAATATAGTAGATTGTAAAGTAAAAGATGTACAGACAAAAAACTTAAGCAATTTTTTTCTTATTTTCCTCTATACATACCAGCCTCATCTCAACATTGTCATCCTTCAGTTTATCCAGGTACTTGACGGCCTCGTCCGTGAAGGACGTGTTGTCTCCGTGCAGTCGTAGTTCCGACACCACGGTGGGTTCACGAGCTAGCGTCAGATCGTCGGACAGCGGGTACAGGTCGGCTAGATGTGCCGTGTGCTCGTTACCTGACGGATTGTGTCATATAAATGTAAATTAACCTATTGTACTCTTCATTTATTTTGAATTACTCGCGTAAACGTTTTACATCAAAATATTATATCATCTATGTTGGCAGTTTGCATGACCTATGTCTTTGCCAGAAATTCAAAATGGTGACTGGCCTTTTTTACAGTAAAACATTAACGAGGATTTTAAAGGAAACAATTAAATAATTTTTGAAACAATAGCTTTTAATATTGTTTCTCTTTACAGGTTAGTGATTAATAAATTACTTAGTACATAAGTGTATAAATAAATCTTTGATAAAAATAACTTGTATAAAATGGTTGTAAAATTCATAAAATAATTTTCTCTTTACAGAGCAACAACTAAACTTTTTGTTTCAATAAATTACATTATTACATAAATAAATAGATAAAACACTTAATTTTTAAATTTTATCATATGAAATATCAACGGGTCAATTTGACTACAATATGATTTCCCTGTGGTATTCTGGCCCCCGCATTCGGCCAAGTTTTCCACTATGATTTCCAATGTGTGTAATCTGGGCCGCGGGCCTGAGGCCGGTTTCCCCCTAACCCCTCAAGAGCGATGATAGTCCATTAGTTAAGACGTGCGCTTTTAAGTCAGAAGGCATAGTAACGGACCTGTACCACTGAATTTATTTCATATACGAATTTCTGTTGACGTCAGACAGGCGGCCGAAGATAAAAAAAAGAATGACAAATCTTTGTAAATGTGAGTTGGGATTAAAGATACATACATACATATACACGTTGGAGTTTATGTAGTGGACATAATCAGGAATACAAACGAATAAGTGTTATACTAATACATATTGAATAGAAAACCACAACACAGAATAATTACAATAAATACAAGAGTGCATAAACACAGATGACTGACAGACTTTTTGTCAACACAAACGAAATCTTATAATCAAGTAATTGGGCTGTTGCCTAGCAACTTTACTTTTTTTTTTACCCTGTTGTATCCACGAACAGTCGTGGTCTGCCTACAGCAGTCCACTGATGGACGTACGAGTAGGCCTCCCTCAGGGCACGCCACAAGACTACAGCCACAAGTCTGCTGCCTCAAGGGGGTTTTGCCCATAGTCATAGTCCCGAAAAGTACTATTTATTATTATAGAATATGCTGTATTAATAAAATTTCTAGGCATTTAGGCTTCTTAGGCATATTGTGGGTTTTGTAGGGAGGTAATTTGCCTTCGAACACTTTGCTTGATAACATTGACCAAAGAAATAACCTTAGTTCTAACATAACCTAACTTTAATTATTTAGGTGTTAGCATAAACGTATAAGGAATAAAAACAGACGGAATGCTGTCAATGCACAGATTGAAGCACCGTAATGGCGGCGCGTTGCGCACGTGTGCGTATTTTCTAGTAGGCGCCGAGCTTACTATGGTTTGTGTATGTGGGTGGATAACGCGTCAATACACATCCCTACTCCATGGAATATCGTTACCGAGCTTACTATGAATGCTTCACTATGTGTAGTAACAACACTCTGTCCGTTATTATTTATATGTTCATGCGTGTTAGGATATTGTTCTTGCCTAGCCATTTTGTAATACAGCGCGTTTTACCATAAGCCTTCGACAAACAGGGTGTAAAAAGACAACTTTGTTATTTTAATACCTCGTATTCTTTGTAACATCACGATCTTTTTTTTCTATACAAGTACCCCTGGGAAACCACGGGTTTCCAAGATATAGAGGTCCAAAGTTACATTAATGTCATAATTTTTTTTTTTACATAGATCCATCTGAAATCAGTTAACAAACATTTTTTTCAAAGATACCATGTCATAATGTTAGTTTTGTAGGTACATTTGTACTTTGAGCATCAAACGAATACATTGCTTGCAAGAAAATGACAGTATTTTTTCTTTTTTTTTTTGTCGTTTCCCAGGGTTGGTTCCATAGAAGAAAATGATCGTAACCTTACAAAGAATACGAGGTATTAAAAAAAACATTGTTGTCTTTTTACACCCTGTATACAAGTATTCCACGCGTGTGTACTCACCAAAATCGATATACTCGAGCAGATACTTGTCCTGTTTGACGGAGGTTCGCTTCACCAACGCGCGGTAATGCAGGCCGTCTGTGAACAACGCAGACACCTCCTGCCCCTTTACCGCCTCCTTTAGGGGGGACGCTGGGGGGGAGGGGATTATGTACTACATGTTTATGGTCGTCTTCACTGGCGGCTCGTGCTAAGGAGCGCTGGTGCAGTGAACTCACACCCACGAAGATTACATAGGCAATCTCAATAGAGAAATATATCTATATTTATAATAATCTTTCAATTCTCCAATGAAATGAAATTTGGTACGATTCCTAGTACTGTATTCAATGAGTACGAAAGAGACATACCGACATAGGCCGGCGCGTGAAACAGAAGATTTCGTATGAAAAATTAGCCTAATCTGGAGCGCCGCTCACATTAATTCGTAGTGTGCGTATGCGGCCACTAGATGTCACTTAGTCTGAGTAAGAACGGGGTATGGTTGTCTTTAATGTGTTTCATTAGGTCATCTGAATTTTAATAAGAGTGAGGATCGTTTTATTCTTTAGTGAGGGAGTGAACACGCGCGGCGTTTCCAAACAGTAATTATGCATGCGTTCATATTTTAAAAAATGTGAACCCCCACCTAAAAATATCACGAGCTGCCCCTGGTTGTCTTTATCACTACATATTATAAAATTAAATTAAAAATTATAAAAAAAACCCCGACCCAAAAAAGTACGAAATTATTATGACAAAAAGTTTAAAATGCTAAACCCTATAAAAAGCAAAAAATAACTTTTAACACTACGTAAGTACTAACTAAAGCATGTCAGACTATCTACTCGGGACTTTGTGCCACCTTTATGTCGGAGGCATAACCGTTAATTTTGAACTGCAAATGGTTATCTTGGCCTGCTGTTGACCGTACGTATGAAATTTTTGACTAAATTTTGTCGCGTCGGGGGACCGCTCTAATTTATTACCCTAACGTTAGAAGCACACATTAAGAAGTCCTCAATCCCATTATTATACAAATATAATTGTAATAGCTTACATCACTTTAATCCTGAATAACTACTTACTTTAAAACATTATATCAGATAAATATAATTTTGTTTAGATAGGTGATTTTTTTTATACGAATGTTATGATTAGGTAGGAATCATTTTTTTTTTTCATTTATTTTGTTCATTACACTTGATACAATGCAGATTATTTTTACTATTATGTATAAGAAACCTCTAGGGTTTATGCAATACATAACGAGTCACACCTTACGCGGCCAGAAAAGGTATCTAATTAATTAATCATTTATCACTAGAATGACCATAAGCTGCCGAAGGTCCTAGGTAGTGATGTTTTAGCTTACGTTTGTATTTCTTATCTTTAGAGTATAACTCCTGAAGGTCATTCGGCAGCTCATTAACAATGTGCGGTATTAAGTATTTGTAAGTTTTAGTACCATATAGGTTATAGGTTATTTGATTTAGGTAAGTATTTTTGAAGGTAAAAAGCGGTCCCCCGACGCGACAAAATTTAATGTATGTATGTATGTACGTAACTAACCCGTCCTAGCAGCTAGCACAGTATCCTGCAGCACGCGATCCATCCTCGCCCGGGTCCCCTCGTCGGCCGGACGCACTAGCACTCGGTGTCTCGAGTGCGCCTCTACTAGTACCACGAGAGAGTTGTGAGTGAGGGCCGGCCGAGGGACTGATACTGTCGATGGGGCGGCGGCTGGAACAAACACACATACATTAGTGTAAGGTGTTATAAAAGTCCTGTAAGTAGAAATTCTATCTCACAGAGAAAAAAATATATTTCTCATAATTTGCCCTCACCGGAGGGCGTCGAAATCTGCACTCGAGTGAGGGCTCCTTGTGCTGCTATGAGACACTAACCTGGCACCTGCACTCAAGTGAGGGCTCCTTGTGCTGCTATGAGACACTAACCTGGCACCTGCACTCGAGTGAGGGCTCCTTGTGCTGCTATGAAACACTAACCTGGCACCTGCACTCGAGTGAGGGCTCCTTGTGCTGCTATGAGACACTAACCTGGCACCTGCACTCGAGTGAGGGCTCCTTACGCTGCTATGAGACACTAACCTGGCACCTGCACTCGAGTGAGGGCTCCTTGTGCTGCTATGAGACACTAACCTGGCACCTGCACTCGAGTGAGGGCTCGTTACGCTGCTATGAGACACTAACCTGGCACCTGCACTCGAGTGAGGGCTCCTTGTGCTGCTATGAGACACTAACCTGGCACCTGCACTCGAGTGAGGGCTCCTTGTGCTGCTATGAGACACTAATCTGGCACCTGCACTCGAGTGAGGGCTCCTTGTGCTGCTATGAGACACTAACCTGGCACCTGCACTCGAGTAAGGGCTCCTTGTGCTGCTATGAGACACTAACCTGGCACCTGCACTCGAGTGAGGGCTCCTTGTGCTGCTATGAGACACTAACCTGGCACCTGCACTCGAGTGAGGGCTCCTTGTGCTGCTATGAGACACTAACCTGGCACCTGCACTCGAGTGAGGGCTCCTTACGCTGCTATGAGAC
This sequence comes from Carposina sasakii, assembly GCA_014607495.2. Classification (NCBI taxonomy): domain Eukaryota; kingdom Metazoa; phylum Arthropoda; class Insecta; order Lepidoptera; family Carposinidae; genus Carposina; species Carposina sasakii. The sequence goes on along the minus strand of CP053177.1, from coordinate 4,266,326 downwards.
ACTAACCTGGCACCTGCACACGAGTGAGGGCTCCTTGTGCTGCTATGAGACACTAACCTGGCACCTGCACTCGAGTGAGGGCTCCTTGTGCTGCTATGAGACACTAACCTGGCACCTGCACTCGAGTGAGGGCTCCTTGTGCTGCTATGAGACACTAACCTGGCACCTGCACTCGAGTGAGGGCTCCTTGTGCTGCTATGAGACACTAACCTGGCACCTGCACTCGAGTGAGGGCTCCTTGTGCTGCTATGAGACACTAACCTGGCACCTGCACTCGAGTGAGGGCTCCTTGTGCTGCTATGAGACACTAACCTGGCACCTGCACATGAGGCGTCCACCTGGTCAGCACGCCCTCGCCGCAAGGCGCAGAGTCCTCCACTCGAGTGAGGGACACTTTGTATCCGGCGCCGGAGACTGACTCGAGAGTGCAGTTGAATGCCATGCCCACCTGTAGGAGAAAATTGTGTTAGATAATATAATTTCATCAATTCAATTTAATTATGTAATGTTTGCAATTACTTACTAACATAGGTTAAGACTTTTACTAATACAAATATGGAAACCAATTTTCCGAAATAAAATTTATATTATTATTATTATATTATTGTAAAACAATATATATTATTATTAATGTATGTAAGAGAAAATGTTGTTAGTGTATGGTGTTTAAAAAAAAATTACTGATTTACCCAAGAAAAGTCACAAGTGATCTAAAAAACAGCAATGTATCACATAATAACCAAAAATCCCATTTATCTAGTCACAGGATCATCCGGTACAATTGGCGCAGAAAGCAAACATTAAAAAATGCATTTCCTGCGAGTAAGAAAACTGTAGTATAACTCAACACAATGAAACTTGTCCAGTATTTGCCTGGCTCGTCCACTCACACCCTGTACACACACGGTGGACACCATCGTCGACCGCACATTGTTATTTTACAGATATTATATATTACCTCGAGTCCATCCTTTTTCAGCACATGCGTAAACTGCGGAACATCTCGGTACTCGGTGAGTGCGGCGGTCTGAGCACTCTCTATGGACACCTCCCGGGAGGCGTCGACGAGCGCGGCGCGGGAGGCGCACGTGGCGAGCGCGCGGTACCAGGCGCCGTCCGCGCTGTCCAGGTAGGCGAATAGCTCGCCTGGGACCGGCCTGTAAGTAAAAACTTGATAGATTTAACTCCTTTGACATAAGAGAGTATAAAAAACACTTCTCCATTAATATAATCCGTTAGGATATAGTTGATCGTTTCATCATTAAACATTGTGCTGAGGGATTCAGCTTTGTTTGCCGAGATTTGGCTAGTGTATAGCTATCGGGATGAAGAATAACGTTGTCAATATGTAATTTAGAAAAGAGATGAAGAAAATTCGTCATCCGAGTAATTGACCCGGTGGCTCAGTGGTTAGAGCGCTAGCACAGTATGCAGAGGTCGTGGGTTCGATTCCCACTCGGGTGAGAAATTTTTTCATTTTTCAACCGACTTCAAAAAAGGAGGTTCTCAATTCGACCCGTATGTTTTTCTATGTTTGTTACGCGATAACTCCGCCAATTATGAACCGATTTGAACAAATCTTTTTTCGGCGTATAGGTAATAACTCAAGGGTGGTCCCATTTAAATTTAATAATAAACAACCCCCAAGGGTGAAAAATTGGGGATGAACTTGCGCGTTTAGTAGGCCTACCCATATTAAATGCACTAAGGGTATCTACAAAAAAGTAACACTAAAAATTTTAAAATAAAATAATTAACTTTTAAAAAAAATAAAACCGACTTCAAATGCGTGAACACAAAAAAAAATAAAAATTAAAAAATAATTCCTAATATCTTACAATAGTTATACTTATATACCTATTGTTTTTTGGAGTCGGTGCCAGTAATAAATGAATATTAAACCTAATGAAATAAGAAAAAAGTACCCAATGAAACAAAAAATATTAAGAAATAAGTTGTATGTTAAGCCTGGTATAACAAAACCTATACCAACTAAGAATAACAAATACAATAGAATACAACAAACAAAAAAGATAGCAATAATTTGAAAACTTAATACGGCTGGCACCGACTCTAAAAAACAATAGGGATATAAGTATAACTATTGTAAGATATTAGGAATTATTTTTTAATTTTTTTTTTTTTGTGTTCACGCATTTGAAGTCGGTTTTATTTTTTTTTTAAGTTAATAATTTTTTATTAATAATTTTATAATAAGAGAGTGTAAAAGAAGGAGCACTAAATACTTAAGGGTCTTATGGTAGACTTCATGTCATCAGCCTATTGCAATCCACTGCTGGACGCAGGCCTTCCCCAGGGCACGCCACAAGGCTACTGCCACAGGGGGATTTACCCATAGCATGAAGAAGGTATAAATGAGGAGGTGGGATTATGAAGTGAGTCGTGTGGCAATCGTGAGGTCATGACGTCATGATAGGGGCGGAGCTTCAGCGTCAGTGTAACACAGTAGCTATAACCACACGCTTGTGCTCCGAAATGTAACCGTATTAAAATTACAAAGACAATAGCGCTTTTATCAGATTTTTTTACTAAAACGTAGTATAATATTGCCATCTAGTGATGTGTAATTGCACTAGTAAAACAATTTTGAACCATATTGATAATGAGCAAGTAGTTTGACTAGTCAAACACTGCAAGGTGGTTTCTATGTAAATGGGCAGGGCTATAGTGTTCAATGCTCCCCTCGTCCCATGCTTCTACACACTACTGTCCCCGGTCTCCCCTGCACGGCACACTACTGACTTGTGGCCGGTCCCCGGTCTCCCCTGCACGGCACACTACTGACCTGTGGCCGGTCCCCGGTCTCCCCTGCACGGCACACTACTGACCTGTGGCCGGTCCCCGGTCTCCCCTGCACGGCACACTACTGACCTGTGGCCGGTCCCCGGTCTCCCCTGCATGGCACACAGCGCCTCGTAGTCAGCGGCGCGGTGTCCGCTCACACACAGACAGAGTAAGCCGGAGCTGACGGTCGCGTCCACCGCGTCCACTTGCAGGAGGACCCGGCCGCCCACACCCACCTCGTCTATGATACATCTGTGGATAATACATACATTATTAGAGTGCGTTTCACCGTATAGTTCCGATGGATAATGGCGCTAGTTACTATACAGGGTGTAGGTGACAGCCAGGCAAATACTGAAATGCTGAACAAGTACCATTCTGTTGAGTTATACGACAGTGTTATTACTCGCAGCAAATGTATTTTGATATGATTTTCAGTAATCTTTGCTCTCCGCGCTAATTGTATCGGGCGATTCTGTGACTAATTAAATGGGCGTATTAGTTATTGTGTGACCCATTTCTGTTTTTTGGATCAATTGTGACTCTCCATTAGGGTTAATCAGTTTTTTTTTTTTTTAATTTAAGGGTAACTTTTTTTGAAAATCATATTTTGGTTCAAATTTTATTATTATGTCATTATTTAAGGCCTAATTAAACGAACTAAACAATTTTTTTCCTGAAAATATGAACAATATAACGGAAAATTTCGGAATTTTCCTGCGAAAATTTTCAGTGTTTTCCGCCTCAGAATCATGGTCTGAAGTCATGGTATCAATATTTGCCTGGCTGTCACAAACACCCTGTATGTGTGACCACACTTTCTGTTTCACAGCATTCAAAAAATTTTCAATAGATTGTTCTATCTACTGACTATAATATCTTCTTTCATATCTATATACAGGACGCAGAAAGCCTAGAACGCGATATCAAAGTTTCTCTGTAAATTAGAATATATACTATGGGCCAAACAATACCTAGTGGCCCAGTGGGGCCGGAAGTACTTCCCTTTTAATCAACCCCACATACGTATCTATACATATAATAAAAATGTAACAGATCGCTGTCTGTACATGGAAGATATATGAGGAAAAATATTATAGGAGACCTTTATCAACGCAGTAGTACCCAAAAGAAAGATTTTTGAAATTTTTGTGTTTGTCTGTGCGTTTGTGCACGCTAATCTCAGAAACGGCTGAACCGATTTCGATGCAGTTTTCAGGAATATATTCCACAGTGACAGATCCCACTTAACATATAGGCTAGTTTTTATCCCGGATAATTTCAAAATTTTGTTTTTTTTTTCTGTAGTCCACGCGGACGGAGTCGCGGGCGTCCACTAGTACATAATAAAGATACACATAATAAAAACGGAATAAAATTAATTTCATATCTATTCTATACATATTTAGGAGACCCAGCCATCAGATACAAGACAGAACCACAGTCCAATACAAATCCTAGAACACAATATCGAAGTTTCACACAATGATTGCAATACATGGACCAAACAATACTGACGGCCGATTGGTGTAGTTGGTAGTGACCCTGCCTGCGACGCCATAGGTCCTGGGTTCGAATCCCGGTAGGTGCAAACATTGATGTGATGAATATCGATGTTTGTTTCCGAGTCATGGATGTTTATATACTTATCTATGTATTTATATACCGTTGCTTAGTACCCAAGACACAAGACCTTAGGGATCTTAATGTGGGACTAGGTCAATGTGTCGTGAAGTGTGTGAGAAAAAAAAATTAAAAAAAAATTAAAAAAAAAAAAACTAGTGGTCAGGTAATTTTCAATTTAACTAACATTTAACATAATAAATTCCAATAACTTACGTCTTAGGCACGAGTTCCTTCCTTGGGGTCACATCTTGTACACTGGCCGGACCTTTGTGCTTCGGGAGAGCCTCAGCCGTCTTAGGGCCCTCCACTTTGGGAACCACTGGTTTTGGTGCTTCCACTCTGGGAACCACTGGTTTTGGGACCTCCGCTTTAGGAATCACTGGTTTGGATGCCTCTGGTTGTTTGGAGGTTTCATGCTTAGGGTTTTCAATGGGGCCCCTATGTTTAGGGCTCGCTTTTGCCGGCGATTTTTGTGGTTTCGGCTCGTTTCTTTTGTTCTCCGGTTTTTCGGGTTCTGTTTAAAATTTTCGTATTAATTGAAATAAGAAAGTGTATATACCAATACTTTTATGGAATCCAGATCGAAACATTATGGTGGATGATGTCATTTTTATTGGTTTCCTGCTTGCTTGAGTATGTTGCTTTGTGTGTTTAGTTAATTTGTTATATTAAATTTAGGTTTTATATGGCCTTCAAATTTATCTCCTGAAAACTTGGTAAACTAAATAAATTTATTTATTTATTATAAAGAGGTATAGTACAAATTTGCATTAGTCTATGCCCTGCAAAACTGTTTCAACAGTTTGTCTGCAAACTTTTTTATTCTAATTCAAAACTTATTGCTCTGCAATCTTTTTTTCGTCATCTTGGAAGTCGTCAAGACGATTTTTGGCCCAGTTATGTAGATCAACATTTTACGTTATATCTTATGTGACTCGTAATAATAACTAACTGTGTTCCCACTCATCATTGTCTTCGTCTCTCGTCTGCCGTCGCGGTTGTTGTGGCGTGGAGCGACGATGCATGTTCGCGCCGCATTTCTATAAAAATACATATAGATTATATTATTTTGTAGCGAAGGGAATCTATCGGACGCAAGATAGAACCAAAGTATAATACAAATACTAGAACGCGATATCCAAGTTTCACACAACGATTGGAATATAGACACCATACATAATATCACGCCTCTTTCTCTGCGGGGTATGCGGAGATCACGGATCTCCATTTGCTACGGCATTTCTTTCGCTTTATCTACTTTCATTTCATCATATAATTTCATTTACTCAACTTTGGACTTTAATGTCTTGGAAATTATTCTAAGCTGATGTAATATTAGCCGCGTGGTGCCGGCAGAGTAGAGTTTGTACCACCTCATGTCTGCCCGTGGGTATCGTACGTGGCGATTAAGGGTTTCCGGGAGGTGGGGAGCAGCGCCTTTCGTACTGACAACATAGTCCGAAATACAAATCGCGGTCACCCACCCGGCTGCCCTGCGTGGTGACTATGGGCAAATACCCCCCTGTGGCAGTAACCTTGTGGCGTGCCCTGGGGGAGGCCTACGTCCAGCAGTGGACTGCAATAGGCTGAAGAAGAAGATGTAATATAAATAAATGTATGTATTTGTTACCCGTGCAGCACCCGCAGCCGACACACGTTGGTTGTCTTCCCTCCTCGCGTGCGGCGCGCGGAGAGGCGCCGGCGCTGCGTGCTTCGGTCTGATGAGATATATCAAGCTTAGCTACCACCGCCCCCTTATTACCTAACTAGCAAAGGCTAAGCGATAGCAAAAATTTTACAAAATTCGCTGATTGCTTGTCAAATTCGTATTAGGCGTATTACGTAAGACTATCTTCGCTAGTTTAAACCCCCTCCCCCCTTACGTAAGAACTATTAAGACTCCCTCCCATCATACCCTTGGCAGAAAAATAAGACATGGTCGACACCCCCCTAAATCGTCTTACGTAATAAATGAATGGCGCCTTACGAAAAAATAATTTCAAAGCAATTTTAGAATTTTGATATTTCAACGCGAATATTGTACAATTTTCGCTATTGCATTGCTTCTGCTTTGCTTGTGCAAAATATGTAATCAGAAAGGCTATCGCGCAAAATGACAACGTTTAAAACCTTTCAACGGAACGTTTTTGGTTATGGTTTAGCTTTGGTTTGGCGGTTCATTTGACAGACTTTCAGACATTTTATCTATGGCTAGATGTTGTCAAAATTTTGCGCGATACGAAATGTGCATAACATAACATTTTTAGTTGTGGTTTGGTAAATACGTTAAACTTTTGCGCGATTGCCCTCCAGCCTGCCGTATTTATATAAAAATATCGACAAAACAATGCGGAAACATGCAACAAGCAATGTACAACGTCATACTCACGCGATCGCGTCGGGCGGTTGGTCGTCCAGCGCTGCGTTAGTACTGCAAGACGTAAGCAGAACGCTAAGCGAGCGAGCAAGCTATGCAGTGCAGAGGAAACGAACGGAAAGCGACGGTGTACCACAAGGGTGGGTAAAGATATACCTTATTTTGTCTACAATTAGAATGAATGAATGTTTGAGTGCCAAATCTTTATTTTAAAAAAATCTGTAAGAATTTTTTGTTAAATTTTTGAAATTTGTGTGCTTGCTACTGAACTTCAAAAGTTTGAAATAAAACCTACAGAAGCAGATTTCTCAAACACAAAACTGAACTTTTTAGTAAAAAAAAAAAAGGTCAAAAGTTACTAATGTTTAATTCACTAATGTGCTAATGTTTACTATCACTACTTTATCAAAACTCAAATTTAAATCTCGAAAAAAAAACATGCTAAGTTTTGAGCCAAACTGAACGAAACGTTTTTAACAAAAAGCAAATAAAATTAAAGTTACTAAAATAATAAACACATTACCACTCCTTTCCGTCGCGCAGTCGGGTAAAAACAAAAGAAGTGTAGTTTCAAATAGGTATACAGGGAGTAACAAAAAGGGCATGTTAAGCAAAATGCAAGAAAAAAACCGCATGACAGATAACCTACATTTTAACATAACACATCATACTCGTTGTAATGTGCAGGTGCAGATGTAAAGTGCAAGTGTGAAGTTAATTGATTTTTTGCTGTTACGCCGCCTAACCCCTTTACTTGCAGTGTATAGGTATAAGTACTACATTATTTTGTTCAGTTAGCTAGCACATGCACTTTATTCTAGTAGAAAAGCTAACACTTCACACTTACCAGCATCTACACTTACACTGGTAACATAATAGGAGACATCGCACTGCAAGTGTTTGCCAGTAAAAATAATAAAGACCACATTATCACACACATATCTATATGCTACCTGCACCTAGCACTTTAATCCACACTTACCCAGCCAGATTGTGTGAGATATAATCTTACGATTAGTACTTTCTATTAAAAAGGGAGTGTAGACAGCATAATTATACCCACTGCATCTACACCTGCACCTAGCACTTGAGTCTACACTAATCCAGCCAGGTTACATGAGATATAATCTCACGTCTAGTATTTACCAGTAAAAAGGGAGTGTAGAGGTAGACAACATCATAGAGATATAATCATGCATCTGCACTTACACTTGCACCTAGCACTTGACTCAACACTTACCCAGCAAGATTATGGCAGACATGCTTATGTCTAGCACTCCAGTCCTTAGTCTGACATTTATCGGAGCAATACGGCGCGAGTTGACATCGCGCACAGAACGAGTTAGCGGGTGCACCGCAGAACAGACACTCGCGGGATTGAGTCGGCATGCGAGCAGGTAGTGTCGGGGTCGTCTGGAAATAGGTTTTATAAGTAAAATACACAGGGTGGAACAAAAGGGGTATGTTAAGCGAGAAGCTATGTAAATAGCCCACTAAAAGGAACCTATCTACAAAATTTCAGACTCGAAATCATCATATTTTTTCGAATTTTGGAAAAAGGTTCTCTATAATGGTCTAATTACATAGCTTTTCGCTTAACATACCCTTTCTGTTACACCTTGTATATTAACACACTTTGCAACACATTTGCAACCTAGTCCCACACTGAGGTCTTGTGTCTTGGTTAACAAGCAACGGTATTATAACATAGATAAGTATAGAAATACATCTCTGGTGGGAAACTGAAAACCAAACCAAAAACAACTCAAAGAAACTTGCGCATACAATTGATGATAACAAGCCTAAACAAAACCAAAACTGCATTCATCCATCTATCCACATCATGCATACCAGCCCCCCTAGCATGACCACGCATCGTGGATATCGTATCGTAGGATATCGTATCGTCTCTATACAAAATTCAACGTGTCGGCTATATTTATCGTAATTTGACAGGCTAAATGTCGATAAATCGGTTTATCATATCGTGTTTCGCAGGTCATACTAGGCTAGCAGAGCGTTAACGTTAATACCTACATATGAGTATTAAGGTAGGGACAAACAGAGCCCACGTACGCAACGTATGCTACCCATTATGACATCTAGACTACGAAATTTATATGCTTGGAAACACACTTGTCATACGCAACGTTGTGTACGACAAGTGTGTTTCTTATTTATTTATTTATTTCTCACACACTACACATTACAATTCCATGCAACTTAAACTATGCAAATTATAAAAATACGATCTAAATTGTAACGCAAATATATGTGCGCACAAGAAAAGTAAAAGAAGACAAAATAATAATTTTACAAATGAGGACAAAGCTCAATATAACAACGGTAAATATTTATAGTCATATACCTATATTTTCATATAAATTTCGTAGTCTAGATGTCATAATGCGTTGCATACGTTGCGTACGTGGGCTCAGTTTGTCCCTACCTTAAGGGTGCTCGCCCACGTCAGACTTTGTTGTAGGACCGTTAGTCCGATAAAGGGCAGATTTTTCCTTCGATTCTTTAGTTCTTCAATTTTGTGATTTTCTGACCTACTTTTTGTATAATGTGTACGTTGCGCTATTGTAATCGGTACGTTCTATTCTTCTCCTACAAAAATCAGACATCGGGTGAGCATCCTTATATATATAATTGACCAATCATTTAATGCCGTTGTTGTCACTTTTATTACATCACGTCATCACGCCAGTGATTGGCTGGCCGTCAAACGTGAACGTGAACGATTTCGAATTGAAAACTCACACCAAACCCTCACAAATAGCGTGCTGAACGGAATAAAACACAAGTTAAGACAAACAAAACATACAGTCGATGAAACCTCTAAAAAATATATAAAAAAACAAAGGGGACATCAAAAACTAGCTGACCACCAATTCTGTGAAACTTCGGAGCTGAGAGGCAGCTGAAGCAGAAAGTTGTCAAAGCACGCTACAAAGCAATAATAACGCGCTTTAGGCCGACACACTTACACTATCTTTTTACACAACTGCAAAACGGAGCTTACGCCTCACACTCCATACTTAAATTAAACCCTTTATTACCATCTGCTAGCATTAACGTTATTCATTTAAAGTGGGCACATCGATAACCTCGCAAGACTAGGTAGCTACCATCATAAACTAAAACATTTGTTCTACGAGTTTTGATAATTTGACGTATTTTACTTTCATACAAAAAAATAAATATGAATTTAATATTACTTCTGAATGTTCTTACAACACAGGGGAGCGTGCGATCGCGCGCGTCTACCTTCTACGAATGGAAATGGACTTCATAAAGCTATCGACTTGCAAACAAAATCAAACTATTTTTTTTTTCTTTCGTTACTTGTATGCTTTATTTTATGTTTTGTAGTAATTAATTTTGAAAGTTTGTTGAATAAATAATATATTTGTATGCCAATTTTTTTTTGCGAAACATGTCTCTGCTCTAATAATAATAACTTAATTGTTCCAAATTTTTAGCAAATTAATAATTATTTCATTTCAAAGAGATTTGGTAATGTGATAGCATTGCGAACTGTCAAAACGTGCTTGCCCCACAGTTGTTTCAGCTGCGTTTCTTCTAAAAAAAAACTAGCAGAATTGAGAACTAAACAATAACACAAGTGCACAACATACAAAGCGAACGAACACACAGCTAAGCTCAAATGATAAAGAGACCTTTCCAGGATAGTTGTGTGGAGCGAATCCGTTGGCGCAGCCTATTTGGAAGTGGGGCGCCGTGTGCGGTTCGTTGCCCTGCGAGAGCGAATTCATAACTTAGGAACTTATAACTTAAGATTGATCTTCGTTTCAGTTAATAAGCGAAGCAAAAGTCCTGTTTAAAAGCCTTCCACTTCCAGTTCAGAGTGTTTAATTCTCCAAATCGCAAAATGCTCAAGTCTCATAATGTCCACTTCTCATCTCATCCACATTCATTAAATGTTAGCCTAGATAATAATTATTATTAAGAATAATTTTTCCATTTTCTTTATAAATAATTTTGTAATTATTATCATTATAATCAGTCAAGCATTTCTCCAGGGAATTTAATTATTATAGTATTTGGTAACCCATATAACTCGCTTACATCTCACAGACTAGATTACAATTTAATACCTTAGCAGCGAAATTGGGCACCGGACCAGGCCCTACGTGGTAGAAGGGCACCGACGTGGCACCCTGACCCTGCGGAGTCAAAGGAATACGTCACACTATATGACAATGTACAGTAGGGTACAGGGTTTCTACAGTGAAAGATACATACAAACATATAATCACGCCTTTATCCCTTACGGGGTAGGCAGGGCACCAAGGGCCGATTAGGACCACATGGTGTCACTTCTGACCAATTTTGAGGGTATAATTGAGATGTACAAGTTCGGTTAGTAGTGACAGGTGGTCAGCCCATCGCCTACAAAACACCAAGACCCTCTTGTCCCTCTACTGACTTGTACAGTGTGCCCGGGAAGAGAAGCAGCTGCAGTATTATACTTTTTTCTGTTTTTTTTTTTCGTGAAAGATAGATGTCGCTTTTCATTGCTTTGGGCGTCTTCTTGCTTTTACCATGGAAACAAATCCTACTTCAATAGTAAATGGAAACTCCAGGTTAAAAAACAAAGGGCGTATGTGAGATATTACGTTTCGGAAGTTTCAGCTTCGCCGACATTAGATAGTATACTGCTTCCATTATACAGGGTGTGGGTGACAGCCAGGCAAATACTGAAATGCTCAAATGCTGAACAAGTACCATTCTGCTAAGTTATACGACAGTGTTATAACTCGCAGAAAATGAATTTTTGGTATGATTATCAGTAGCCTTTGCTCTCCGCGCCATTTGTATTGGACGATCTTGTGACTAATGGACATATTGGTTATTCTGTGACACATTGCTGTTTTTGGATCACTTGTGATTCTCTATTAGGGTTGATCAGGTTTTTGAACTTTTTTGGGGGCTACTTTTTTAAAAAAAAATTTCGTTGCAAATTTTATTTTTAAGTCGTTATCTAAGGCCTTAACTTAATAACTTAACTAAATTTTTTTTCTGAATATATGAAAAAAAAAAACGGAAAATTTTTGGTGTTTTCCACCTCAGAATCATAGTCTCAAGTCATGGTATCAATATTTGCCTGGCTGTCACAAACACCCTGTATTTGGAGTTAGCTGTAAACACGTAGGTAAATAATATGCATATCCGATTTTGGCATATTATTTGATATATTGTTTGTACTAATGTTACCTTACAGAGTCCGTTTCATAAAATAGCTCCTATCTATGCCTGGTTTCGGAACTAACTGCACTCACAGTATACAAAAGAAAGCTTTGCTTACGCGATGCAGGTTGGTAGGTTGCGGAAAATTTATTTTCCCCTCAAATCTATTTTTTATGCTAAATACACATATCGACCTATTGCAGTCCACTGCTGGACGTAGGCCAGGGAACGCCACAAGGCTACTGCCATAGGCAATTTGCAATAGCAAAGCCGAAGCAGCGCGATCGCGATAATTGAGAATGTATGTGTGCGCGGGGCGAGGTGCGGGGCGCGGGAGGACGCTGAGCGCTCGTTGCGCGCACGCAATATGGTAGGCCTACCTCATGCAAAATACAAAATAAATTATAAGTTTAATATCAAACTTCATTTTATTGAAAAACACTGAATCGTACATAATAGAAAAAACCCTATAAATTATATGAAAGAACAAAATAGCACAAACGTAACAAACTAATATAAGATCAAACAATAAAATACTTACCTAGGTTTAGAAAAACCTATGTAAACAATACAAAACTAAAGTAGGTAGAATATAAAGTTAAAAATACTTTTAAAACATGAATGGGAGTTCGATGGAATTTGAGCAGTCTATTTGGGTTTTTTTGTCATATAATTACTAAACTAAGCAATGGATATGTATATTGACTGAAATTAATTGACTTTGTAATGCTTTCTCAACTTTAAGGCCTATTTTAATCAATTAGTATGGCCGTCAGCGCTGAGCGGTCCAGCGCGACTCAAAAACCTGTAACTACATACAAATTGACTCCATCAGCGCCGACCGTCTGCGCACGTCAGCGTGACTCTAAAACCAGCCTAAAACTACCCATTTCACTGACGAACTTGACAATCTAGAAAATTCAGCGCATAAAGAACATCTTGCTTCAGGTATCGTTCGTCGTTGTGTAATATCATTCAACACTATTGATAACATATAACAACGTGCACTGGCTACGTAAATCATAATGATTCTGATTTCTGAAGTATTCAGAAGTAAAACTTAACTCTCTCCCCCCCAATAGTCGGGTCAAAAGAAGCGCTCTGAATGATTGAAGCCGATTGCTTGTCCAATGTCACAAGAAATTTACCATTATTAGGATATTCAGCAGCATTTTCAAGCTGCCAAAGTTCAGTATTCAATCCAGGGTTTTTATCCTGCAGCAAATCGAATATTATATTCAAGTCTTCTTTATTTTCTGGGACGATACACGAAGGTATTTTAAGGATTACTTTGGAAAAGCCATCGTTACACTGTATAGGTATAGCTAGATCGTTTCGAAAACTGTTTGGCGATTCCGGACTCAAAATTGCATCTATTGGCATTGCGTCTGTTATGCCGGTGTAAAAAAATAGTTTATTATGTCCTATTGTTAGCTTAAAATCTTGTTTTTCTATCACCTTAGCGGATTTCTCATCTACCTCCAAATTGCATACTTTATGCTCAGCTTTTTCGATTTGTCCAGTAACATTCCAATCTTCCGGATTTAAATCTGGATATTCCTTACTCAAATCGGTTTTTATTTCATCAATAGTAACATCTTTTGGCACTTTCATTGACAGTTTGCTTCTAGTTTTTTTGGTACTATCATTTCGAGCTCTTCCTTTTACTTTCAGTAAATCTTCTAAACTTGCTTTAGGTTTGAGCAGCGATTGCAAATGCCCTAAACGGAAATGTACAAGATGTCCATCAACGTATTTGTTAAAATCTGGACTCGTAATAACCTGTGCGGATAGCTTATCAATCTGCAAAACCGCGTCGAGTTTATTTTTCGTATGTACCGTGCTTATTTTCCTCCAATATTTCGTACGCAGTCTTGGATTCTGGTTTTGCAACGCCGCGATGACGTCATCAGTTTCCTTATCCGTTTTGATCACCATACTTATAATTCCTACCGCTCCGCGAAATTCCGTGTACTTCAAATTGATACGCAATTTACTATTAACCGTCCCTAAAACACCTGTTACCCAATTTTTGGAATCCAAATCGTAAGAAATAATAAATATCACACCGTCAAATAAATACATATCATGAAATTTCGGTATGAACACCTCGGATATCTCACGTTTGCCCACGCCTTTGAAAACAATCGACTCCAAAGCACGTTTTATTGAATGAAACAAAGTATCTTCTATACGCGATTCCGGATAATTCGATGGACCTACATACAGCTTCAAATCATCAGCAATCAAATCTGTATAATGATTAGTTCTAACCCTAGTTAACGGCGCTTTCATTACATCCGAATCTATAGGAACATACATCGCATTTAATACTTTATCGCGCTGTTTCTTCGCTTCAACACTTTCAATGTCTACATCGATGATGTTAGATTCTTCACTATCTCGTTTCTGTCTATCGATGATCCGAAAACTTATCTTGTGTCCTTCGTAAATAGGATCGAAATTAGGGCTTTTGATAACTTCTAACGACTCTCGCTCGACGCCGAATTGTCGTTTCTGTTTACCGGCAACGTCAGAGTAAAATTTCCAGCAATCTGGCTTCAGTCCTGTGTATACAGCTTGCAGCTTTGTTATGATCTCTAAAGATTCCACATGAGCAAGTTCTTTGGGTAAACGCATCACTATTCTTGTATACCTAACCAAGTTTTTTATATTTTGGAAAGTAAGCTTCAGCCCAGTGGAATTCACGAATTTAGGTAACACCTCAGTTAGGTAGTCCTTAGTTTCTAAACTGTCACATATGTAAATCACAGCCCCATTTGATAGGTAAATATCTTGGAATTTAGGAATTATCAAATTCGTAAAGCGCTGCATTTTCATGTCTTTATGCAAATATTCCTTGAACAAATGCTTCAGCCTTCTAATATGTGTACCTTCAAGTTTATTTTGAGGATATCCCTCTAAAGTTATAGCTACTTTCAATTCGTTTTCTACGTGCAAATAATTAGTTCGTCTATGATACGCTATACCTCTGTTACTATCTATGTTAAGATTACTACTTCTACCTATAATCAGATTGTCATTACTACCCATTAAAGATTCAGTATTATCTGACATAGCTACAGTGCATTGAGATGTTAACACGTTGTCATTATCTCTATGCGAGATTTCTAGATTGTCAATTTCATTATCAGCATGACAATTATGATAATCATCGTTCCAAACTAAAACTTCACCGTTATCACTAACGTATGTTACATCTTTAAGCTTATTTAAAACTTCATTTTGTAAATCGGATTCTAATTCACTTTTAAATTTACGTTCATGTTCGGATACATCATCAAAGTCGATCATATCAGTTTCGGCGCCAACATCTCTAGTTTTCTTTAAATTAGCATCATCTATTACGGTTTCATCAGATTCAACAACTTGCTTAACTTTACTTGACAACGTACTCGCAGATCCGTTTCTAGGTGTAGTTTCTTCCGATTTTCTTTCATCTAACTTTCCTCTAGATTCCTCATTAGATAAATCCTCGTCTGAATCGGAAAGCAGACATTCGTAATATATTTCAGTGTAACCAGTCAGTTCAAAGTCAATTTGATCGTAATCTATGACGTTTTTAAAATTGAGACCGCGAATGATTTCACCGGAGACCCTATCGATCAAAAATGAGGTACACTGGACACCGTCTACCACTTTCTGCTCGTAAATCTTCCATAACTCCGTCCTTAGTGTCGGATTAAAGTACTGAAGAAGCTTAAATGCATCTACAGCTGATGCCGGCCAAGAACAATTCGGTATCTTCAATACAGCTAGACACAGTCTCTTTACTTTTGCTTGTAACAGTATTATATTATTACCCATTCTCTCTTGCATACCCGGCGAAATCCTCACCATCCAATCCTTAGTGTCATCATCTTTACAAATACAAACTATCGCACCTCTATTCAAATAATAATCAAAGAACGTTGGTACTTTCTTTAAAAGCCCCGCTTTTAATTGCATTTCAATAACATCCGTCAAACATTTCTGAAACTCAGACATTTGTCGCAACCGCATCTTAGATTTCGGATAACCAGCCAGAGCTATAACAACTTTCAGTCTCTCGTCAACTATGTCCATATAGTCGGAATTCCTCAGCTGAATCAACCTGTTAGTCTCATCTTCATCTCCACTGTCACTGTAAAAATCTCCATGTTTGAAATCACAGGTGACATCACTCTTGTTTCTAGCTACGCAATTATCTAGTTTCTTACTAGTGCATTCTGATTTACAATCCTTTACGGATTTCTTGCTAGCAGTGGTCGATCTACTGGCTGAGGTTCTACCCTTGTGTCTACTGTGCGGGTTGGACTTATCTTTTCGCTTGGGGCATCGTCCGTCAGAGCAGAGGATACAAGTGGAAGCGGTGGTGCTTCCCGCGGCGGAGCTGACGCCCTCCCAAGCCTTCCTGTGACACGCGTTCTGTCGACAAACAACTCGGTTTGGATACCGTTTGATTGCCGCAGGCCTGCGACGCCGTAGGTCCTGGATTCGAATCCCGGTAAACAAACATGATGAATCGATGTTTGTTTTCGAGTCATGGATGTTTCTATGTTTATATATGATTCACGCGAGTGAATAAGTACATAAGAAAATATTTTGCTAAATTAGTAAGTCAAGTCAATTTGTAATTGTGTTGTGTAATATTTTTGTGTCGCATACTTGCGGAGACCTTAATTTAGCTGTATGTCACTATATTGTTGTTATTACTGCCTTAATGTAGCTGTTGGTCTTCCTAATACCAAATAAATAAATAAATAAATATATCTTAGTACCCACGACCCAAGACCTCAGGGATCTTAGTGTGGCACTAGGTTAATGTCTCGTAAAGTGTGTGAATATTTATTTTATCTACTGTATGATTCATGAATTGTCATGCCGTGAAACTCATACATCTTCCCACAACTCCTATAATTAGATTATGTCGGCAAGAAGGGCAGGATACGCGTGGAACATTAGCGATAATTTGCTAGAGCGAGACGCCCCTGAGTTCCTTAGTCGACTCTTACGACATGCGCCGAAGGAGATGCAGCTGATGTATTCTAGTGAAGTCCCGGATTAGCACAGATAGGTAAAGTTTGTAAAATACTTATATCATAAAATTATTAATAAAGAAATTGAAAAAATTCTTCACCCGAGTGGGAATAGAACCCACGACCACTGCATACCGTGCTAGTTGCTCTAACCACTGAGCTACCGGGTCAATTACTCGGATGACGAATTTATATCATAGTAAAATAATTAATCTTACAGATATAGCAGAATCAAAGAATGGAATACCTTCAAAACCATGTTAACAGTTTTTATCCTTCGTGAGCCACGTACCTAAATTAGAGTTTGTAAGAAAGCAGTATATTGTTTTTACATATAGTCCTTTGCGGCGAAAAGTACATAAAACATGAATTAGTAAAGACATAGAGAAATATCTGACAAACATAAATAATATCACCCGAAACGAAAGCTCATATAACCGGTAAGCAAGTACCGGAAAAAGTAAAAAGCACAAAAACATGGATTCTTGTCTGTCTAAAGGTGATTGCTTAGATATAACCAATATAAATATACAGAACCCCAAATTGAAATATCACGTATATATTTTAAAAAGGGCGCGTCGGCATTTTGTACAGTATGTAATATATATATATAATATAATATAATTTCAATACTATAATTTCAATAATTAGTTTTGGCTAGGTTAGAACTCGTATAACATAGTTCGAAAATTGCACTTTGGTCACCAACCAGCCTCCCCAGCGTGGTGACTATGAACAAACACCCCCCTATGGCAGTAACCTTGTGGCGTGCTCTGGGGGAGGTCTACGTCCAGCAGTGAACTGCTATAGGCTGATGAGATGTTCGAATAACAACACACGAGTTAAGTGAGCGAAGCGAGCGTCCAAGTACTAGTAGGAAATTAGCTTATTTTATTTAAAATGCCGACGCTGTTTTTAAAATGCGGAATCATACGCATATGCATGTAACATATAAAATATTATACCATGTAAAGATATCACTAGTGAAGGAATTCCCAATAAAGGTATAGCAAGCGAAAACAAGATCAAAGGAAATGCTGATGCATTGCAAATAAACCCAAAGCTCAGGAATATGATAAAACAACCAAACACGTAGAAACTAGACATACCAACATATACATCGGCACTGGATGGTGACCGTTTAGCAGCTATCCCGAGGGGAAAAACACATTTGTAAATGCACGATGTAGAAAAGCAGAAATAGAAAGCAATCGTAAAGTAGGAACACAAAATTTTTGATCATTTGATATGATATTGAGTCGAAAGGGAACAAAAAGCTATGAATATAGCTCAATTTACACCGCCGCGGAATGGAATGGAAGTTTTTGAACATCGCATAATGAACTTTATGTCAAGTGTATAACAAACAAACTAACTACGAGCCTAAAAAAAAGTCGCGCGTCTTCCGCGGTATCCTCTCCGATGATTTGACGTAACGGAATTTGGAAATTGACGCTGATGATGATATAAAGTTCATTATGCTATATACGATTTCGTTGCAAAAATTCGCTTTCGTTCCATTCCGCGGCGGTGTAAATTGAGCCTATAGCTCACTGTAAAAGCGGCGATAGCCCAATGGTTAAGACGTGCGTCTATCAGTCAGGAGGCGTGGGTTCGATCCCTGTCACGGGCCTGTACCACTCAATTAATTTCATGTACTTACAGATTTTAATGTAAAAGTGTCACGTTTTTCATTTATTCATGTAATGTATGTAACTTTTAAATATAAGTTAACCACTAGAGCAAAGATCCTTTGGGATTCTCTAGCGGAGGAGTGTTGGCGTCAGGCAGGCAGCCGGCCGAAAAACAAACGCCTTGTCAGTATGAGCAGAAAGATAGATAGGTGATGATGATAGTGTGATATTATTAACAAGAGAAAACAATTAAATTAACTTACCGAGTCTCCAGCGGCTGCGTGAAGATTGTCGGCATCCAGGGACCTGGCAAATAAACAATTAAGTATCTTATTTACTATATTACTAGCAGACGTCCAAGACTTGGTCCACGTAAATGTTTTACGTTTAATTGCACATACATACATACATATAATCACGCCTTTATCCCTTACGGGGTAGGCAGAGCACCAAGGGCCGATAGAACCACATAGTGCAGCTTCTGACCAATTTTGAGGGTATAGTTGAGATGTACAAGTTCGGTTAGTAGTGACAGGTGGTCAGCCCATCGCCTACAAAACACCAAGACCCTCTTGTCCCTCTACTGACTTGTACAGTATGCCCGGGAAGAGAAGCAGCTGTAGTATTATACTTTTTTTTTCACTCTCAGAGCAGCATAGAAGAATGAATATGAAATCTATACATATAATAAAAATGTAACAGATCGCTGTCTGTACATGGAAGATATATATATTATAGGAGACCTTTATCAACGCAATAGTACGCAAAATAATGATTTTTTGAACTTTTGTCTGTTTGTCGGTTTGTTTGCCTGTGCGTTTGTGCACGCTAATCTCAGAAACGGCTGAACCAATTTCGATGCAGTTTTAGTGTTTTAGGAATATATTGTGACAGGTCCCCCTTTAAAATATAGGCAACTTTTTATCCCGGGAAAATGTTTTTATCCCGGATAATTTCGACATTTTCTTTTTTCTGCAGTCCACGCGGACGGAGTCCCGGGCGTCCACTAGTAATAAAAATAAAACTGTAATGGTGTCTCACCTGTCCGCATTGTTGTTGTTGACGACAATCCTGCCGTCCGGCAGAATGCAGCGCCCGCCCGGTGTGGCCGCGTGCTGCAAACACGCACCGTTACGTTACGGATAGCGGTGCCGTCATACCGCGGTCACATTACCTAACTACTGCGGCGTAGTCCAAGGCAAAATATGTCTATTTATTTATTTGAATAAGGCTTGCCAACAACATAAATATCACACATTTAAAACATTATTTGAGCAAATATTCTAATACGAGTATATATGTCACTTACAGGCTAACACAACATTACTAATTTAATTCAATAATACGTGGTCATGCTAGGGGGTGTTATCTCTTTAAATAGCTTTCGCTAGATTGTAAATAAAGAGAAACAAAGATGTTACGTACGGTACGTCCGCGTCGCAGCAGTAGCATGCGTTGTCGGCACTGCAGCTGCGCCTCCTGCAGTCGCAGGTGTTGCAGGTTCAGCTGTTCTAGTTGCAGGTCCAGCTGTGTGTCGTCTTCTGCCTGTAGGGAATTAGTAACATATACATACATAATGGCTTAGATGAATTATAATAGACGGCCGATTGGTGTAGTAGGTAGTGACCCTGCCTGCAGCACCATAGGTCCTGAGTTCGAATCCCGGTAGGTGCAAACATTGATATGATGAATATCGATGTTTGTTTCCGAGTCATGGATGTTTCTATATTTATCTATGTATTTATATACCGTTGCTTAGTACCCATGACACAAGACCTTAGGGATCTTAATGTGGGACTAAGTTATTGTGTTGTGAAGTGTGTGAAAAAAAAAAACTGGATGGATCAAACTACGGTATCTAAGGATGACAGAATATCAGTTAATAAGGGGACATGAGGTTCCTGTACCCCATATACAATTAGTTAATCATAAGAATAAGAAAGCATAAGAACTAGATTCAGTGTCAGCACTCAAAAAATGGCACTACAAATATCTGCTGAAATGTATGGCTGGGTGTCTATTGTGATAAATTGATACAAGCAAAGTCGAGTCTTATGGTAACTACATAAGATTTAAGTTTAAAAATCTGGTCTAATGCAGTTATTAGGTTTATATGGATTCACTCGTGCCACTTTTTATAAATATTTTATTATGAGAGCCCACGTCTACCTATAATCACGTCACTGCATAATGGGCATGTCGAAGAGTAAAAACACAATGTTAACGAGTTGCGACGCGATAACTCGTCGAAAATGTATGGAGAGTGGAGATCGTGTGGAGTGTTAACAGTGTGTCACAGACCATATACAATGTATGTGATTGATATGTACTGACATGGGTGTCACGCTGGGTGTTAACAGTGTGTCTTGACCCTAAAAGATAGACCAAGGTAGTGACAATGTGGAAAGGTCACTTTATTTATTAGAATGATGCATAGCTTCGCTAGAATAAAACATGTACCTACTATATTTATGTAACATCTATATAATCTGTGACATGCAATTAATGAAATGAAATGAATACATCATATGCATCTTCTTCTGTGCATATTGAAAGAGTCGACTAAGGAATTAAGGGGCACAGGGCCGGCCCGCCCATACGGCGAACGGAGCAGTCGCTCCAGACGCCAAATCTTAGAGGGCGCCTAAATGGTAAAGATATAGGTATATACTAGTAGACGCCCGCGACCCCGTCCGCGTGGACTACAGAAAAAATAAAATGTCGAAATTATCATATAAAAGCATTTCCCCGGGATAAAAAGTAGCCTATATGTTAATTGGGACCTGTCACAAGCTGAAGGGGCATTCTCTCAGGTGATGAACTAGAGTAACTTGTCTAGCTGATATTTTACATCTGACCCTGCTTTATGTGGTGTGATGCTAAATGTGACTTCAGGATTGCATTTGTGACCCTGCAGTTATGGCTACCTAACTTTGAAAACACATCTGTGTGTATACATACATTTACACATGTATATGTTGGTGAACTAAAGAAATAGCGAATACTTACATCCTCGTCAACACCGATAGTCTCCGGCATCAAATCTGCCTCAATATCACCGTTTGTCATCTCAACTTTCCTGTAAAGTGATGTTTATAATTAAAACAAAATTAATAACAAACAATATGCTAAATGTGAGATCTCCTTTACAATGCTAAATGTGAGATCTCCTTTACAATACTACAGGGTGAACAACTCATATTTTTCCTTTTGTTATAATTTTTAGGTAGACTATTTGTCCTCCATTTAGTTGTAGTGTCCCATAAAAGGGACATAAAAGTCAACTTTTATTGCCCTTCTTGCAACACCCTAAGCCTTCATTTCAAATAAAACTTTTAAACACCACAAATCACAGGTTTTAATGATTATTTCATGTCTGTCTGTACCTTTTTAGCAGTGTAAGACACACCATACTTGTAATTTAACACTATTTTTTATATTTCAGGTAGTTTTCATTAATAAAAGTGGGTCAATTCTGAAATCGCAATAACATTTATCACAAAGCATTTTTTTCAGGCACCCTCAACTTTGAAAATGTTATCAAAAAGCAAGTATAAATTGTACAAATAATACAAAAGTTGCTTTAGTACCTAGAATATTCCGATTCCTTGCAAGTTTAATACATAAAACCTAGCAATTTTAACCAATAAGTAAGTACATATAGAAAATATTTTTCATTCCTTTGTTCATTTTTTTGTACCTACCTACCTACCCGGCCATTAGATGCGTAATGCGGCCGAGTACGAGGCTAAACAATAAACAAAACCACACAGCAGCAGTCTGAATAAATAGATTATTGTTCGCTAGACATTTTATTGCACGTTGCACTCTTACAAAGTTTCAAGTTACAAACTTACATGTCCGGCTCCGTGTTCAAAGACGAAAAGTATTTGTTCAGTATCATTGTGCTACCTAGCTCAACGATATTTTACGAGTCTCACAACTAATAACACTAAACAACAGCACAAACTGATGAAAAAACGCAAAGTTAAACTTGAAAATAAGCAAAAGTTAAGTTTTCTACAACTTCACGTGTTTTATCGCCGCGCACAAAGTAGTTAAAAGTAGAAACAGAAACATGGAAAAAAAATACTTCAGCCAATGAGCGTTGGTCGTTCACAGGAAATATATTTAAGCCAATCTAAGAACACATTAAAACAAAGTCAGACTGATTGGTGAATCGATAAAAGCTACTGCATAATTGATCATACAGCCAAATACGACACATTTTATTTTCAACTATTTTTATTATTTTTACCAAAGAATTCTTTGTTTTTACTTAAAATCAGTTTACTTTTATTTTTATACAAATTAGGTTTTTAATCAAAAATATTATGTAATCCAAATGACAACTTATTATGTACTTACTTGTTGAACCTGCTAGCAAGGCTTGTCTCACGACTGGACGAAGCCCGCGTGTCCTTATTCCCGTTGTTGCGAGTCTCGGTAGAGTCGCGCGTCTCTCTACTTTCGCGTCCGTCACGACTCTCGCGAGGCGTTTTGCGCTATAAGACAAATGTGTACAGCTGATGACAATAAATTGCTTAGGTATTGTTGCATTTGTACCTACAAGGTAGTGTTGGTCCCAAAGTGCTCAAGGCGAAATGTCTACTTACATATTATTATTAGTATTACCACCACAGTCAATTTTAAGGCGTTTGTGATATAGCGGGAATTTTTTTTTACATTCTTACTTTTAAAAAAGTTTGAATTTCCCGCCAGAATCACGAGCGCCAAATTTAAATTTAGAGTGGACATACAGGTGATTTTTGGTCGTCAACGTTGCCGAAAACTACGATATCTGATCATCACGATAATTTTTTTCCATGGAAGCATACCTGGAAACTGAAGAAAAATGATCGTGATGATGAGGAGATTCCGTAGTTTTCGGGAACGTTGACGACCAAAAAATATCCTGTATAAAGAAGGTTACATACCTTATGCGCAATGGCCACATTCAGTCCCAGCGGCTCGGTACGGTTCAGTTTCATCATTGCCAGCTTAGCCTCCCTGTGGGGGTATAATAAGGGGTAAAATCAGGGGAAATTATATATTTCAATGCCATTTCACATAAATTTAGTCAGGTTTTCATCGCGGCTGCAAAATACATCAGCTGCATCTCCTTCCATGCATGTCCCATCGCACTATGAGGGTAGATGAATTAGAGTGCACATACGTTGTTAATGTATGCACAGGCGCACACACTTGTGCACTATAACCTCTCCTGCGCAGTTGGCTAATCTCCGTTAAGACATTAATTTATTTATATATATAGATATATACAATGTATTGCAATAAATAGCGTGCTCTTGGGGAGGCCTACGTCCAGCAGTAGACCGCAATAGGCTGATGATACTCGTAGCAATACGTACCCTGGCGTCTCATATCCGACCATGCCGAAGTTTTTTACGGAGTTCTTGCAGATGAAAGCCTGGGTGATCTGTCCGTATTTAGCGAAGGCAGCTTCTAGCCCCGCCTCACTTAGCCCCACGGGGATATTTGTGATGTAGAGTTTGCAGTGGTCCAGGTGGACGCCGCTACTACGGGACATCATAAATATTATTATTTTTGTTTTATTGTACACAGTAAAGTTTTCACAAATAAAGTTTATGACAAAGAAAATGTACAAATGCGTTTTTTTACTATTTTTTTTTATTTCAAAGAAAAAACGCGTAAATTGAGTGTCACTCTCACGACTAAGAAAGATCTAATGATACCTCAAGCTCAATTGCGACAAGCCGTTTAAGATCTAGAGCAGGAGCAGGCCAAAGACATATACATACAGCATTTAAAATTCTTTATCGTGGAAATTTTGGTAAATCCTTTCTGAGTGCTCCCTTACTCTTCAATCAAGGAATATACATGTTTCCTACGTCCAGTAGTTTCGGCTGACTGATAGCAGCAAAAAAGCAACAGAAAAAAACAGGAAAGGGTCATCGGATAACATCTCTTCCAATTTTAAATTCAAATTAAAGAACATACATAGGTACATAGTCCACGCCCATTATCCCCAAAAGAGGTTGGGCAGAAGTGTGAACATACTCACTTTTCACCATTAAAATTCAAATTAAATAAGATAATAAAATCGGCCATTTGCCAAAAAGGTAATCTAATGGGATAACACTTTCATCTCTTCTAATTTTAAATTCAAATGTGGACTAGTCATTGGAACTGGACCTTAAAACCTCACGTTACTCCATGGTTCCTCCATGGTTCCCCCCTGCAATTACAGTACACGTACCTGGTATCATCATCAGTGTTGTACTGGGGCTCGTAAGTGTCGTCCTCCTTCATATCCCAGTCGTCGTTCTGCCTCGCCCTTCCCCGATTCGCCATGTTGTGGAGTATGTACTGTGGGGGTGGTCGGCAAGTTGGCAAATATGGCTTCCAGGTTGTCAAGAAGCTTGTAGGCAAACGTGGAGCTTCCGCTTGTCACACAGTTCATTCTTGTGTGTGGTGCGAGTGTGCTTCTTTGTAATTAATGAATATGTCTCTGTCACACTAGCGTCTTTCGAGCGTCATCGTCATGCCAACGTCTGCGCAACGTCGACGCAACGTCGACTATTACCTAATTTGTAGAAGCAGAGCCGAATCAATGCGATGCGATAGTGAAAATTGTGTGTGAGCGCACTCGTACATTCAATCTTCGCTGTCGCAGTGCTATCGCTCTGGTTCTGGAAGTTATGTAATCAGCCTCTGGCCGGCTTACGCATCGCTGGCGTCACGTTACCGCCACGAGGGCGATTGCTCTGTTAAAAAAACTTTGCCTGCTCTGTAGTCAGACAGCACCAGCGTCGACGCTGCGCGAAAGCTGCTGGTCTGACGACGCTCGGAAAACGCTAGTGTGACGTGACGGGTTCTCATTGCCTTAGCAGAGTTCTCAAAGATGATAAGAATTGACTATTACAGTACTAAACAATAAATAATTGTCACTGACGACATAAACTTTAGGGAACTGTAGCATGGAGCACTAGTTGACCGGTATTTTTTATGAGCTGTAGCAAAATGTACCTAATTCCTTTGTAGTTGAAATAGCTAGTTAATTGAAATATACAGGGTGTTTTTTCGTTGCCACCCTTAACGAAAGATGCGTACTTTATACATCAAATAAAGTTTATGCCAAATGTATTATTTTATTTCTTGATCGGGAGAAATTTATATTGTCCAGTGTTTATGACAGTTTTATCATAGACAAATATTAAGTATTTCTCGTGAAAAAATCTTGCTACGTGCGTCTATGTGCATTTATGCAGAAAACCGCAGTCTATTTACTCAACTTTGGACCCTAATATCTTGGGAACTAGGCACTTCCCAGGTATGCTTCCATGGAGAAAAATTATCGTGATGGTGAAGAGATTCCGTAGTTTTCGGGAACGTTGACGACTAAAAATCAAAAACCTGTATAAACGTGCCGGGTTCCTAGTGTACCGTAGCAGTGTAGGCTCCATATTTACTTACCAGCTTCTTGACTATAAAACTAAAAGAATGGACATGCACGAGTGGACTTTTAATAACCCTCCTTTTGGCACAGTCGAGTAAAAACTACAGAATGTATACTTTTACTAAAGGGTGGAATAAAATACATAAAGGAAGTACAACATGATTCTTTATTATGCAATCAGGTTAAATAATATTTTTTAAACACTCAGATATACCGTCATAAACACGTTTGTTGCTGCACCAAGGCTTGCCTTTCCGCTGTTTTTTAATCAAAATGTAAAGATAAAGGAAAACCGAGACATAATAATGTATAGTATTTATAAAATTAAGTGCACCTCTTTCCGTGCATATCGTAAGAGTCGACTTTAAAAACTCAGGGGCGTTCACAAGCGATGAGCTAACAAATTCAAAATTGTCGCAATAAAGATGTAAAATCTTCTTCGTCATCTTGCAGTTCTGGCTACCCTGTTTTGGAAATACAGCCGTAAAAAGTACAGAGTATCTGATTCCATCCACCTATTCATTGAGAACTGTTTATATAGAAAAGTAAACTCTACCGCCATTTTGCATCCGCCATTTTGAATTAAGATCGCGTCACTACCATTTATGGCAGTAACAGGCGAGGCACGAGATCAATATTAATTGGGTGGGGGTTCGATCACAACGCGCATGCGCTGCGCAACTTCCGTAACAAGCCACGCCCCTTTTAACGGACAAAGAACATTTTGAAAATGTTTGAAAATGGAACCCGTTTTGTTGAAATATTTTCACGTAAGTCCACTTGACGCACGCGGGTGGTAAAATTCACATGATATCCAGCAAAATCTGTTTATATTTAATCCTACTAAATGTCAACATCCACATTGCTTCTTCCATTTCCTTTCCATTTGTATAAGTAAATTGAAAACGCCGAACTGGCATAATCATTTTAAAATTGAGATCTTTGATTCGAATTCCGAACATAACGGCCGCCATTTTGAAATAACGGACACAAAATGGCTGTTAAAGGGCGTGGTAGAAATGCGCATGCACCAGCACCCCCTTTTAACGAACGAAGGTTTCCGAATGCCGAACAAAGAAATTCAAAACCTATTTTTAGATAATTTACAGGCTCAGACAAAGCAATATCGCTGCGTAGAGAAACTTATCATCGTAACTCTCTAAGATCAAGCCTCACTGTTATCGGAAGAGAGCTATAAATCGCGATTGCCAGGACGCAAAAGTGTTCTATTAAGATTCGTAATTTGGCTGTAAATAAAGTGCCACGGGGACTTATATACCAAATTCATGGGCGTAGAAGAGCTTCATTTTTACTCGAGGTCGACCTTATATACCTCCCTAGTTACCCCGATAAAGACGTGGCTAGCATTAAAAACATCAAAAACACAGCAAGTTACAAAAGCACACAAAAAATAACACAAAAGAACAGATTATCTGATGATCTAACTAGACACCAGAGTACATTCGCTCAAAGACAGTCGAAACCAAGAGTACATCCATCAGTTCCTCAACCCTGAACGAAGCTTTACTTACCAACAACTTACCTCTAATGGCAGACAGGAAACGGCCAAAGATAGAACACGAAACACTTTAAATCTACTAACTTAGCAAATCTGAACCCCAGCATTTAAGTCAAAGTTTGCCAGACATGCATCCCCTGCAACGGTTGGCGAGGGAATGGCTGGCGCTGCAGCCTGCATCAGACCCGGGCTGCAGGACCTGCGCAGTGCAGCCCTGGGTTGCCCGGGCCGACGGTGCAGCTAATGCAATCGATAGAGGCAGACGGATTGCACATAGGTGCATTAAGGATCACAAGGCGACGCGGAAGTTCGCAAAGTTATCGAATCGCTAGCGTAATATACAGAATTCCCGTTTTGCCTGTTTTCCCATGGGAATTTCAGGAAATCCTTTCTTTCTCCTTTATTGGTTGCGGTCTGCGTCAAACGAAAATACCCTCCTAGTTTCAGGTCTCTACGATCAGCGGTTTAGGCTGTGCGTTGATCAGTCAGTCATTCAGGATAAAGCATTTTATATGTACCTATATTGAAAAAAGAAAGAAATCATTTATTCAGCATTTAAAAATGTTTCACAATACAGCTAAACTGAAAAAAAACATAATTATGCTGAAATGGACCCAGCTCAGCATACAGATGCAGACCAAAAACAGATGGTCTGGAGCGCTGATTTTTAGCTGGACCCGTACATTGGTGTTCCAGATTACAATATAAAATATAAATCAAATTTTCAATATGGTAACTACGGAAGAAGATTTTCACCAATAATAATTGGAAGTATGTTACTCTTTCACGCAAATAAAAACTACTAAACGGATTTTGATGAAACTTGCCAGTTGCAAAGCTTATACTTACACTTAAACATCAGAGTATCACTCGTCACGCTGACGAAGTTTTGAGCAAAAGTTATAAAAATGCAATTTTAAAGAAGTCTTGAAGAGCCGTGTGTAGCAAACGCAATATCTCCGAGAAGCGAGGCTTGCAGTGCAAGGGGGAGAAGGGGAGTGACAACGGGGGTTTGATTAAATACATGGTGAGCTTTAGAGCTATATTTCACCAGGCGACGATGGTAGCGCGACCAGTCCCCGCTACCAACAAAACGTATACAGCTCTATAGAGTTACTGACCTGCACCGTATCGTCTTTTTGGACAGTTCATAGTGATGGAACAACTCAACAAATGGAAGTGGCATAACGCCTTGTCGAAAGAAAATTTGCTAACACACGCATACATGTCACTTCTAGTTCATTAAGTTTCAAAGAACTTGCTATACATGCAGTATACAGAGAACAGTACATAGTATACAGAGGTTATGATGCAAACACCTATTTAGAATGATCTAGAAACATTTTCCACTGAATTGTTTACCTTCAAGTTTATAGAATTTTTATTAAAAACGTATGGCTTCTTTATGTAAACTTCAAGTACGATATTTCTATTCCAAAATAGCTGTCCAAGAAAAAGTTAATGAAAAACACAAGGCACTTGTTGCTCTTCTGTCGCTGGAAGGAAGCCACTTGTTGCTTTAACGCCCTGTTGCGTCGACAACCTGTTGCTTAAGACGGCCAAGAGATCTTGGTCTCACGTAAAAGCGTCATGTGGAAAACTACATGTGTTCCCAAGGTGAGGTAGCTCACCTACAGCCACTTTTTACACAGCAGACATAAAAGATTACCGACAAGTTTTTTTACGAAACGTTGCGAAAACGACCCTCAAGATATATGGCGATTTTTCCAATGATCACATAATAGCCTATATGAAGAATAAAGTCAATGCTGTATTTGATTGATGAAATTTTAAAAAATGTCAGCTTCTTTATTCTAGGCTATCTTATATTGGATAACTCGACTTTTAGTCTCTTACGACCTGCACGGAAGGAGGTGCAGCTTGATTTTAAATTGACTCCTGCAAAATCGAGTCAGCAAAACCGAAACATAGCATCCCGTATCCTAGCAAATATTACAGGTAGAGCATAAATCAATAACTGTAGTCCATCCCCCTGAATCTAGACTGGGAGGGGGATGTAAGCCCACCCTCCCGAGGGTGGCTAGCCCGGGCAGGATACAATACCAGCCCAGATTTAAATCAAGTACATAACAACAAGCGGAACGTAAAGAATCGTCCATATCATCAAACTAATGTATCCGATAATACTTCGGTCATGACGGCCAATCTCAACGGACCAACTGTGCAGGAAATAATTATAGTGCACAAGGGTGTGCGCAAACACAGGTGCACTCTCTATTCCATATGATGATATTGATGTATCCTACTAAAAAGTTCAGTTTAATGTTTGCAGAATCAGCTTCTTTAGGTTTTTTATAGTGCAAACTCTTTATATGAGTAGGTACTATTGAATTACTTTTTAGGAACTTTTGATTGATGAATAATACACAAAACTGTGCCTAATAAAATCCTGATTTCGTTCTTTCGGATTCTTTCTATTTCTAAATAAAATGAGGTAGTAGAGGGCGTTTTACTGTATAGCTCCTTTGGATGACGGCGCTAGTTACTATGTGTATGACTACATTATCTGTGCCACTGCATAGAAAAAATGTTAGTTCCGAAATCAGGCATAGGCATAGCTATTCTATTAAACGAACTCTACTATGTACGTACATATGCAGGTACCCTTATTTAATTGGAAATGCGAGTGTTGCGCGAAATGCAACAGGGGTAACAGGGTAGAGGGGGCAAGGTAGGAAGTACCACCATAGGGTGGTACCTATATACTGGAAGTACAAGTTTATAACATAGCTTGCGAAACATACAACCTGTACCAAGGAATAGAGACGCTATCGAAATTTATCGATAGAATAGAATATTTATTTCTGCAAGAAACGTGGTACATAAAGATCTTATCATTTAGTTAGAGTAATAATATTGGTTCAGCACATTTCACCAGAGTCTGGCATGCAAAATTTAAAATTAATTATATGTATTCTAGTTATATAGTACAATTTATTACGAAATCTCGAAAACTGCTAGACAATTGAAAATAAAATTTGGTAGAAAGGTAGAATTTGGCGATGATGCTTGCGATGATAAAGGATTTTTCGAAATTTACACAGGCACGCAAAAACGGAAATTTTAAATTTAGCGCGGACGATATCGTGGGCAAGCTAATATTATAAATGTATAAGTTTGTTACTCTTCAGGCCATATTTACTCAGTTCATCTTCTTGATAGTTGGGAGTACGGGGTAGGCCACATTCTGTAGTCCACGCGGACGAAGTCGCGGGCGCTCGTACATAAATACAAATATCTTAATTTTGATATCACGACCGATTGGCGAAGTTGGTAGTCCTGTCTGCCTGCTGCGCCGTAGGTCCTGGGTTCG
This sequence comes from Carposina sasakii, assembly GCA_014607495.2. NCBI lineage: Eukaryota > Metazoa > Arthropoda > Insecta > Lepidoptera > Carposinidae > Carposina > Carposina sasakii. Next base: position 4,235,334 of record CP053177.1, on the reverse strand, counting down.
AATACTGTCACCCGTGCAAACACAAAAGTATGTATTAAGTATCTATAATAACTCATATTCGGCAAAATGCCTATACGAAAAGAGAATGTTGTATGTATCATCATCAGTCTATTTCAGTCCACTGCTGGACGTAGGCCTCCCCCAGGGCACGTCACAAGACTGCCATGGGGGGTATTTGCCCATAGTCACCACGCTGGGCAGGCGGGTTGGTGACCGCAGTTTGTATTTTGGACTATGTTGTCAATACGGGAGGCGCTGCTGCCCACCTCCCGGAAACCGTTAATCGCCTCGTACGATACCCATGGGCAGACATGAGGTGGTACGAATTCTACTCTGCCGTCACCACGCGGCACATGTATGTATATCAATATGATAAATATCGATGTCTTTTTCCGAGTCATGGATGTTTGTTTCTGAAAAACGACACAATAATGGCATATTCGCGAAACAATAATTTCGATAGTATGAAAACTTTCCGATACAACAACATCCCACAGCCACTTTTAGCATAGCGGGGGACAAGTTGCAAGTCTCTCGGTATTCTACTAATTCCCCCAGTACCCTTCTACCACCGGACGACCAGGGAAACGTCAAGGCGACACCGGTTCACAGTTGAAGTGCCGAAAACTCGTACTGAGCGTTTTGCTTCTACATTCATAGTGCGAACGGCCAAGCTGTGGAACTCCCTGCCTGAATCCCTGTTCCCCGTGACCTATAATCTTGCGGTCTTCAAGGGGAGAGTGAACCGGTTTCTTTTAGGCAAGCGCGCTCCATCGGGTTGTGGTCAAGCGTAAGCCTATTAATTATATAAAAAAAAGTTGCCACCTTGTCATCAGAGATGATAAGAATGCCCAAGTCTTTAAGTCAAAAATATTTTTATCCTGGATAATTTTGACATTTTGTTTTTTCTGTAGTCCATGTGGACTGAGTCGAGGGCGTCCACTAGTTTGTTATATTTTTAAGGTTATTGGTTTTAAAGGTTATTATTACATTCCTATAAAAATTTCAAAATATTCAACTCAATCCTTAGAATAGATACAATTCAATGAAAGTTTATAAATATAAGCTAGCAATAGAATTTTTTTTTTTATATGTTATAAAATATATTAATAATAAAATGAACAACAATTTCACCCGAGTGAGATAATAATATGTTATAAAATTATTAATAAAGAAAATGGAAAAAATTCCTCACCCGGGTGGGAATCGAACCCACGACCTCTGCATTCCGTGCCAGCGCTCTTACCACTGAGCCACCGGGTCAATTACTCGGGTGACGAATTTTACCATCTCTTTTTGAAATTACATTATTGGAAACGTTATTTTTCATATAATATGTTGTTAAAAGTTTAACAGGAATCCTACAAAAATTGTAAATGTTAAAAGTTTGTGAGAATAGATGGCTAAGATGGATTGTGAAAAAGTCACACCATATCAGACAGATTTTGATGAAACTTGGTGGACACATACAGTATACAACAAGCAAGTATACTGTTTTATTTAATATTTCAAGTATGAAGTTAGTAGATCCCACAGGAAGTCATCACTGTACTGTAGTCAGTAGATCTTAGGGCTACCCAATTTTGCCACCTCTGAAGGTACCTAGTTAAATCATAAAATGACTAGGTAGGTAATACATAAAAAGTAATTATCCATCCAATTTTTTGTGCTGGAAGAAATCTCTTGCATTTAATGCATTTTTTATATGTATATTTCTGTCTGTCCCTATGTATGCTTAGATCTTTCAAACTAGGGAACGAACTTTGATGTGGTTTTTTTTAATAGATAGTGATTCACAAGGATGCTTATAATGTATAACGTATAACTAGAGACCCGCCCCGACTTCGCATGGGTGTAATGCTCTTTATCGCGTATGAAGTCGTGGCCGGCCGCTAGTGTACAATAAACAAAATTTGCTTATGGTGTGGCAAAAAGGGAAATAAAAACTAAACTAAAAACGCTATCATTGTTAAGGGCACTTATGAATAGCCTGAAATCGCAAACTAGATACTTGAACGACAACGGCCCTGTTCAAGGGCAAACAGGTTTTGTCCCCGTCTGTTTTACTCAGGGCTTCATTCACGGACGGTTACCGAAATTTCTCGTTTCACATTTTCAGGGTAACTAGGTGATAGTAATAATGTGTAATTTACTGATAATAAAGTTAAAGTTGCATATACCTGACCTACTGAGAACCACAAAACGTTCTAAAAACTTCGAAAAAAAATCCACAGAAAACATCGTTCAAACACACCGCGAAAAATAACCACGTGACGACCGTAAGCGGTAAGGAAATGATTATAGCTACGATACGATAACAAGTTTATATCAGAGTAAATATATAAACACTTACCAAAATGAACTCTAGTAATTTCAGTAGAAAAACAGTAAAAGCCGGCAAGTAAAAACCGAAAAACAAAGAAAAGCTGAATTTCTGTCAATGTGCAACTGACGGATGCGCAGATGCGCGAGACACACTAACTGTCACTCTCAGTCACTGACAGACTGTCAGTGTCAGTATGGTGTCAGTCAACAATTTTTTTTTGTTTAGTTTATCCCGAAGGAAAGGCAAGGGGAACTAAGCCCATACAGCCATTGTCTTTAGTAAATGATTTATGAATTTATGATGGATGATAATGATGATAATGAATGGAAACGTCGGGAAAATCCTCAAGAACAAGTGTAAAGTTAGTCAAAATGAAAAATAATTGTAGAAACAACTTACATAGGCCCATGCAGAGATCGTATTCCGGCTAGTTTTACTCAAATTACCTGCGTATAAAACCATGCACACGCACTAGATTCACTTCACAAGTAACCAAAATATAACTCATCTACCAGAAAAAATCACTTTAAGGACACATACAAGCCATTTACAAATAATTTTTGATTTTAACAAGAAAATTACATCTGCACCCTTCCAGCTTTTCCCGCCGAATCTGTCAGTCAACAAGACTGGTTTTGGTTTATTTACACAGGCAGGGTCAGTGCACAACACAAGTCAGTCAGACTCGGTGTACATCAGGAGTAATTGTGTTCCGTGGTGTACATAGGGTCAGTGCACAAGCCAATACCAGCGCTGAAATCGTGAGATGTTAGCGCTTGCTTATTATCTAACTAGCAAAAGCAATATACAAAGTTCGTTAATTGCTTGTCAAATTAATTCGTATTACCGTAAAACGGGGTAAATAGGATTTGCGAGGTAAATTGGAATTCATGATTTTTTCCCCCCTCCGCCCCTCCTTGTTACAGATGGTGACATTTGTGAGACCCCCCCCCCTCCCTAGTGTGACGTCACATTTAACTTTTTTTTGCAAATTTATATTTAGAGACTAGTGGACATCCGCGACTCCGTCCGCGTGGACTACAGAAAAAACAAATAGTCGAAATTATCCGGGATAAAAAGTAGCCTATATGTTAAGTGGGACTTGTCACAATATATTCCCGAAAACTGCATCAAAATCGGTTCAGCCGTTTCTCATATGTGCACAAACGCACAGACAAACAGACAAAAATTCCAAAAATCATCGTTTTGGGTTCTATTGCGTTGATAAAGGTCTCTAATATTATATTTTTTCTCATATATCTTCCATTTACAGACAGCGATCCATTACATTTTTATTATATGTATAGATTATTGAATGAAAATGTGACGTCACGAAATTTAGGACCCCTCCCAACCCTTGTCACACAATGTCACAGTTTGACGACCTCCTCCCACCCCTTAACCTGTGAGGTAATATATGGATGGCCGCTTTTAGACGTATTGCAATTTATGTGATATCATCACTGTTTTCTTTTTGAACGAACCTATATTTTTTGCTACTGGTTACACTTAACATTTAAGCCAGCCAATAAGATTTCACTTAAAAAAACGAGTTTAAAGTGAGATTGTCGTTGGCACGTGAATATTGAACATTTTAACTTTACGTTTATCTTGATTTATATTGAGGAAAAGTGTTGAAATCCTTGTAATACTAATTAATGTGGTTTAAAGAAAGGTTTAAATTGCGTAATTTCATTAAAAATTATGTTTTTAGCAGAACGCTGGTTTTTAGTTTATTTTGGTTATAATTAGAACACAAACGGGGTAAATTGGGATAAACAGGTATAATTGGCACAACGCGGGGGTTATTTGGTTTAATTAGGAGGTAAATTGGTATTCATAAATGGATTGTCAAAAACCAATAGGTAATATTACTACTAAATAAAGTACCTACCTATTCTATGAATAATATACCTACCTTATTTATACTAAATATCTACATCATAAAATTGTCAAGTTTGTTAAACCGCGCTAATCCCCAGATCCGATTCAGAAAATTCTTTCACCACATGACTCCTGCCTGAGTGCTATTAGCTAATAAAAAACTACGAGGTAACCTACTTAATTTCGATGAGTAGAGTGCCAACCCTAGTAAAATTTCCGATTAACCTCTTTCTGGTGCCTATTATCCCCGTCAGAGGAAATTGAAATCTAATAGGTATTTTGTTGAAATATTTAAATTTATTTATTCACACAGACTTGACGGCATTACAGTAAAACCAAGGTACCATCAAGTTTATGAGAAAAATAAGAGAAAAAGTAGACAAAACGAATAAACAGTGAAATAGCAGATAGACATAGTAAATTAAAATATGTTAATAATTAAGAAATGTAAGGGTTATAAAATTATTAGTTATAAATGTAAGGGTATTTAACATCTAAAAGAGCTTACCATACATGCTTAAGTAAACCTTGAAATACCCTATGTGTAACCGAACATGGTTTAAATTTTAGTAGGAAGTGAAGATTGGACCAATTTACCCCGTTTTACGGTACTTAACTAGTGGACGCCCGCGACTACGTCTGCGTGAACTACAGAAAAAACAAAATGTCGAAATTATCCGGGATAAAAACATTTTCCTGTGATAAAAAGTAGCTACTGTTAAGTGGGACCTGTCGCAATATATTCCTGAAAACTGCATCGAAATCGGTTCAGATGTTTCTGAGATTAGCGTGCACAAACGTACAGACAAACAGACAAAAATCCAAAAATTATTCTTTTGGGTCTCCTATAATATATTTTCTCATATATCTTCCATGTACAGACAACGATCCGTTAACATTTTTATATTTATTATATGTGATAGAAATAGATAGGAATCTCAATTAAAGTAATTCATCTAAGATTAAAGTACATAGGTAATTAAAATTTACAATTTTCGGTACATACCGCACAGATTTAGTATTTAGTACACCGTGGCGCGATGAAATGGAGCACACTAAAGTATGAAAATAAACTTACGGTCCTACAAGAACATATCTAAAGAAAACTGTAGCGTTGCTCCACGCTATTAGTTTCTGTCGATAACTATTTTGCCATGTAACGAATGTCTTTAACCGACTTCGACAGTAGTGATCTGTAACATGATGTGGTTTTGGTGCTAGACGCGCCATTCGCAAGTGTGTTTAGATCATGTCGGGGTCACCAAATGACCAATGAAGATGTAAATAAAATAAGATTTAGAATATACTCTCTCTCTCTCTGCTGGGCGGCCGCTAGTATAATTCAAAGCAAAGAATATTGATTTATCAATAATTTTATAAAGAATATTTATTCACTATGGGTGCGCCCACCACCGGGCCCTACACCCTCCACTGACCCTCGGATCTGATAACTCATAACTGCGAAAACAGGCACTTGCACTAATTACAATCGCCACGAGAAACCAGATCCGAGCACCTAGAATGCAAGACAATACATTGCACTATTCCGAAATCAAAAACTAGGTTAATAATCTTATGTTTCGCCAACAACCGTGGCATCCTCAGGTTTATAGAAATTACACGGCCGATTGGTCTAGTGGGTAGTGACCCTGCCTGCAACGCCATTGGTCCCAAAAAATATATGGTGCTTAACAGCAATGCCACATAAAAAAAAAATAAGTATGTAGATTTTTGTCCCAAATTTGTCTGTTTTTTTTTCTTATTACGTAACATGCTATAAAAACTAGCCCGTTATTATGCATTATATTTTAAATTACACAAACCTAGTAATAATATCTACAAAACAAGCCTAATTTATTGCTCTGAGTTACATAGTTTTGAATTTATTGTTATTTGAAGTTGACCCTTGCGCGAGCGCCCATAGCCTGTCATTTAGGTACAGCTACTCAGGTACTCAGATAAAAGTGGGCAGTTAGACCCCCACATGGGGATGTTTTTATTGATAATATGAAGTATACAATACGTCCTTAAAATATCGCTAACTCTATCCCAAACATACTGTATATTTACATATATTAATGCCACAGAACTGTGGCGACACGTTTTCATTAACGAATAATAATTATAATTTTAAATGTGGATTGTGAAGGTGTAGAATAACTACACATCACATTTATCACTGCAATCCACATGCTTGGCTGGTAGCCCTAGTAGCTACATTTAATAAACATCATCCATCATGGTCTCATCAATAAAAGATATGTACATTGTAAGTATACCAACTTATATCGTTGGTTGTTTACATAACAAGTTGATAAGTTTATTACCACACAATGAAACTTTATTAAATGGAAGTCGCATAATGCCTTGCCTGGAGAAAAGGCAACACAAACATGACACTTTCATTACATTAGGTTTCAGTGGGTGATCATCACCATGAATGAGTTGTCATAAAAGGAAGACTCATTAGATTTCACTCAGAAAACCAAGAGAGAGTCAATACTCTTACCACCACATTAATGAGCATCTGCAATGCTCGCTTGTAAGCATAATATCGATATCGATAAAATATGACATACCTTCTTACAGGACATCACTTGGACTAAATCTGTCAAGTGTCAAATTCTAACCTATCGAACTTTTGTGCAATTTTATTTGGAATTAATTGTAAAAATTCCATTGTGAAGTGCTTTATAAATATGAAGAATGGATGATAATATAAAGCAAGTTGCCTCGTACAAACTGGATCAAGAAATACTGGACGGTGGGTTTCTAATGTAGTCTTTTAGAATTTGTAATCTGACTCTTGTTGGCGATTTCTGAGGAATTAAGTAGCAACAGGTTGTATGTAGTGACGCAAAATAGTTTCCTCAATGCATGTTACCTACTGGAAACGCCTTTGCTAAGTTATATTTTTGCATTCATTATTAGAAAATTTTAACAAGAATTTGTTTATTGCGTTTGCGTACGTACTTTTATACCGACAAGCCTACTATAGTAATACCTCTGTATGACCAAATAATGCAATAATATTAACGGGGAATATCTACTTTTATGCACTGTTGAAAACATTATCTGAAAATGTTGTTTGCATAAAGTCTACAGTTAAGCAAATTGATTATAATTTTTATGGTACCCTTTGAAAGACTTTCATAAGTTTAGCAAAACTGTTAACAATTATCTCATAGTCTATTAGGTGTTTCTTGTTGTAAATGAAACTTTTCTCAGGATGTTTTTTTTGTGATTCATGCAAACAAAATTATGGCTAACATGTAATTATCTTAACTGTAGAATTTTATTATCAATGTATTAAGAATTTTATTAGTTTGCTAGAAGAAATCTCTTTGGGATATTAGCTTATCTTTGTACATTAACTGCCTAATACACTGTACTACATGAATATTTAAAATGTAATAAACATACCAGCACCGGTATGATTAATTTGGTGAGAGAGAGGAGTCTCACTTTTAAACATCAAATTCACAGAGCTATTAATAACTAGATAAACTAAGTGGATGTACTTTGCATGTAAAAAATAGACTAAGGAATTAGAATAGACACTTGTTCTCGAGCCAGGACTGAATGAATTAGGCCTGATAGAAGTGGTTTGCAATCCCTTTTTACATACCAAGTAGAAACACTTTCCTTGTCTAGTTTTTACTTAGCTCTGTGAATTTCACGTTGAAAAGTGAGACATCTCACTCTCACTAAATTCATCATACCGATGCTGGTTTTATTACTAAACTATGTCTAAAGTTAGATAAAGTTTAACACATTCAGTGCCGGCGACTTTGTATTGGGTCTTCTAGGCCTTTTAGAGATGTGCGATTGTGGTAATAATGACATTTGACAGCAAAATGTATGGAATATCCAGCTGTAATTTTTTTTTTTTTTTTTTAATCATGCGATCAGTCAAGTATGACTATAAGCAGATGTGATGAGCATATCATGTTGTGAATAGGTGACTACTCACAGCGGAGTCTGTCCCCTCCATTTCGTGCTCACTCCCTTTTTTATTCATGGGCGACTCTAGCTGTCAAAGATATCTCGTCTCTTCTTAAGTCGACGAATGCTTTCAGGCACTGTAAGCCTCTCCGCGAGCTGATTTGGGTGCCTCTGCAATCTTGAGCCATAGTTAGCACTACGGTGGCTGATTACTTCCTTGACCATGGGAACGTTAAGAAGCTCATGCAACTCTGCTGTTTTCATGAACCACGGGGCATTAGATATCTGTCTCATGATGTAGTTTTGCGCCCGTTGTATAATCATAACATTGGAGTTGCAGGCTGCACCCCATAATTCAATGCCATAGGTCCAGATAGGTTCTAGGATAACCTTGTATATCAGGATCTTGTTGTCAATTTTAAGCTTAGAGTTTCTACCCAGCAGCCAGTAGAGTCCCCTATACCTTATATTAATCTCGTCTCTTTTTGCTTGGACGTGTTTCCTCCAGGTGAGCCGGCGGTCCAAGTGCAATCCCAGGTATTTGACTGAGGTTTCGTGGGGAAGTTGGGCGCCTTTTAGTGTAACTGGAGCACAGTCCTCTTTGCGAAGAGTAAAGGTTATGTGCACTGATTTTGTTACGCTAGCTGTGATTCTCCATTCGGCCATCCATTTCTCCATTGCATGTAGTCCACGCTGCAGGATCTCGGAAGCTTGAGTTGGGCATGTGCTAGTTGCGAGTAAAGCTGTATCATCTGCGAATGTAGCTACTGTAATGTCTTGAATCTGTGGAAGATCCGACGTGTATAGAGTATATAAGATGAGCCCAAGAACAGACCCCTGTGGTACTCCTGCCATTATTTCGTAGAAGCCTGATGTGCAATCAACTTCCCTGACTTGAAATATTCTGTTGGTTAAATATGATTTAAGTACTCCAAAATATGCGTGTGGTAAGAATGACTTTATTTTATATAATAGTCCCTTATGCCAAACTCTATCAAAAGCTTGTTGTATATCTAGGAAAGCAGCTGAACAATATTCTTTTTTTTCAAAAGCCTTTCTGATCGACCTGCAAACTCGATGCACTTGTTCTATAGTGGCATGTTCCTTACGAAAACCGAACTGGTGGTCAGGAATTATTGACTTTTCTTTTAAATCATAAGAGAGTCTACGGAGAAGAATTTTTTCAAATAACTTGGACATTATCGGCAGCAAACTTATGGGTCTATATGAAGTGATTTCGTCGCTAGGCTTGCCAGATTTATGTACCATAATAATTTGTGAGACCTTCCACAGGTCTGGGAAGTATCCCACTCGCAGAATGGCGTTAAATAAGGTGGTGAGATACACTATACCCTTGCGTGGCAACTCCTCCAAAACTTTTTTATCTATAAGATCAAACCCAGGTGCTTTGTTGTTGTCCATTGATTTGATTACCCCAAAAACCTCTCCAGGTGTTACTGTTTACAGTGGTAGGTCGAGCTGGAGATCCTGGTTGAGAATGGAGTCTATGCTTGATTCATCTCCGTTAGGTCCAGTCATGTGGTTTAAAGACCTGGGAGAGATAGTACGCAAATGTGTTGGCTTTATCTTTTGTAGTTCGGGCCCAATTTCCGTCGCGTTTGTTTTTTTTTTAGCTGTCTAATTTAGCTGTTAATGTTTAAATTCTTTTGCAACAACATTATTACACAGCATTTCTTTTAAATAATACCTGTAGCTAACAGACATCTTTATTTTATAACTTGACTTTGCCTGTATGCACTGCCTATTTATGTTATCCTGATGTATAAGTTATGTAACTGTCAATTTTTCATCAAAATTTGTTCAGTATTTTTTTGCTTTTCATTCATACCAAAACTACTTAATTTAATTTGATAAAATCCTTATCTGTTGTCAATGTTGGCTGGAAGATATACCTACCTATCTGTTATAGATAAGCTTGCCTTTGTGGATTATCTTTGTTCATGATTATTGTAAATAAAAATACATACATATAATCACGCCTTTATACCTTACGGGGTAGGCAGAGCACCAAGGGCCGATAGAACCACATGGTGTCACTTCTGACCAATTTTAAGGGTATAGTTGAGAAATAAAAATAAATTTTAAAATATACCACTGAAATGGAAGTGGTATGATATTAGGTGTCATCATCATCTTCCTGCCCTTACTCCCTTATTAATGAGGTCGGCATAATGTGGTTTCTTTCGAAACTCATATTGCCAAAGAGTTTTTTTTGTTGAGTTTTTTGGGCATTCAGAATACATCAGCTGTATCTCCTTCCGTGTATGTCGTAAGAGTCGACTAAGGTACTCGCAAATTCTCACGTGTACGAGTAGCTTAGCTAAGTCAGATGCAGAGCAGTAAATTGCCTTTTCTACGCCCTGTGCGAGTGTCTATAACTGCGCTCTATTTAGTCCTGCCTGGTCTGGCCAAGTGACCATTCTTGCGCCCCCCAGAGTCTACGCCCTGTGCCTGGGCACCGGTGGCACCGCCCTGTTTACGGCATTGGTCAGATGTAAACAATCAGTAACAAGTTACTAGTTCATACGCCTGAGAGAACATCTCTTACTCAACTCTTAGACGTGCACGGAAGGAGATGCAGCTGATGTATTCTAGTGAAACCCCGCATCAACACAGATGTAATTATTTATTAACTACCGGCCGCCCACGACTTCGTTCACGTGAGAGAGCATTACACCCGTGTTACGCCGGGGCGGGTCCCCAGTTATACATATAAAACTGCCTCTTGAAACACTTTATCTAAAAAAAAAACCGCATCAAAATCCGTTGCGTAGTTTTAAACATCTAAGTATACATAGGGACAGACAGACAGACAGCGGCCCCCTTACTACCTAACGAGTAAAAGCAAAGCGATAGCGAAAATTGTACAAAATTCGTTGATTGCTTGTCAAATTCGTATTGTATGTTTTTGTTTTCTGTAACAATATTATAAAGCTGAATAGTTTGTTTGTTTGAACACGCTAACCTCAGGAACCACAGTTCCGATTTGAAAAATTCTTTCAGTGTAAGATAGCCCATTTATCGAGGAAAGCTATATAACAATGTAATGTATTCATATTTAGCCCGAGGTATAAACATGACGGTGGACGAGGTGGCCAGTCTGCCGACCTGCTCGTACACGGAGCGGGTGCGCGCGCTGCGGCTCGGGGATGATGACCACGCCTTCCTGAAGGGGCTGCGGCGACGGATCAAGAATAGGGTGAGAAATACAGCTATCTAGGTCCTACATTACCTATGCTACTTTTCGTCAGCCTATTGCAGTTGGGGTTACCAGATGAAAAAATCAAAAGACCGGAGAAAAGGCCTGATTTCCATGAAAAAGTCCTGAGATTTTATACAGTTTAAGAATTTTCTCACAAAAAGGTATTATTATCGTTTTATAAACTGCGGATCTAGCTCACGCGTTGCCATATGAACAATACAAAATTATTTCATATACAAAACCATTTGCAGACTCAGAAGAGATAATAAAGTTTTTGAAGTGGTTTAAACCATGTAACCGCGACCGAATCATTCTGTCCATTGGTGAACATGACTCTTCAATCACAAAAAATTGCTATTGAATTAGGTTCTTGCCTGAAATCACTCTTTTCTTGCCCAGTATTAGTTCTAAGTATAATAGAAAATGAAAATGTCAACACAATTAAACTGAATAGTATTATTAAAAATATATGTAATAATTTCTCGAATAGTAGATTTATAGATATAAGTAAATTGTTTGATCTAAAAGAAATATGTACAAAGATTAATAGTGTTCTGGATCAATTAGACTATGATTTAAAATACAATATAAGCTTCAATAGACGCCTATTCAAGGATGTACTGCAATCATTTTCCTCAAAAAATTATCAAAATTATATTCGTAATAACCGCCAAAAAAAAGGCACAATACCATACTACTTTAAAAAAAAGACTCAAACTGCCAATCCGATAAAAAATAATGAACAATCGATCGTTAAAAAAGGAACCATTCCGTACTATTTCAATAAAAACAAAATCACGAAACAACATTGTACAGTTTTACCTAATAGCCAAAAATTTTTTCGAGACTAAAATAAATAATCAATTAAGAATATTACACCAAAATATTGCGGGACTACTTAATAAAAAAGAGGCCATAGAGATAAGTTTACTAGAATTGGGTAGAAAAGGAAAACATCCAGACATCTTATGTTTTTCCGAAACATTTGTAGATAAGCTTAATAAAGGAAATATAAACATACCCGGCTACAAGGTAGGCGCTACTTATTGCAGGAAAAATGGTAATAGAAGAGGAGGAGTATGCTTAATGATGAAAAGAGGAATAGTATGCGAAGAACTTCCATTGCTATACACGCTCTCTATAGATAATGAATTTGAATGTTGCGGGGTTAAATTGCTGGAACACAATATTATTATAGTAGGCTTGTATCGAACTCCTGACTCTAATGTTAAGAATTTTTTATCTAATCTTGACGAAGCCTTGCATATACTTAGCAAGAAAACTCGAATGAAAATTATTTTGACTGGCGATTTTAACATTAACACATTAATATACTGTACAAGCACTAAGGCTTTAATTGATTTAACAAAAAATTATAATTTACAATTACATATTACTAAACCGACAAGACAACATACATGCATTGATCATTTTGCTAGTAATATTGAAGATGCCATTGGTGAGCTATTTCACCTTGGTTTATCTGATCATAATACAGCGCAAATGTTGACTTTCTCAGTAGAAAAGAAAAATAATCTTCCTTTAATATATTATAAACACGTAAAAGACTTTAGTGAAGAGAACATGGTAAAATTCAGGAATTACATGAGTCAACTATCATTCTCAGAGATATTAATAGAGCCTGATCTAAATAAAGCTATGGAATCTTTCTATGATATTTTGACATTAATATATAATTTGTGCTTTCCAATAAAACGATTAAAAATTATAAACAATAGTAATAAATCTAACTGGATTACAAAAGGATTAAAAAAGAGCTGTATAACAAAAAGATGCCTTCGTTTTAAGTTTTACAAATTTAAATCAAAAAATCTAAAAAACACATATGAAACATATTCCCAATTGCTTCGTCGTTGTATATATTTGTCACAGAAAATACAAAATGACAAATATATAAACGGTTCAATGAATAAATGCAAAGCCTCGTGGACTATAATTAACACAGAAACTAATAACACTAAAAAAGGAAAATTCATAAATACAATATGTGTTGACGGAAACTTTACATCAGACTCTGGTTACATAACTAATAAATTTAATGACTACTTTATTAACCTAACTAACTCAAATGACAAAATTTTGCATAATACTAATAATACACGTATCCCTAATAGTATTTTTCTTGAGCCTTACCTCAATGAAGAAATTATTACTATTATCCGTTCATTGAAAAACACAAACGCGGTCGGATACGATCAAATCTCAACAAAAGTGATAAAGTACTGTGCCAATGAACTAGCGAAGCCACTTACATATTTGGTGAACTTGTCATTAGTAAAGGGAGAGTTTCCGAAACAATTTAAAATGTCCATAGTTAAACCTTTACATAAGAAAGGAGACAAAAACCCTTTTAGCTAACTATCGTCCTATAGCACTGATTCCAGTAATGTCCAAGATTTTTGAAAAGGCTATGGCAAAAAAACTCATGGCTTTCTCGGATAAATTTGGTATTCTGAGAGAAGAGCAACATGGCTTTCGGAAAAATAAATCCATAAAAACGGCAATGTTCCAATTGGTCAAAGAAATCACTGAAAATGTGAATGCACGAAAACTTACAGCAGCAGTTTTTTTCGATATGACCAAGGCTTTTGATTTTGTTTCTCATGAATTGCTGTTGGCAAAATTAGACAACTACGGCATAAGAGGACCAGCTCTAAACTGGATCCAATCATATCTCTTCAACAGAAAACAAGCTGTTGAAATTGAAAATATAAATGAGAAATCTCAATTAGTGACTTATAAATCGGACTACAAAGTCAACACATGTGGAGTCCCCCAAGGAAGCGTTCTTGGACCTCTTCTTTTTTTATTTTATATTAATGACCTATCAGAATTGACAAGCAATAAATATATCTTGTATGCAGATGACATCTCAGTTGTTATTACTGGTAATGATAAAAATGATACTACATTATTTGAATATGACATAAATAACACTATTAAATTGATTATTGAATGGTTAAATAAGAATAATTTAAATGTAAACTTGACTAAAACCAACTATATACAATTCAGTGCTAGTTATAATAACAAATCGACATTAGATATAAATTACAATGGACAAAAAATTGCAGAAGTAAATGAAACTAAATTTTTAGGCGTTATGATTGACGAAAACTGCAATTGGAAATCACAAATAAATACGACTCGGGATAAACTTAACCGGTATACGTACGTCTTAAGTAGATTGCGGAAAGTAGCTGCACTTTCAACTACTCTATCAGCGTATCATGGATATGTGGCATCCATACTCCGATACGGACTCTTGTTATGGGGTAACTCTACAGATATAGATCTTGCATTTAAAGGACAAAAAAAATGTGTTCGGGCAATATACGGAAAACCTCCGTACGAATCGTGCTTACCGCTCTTTGAACACTCAGGTATCATGACACTTACCTGCATGTACATCCTAGAATCGGCTTTGTTTGTGAAAAGTAATCCTAGTTTTTTCAAAACAGCGAAAGATATATTTCCTCGCAGCACCAGAAATCCTGACAGGCTAGTCTACAATAGTTTACCAAAAATGCAGTTTTATAAAAACCAGTGTCACGCTATGTGTGTTAAAATTTATAATGCATTGCCTGCTAACGTGAGAGACCTACCTAGTAAACTCTTTAAGAAAAGCCTCATTAAATGGCTAAAGTCAAAAAATTTCTACTCTTTGCATGACTTCTTTGAAGACAATGGTTATATACATATAAAATAAACAGATCTGTGGTTATCCTAATGTAACCAACTATGATGTATCTATCATTTGACAATAATTGTAATTTAACCTGCGAGTAGTATCAATTGTGTTGGACATTGTTTTACCCCTTGAACTTATAAACTAATTTTGCATGCCTGACTGTGGCGAAATGTGTGAAAAAGTCCTGAGATTTTATACAGTTTAAGAATTTTCTCACAAAAAGGTATTATTATCATTTTATAAACTGCGGATCTAGCTCACGCGTTGCAACTTGCACATCGCACTTGAAGCGGCGGGGTTGTTACCAAAAGATATTTTCAGTTTGTTTCACTTGGATAAATAAGTATAAATTTTAACTGATTTTTAGTTGGATTAACTTTTAATTATAGAGATTTTTAAAAATCCTGAGATATCACGAGATTTGCAAAATCCGTCCGTAATCCTGAGAAAAGTCGAAAAATCCTGAAATCTCAGGACAAATCCTGAGATATGGTAACCCTAATTGCAGTCCACTACTGGACGTAGGCCATCCCCAGGGCACGCCACAAAGATCGATCTCCCACCTCTTCCCATCCAGTCACTACCAGCTGCGGTCCAACTGGCCGGAGGGCGTCCAACGCTACGCTTGCCGGCCTCCATTCGAGAACCCGCTACTCCACCGTCTATCGCCCCACCCCCCTTATTACCTAACTAGCAAAAGCAAAGCGATAGCGAAAATTGTACAAAAATCGCTGATTGCTTGTCAAATTCGTATTACGTAAAACGAATTTCAAAGAATATTGTACTATTTTCGCTATCGCATTGCTTCGGCTTTGCTATTGCAAATTAGGTAATCAGGGGGCCGTTCTACTACAGATGAGACCAGTCATCTGCACCTTCAATATGTTATAATTATCCGAGATAAAAAGTAGAATATATCCGTCCTCAGGCCCTAAACTATCTCTGTGCCAAATTTCATTTAAATTGGTTCAGTAGTTTTCCATGAAAGCTGCACAGACTGACAAGCAGAATAGTTTCGCATATAATAAAAATTTATATACAAGTTCACGCGGACTAAGTCGCGGGTGACGTGCAAATTCTCAATCCCAAAGTATGGACATAACCATGTTGAAGCTATCACGTTCCTGCAACCGCAGCTACTAATGTTACACTGTCGTTGGCCTGCGGTTTTGTCTGCGTTTAGATGTTGGGTAACACGGGTTAATATGCATATCCCGTTTTTTATCCGACTGCGCCAGAGGGAGGGTTGCATTCATCGAGTGTATATATGTATGTATTTATATTTCTTTAGCACGTCTTGTGTAGAGCCTAAACTAAGGCTTGAAACTCATTATTGATTGAACTAGTGGACGCGTGGACTACAGAAAAAAACAAAATGTCGAAGTTATCCGGGATAAAAACATTTTCCTGGGGTAAAAAGTAGCCTATATGTTAAGTGGGACCTGTCGCAATATATTCCTAAAAACTGCATCGAAATCGGTTCAGCCGTTTCTGAGATTAGCGTGCACAAACGCACAAACAGACAAAAATTCTAAAAATCATTATTTTGGGCACTATTGCGTTGATAAAGGTCTCCTATAATATTTTTTTCTCATATATCTTCCATGTACAGACAGCGATCTATTACATTTTTATTACATATGTATAGATAGATTAGTCTTAGTCGTGGTTTTTCTTTGAACAAATGAAGTTATTGCTAATTACTTGTAAGAAAAAATTTCTTCTTTGAAAATTGAAATTCTTTGAAAAAAATGTCTTCGAAAATTTGTACTAGTGTCACTAAAACGAGTAGATTGATAGCTCTCAAGCGAAGACTTTTAGGCTCTTGCTAGAACGTGTCAAAGAAATGTATGTAACATTTGAAAAACAGTCGGGTCAAAAACCAAAATACAGACAGAACATTTATAACTGGAAGAAATCTCTTGCAGAGATAAGCGCGCCTTTGTATGCATTACTTTTGTTAATTTCTCTGTATTTATTGTAGTGATTTGTGTACAATAAAGAATGGTCCTTCGAGCCGGGTCTATGACATATCTACCCACCCGCAGCTAGCTTCACAAAACAGTCGTCGCCGCAGCATGGAGCACCTGCGTAGATTGACGCGCGAACTTCGCGCGGTGCGCGCGTGTCGTAGCGACGCGTTAGCGGATCGCAGAGCGTTGCTCGCGCGGCGCGAACGCGTGCTGCAGCGGTGTCTGACGCTTAGGGCACATTTGGCGCAGGTAGGTCATTTACAGTAAGCATGACCTGCTGTAACGCTATCGACCGGTAAGCAAAATGTGTGAAATATCTATGACAGCGTTACGGACTATCGAGAGGTTCGTGCTTGCTACTGATGGTTACAGGTGTATTTGTAATGCTAAGAGACTATTTATTGTCTAGGAACAATATTACAGAAATTAATTTTGTTATTTAGATAACTACTAAATGGCCAAGTGTGTTCCCTGCTCACTGACACGTTAGATATAGGTAGATGAAGGAGTACCTATTTATATTGCGAACTACATTTCAATACTTATATTACTCTTCAGAAGTGGACGTCCTATGCTTAGAAATAATGTTTATTAAAATCATTTAATGCCACCTTTACCGAGATTTGGCTAGTGTATAGCTATCGGGATGAAAAAGTAACGTTGCCAAAAACGTAATTTAAAAGAGATGGTATAATTCGTCATCCGAGTTAATTGACCCGGTGGCTTAGTGGTTATAGCGGCTGGCACGGTTTGCAGTGGTCGTGGGTTCGATTCCCACTCGGATGAAGATTTTTTCCATTTTCTTTATTAATAATTTTATGATATATAATATCTTGACCTAAGATCAATTTATAAAAACACTTCTCCATTAATATAATCCGTTAGGATATGGTTGATCGTTTCATCTTTAAACATTGTGCTGAGGGATTCAGCTTTGTTTGCCTGAGATTTGGCTAGTGTATAGCTATCGGGATGAAGAATAATGTTACCAATATGTAATTTAGAAAAGAGATGGTAAAATTCGTCATCCGATTAATTGACCCGGTGGCTTAGTGGATTATAGCGGCTGGCACGGTTTGCAAGTGGTCGTGGGTTCGATTCCCACTCGGGTGAAGAATTTTTTCCATTTTCTTTATTAATAATTTTATAACACTTGCTCATTATCAATATGGCTCAATATTGTTTTACTAGTGCAATTACTCATCACTAGATGGCAATATTATACTACGTTTTGGTAAAAAAGTACCTTGATAAAAGCGCTAGTGTCTTTGTAATTTTAATATGGTTACATTTCGGAGCACAAGCGTGTGGTTACAGCTACTGCGTTACACTGACGCTGAAGCTCCGCCCCTATCATGACGTCATGGACCTCACGATTGCCACACGACTCACTTCATAGTCCCACCTCCTCTTTTATACCTTCTCCATGTGTCTGTCTACCCCATTTCGCGAACACAGCAGTGTCTAGCTCATATATCAGTATTTATAACATTTGTATCTTTATAATTACAGATCCTCGAAGGTACCCCAGACTTGGCAGAGCTTCCGAACATAGACCAACTTCGACCCATACCAGCGTCTCCAGAACATGACGAGAAACCGGACAAGATAGACAAACAAGAGCCCGAAGTAAAGCCGACCAGAGACAAGATAGATCGCAAAACCGTCTTCGAGTGCTGCATAGACAAACTCGTGCAGCAAAGTGTCAACCACATGTATAAAGACCCGAGAAGAATCATAAAAAGACTGTGTTCGCTAAAACTGTGTTTTTAAATAATGTGTCTGAGACGGACGTTAAGTCTATGGTTGTGGAGAGGAGTGAGGAAGTGGGGGAAGTGTTAAATTTGTGTGTTAAAGAGGGACGGAGGGGACACGGGAGGAAGCAGTCTGCTCCCAGGAGGATTGCCTATGCCTTCACGGAAGCTGATGGTACGTATCCTACTAATGAACGTATTAATACGTTCACAGCACCACCATTAAACCATATTTTGCAATGGGATTTCACGAGATATTTCGCAGCTTTCATACTATAGGGGCACATCTCGAAAATTTTGTGATTTCGAGATTTTATAATATATCGGTACAAAATCAATACGCAAACATCTTAAACGCATTTTCCCAATAACCAATTTTTTCGAGATGTGCCCCTATGGTATGAAAGCTGCGATTTATTTCTCTATAAAAAATTGACAGAAATTGCCCATTTGTAGTGGTGTCCCGTTTTTCTTGCTTTGGCTCTGCATATTTAAACCCACTGTCTCACAAATCTGTAGTCTTGGGCATACTAGTTCACAACAGGGAGCGCTCAGTTTAGTTCGCCGCTCCTAAACGAACTAGTTCGTTTTTCTAGTTCGTGAGTTCATCAGTTCCTAGCTTGAACTAGACCGATCCGATCACATCGTTCGCTCGTTTTTAGCTTTATTACGGTTCCTGCTACATGCGACAACTAGTTCGTCCTTTTAGTTCGTCAGTTCCTAGCTCGAATTAGACCGATCCGATCACATCGTTCGCTAGTTTTAATACGGTTCCTGCAACTTGCGACAATATTTATGGAATGATTTTAACCTCTAAAAACTGCAAAAACTTCTTAATGAATGATTATTCATAAAAATATTGGTGTAATAAAATAACCCTTTACCTATATTTTTCGCCTTTTATATGTATTTTATTTATATGTTTAGCTGTCCCATGCGTGACGATCTTAGTTCAGTCGACGTCAATCTCGTTCATTCGCCACGAACTAACGAACTACGAAATGGGGAATGAAGGAACTAGTTCGCGTAGTTCACCTGTAGGAGCGCTCTTTTGACCTAGTTCGTTCGCGAACTACACAAGACTACAAATCTGTGTATAAGAGTTGGCAACCCTCGAGTGACTCAGTATTTTCAGCTGTGCATTGTCTGTCAGTCTGTAAGGGAAGAGTTTCATAAAATAACAATACTTTTCATGTTCTTTACAGATGTGGTTTTGGATCTGAAAATCAAGAAAGAGCCTCAGTGACCCGAGCGAGACAGACTATATCCTCAATATGTCAGGTTTAAGGGGTCTTTGTAGGAGAGAGAGAGAGACACAAAACACCTTGGTAATATTGTATTTTCATGTATACACATCAGCCTATTGCAGTCCACTGCTGGACGAAGGCCTCCCCCAGAGCACGCCACAAGGTTACTGCCACAGGGGGGTTTTACCCATAGTCACCACACTGGGCAGGCGGGTTGGTGACCGCAGTGTGATTTTCGGACTATGTCAGCGCTGCTGCCCACCTCCCGGAAACCCTTACGATACCCACGGGCAGACATGGGGTGCTAAGGAAACCTCATTTAAAGAAAAACGCCAGACTGCGTAAAATTTTTGATTTACTAAGGGCCCATATAGATCAGACAAATGCTGGTTTTTTATGTTTTTCTCTAAAACTGGACCAACATAGAAACAGCATCAACAAATCTTACAAATAGACCAGTGGTTCCCAATTAGCGGTACACGTTGCCCCGGGATAACCCAAGGTTGCATCGAGGGGTATACGGCTCGTACATTCTACGTGAATTCTGAATACATCTGATTTCATCTTTTATTTATTGTTCCTGCAATAAGGAGTACGCGAGTTTAAGGTCTTTCTTAGAGTGGCGCGTAGAAAAAACTATTTGGGAACCACTGAAATGGACCAATCTGACTATTGCAAAAAAATCTACCTTAATTTATTAAGAACAAGATCTAAAATAATCTAACTCTTTACAACTTGTATATTTAGTTGTTTTTTTATTTGTCTCTTGTTTTTAATCACAATTTTATTCGTCCATTGGTTATAATATTTATGTATAAGGTGTTTTTAATTAGTTAGGTATTTTTAATACAAGACTGGATTGGTAAAAAGAAACAACTTTTACTATGGGACCAACAGAGTCATATAGTCAACAGAATCATAAAAAACTTCCATTAAATATAGTGAAAAACATCTGTTGATTCATAGGTTGGCCTTTAGTATCAAAGTTTGTATGGAACAGCAGATTTTTCACAAATTAAGAGCTGGTTCCATTGTAAAAGTTGTTTGTTTTTTTCCTGCCTAGTGTCATGTAAAAAATAAGATAAAGTAATATATTAAAAACACCAAAATGCAAAGACCTCTCGCCTTTTACACATAGTTGTAATAGTGTGTACAGACCAAAAATATATCTTTATATCTAGGTTATTAGTATGTTTACTTAGTAGCATAGTTTCTTTAAAGGGAAGAGCAAGTGATAGTGTCAACATATATACAGGGTGTGGGTGACAGCCAGACTAATACTAAAATGCTGAACAAGTACCATTGTGTTGAGTTATACGACAGTGTTATTACTCGCAGGAAATGTATTTTTGATTATCAGTAATCTTTGCTCTCCGCGTCAATTGTATCGGGCGATCCTGTGACTAATTAAATGGGCTTATTGGTTATTGTGTGACACATTGCTGTTTTTTGGATCACTTGTGACTCTCCATTATGGTTGATCAGTGTTTTAACTTTTTTGAGGGCAACTTTTGGTTCAAGTTTTAATTTTTAAGTCATTATCTAACGAACTAAACAATTTTTTCCTGAAAATATGAAAAAAAACGTTAGAAAAATCAGGAGTTTCCCTGCGAAAATTTTCAGTGTTTTCCGCCTCAGAATCATGGTCTGAAGTTATGGTGTTAATGTTTGCCTGGATGTCACAAACACCCTGTATACATATATATACACACGGCTGTGTTCCCCTAATGGGGGCAGCTAGAACTGCAAGCTCTCGGGAAATGTCCTGTGCCACCCTTAGCATAGTTATATTACATACATACATACATACATAATCACGCCTTTATCCCTTAAGGGGTAGGCAGAGCACCAAGGGCTGATAGAACCACATGGTGTCACTTCTGACCTATTTTGAGGGTATAGTTGAGATGTACAAGTTCGGTTAGTAGTGACAGGTGGTCAGCCCATCGCCTACAAAACACCAAGACCCTCTTGTCCCTCTACTGACTTGTACAGTATGCCCGGGATGAGAAGCAGCTGTAGTATTATACGTTTTTTTTTCACTCCCAAAGCAGCATAGTTATATTAGTTGAAATATATACGTGGATACTGTCTGTTCTGTGCGGGGTTTCACTAGAATACATCAGCTGCATCTCCTTCCGTACATGTCGTAAGAGTCGACTAAGGAACTCGGGCATGCTCTCAGGCGATGAGCTAGCAACTTGTCACTGGTCATTTACATCTGTTCCCGCTACTAAACGTGGCTGTGGGATCTCCTTTGACCCTGCAGTATTGGCTTCCCCCATTTCGGGAACACAGCCTTGTGTATATGTATATATATATGTATGTATATACGTTGATTTACTTCATACCTGCGCCTGTTAGTCTAAGTCAATTTTATTGTATTATATTTGTTTAAAAACCTCGTCTTGCTGGTTATACTGGAATAAAGATCTTTACTGTCTAAAGGTGGGTTCCCACGGTGCGTGATTTCGCGGACGGACGCTCCGTTTCCCACGATCCGTGGTGCGGGCTGGTGCGCGTCCGTCCGTAATATCACGCACCGTGGGAACCCACCTTAATACGTAGCATCACAATATTTATTTGTAAAAAAGTGATAAATGACGCATTGTCAAAGTTAAACTGTCACTCCTGAAAAAGAGGACGTTTCTGGCATAGTAGGTGATTATTATAATAAATTATTTTCTCTTATACTTAATAATTTTTACAATGGTCAGATAGCCTATCTGAAGTTAATGTTGTCTGTATATTGATCAGGTTTTAGAGAAAGCCAGAAGAGGGTCTTGGTGGTTTGTAGGCGATGGGCTGACCACCTGTCACTACTAACTAACCGAACTTGTACATCTCAACTATACCTTGAAAATAGGTCAGAAGCGGCACCATGTGGTTCTATCAGCCCTTGGTGCTCTGCCGAACCCGTAAGGGATAAAGGCGTGGTTGTATGTATGTATTTTGGAGAAAGACAGCATCAGATGAAATCAATTTTCCTCCATCAAATAAGCTATTTGACCATCGGTAAACTGAACCTTGTTCTTACTTTTTGAACTCAAAATTTTTGTTGTAAAAATTCCAAATGTGTACTTTAATGATTGTTAATATCACGCTATATCAACAAAAAATATGTAAATAATGGTATTTTTATATGTCTACAGATGTTATTTACCTACGGGTATAAAAAGTTTAGGAATTTAATATATTATGTATTTATTTATATGGTATCTATTTAATCACAACCTCTCTTTACAAAGTCAAGAACACAAACAAATTTAACTAACCATCACAATTTGCTAAGCAAAAGAAAATATATTTGCCATTTACAATAACGTTAGTTTTAAGTTTTGTTACCGTTCGGTTTATTTGAGTTTAGTGTCCGAACATCGATTATTTCCTACATTATACAGTTCTGTACTGATGCGGGGTTTCACTAGAATACATCAGCTGCATCTCCTTCCGTGCATGTCGTAAGAGACGACTAACGAACTTACACTCTCAGGCGATGCTTGTAACTGATCTTGTACCAGCCTGCTATGCTATATTTGGCTGTGTGATTTCTTTCGTGATCCTGCAGTTTAGTTACAACCCACTGTTTGGGACCATCGGCACAGGAATTTTCAACTAATTATTTGCTATTATTACATTGTCATGTTGGAGAAAATTTTATGGATGTTCGAACACTGAAACAATTTTTTTTAACTAAATGTAGATATATATATAAACTCAGTTTGTTTGTACATGTTCATTTCAACATATTATATCCTCATTGCAAGAACATAACATGATATTTTATAAAAGACTACTTTATGAGATGTCACGTTGTTCTTGTAAAGGGGCGATATTGTTTTGTAAGTATATATATTACCTATTGAATGTTTATTAGATGAAAAATATTGCATGGCTGACAAAAGTATTACTGAAATATTATGTGTGAAATGAACGAAGTGGGTTTCCCAAGAATTATTCTGTATATACATAGATATATGGTCAGCCCCCAATTCTGGTATATTTTCCTAAGCCGTTATAAAACTCCGGTCAGCAGCAAATATTACCGGAATTGGGTATGAGAGATGATATTTTGAAATAAAATCATAGAATTTTGATAATTCATGACAAATTATATATACACACATTAAATATACAAATAAATGGTTATTTACTGTAGCTAGTAGATTATTAGGTTAAAGTGATACATGTTTATTATGTATAATATGAATATGTGATGTTGAATTTGAAATAAATAATTTTAGTTACACAACTTACTCTGTATTAATATACGTACTCGTGTAGCTGATAGCCCAGGTGTTGAGACGTATGCCTTGCAAGCGAGTAGCGTAAGTTCGATCCCAGTCAAGGACCGCTGAATTTATTTCCGGTACGGATTTTCTGTGTCAGGCAGGCAGCCGTAAATCAATCTCCACAGCTGGCAATATGAATTTCGAAAGAAACTATACAGGATGATTTTTGGTCGTCAACGTTCCCGAAAACTACGGAATCTCCTCATCATCACGATCATTTTTCTCCATGGAAGCATACCTGGGAAGTGTCTGGTTTCCAAAATATTAGGGTCCAAAGTTGAGTAAATAGACTGCGTTTTTCTGCATAAATGCACATAGACGCGCGTAGCAGGATTTTTTCGCGAAAAATAATTAATATCTGTCTATAAAAAAACTAACATAAACACTAGACACTATAAATTTCGCACGATCAAGGAATTTAAAAAAAAAAAAATTCCCAGCATTTTTTTTGGCATAAACTTACTTTATTTCATGTATAGAATACGTACCCTTCGTTAAAGGTGGCCACAAAAAAACACCCTGTATTTCAGGGTTGGCGCACCCCAGTTATAATGGGTTAAGGGCCGGAAGATGAACTTATTATTAAAGCTTACCATCTATTACTGTCACAAATTTTGTTTATTATTATTATTAACTTAGATTTTGGCGTAAATACTTTTGTTCAAGTGTCCATAGTTCGTCCTAGGTCCTAACACCCTATAAAATTTCGGGCCCTCAGACCGCATATGCCGTCTGAGGGCCCGAAATTTTGGCCTATGACCAAAAATACTAAGTGCACATTTTTTGCCCGAGTCGGGCGAGGACGAGTGGTATTGTATTTAACAGTCTATGTATGTTTGTATGTTCCTTTGAAGCACTACACAGACCAAACGCCTCGGCCGATTTTTATGATTCATACGTCAATCGATTCCTTTTAGTCCGGCGAATGTCACTAAAAGACATGACGTTAATGAAAATCCATTATGGCGACTACTGGACGCCATATTGTGAAAATGAAAAAAATAAGTTGACAAACTATATCAAGTGGGGCGTAAAAAGAGGATTCTCTTTCTACGGGATGAACGAAGCTTTTTTCCCAATCGTACCTAGTGGTGACGAGTGACGACAGGGTGGGGACGAACGGGAACAAAGTGAAAAATCGGGCCTAAATAAATTACAGTTAAATATATTTTGTAGGCTATTATTTCAAATTCGAATCAATCAAACAAACAACGCACGCGCGGACTACTAAAACACACGAAATGTTGGCAACGCTAACGTGAACGCAACGTGTCAAAAATTAAATTATTCAACTTGTTCAAATAAATAGAATAAAACATGGCTAAATGACACGGTCCTACCTGTAAGGTTTCCTGTAAAAAGGTTTTAGTTCTATATACTGGCTAGCAGATGAGCTGTCAAATAAACGTCAGTCAGTTCCCAGCCCTGTTGTTTTATTGACGTCTTTCCATTGGCGACGAGATAAAAAAAATAAAAAAATATGATTTAGACGCGTGATTAAAAACAAAAATAATAAAATTTTAATCGTAAATAATAATGCCGATCGGTAAAATTGAAAGTTTTGACATTAGTTCTAAACAATGGCCGGCATATGTGCGTCGTGTTAAACAATTTATTTTGTTGAATGGTATCGAGTCGGCATTGGAAGTGCCTACGTTAGTCACTGTTGTGGGCGATGCTACGTATAATCTTATGTGCGATCTGTGCGCGCCGACTCATCCCGAAAACTTGTCGTTTGATGTTTTAGTTAAAAAAGTACAAGACCATCTAGAACCTCAACGTTCTGAAATAGCTGAGCGTCATGTTTTTCGTCTAAGGCGACAACGTCAAGGTGAAACATTGGCTGAATATCTGCAAGCTCTTAAACATCTAGCTTCTAGCTGCAACTTTAAGACTGGTTTAGAAGAAAACTTGCGTGATCAATTTGTCTCAGGATTGACCAGCGACGCGATGAGGTCTAGAATTTTCGACGAGCAGCAGATAGACTACAAGAAGGCGGTGGAACTGGCGATGGCGCTGGAGGCTGCGGACAGGCATGCTGAGGTGAGCGGTGCAGCGGCCGCGACCTCGGGCGGCGGCAGTGCGGGCGCGGGGCCCGTGGATGCAGTGCATCGTGTGGAGGCGCGGCGCGGGGCGCGCGCGGGCGGCGGGCGACGTGACGGCGACGGCGGCGCCCGGCCCGGCGGCAGCGGAGCGCGCGCGGCGGTGGAGCCGGGTTCGTGTTGGCGGTGCGGCAAGGCGCATCGTAGCGACCGGTGTCGGTTTTCTGGTTATAATTGCGATTCTTGTGGTCGACGGGGCCATTTGAAAGTGATGTGCGATAAAGTTAAAAGTGATACAGTGTCGCGAGTTCAATACGGTGGCGGTGGTAAGCGACAGAATTACTTGGAGGATACCTCGGATGACGAGTTCAATAGTATCGCTGTCTGCTCTCAGGGTAATAAACCTTATTTTTTAGACATTAAAGTCAATAATAAGGACCTTACGTGCGAAATAGACACTGGAAGTAGAATATCAGCGATTAACAAGCAGATGTACAATCGATATTTTTCGCATTTACCGATTGTAGAAGATAGTTTGATATTGCGTTGTTATTCTGGGACGCGCATACAGCCGCTGGGTTACATTTTAGTAGATATTAGTTTTAAAAATTGTGTAGCAAAAAAGCAGCTTTTGTATGTAATTAGTAATGGAGGCAAGCCACTTCTGGGTCGAGATTGGATGCGCGCTCTAGAGATTAACCAGATTCATTTCAACCAGATCGATGACGATGATATTGTGAATAAACTATGTAAGGAATTTCCTGAGGTGTTTACAGATAAGTTAGGTACATGTAAGAGAACCATTAGCTTGCAAATGTTAGACTCGGACGGTGTGTACGTGCGCGCGCGGCCCGTGCCGCTGGCGCTGCGTGCGCGCGTGGAGCGCGAGCTCGAGCGCCTGCAGCGCGACGGCACTATCTACAGGGTGGACCACTCTGAGTACGGCACACCCATTGTTCCCGTAGTCAAGAGTAATGGTGATATACGAATTTGCGGTGACTATAAAATAACTATCAATCCTAAGCTCAAACGTGACATTTACCCACTTCCGCGGATTGAAGAATTGTTTGCTACCTTAAGTAATGGTCAAGAGTATACGAAAATAGATCTCAAACACGCGTTCGAACAACTTACTTTAGATAGTGAATCACAAAAATATACCGCTATTACTACTCATATGGGCACGTTCGTATATCATCGCTTACCGTATGGTCTCTCATGTATACCTGAGAAATTTCAGAAAATTATGGAAGAGACTTTACGGGGTATACCTAGTACGGTCGTTTTTCAGGACGATATTTGTTGCACCGGCGTAGACCGAAATGATCATTTAAAAAATTTACGTTGTGTATTGAGTAGACTACGGGATATGGGACTAACGATTAAGCAGTCTAAGTGTATGTTTTTACAACCTAGTGTGACATATTTAGGGTTTATCATTAATAAGAGTGGTCTACACCCAGATCCCGCTAAACTGAGAGCCATTTCTGATGCACCGCGTCCTACAGATGTTTCACAATTAAAAGGATTTCTTGGTTTATTGAATTATTATGGGAAATTCATCCCTAACTTAAGTACTTTACTAAGTCCACTTCATGAACTTCTTAAAAAGGGGGTGCAATGGAAATGGAATGCAGTGTGTGAAAAATCATTCGTAGAAGCGAAGCATGTATTGTTGAGTGGGAGGGTGCTA
The DNA here is from genome assembly GCA_014607495.2 of Carposina sasakii. Classification (NCBI taxonomy): domain Eukaryota; kingdom Metazoa; phylum Arthropoda; class Insecta; order Lepidoptera; family Carposinidae; genus Carposina; species Carposina sasakii. The sequence continues at coordinate 4,207,243 of CP053177.1, read as the reverse complement.
GCGCATTACGAAGAGGGGCGGCCCTTAGTGCTGTCAGTAGACAGCAGCGCATACGGTATTGGCGCTGTGCTAGCGCATCGGTATGAAGACGGGTCTGAGCGTCCAGTTAGCTGCGCTTCCAGAACGCTTAACCAAGCTGAAAGAAATTACAGCCAGTTAGATAAAGAGGCCTTAGCTATTTATTTTGGTATAACTAAACATCACCAATATTTGTTCGGCAGACGTTTTTTGTTACGGACGGATCACCAACCGTTGGCTTTCATTTTTGGTGAAAAGGGGGGTATTCCGCAGACAGCGGCCAGCAGGTTGCAGCGCTGGGCAACGCGGCTGACTGGATACGATTTTTCTGTAGAGTATGTTCGTTCTAAAGATAATGGTCCTGCAGATGCATTATCACGCCTCCCTCTTGAGAGCAATGATCGCTCTCATGGTACTAAAATTAGTTATATTAATATTTTAGAAGAGTCTTTTCCTATAAATTTCAAAGATATATCAAAATATACTGCTCGTGATGCGTTACTTAGTAAAATTTATGGATATATTGTGCATAGTTGGCCAAACTTTACTAGCTGCGAGGATGAAAAACCATTCTTTGCTCGTAAAAATGACTTGAGCGTTGATCTCGGTTGTATTTTGTATAAATACCGAATAGTGGTACCTTTACCACTACGAAAGGACGTACTTAATGAAGTGCACGAGGGGCATTTAGGTATGAATAAAATGAAAAACATAGCACGGAATTATGTGTATTGGCCCAACATGGATCGGGACATTGAGGAGTTGTGTCGCGCGTGTCAGGCGTGTCAAGCTGTGCGTGATGCACCACCTCATGCTCCGCTCCATCCTTGGGAATTCCCACAATATCCATGGCAGAGAATTCATGCTGACTTTTTTGATTGTGGCGGAAAAAAGTTCATAGTCTTAGTGGACGCTCATTCGAAATGGATCGAAGTAGTACAAATGACTACTACGACCGCCACAGCTACGATAAATGTTTTGAGGTCAATATTCGCGCGGTTTGGTTTACCCATGCAGTTAGTAACAGACAACGGACCTCCATTTTTCTCAGATGAGTTTAAAACTTATTGTAGAAAGAATTGCATTAAACATATCACATCCGCACCATACCGACCTCAGGGAAACGGTGAAGCGGAAAACGCCGTAAAAACATTAAAAAAGACTATTAAAAAAGCTATTATCGAAAGTGTAGATGTAACAACCGCGTTAAACAAATTTTTGTTTCAATACCGAAATTGTCAACATGCTACAACAGGCGTGTCACCCGCAACTCTGCTGCTAGGACGTAAGTTGCGCGGGCGTCTCGACGCCCTGTGGCCCGACGTCGGGGCTGTGGTCCGTGAAGCTCAAGAGGGACAAAAAGCTTACAAAGGGGGGCAGCACAGGGATATTCATGTAGGAGATACTGTTTTAGCTCGAGATTATGCTACGCGGGGAATTAAATGGTCGGAAGGTCATGTTGTTGCGCAGACTGGACCAGTTTCGTACAGAGTTGATATCGGTTCAGGTATGGAAACGCGTAGGCATCAGGATCAAATTATTGCTATAGATAAGAAAAGATACTCAACGTCGCGTATTAGTAACGATCCGATCCCAGTCGAGCATGGTGTGGTTTGTGATGTCGGAAGTGAGCAAGACGTGTGGCATGATACAACGGATCAACCCTCTCTGCTTAAAGATAATGCTAAATTCGCTTCTGGTAATGTGGAAGCTATACAAGTGTCTGAAACAGTCAGCTCTTCGCTACCGATGACGGCTAGAGCAATTAGAGCTCAAAATAGAGCTGAGCGAAAAGAGAGGATGGATGCGTTGCCATTGTCGGATTAAATATGAAGTAGTTTAACCTTATAGTTTATGATTTAATTTTTAGTATTATTGTTATAATTTCTTCTGTTATAATTACTTGTGTACTAAATAGCGCTCCCAAGTTTAAAAGGGGGCATATGTAAGGTTTCCTGTAAAAAGGTTTTAGTTCTATATACTGGCTAGCAGATGAGCTGTCAAATAAACGTCAGTCAGTTCCCAGCCCTGTTGTTTTATTGACGTCTTTCCACTACCGACTTCTACCTTAGATGAAAACAAAATAGAAGATAGTGACTCGTCTCCAACGCGTGGACCGCTTAAATTAGGCCAACGTCGCCTGATTTTACTCATTTGCAGTTGAGAGTAGCAATAGCGCGCTCGTGTGACGGAAGAAATTCTTTTTTTTATTTTAAGCGGGGTAAAAGTTATCAAAATGCCTTCATGTGCTTTTGTCATCACTCAAAAAAAAAAACAAATCACATGGAATCACTTTTCACGCATAAGTACACGAAAACTTAATCCGATTCCGACTCAATCCGATGATGCTCTATTGAAACGCGCTTGTCACGCTAGCGCTACTGTCGAAATAAATAGGTTTGTCTCTATCCTTCAGTAGTGTACAACGTTAAATACAATTACAGCTGTGTGTGTGTTCGTGCGTGTAGTTGTGTAGCATGGCTAATTTCTAGTTGACGATTTTAAGGACGTGCCCTATCTTCCGCTATTTTGTTTTCATCTAAGACTTCTACAATAGAATTATAACTTATAGAAAGTGTGTTCCAACCAAACAATCTCTTAGTAAGTACCTACTGATATATTGAGATTTAGTTTTATTTAAATTTAAGCCGAAATTGTACTTGTCTGAAGTGGTATTGTGTCATGTTGTGACCGTTTCTGACGCGATGGGTTTCATACTATTAGTATAGTGAGATTTATATTAGCGTGCGTCTCATAATAATGTGTAGTGTTGTGTCGCGTTGCTAATATAAAATTCACCAAACTAGTAGGTATGGAAACCATCGCGCCATACACCGTCACAATACGACACAATACCATTTCAGACAAGTATAATTTCAGCGTAAGTTTAAATTCGGAACCGAATTTCCCGCGTTTTTATGCTTGTTAGTTCATGGTAAAAGATACGCGCCGCCAAGTTTATTGTCAAACTTTTTATTAGGAAGTTACGCTTCTTCTCTCGTCAGAGAGTAGTATATTCTTTGCATGCCACAATCCCTGCGAATATTTATTTTTAAATATTACAAACAACGCGCGCACATCCAAAACACACCAATAAATGTTATGCTTAAAGTGAACGCACGTGTCAAAAATTGTTTAAAATAACTTGTGAAAAAGAACAAGTATTAAGTACAAAAACTAATTATTCTTACATGGACCTGCCTATCGGACTATAGCAAGACATTATCGCGTTCTAACTCGACTCCAATGCCATCTATCGGTTATAAATGTGAGCGTTTGTGAAAACTCCGCGGTGAATACGTATGAATGAATGTCACGCATCATACTCGTATACACACACGCCTGAACTGCTAGATCGTAAAGCTGGTCCTACCGTCACGTTCAGCCTAGCGGGGCCAGATGTTAAGGCTTACGACATGCACGGAAGTTAAATGCAGCCGCTTTATTGAAGCACTGCACCAGCACACATTCCTAAATAATATTTTTAGATGCGAAGTAAGCTTGTTTGTTACCTCCTCCTTCACACTGTATTTACACAACCAAACTTCTTGCATAATGCAAGACATTTTGCATGCATGTTGGGAGTGCAAAGGACATTGGCAACATTCTGTAGTCAGACCATTACCTGTTCTGTGCTGTAGTCCACGCGGACGAAGTTGCAGGCTAGTAAAAGGATAAATTTATGAAATCATCTACATTTTCACTACATTTATAAAATAAATTCTTTCCACGGTCTGTCTGTCCCTTATCATCATGGAGAAGAAATAAAAGAGGAGCAGCGGCTAAGTATATTTTCATACAAAAATAGTGTGTCGCTGAGCGGGGGTGAAGTATGGGACGAGGGGAGCATCCTAACACTGTAGCCCTGCCTATTTACATAGAAACCTCCTTGTAGTAACTAGTCAAACTATTTGAATAAGCGTGTGATTACAGCTACTGCGTTACACACACTGGCGCTGAAGCTCCGCCCCTATCATGACGTCATGGTCTCACGATTGTCACACGACTCAGTTCATAGTCCCACCTCCTCTTTTATACCTTCTCCATGGTCCCTATGTATGCTTAGCTTAGATCTTAACTACGCAACGGATTTTGATGCAGTTTTTTTTTAAAGAGATGAGAGTGAGAGTTTATATGTGACCTGCCTCAGCTTCGCACAGGTGAAGTTGTGGGCGGCTGCTAGTCTACAATAAAGGAACATTTTATTTTTATATATTTTATTTAATCATACAGTGAACATTTCTACAGAATTGTGTTCTCTCGCCAGTTTCAGAGCAGCAAGACGTTTGTGAGGGTCAGCCATCCAATCATAGTTACTGGCTCGACTCATCACAAGCTTGGATATTAGCCATCTCATCATTTCCAATTTGTCCACTACTGTCTGGAGCTTCCTGCAAGAGTGTGTTTATATTATACACTATCCGTAGTAATATAAATATGAGAGTGACTGTCTGCCTCTCTGTCTCGTTTGCACACCAAAACTACTGAACTACTACTTTTTATCCTGAGAAAATATTTATATCCTGAATAATTTCGACATTTTCTTTATTCTGTAATCCACGCCATGAAATGCTATTATGTGACTGTAAGGCGGCGCCACTGGTCTATGGGCGGCACACAGTGGGCTAGGATTGAAAAAAATGGTAATTACTGATCAAAGTATGCGAATCGCGTCGAACTTATCCAGGCGGCAGACTTACAACATAAATTCCAAGGCATGAAATGTCGGCCGTCAACTCTACTTTAACCCTTACAAACCGCCACTGCTAACACTTTTACCACTTTCAATATAGTACATATTTACAGTTTTTACTTTTTCTCCATACAATTTTTTTAAAGTATGAAAATCAACTTTTTAAGAAAAGTTTTTCAAATAAAAGTTGTTTGTTTTGATAAAATGAGTACACAGAAAAAAAATTGATGCTATTCGCAAACTTTGATCCGTAATTCCCATTTTTTCCCACTGTGCGGCGGTAGGCTCACTCCTTACCACGTAGCTAAGGGTAAAAGGTTAAAAGTGAGTATGCATTTGCACACATTTAGCCAACCTCTATAGGGCATAATGCAAAAAATTTTGGGTATATTTTTAACTAGTGGACGCCCGTGACGCCGTCCCTGTGGACTACAGAAAAAACAAAATATCAAAATTATCCGGGATAAAAACATTGAAATTGGATCAGCAGTTTCTAAGATTAGGGTGCACAAACATACAGACAAACCAACAAAAATTTCAAAAAATGATTCTTGATTGTTGTTAAAGGTCTCCTATATTTTTTACATATATCTTCCATGTACAGACAGTGATCTGTTACATTTTTATTATATGTATAGATAGGTAGATAATTCTATGTGATTAATAAATTAAATTATATGTTGCATTTCTCTAAAATGCAATCCGCCCTTAGTAAAAAAACCTTACTTATACATAGGTCCTGAAGTATCAACCATCTCAGTGCCACTCATCTGTTCTCTTAACTTTCTCAACTCTTCTAACTCATGGTCCCATTTCTCTCTAACTCTTGCATGCTTCTCTTCTTTCTGTCTCAATACATCATCAAGGTTACGGAGTTGGGACTCTTTGTGTCTGTACTCTGCTAGACTTGCTATTATTTTCCTGAAATTTAGAATAGAATGGAATATTATTTAATTGGCTTCCACGTATACACAGACAACAAAAGTCAAGAAAACACAAAAAGGAGATAAAAGACAGTAATAACATTTCTTTTCCTTTAACTTGTGGATTTTTAAGAGACCTGAAAGTACTAACACCCTAAAATAGATATAATCACAAACAAAATATATTTTTATAATCTGTTCTTGCTACCTATAAATTATATTCTCAAGTAACCAAGTAGCTGGTAGAGAAAACCATGGATGCTGTTAAGCTCACACTGCTATAAGAATTTGTAGTACAATCATTTATTATTATGGACTCACTCTTTAATAATTTGTATTATGTACTTGTTCACCAACTTACACTATATAGCACGATAGTATTGTTTGAAGTTTTAAACATGGAAGCTGTACTTACTCTTTCCTGTCAATAAGTTCTCGATTTAAGTTCCTGTTCGGTGTGAGGATTAATGTTTTAACAGAATGGCTCGTTGTGGCCAACTTTGCTGTCTGCTGCTCTATTATCTTCCAGATCACAGCATCTTCGTACGCTTTCGTTACAATTTCATGTTCCCGTATTTGTGGATCAGCTGAAAATCATTTATAACTCACTGAATACACAGAGGCACTACTTTATATATACTAAAACTTCTAGGAATAGTAAATGCGTACCGGATACATAATTATTTAAAGATTTCCCTCGTAGCAATCTCGACTTAGCCGAATAAAGCGCAACGTCGCGCAGCTTCTTCGAAATACACTCTTCAAAACCATCTCCTACTCTAGCGCTAAAAAGTTCACCTGAAACTCTTTTCAGCTCTTCTTCGAAGCCTATACATATATCACGTAAACTTTTAAAGCCTGACATTGCTTCAAGATTGAATTGTCTGTGAATATTTTATTATAATTTGCGAAAATGTTTAACGCAAACGTACATAACGGTATTGTTTTCAAACAACATTTTTTTGTTTAATTTATTCCGAAGGAAAGGCAAAGGGAGCCAAGCCCATACAGCCATTGTCTTTAGTAAATGATTCTGAATTTATATTTATGATGGATGATATTAATGATGATAATGAATGGAAACGTCGGGAAAATCTTCAAGAATGAGTGCCATTGAGGTAGTTGAGTTCTCTTTTTAAGTCATAGCGAATCAGTTTAAGCGAACGCGCATCGACACGAGGAGCAAACTTAGCTCGATGGAGTTGTAGTTTCCTTTGCCATTATTTTGCATCGGAATAAAAAAATTGTCAACAAAAAAAATCTCAAAACATTTAAAAATTATGTGTGTATGTACTGCGTACATATTTACGCTGTAAAATTAATAATTAAAACCAGAAAATGAAAAAAAATAGACTAACATGGACAATTAAAACACACCACTAATCATTACCAAATGGCTGTTTAATAAAAAGAACTGCAACCAGTGAACGAAAATGTCCCAAGACGACATAATCTACTACGTGCCCACTGAAATCATTTTGAAAATCTTCACATATTTGCGGGCTAAAGATATCACTAGATGCCGACAAGTATGTTTACGATGGAAAGAACTAGTGGACACACTGCCTAGGAACAACGCACTGTGGCGTGAATATTGCCGTCAGGATTTTAAAGGTGTTTACAAGGTTGCGAAGTACAAGGCCAGGGCTGGCACGACCTGGTTCCACGTCTACAGGTCTCTATCGCTGTGGCCGAAATTGGCATTAGCGGAGGAAGTACAGGATGAGTTCGCCTCAGCCTCAAACGTGCTTGAAGAGATAAAAAACTTTGTTTTACTTCAAAATGGAATCATAGGAGTGCACCGACGTAATTCCATTGTCTATTACGACATAGAGACTCTGCAGCAAACAAAACGGGAGACTTATCGAGGTAATTACACTGGGTATGCCGAAAATGCTGATATGCTAGTTGTTATGAGTACACAGCTAGAGTTATTCGTTATACGGAAGAGACTCCTCACCCCCAACTGCAAACGCAGCGCTACCTTTGATGATGTAAAATACTTCTTACTGGAGAACCATGAGCTGTATTACGTTACACTGTACAATGAGATCTATTTTTGTGATATTAATGATGAAAATTTAACAAGTGTGTTGTTGCATACAGTTAACAACGATTGTGTAATGTGTTTGGGTTATAGTAACAATCATCTTAACTTCTTGACGTTTGAAAGGGATATTTATTCTATAGTTAACAAGGGAGTGGTTTACCGAAGCACTCTTGGTCCTGAAACAAATCTTCTTCAAGAATTACTTACGTATAACTTCTTGGAACGTTTAGATTGGCGGATATACTTCAATTGGGTTTACACGTTGAACCACACTGTCCCAGTCGGACCGTTACGAGACATCGTTACTGTCCGGTCCTACGGCGACGTATACTTCGTTGGCAGCAACTGGGGTGTTTTAAGGATATACTACGCTCCATATTCAAACGGAGAATTCGATCTCGATAACTCAGTTCCTGACAAACAGTACAATTTTATGGAGAGGTACGACTGTCCGGTCCTATCGTTGTGTCCGATACTGCAGATAGATGTCTGCGAGGGTAAGACCGGTCATACGGTACTCGTGGGGATGCCGAAGAAGATTGCCTTAATACAATTCACACATAATTTTAAGTATACAACCTCCGTTGCTATGCTACCGTATCAAGTTGCTCAGAAAGGGAAGGTACTTCAAATTGTTAACGGTAATAGTGTTCAATAAGCATATAATTCCTGTGTAAGGCTGCATAGTGTGCGTAAGCTCAGATTTACAGTTGTGTGAGTGTACATGTGACAATTGGTGACACCAATTTATTTATTATAGTACAAGAGCCTAGGGATCTTAGTGTGGGACTAGGTTAATGTACTGTAAAGTGTGGCAAGATTTAAATTTTTCATATACCTAAATACGCAAGGACTAGTTAGATAGTGTAGGCCTAAAGAGCGTCGCGTCCTTTCTGCTCTCATACACTCACACTAATGCAAATGCCGCGCGTGTTTACTTACGTTGGCCATGCTTAGCTGGTGTTGCAATACTAGTGAATAGCTAAAATAACTCATTTATTTCAAGAAAAATTAAGTAAAAAAAAACAGCTTGTCGCATTCGAGTATCATTAAACTCGGCTTAGTCTTGAGAGTGACACTGGGTAGAAATTTTATTAAGTCGATTTATTTTTTAAGTAAATGAGATTCCTAACACCTAACATTGGCGGTAAAGGTCAAACCACACTAATGCGGCCCGTCATGGACTAATGCACATTTGTATCAACGTAGCATAACGCATCTCTGGTGGGAAGCCATCCTTAGTGTCGTTTGACCTTTCGCGTCAATGTCTGGTGTTAAGAATCTAATAGTATTATTTGGCACCAACCTGGCTTAATTATAAATGTTTGGCATCGTTAAGGCGGAAGAATGGAATGAATTATTATACATGTACACGTACGATTACGATTCTCTTATCAAAATGGTTTTGTAAAATCTCTTCGGCTATTTTGATATTTTAATGACAATATTAGAGAAATTCTAAAACAAATTAAGGTTAAAATAAATAGTATAATAAATAGTTCATTTTAATATCTTTTGTATTTTGATGAAACTTTGCAGTAATTATAGCTTGTACATCGGAAATAACCGGATTGTAATAGTTCGTGCCAGATGCGCAGGCGCAGGCTTTCGCATTCTCATTCAATAGGGAGAAAGAAAGAAAGAAATTATTTATTCAGCATTCAAAAATGTTTCACAATACAGACAAACAGAAAAACATAATTATGCATTAGGACTTATTTCACCCCTACCATTCCTGTAAAACTAAAAACTGTTATTTAATTAAAGAGTACAAAATTGTATTTAGTATTAACGTAAATTAATGTGACTATAATAACATTGGGGCAATTTGGCCCCAAGGGTCAGCTTTGGCCCAAACCGAAAAGCAGTTTTATTAATGTTATACATTCATACATTATATTTTATTATATAAATGGTTTTGTTCCCGAAATAGGATAGTCAGGATTGCTGGATCAGAAAGATGCCACATCTACGTTCAGGTTCAGCACAGCGGGGCCAGATGTTAATGATCTGTGACAAGTTGCTAGCTTATCGCCTGAGAGGACGCCCGAGTTCCTTAGTCGACTGATGTATTCTAGTGAAGCCCTGCATCAGCACGGGAAATATTATAAATATCAAACTGTTAAATTACCGCTGAGAACTACATTACATAGACCGCTGGGCATGAATGTCGATGGTTATAGAGGGAGAGGAAGGCCTAAGAAGTGTTTGATGGACTGTGTGAGAGAGGATATGCGTGTACTGGGAGTAAGTAATAAAATATACGGGATACGGATAATAGGGATGAATGGAAGAAAAATAAAATACGTATTGCGCTGACCCTAAGTAGAATGGGAACAGGGTAGGAAGAAGAGGGTCAAAGTTGACCTACGGGGCAAAAGTACTCCGATGTTATAGGTATACCTAAATATTGGTCTAAACAAAAATGTGATAAAACTAAGTTCTGTTGATATGTGTTCAAAGAACTTAGTAGTTGTGATGTTGAGGGTTACTTAGAAAAAATTACTTGTCTTTACTCTAGACTTTAGAGTAAGATTTGAAATGCGTATACATAATATGTAAATTCGCATATAGCAATACAGTTAAAAAATTAAGGCAAATTTTATTAAAGACAGTTTAGTGATTGATTTTATATAATTACAGAGGTTTAGTAATAATTTACGAGCGATAGTGAAGTTCACGATTCTCACCAATCGTGTTAAGTACTCATCACGTCATTCAAATATTTCCTCCAATAAGAAGCCATGATTTACTCAATACTCAATAATTTATTGCATTCATATGTAGTTAAGCATCTTAATTAATAATTGACAGATAACATATGACCCTGTTGGGCACAGCAACATGTTTTTAGTGTGGTAGTTTAGTAGTTTAGCGCATTCGATGACGTGATGAAGTCCATCTAACTGCTATTGGTGAAAATATAGTCGATTCTGACCACCACAAACTTCCGATTTGTCACCCTATTTTGTCCCTATAGGGTGACAGATCGAAATAAAAGTTTGATCTGTCCCATTGTTAGTATCAACAGTGTGACAAATTGGAATAATTTAAAATTTGTTCTACCTTTCCCTTTCTGTCTCAGCGATTTAAGTTATTAATGGAGAGGGACAAACATGGCTAATTTGAATATACCTATGGAAAAGCAAGTCAAAATCGACTACATAGTTTCGATAACTTTGCGAACTTCGCTGTCTCGTGTCATTGTTACATTAAGATCAACTGGGATCTTTGTTATATAAAATCCCTAGTTTATGTTATTTTTCTAGTAGGTATACTTACTAGTACCGCTGGTTTCTTGAACGCTAGTCGACCGTTGACCCTAGATCTAAGGGCGCCTTCCTGTTATGTCGTCCCACGATAAATTAAACGTAACGACATAGTGGAAAGGGAACGACATATCGTAAATTATAAGGCCCCTAAATGGGCTTGGAAAATGATACCATTTTCTTAAACATTCAAGAGTAGGTTATTGAATGCAATTATTGATATGTCATAACGGGCTAGTAGAAATTTGAACAATGTGTCAAAAAATGGCAATTTAGACCATGCCAGTAATTTGTTGCTTCAATAAAATTGTATGCAACAGACAACAAAATAGTCTCATGTAAGCTTTAGTGATGATATGCTTTCGTGAAACCGGCGGCGTTTAGTATTATATTTCTGTGGGTTTTCCTTCCGTGCTCGACGTAAGATTAAACTCAGGGGTGTTCTCTCAGGCAATGAGCTAGCAAACTCACACTTATCTTCTACATCTGCCTCGTTATGGTAAATGTGGCTGCAGTATTTGTGATGTCTCGTGATCGAGGCAGGGATATCTGTATCACTTAACTGTTGCGAGATGGACTATTGGGCGGCGCGGCCGTAAGGATTTTAGTGCATGTTTTGTGTGCGCCAGTCATAGTTGCATGTATCAGTATTGTGCTACAATGTATAATCATTATTCTACTTTTTAATACATGTGATGTTGGTGTGCCTAATCTTAATAAATTAATAAATTAAAATTAATGACGGCTCATTGGTGTAGTAGGTAGTGACCTTGTAGTAGGTAGTGACCTTGTAGTAGGTAGTGACCTTGTAGTAGGTAGTGACCTTGTAGTAGGTAGTGACCTTGCCTGCGACGCCATAGGTCCTGGGTGCAAACATTGATATGATGAATATCGATGTTTGTTTCCGAGTCATGGATGTTTTTATACTTATGTATGATATTACACTGGGTCCAGCGATTTACCCTTCAACCGATGGAACCACGCACGAGGGTGGCTACGCTCAGGGGTGTTAGGGTGGTCGGCACAGGTCACAAGAAGATATTCCAGTCCAATGATCACACACTTATCCACCGGTATCACTAGTACGAAGTCCAGGAGGAGAGAGATGCCTCGAAATATGAGATATTTCCAGATTGTGTTACCTTATTCTAAATTGACATTAAAATCTGTTCCGGTACGGAACAACTTATCTATGTTTGTATGTATTTAGATACCGTTGCTTAGTACCCACGACACAAGACCTTAAGGATCTTAATGTGGGACTAAGTGAATTGTGTGAATATTTATTTATTCCTGCAGTTTTGGCTACCTTGTGTTGGGAGCACAGCCGCGTATACCTAGGTATTATATTGGATGGAATATAATCATCCTCCGTTTACGTAATTTGTGAGTGTGAGAGGCTTGACAGGACGTCACCCATATTTCACACACTTACAATTTTTGCGATCTAGCAAGTTATGTAATCAACCAACAGACCTCTGCACTTTATTTAGCCAAATGTGTATACAGGCTGTTTTTTTGTGCCCACCATTAACGAAGGGTACGTACTCTATACATTAAATAATGTAAATTTATGCCAAAAAAAATGCTGGGAAAAAAATTCTTTTTTTTAAAATATTTTTTTTAAATTACTTGATCGGGTGAAATTTATAGTGTCTAGTGGTTATGTTAGTTTTTTTTTTTTTTTTTTTTTTTTATAGACAGATATCAGAAAAACGCAGTCTATTTACTCAACTTTGGACCCTAATATTTTGGAAACCAGACACTTCCCAGGTATGCTTCCATGGAGAAAAATTATCCTGATGATGAGGAGATTCCGTAGTTTTCGGGAACGTTGACGACCAAAAATCACCTGTATACATGCATAATATTTTTATTTATTAAGTACTCAAGAATTATCTTGATTTTAACGTTAAATTAATATTTTAATCATCTTAGGTTTTGTTCATTCGTCATTAAAAAAAAAAATTGACTTAAAAATGTCTGAATAGGTAAATAAGAAGTAGCTAAAGCTATGGTTTCCTTGCATAGCGGTGCCGTCATATAGCGGCCGCGTTAACCATAAATACAGCCGTCTTTACGGTGCCAATGTCGTGGCCATATCGTAGAATTGATCATTTCATGAAATGGTCGAGCATTTCATGAAATGGTCGCATTTCATGAAAAGTTCAACTGTCTATTGGCCACATCATGATATGGTTTGGGCAGATCGATGATTAAAAATCGTTTCTCGATATGGGCAACTAAACGCCCGATCATTTCATGAAGTGGTCAAGATTATTGATCATATCGTAAAATAGTTACATGAATCACCGGTAGAGGCGCTGCGCGCGTTTTAATTATGTGTGAAGATGGCGGATTTTTCTTTTTAGGTTATAAAACAAATTAAAGAGAGTAGGGTGACTATGCAGAAGAAGTTCACGGATAGTGTGTTATATTGTATAATGTATCCGGCGATGTGCCAGATGCGAATCGCTTTTGTAAAGTCTTTTATGTTTTTAAAAATATTATATTGTGAAAATATCACATAAATAATAGCAAAAAAAATCATACCATCATACCTTATGGTATACTTATATATGGTGTACGGTATATATTATTTATATAAGCTCTTACCACATTCGGATTTTATGGACATCCTGTTAATACGATTTGGCCAAACGTGGATGACAAAATCGTGAAATGTAGACGATTTAACGATCTGGTCAAATTGAATTGGCCACTTCATGAAATGCGACCACTTCATGAAATGCTCGACCATTTCATGAAATGATCAATTTTACAATATGGCCACGACACCAATATGTGGAATTTCACGGCCGTTACAGACACAGCTATACTAGAAAACTAAGCTTAACAGCCAATGGGAACCGCCGAGAGTGAAATCGCCGCCAGAGGCGCTAGTATAGTAGGAGGTTTTTAATTTCGTTTATCCCGAAGGAAAGGCAAGGGAACTATGTCCATACAGCCATTATAATTAGTAGAATATTAAAAAAAAATTAAGATGGATTATAAAACCGATACTGCGGCATGCTTGTTATTATTTTAATACTACAGTTATATGTTTTTTAAGTATTGAAAATTAATATTTTAAAACTTTCCGTTAAAGTGGCGCCAACTATATAGTAAGCGCAAAAAATGGTGGCCCCCATTATGGCTCATCCATACAATCGGCGATGTTAGTTCGGCGAACATCGTCGAACTTAAATCGTCGACGAATGCCGACAAACCCGCCCTCTACCTATACATTCGAGTTCGTCAGAGTTCGCCCATTGTATGGAGGAGCCATTAGACAGAGTTGCGAATAGACAGATTGGAGTGCTTTGCTCAGTCTGATACCTAAGCTATTTCATATGAGTGCAATGTGTGAATAAAATCTAATTTCCATTTATATAAATATTGCCTTTTATTTTGTTTTTCTAATTTAACCCCTTTACCAGATTTGTTCTATGCTACTTTGGTATGGATGCTCATGCACCTATATAATTCATTGACATCATGGGGCCATGATATAAGGCCAGGGATTTTCTGACAACTATTAAATAAAAGGTAGGGCTCAGTAGTGGGACTGGTGGGCGAACCCATAGATAGTGAACTATTAAAAGTACAAAATAGTACAAATCGCCTAGATAGATCGCGTGAGCGAATCTCAACCCGAAATTCTTTATGTAGAAATGAAGGGGGAAGGAAGGTTGATAGGAGATATATGTAACGCCATCTATTTTTTATTTCTTGACTGGGCGAAATTTATAGTGTCCAGTGTTTATGCTAGTTTTATCATAGACAGATATTAATTATTTCCTGTGAAAAAATCTTGCTACGCAGTCTATTTACTTAACTTTGGACCCTAATATCTTGGGAACCAGACAGTTGATGTTCCGAGTCATGGATGTTTCTATACTTATCTATGTATTTATATACCGTTGCTTAGTACCCACGACACAAGACCATAGGGATCTTAATGTGGGACTAGGTCAATGTGTTATGAAGTGTGTGAATATTTATATTTATTATACAGGATGGTTTTTTTTTTTTTTTTTGTGGCCACCTTTAACGAAGGGTACGTATTCTATACATGAAATAAAGTAAGTTTATGCCAAAAAAAATGCTGGGATTTTTTTTTTTTTTTTTTTATAGACAGATATTAATTATTTTTCGTGAAAAAATCCTGCTACGCGCGTCTATGTGCATTTATGCAGAAAAACGCAGTCTATTTACTCAACTTTGGACCCTAATATTTTGGAAACCAGACACTTCCCAGGTATGCTTCCATAGAGAAAAATGATCGTGATGATGAGGAGATTGACGACCAAACGTTGACGACCAAAAATCATTCTGTATATAATATATACAGAATGATTTTTGGTCGTCAACG
This sequence comes from Carposina sasakii, assembly GCA_014607495.2. Classification (NCBI taxonomy): domain Eukaryota; kingdom Metazoa; phylum Arthropoda; class Insecta; order Lepidoptera; family Carposinidae; genus Carposina; species Carposina sasakii. The sequence goes on along the minus strand of CP053177.1, from coordinate 4,191,915 downwards.
TACCCGAAAAGTACGGAATCTCCTGTCGAACCCCCCCCTTTTTTTTTTTTTTTTTTTTGTACTTACTAACCTACTTAAACGACAAAAACTAGTTTGTTTACCCATTGGCTCAATTGATGGCAGCACTCAAATTGAGACGGTAAACCTAGAACGCGTCATTCACGTCACAAAAGCATTCTGGATAGTTTAGGGTTAAACGACAAAAACTAGTTTGTTTACCCATTGGCTCAATTGATGGCAGCACTCAAATTGAGACGGTAAACCTAGAACGCGATGTCGTTTACTTGCAGTGTTCTTATAATATATGTGTTTCTCAGTGTGTTATGTTTTTTTTTTTTTTTTTTATTTTTTTTTTATTTTTTTTTTTTGCTGTTGCGTTTCCCTGCCAATTATGTGCAGGGAATTGTGTACATTAGTTTTGCTTACAATTTATTTGAATATGGATCGATAAGCGATCTTACTATATTTGATATACATATATCCAGTTTATCCTACTTCTATGCTATTAGAAAGCTCAGGTGCGTCTATCTTTAAGTGTAGCCTAAATGTATGTGTTATCTAGCGACTGGGTTTGTCGCTTAATCTGTGGCTATTTTAAGCTATTTGGGATGGGATCTGTGGTTTGCAGCATTTTCTTTCATTTTATTTTGCTTACCATTTTCCTTTAACATTTTCTTTACATTTACCTTTTCTTTCATTTATACATATATCTATATCTTACATTTATGCATCTGTTTGATTTGAGCCTTAATCATTGGCCAGAAACAAAACCGAGGAGATTTTTTACTTCACTAGTAGTACTTATGCTAACTAATATTTACTTGTTATCTATTCCTAAACTTATCTATATATAGAGCATCTATATAAGCAAGTTTATTTTTAATCTAAGTATAGTTGCTTATTTTTTATAATTGTACACGTGGCGTCTGCTGGTTCGGTTACAGAATGGCTACTATTAACGTCTATCGTTTAGGTTCTCCATGACTGTTCAGTGCTTAATTATTAAGCATTGTTGTTTAACAAACAATTGTTATAAGTCTTCGAGTCTATTGTTTGATTTTGACTTGCCATGCTGTCCCGACCAGCTTACGTCATTTGGAAGTTCAACTATATGCAACCGAGGATCTGGCCAGTGCGTCCCACCTCTGCCTTATAGGACAGCTGTCACTAAAGGCATTGTGGTCCGCTCTGTCCAGCCTCGATTGCATACAGTTGACACAGGATGCTGGCACCCCAGCCAGCCACTCGGCACAATTTGCCCGCATGTGTAGACCACCGCAGTGACTGCACTTTTCCTCCGCCTGGCTACAGAAGCGACGGCCGTGCCCGTATCCGAGGCATTTAGAGCATTGGACCAGGGGGGATTGATCCTCCACCCTGACCTTCTGCATGTCCACGAATACGGATCCGGCCGCCGTCATCCTTTGCCAGACTTTGGGCGAGACACGCACCACGATGTGCGACACATGCGGGTTCCTTGTTCGCTTTCGGTACCGAACCTCCATCTCTCTCGCCTCACCGTCGAGGTCGCCGAAAACAGATTCATTTTGGTTCCTAAGGGCGCCTACGATGTCATCATCGCTGTTGCATTGCAACACACCCTTAAGAACCACTAATGGGTCCCTGTTTTTGACCTCCTCGACGGTGAGACGGTTTCCGGCTTTGTGGATTCTGTCGGTCAATTTGACCCTCTCTTCCCTCGATTCACAACCCAATATGATCTTATTCCCTTTAGCCTTACGCACTTTTTCAACCCGAATACCTCCGTTCTTAGCGTCTACCACTGTTCTTATTAAGCTAAGGACTTCTTCACTGGTGTCAGTTTCTTCGCTTGAGCTGACTACTACGGAGTGCAGTGACTTTTGCACCGGGCCTTTCGATCGTTGATGCTGCGGCGGCCCAGCCACGACGCTAGCGTAAGTAGCTGCGCGTGCCTCCGTCTCGCTCCGCTGCTCCGCCACCGCAAGCTTTAGCTCTCTAATTTGTTGGGCCGTTTCTTGGAGAATCTTCCCATGTTCTTCCAGGGTAGTTTTAAGAGGGTCCACGATTTTTTCCGGCTCTATTTCTTTTGCGCCCCTCGATAGTTTCCTGACTTCGCTGCGCCGTTCATCTTCGGACTCCTTCATGAGTTTAAGGAGTCCGTCGAGTGCACTCTTCACCGCCAGTTTGATATCAGTGCGAAGGTTCCTGGCTGTGTCTAGTTTGCTGTTCGCGTTTGTTACTAGTTTTTTTGCCTCCAGGATTCGCGATCTTGTCGGCGCGCGCTCCGCTGGGACTATGTCGGCCGGAAAATAGTCGCCCGCATCGATCTTCCCCTCGTGCCAATTGAAATCGGGATGCGATTTGTATACCGGTTTTCCCTCTGCGTAAAACTGCGGGGGCTTGTCCACCGTCCCAGACGGTCCGGGAGAGAAGAAGAGCATTTCCGGCTGTGGTACTTGCTTTTCCGGAGTTTGAACCCTTTTTGGTGATGGTGTGGTGTCCTTTGCTCTCTCCATAGTCCGCGTGAGCTGACGAGCTCTAGGGGGAATTGCCCTATTTACCGGGGTCCTTGCTCCTGGCATCATGTTGATCGTAGGAGTTCAACTGGATTCAGCAGCAAAGTCTTATATTCTAACTATAACCTAATTACCACGGCAGAATACTGTCCGTGGTAGTCCAAAACAAAATATAAAGGAAATATAAAAAGTAATATAAAAGAAAACACACAAATATAATACAGTAACTTATTCTAATATCCTGGCAGAATACTGCACAGGATGTCACTTAACTCTAGGGGTCGCCAGCAGGAGGAATAAGGTCAAAATAGTTTTTAGACTCTACCAGAACTCTACGTAGAGTCTGGGGTCCAAGTGAATTTAAAAGGTCCCGGTCCGGCGAGTCCAGCCGCGAAAACCCCGACTCTCTGCGACCACCCAGGCCTGAGTTGTTGCCGCCGAAAGTTTTCCAAGATGGCGGCCAAAATGTCCGCCAAAGTGTCAAAAAATCGACAGCTCTCTTCCCAGTGGGCGCAGACAGTCGTGGCCCCTTAGCGTGGGTCCACCAGGCCGGTCCGCGTCAAAACCGAAAAATTTTCCTGAAAAATCCTGAAGGGATTTTTCAGGTTTGTCAGACTCTCCTGCCAGCGACGAGACGAAGGCCGAAAACCCCGTCTCTGTGCGACGTCTGGTTCGGGAGCCACTAGGAGTGTGTTATGGGTTAGGTTAGGTTAGGTTAGGTTTTTTTTTTTTTTTTTTTTTTTTGTGTTTCGCTGCTTACATCCCTGCCAAATACGTGCAGGGATTTTGTGTGCCTAGTTTTATATGGTGCTTATATATTATTTATTTTGACCGTGAAGCGGTCTTAGATCTATTATATATCAATTCCTATTCTAACTATTCGAAAAAGCTCAATATGTTCCTAACCTTAAGTGTTCCTCTCAGTGTCATCGAGTGGCTGGGATGGCCACTTAATCTGTTTCTAAGTCTATTCTTATTTCTGGGATGGGTAACAGGTGGTGCAGCTTGTTTATTTATTTTAGTTTACATTTCTATTTTTCTTATCTACTATTTCTATATACATTATTTCTATATGTTATTTATATTTACATGGTTATGCAGTCCGGGACTGAGTCTTATATTAAATTTTATTACTTATTTTATTTGTTACTTATATTTACATTTTACAATCTTATTTGTTTATTGTTATTACTGTCTACTATTACTTTAGCCTCTTCCATTGCTCTCTGGTGCTCACTGTCGATATCCGTTTTTTACTGTTTGTTGTTTACCGTGTTTTATATACTTATTATATAAAGCGGTATAACTTTTAAGTTCTATTTCTATTCCTTACACTGTTTGCAATTTTGCTGCAGTATTTAAGAAAAATGTCCCTAGTTTCACTATTGTTGATGAGACGTTGAAAATTGCTCGACGATATTTCTGCGTCCATCTCGCATTCCGCGTTAAACCTCGCTGTAGCGAAACAGGGACACTTCTCCAGCACGTGTGGTATGTCTTCCACCATTCCTGGCTCACAGATGCACGACGGGTCCTCTTTGCACTTGAACCTCGCCAGGTACTCCGAGAACCCGCCATGTCCCGTCATAACTTGTACCAGAAGCGGACTCAGATTTATCTTCCTTAGTATGCGGTATGCGTCCACCGCGTCCGGGAGGAAGAGCCGGGTGATTGAGGCGGTCGCCTCCCCCTGATACCTCTCGTTCCACTCTCTCACAGTGTCTTTCCTAATCTCTCGCTTCGCGAAGGAAACTGGGCAGAGCTCATAGTCGGGCCTCTTTTTGCTTCGAAGAGCCGCGTCCTTAGCTAGTTCGTCGGCTCTCTCGTTGCCCTCGATGCCCACATGAGCCCTCACCCAGTACCATGAAATGGTTTTCCCTCGCTCGGCACATGCTCTTATATTTTTACGGATTTGCACTATGAGTGGGTGGAACGAGCGTTGGTTTCTCAGGAGGTCTAAGGCCGACCTCGAGTCGCTAAATATTCCGCAGTCCGTGTGGGTTCCGCTCAGAATAAGCTCCGTGGCCCTCAGCAGCGCATATACCTCCGCCTGGAAGACGGTACAATACGGTGACAGCAGGAACTTCATGGATTTGGTCTCGTCACCGCTATACCAACATGATAGCGATGCTCCGACCTTATCCTGAATCCTGCTGCCATCCGTGAAGATCTTGTAGGTATTTGTTCCTATTGTTTCTAGCTGAGCCTGGTCTTCCAGGCATTGGTACTCCACTCCCACGCATTCGGCGGGGTGGAGCGCACTGCTGAATTTAGCTCTCCGCTCGATGTCTCGGCCTGCCAGTGACCGCAAGGCTTTGCCATTCTTTACTTCGTAAAGTCTGGCCGCTTCTTGGACCCTGAGGTCCAGAGAAAGCAGCCCCGCGAGCACTAACGCCGAGTTCAACGAGACGGTTCGGTACGCTTTTGTTATCTTCTGAGCAAAGGCCCTCTGGACCGCGTTTAGCCTCTTTCTCACACCTAGCTTCCTCGCTGCCGGCGCCCAAGCGCTCGCCGCATATAGGACGATGGGCTCGATCACCGACACATACATCGTCCTAATTACCTCCGGCTGGAGACCCCAGCTCACCTTTGCCGCCCTTGATAGCTGCCTATAAATGCCGTAGGCCTTTTTGCACTGTTCAAGGACGTGCGTATTGAAGGTGAGCTTGTCGTCCAGTATTAGGCCCAGGATTTTAATCTCCCTAGACAGGGAAATACTGCTCCCTCCCATATGCAGGATTGGGGAATCATACTTAAGTCTTCTCGTGATGACCATAGCTTTGGTTTTTTGAGGTGCAAATCTTAACTTGTTTTTGATTCCCCAGTCCCGCACGTAGGCGAGAGATGCATTTGCCCTAGTCTGGATATCCCAAACACTACTGCCGGAGAACATCAGGACGACGTCGTCAGCGAAGGCCTGACAATAGGTGCCGTCGCCGTCCAGAGACTCAAGCAGTGGGTTTAGCAGGAGGTTCCAAAAAGTGGGACCCCCTATTGATCCCTGGACACATCCCTTCTCAGTCCGCTTCTGATACTCCCGGCCTGCATACCTTACTTTTACTGTGCGTTCTTCCAGGTAACTGTGCACAAGCCTTCTTAAGTTCACCGGGCACCCGGTTTCTGCTAGGCGGCATTTTATGGCCGGCCACCAAGCACTATCGAATGCGCCCTCTATATCCAGGGATACCATTAGGATGATATTTTTCTTTTCCAGTTCGTTCCGAATGTACCCCATTAGATCATAGAGGGCGTCCTCGGTGCTCCTTTGTGGTACAAAGCCATATTGCCGCCTGCTCATCCTCGGGAGAATGTGCCACCTGAGCCTACCAACAAGCATCTTTTCCACGATCTTTCCCAGGACCGGGAGTAGCCCGATCGGCCTGTAGGACTTTGGAGCCGTGTAGTCTTCCTTGCCAGGCTTTCGAAGGATCGCCACTACAGCGCTTTTCCACGGTCTGGGGAAGCAGGAGAGCTCGAGACACTTGTTGGCTATGGCTAAGAATGTGTGCGGGTTTGCTGCTAACGCTTCACGGCAGATATCCGGGGTGAGTCCGTCCGACCCAGGCGCCTTTTTCGGGTTGAAGCTTTCCGCCGCGTAACGGAGTTCCTCCAGCGTAAAAGGAGGATCCATAATGTTCCCTCCTTCAAGGTCAGCCTCAGCCCGAATGCGCCTGTGTTCGTCAGTGTCGGAGTCCTCCTCGTCCTGGGGATAGAATGTATCCGCCAGGACTTTGGCTGACTCCAGAGGGCTCACCACCACGCCGTCAACCACCAGTGGCATGTCTTCGTGTCGTTTGCTGGTCCTCCCAATGACCCGGTAGATGCCATCCCACATCGACTCTCTATCCTGTTTCTTACAGAATTCCTTCCAACTTTCGACTTGGGCTTTTTTGGCTGCTGTTTCATATTCTGCTTTTTGTTTCAGATATCTGTCGACGACCAGAGCTCTACGGACCGGTGCAGCACACCATATTCGACGCTTCATCGTGGCGACAAGTTTCTTCTGCCTGGCGAGTTCGTCATTCCACCATGGTAAGCCAGTCTTTCTGTTCTTATTTATCTTCCTTAGGTTTCCTTCACACACTGTGATTACAGACTGCGCATATTTCTCTACAGCTGTTTCCAGTTCTTCAGTACTCCCTAAGTCCGATATCCGCCGTAGTTCGCTATGGACCACCAGTTCCTGGTTTACCTTTTCACGGAAGGATCTCCAGTCCGTGTCTTTTGTCTTATAAATTCTGGTGGTCCTGGCGATATCCGTACCGACTGACTTATCCATGTTCATGTTGAAAACGAGTGCGTTGTGGTCAGAAGTCGTCAGGCCTGTGTCCACCATCCAGTCGTCGATGTGCCCCAGCAGGCCCGCCGCGCAGGTGGTAACGTCGACAGAGCTCTGAAACCTTACTCCGTTCCTTATGGTGTCGAAAGTTGGAATACTACAGGTGGGGTCGTTCAAGACATGCATCCCCAGCTCATTGAGAGCCCCAGCAAATTCCACGCCTCTGCGGTTGTCGTGTTTGCTACCCCACCACACGTTCCAGGCGTTTACGTCTCCTCCCATGAGGATTCTGTCGGTTCTTAGTTCCCGCACTACCTTTTTTATGTGCTCAAGGTATGGGAGTATGGGCTGAGTGTCCTCCATATATATGGAGACTACCCCGATCTTCCATGCGCGGGTTTTTAGAATTGCCACCACAATGTTCTCCGTACTCAGTGTAGGGCACTGTTCTAGGTCTATGTTGCTGTCGAAGACAGCAATCGCAGCTTTGTTCACCTTATCACCTTTCCGGATACATTGAGTGACTCTGGCCCCTGGGTAGTCTCGCATGGTCCCCACACCCCCCACATATGGTTCCTGCACCAACGCGAAGCTGCACCCCCTTTTAGCTGCCTCGAGTATCAACTCTTGGGTTGCCAGTTCCTTCCTTTGAAGGTTGGCCTGGATCACCTTATACGGCCTCACGCTGGTGCTGTTTCCTTGCAGTGCGGGCGACAGTCCCGGGTTCCCAGTGACCACCTTAGCAATAGGCGACCTTTTCCCTTGCTATTCTGTCCCATTTTTGTTTTATGGGGCAGGCTGCATCAAAAGCATTGTGGCCCGAGTGCGTCCGATCTACCTTTGCCCTTGTGCAGTTTCTGCATTCCGGGTCTAGGCCGCCCTGAAAGCTTGCGCATTCCGATCTCAAGTGTGGGCCACCACAATGACTGCAGAGATCCACCGCCTCTGTACACAACCTTCTGCTGTGGCCGAAGCCGAGGCACCTCGTGCATTGGATCAGCGGGGACTGGTCGGTCACGTGTACCCTTTGCAGGTCCACATGCACCCTCCCAGCCCTCGTGAGTGCCATCCACACCTTTGGAGATACTTGGAGCACGACGTGCTCCTGCAGGGAGTTCCTGGCTCGACGTCTGAACTTAATTGAGGCTCTGAAATCGCTCGCCTCAATATTACTCAAAATATTGCTGTTTTGCTTCTTCAGCGCCTCAATTATGTCCTCGTTTGTGTTAACTGCCAGGACGTCTTTTAAGATCACCAGAGGATCCCTGTTTTCCTTATCCTCCCACACAAGGCCTCCATCGCGCTCCTTTAGTCTCTCCTTTACCTTCTCCATTTCTTTTGGGGTACAGCTGACCAGGACTCTCTGGTTTCTGGCCTTCCGCACTCCCTCTACTCGTATTCCGGTCTTCTTTGCCTCGATTGCATTCCGTATCCTATCAATAATCTCGTCACTGGTGCATAGGTCTCCTTCCGTCGACACCAATGTTGTTTGCAGGGTCGGCTGGCTTTCATGCACCAGTGTCTCCACCTTCTTGATTGCGGGGGTGCCCGCTGCCTCAGCGTAAGTTTTGGACTGCTTATCAACTGAGTCCCTTACCTCCTTCAGCCCCTGCACCAACTCCCGCAACTCTGGTTTTCCCTTTTCCTTTTCCAACATACTTTTGACTTCCTCAATTTTCTTACCATTTTCCCTTATTAGGTTTCCATACTCTTCCATCCTTTTAAGGAATTTCGCACTCTGTCCCTCCGACTCCTTCTGTCCATCTCGCTGTGCACCTTTTCCCTCACTTTTTGTTTCCATTCTCTCTCCTGTTGTCCGCTTTTCCTCGTTAGCTAGCTTTTCCTCCAACCCTGTTATGTACTCTAGCAATCTAGCTAAGGTCTTCTGCAGCTTTTCTTTAATGTCGGTCCTTAGATTCCTTGATGTATCCAAGGCTAGTTTAGCTTGTTTCACCACTTGCTGAGCTGTTTCAGGGTTTGTTATTTTTATTGGGGACTCGAATGTGGGCAGTGTCACGGTCTTTGTTCGCTCCCGCGGGGGTTGTGTCTTGGACTCTGTTGTTCCCACAGTTGTCTTTGGTTGAGAGGGTCCTGCCCTCTTCATGTCTTTATCTCTCTGTCCAAGAATTCCTCGTTTCTCGTCCGACTTTGGCGTTATCCGGCGAGGAGGGATAGACTTTGTCTCCGGCGTTCTAACTCCGGGCATCATCTTGCTAGTACAGAGTAGGAAACAGAAATTTTATGTAATCTACCGGGGTCACAAGTCAAGGTACGCTTGTCAACAGTTGCCAACAGTGAGTCCAGCGTTAGAAACTAGGATCAGCAAAATCTTATAGCTACTTATTTAATAACTAGGACTAAATATATATGAAGTTCTGGCACCCTTGTGCCGGAGTTTAAAGTCCCGTACACGCGTTATATATGTCGCAACAATGTACCAGTCCACTTAAGGTAGGTCTGTCGTTAATACTAAGCAGCAGTAGTTGCTAAACTACTTATACTAATACCGTAGCAGAATACTGACTACGGTAGTCACTAATCTAAAACTTAATCTAACACACTAATAACACATAAAGCAATAATAAAACAAAATAACGTAGTAGGAAAAACTTAAAACTAATATCTTGGCAGAACACTGCACAGGATGTCACTTATATTTAGTAGTCGCCGGCAGGGAAAACAATGTCAAAATAAATTTTTGACTCTACCAGTACTCTTATGTAGAGTCTGGGGTCCAGGTTTGTCAAAAAGGCTTCAGTCCGGCGAGTCCAGCCACGAAAACCCCGACTCTCCACGACCACCCGGGCCTGAGTTATTGTCGCTGAGGATTCTCCAAGATGGCGGCCAGAGTCCGCCAAAATGACAAAAACCCAGCAACTCTCCTCCCAGTGGGCGCGGACAGCCGCGGCCCCTCGAGCGTGGTTCGCCGGCCGGTCCGCGTCAAATTTGAAATTTTGAAAAATTTTTCTGAAAAATCCTGAAGGGATTTTTCAGGTGTGTCACACTCCCCTGCCAGCGACAATACTGGGGCCGAAAACTTCGTCTTCGTGCGACGTCTGGTTCGCGAGCTACAGGCCCGCAAAGTTTTCGTGGCACGATGGGATCTCCCCAGCACCAAGGGGATCTCGCGGGGGATATTGCGGAGAACCGAAATATCTACCACAGCTCCTCCCCCAGTAGACGCGGGAAGTCGTGGCCCTCACGTCGGGCGTTCGCCAGACCAGGCCTACGTGCCTCCTGAAAAGTTCCTGAAAAATATTTTTTCAGGACTTTTCAGGTGCAAACCACAGACCCCAACGTGGCAAAGCCAATGGCGAAAACCCCGACCTCACGCGACGCCTGGTTTAGGAGCTACGGCCCCGCGAAGAACCCGTGGACTAGGGATCTCCCTTTGCCACCTCTGAAAGTATATTGCGGATTGTTTTAAAAACCCGATAGCTCGGCCGGTATGGCACCGAAAATCTCGAGCCTGGGCTCCCCGTAATTGGCTTTGAGAGACCTGTCAAATTTTTTAGTTCTCGGTCCTGAAAATTTAGTTCTGAAAGGATGTTTTGTCCTGAAAGTGGCACAGCTCCCGAACCATCAGTCGCAGCGGCTCCGTTTAAGCCTTATTTAACTTGTAGCAATAGGTGCTACTTTTTGTAAAAAGGCACTTTTCTCCAAGTTTACAGGGAGGGACTTTCAGGGTCCTTGTTAATTTTACAGTGCCTGCAACTTTGGTACTGTTTATCTAATCTCACCGTGTGGGGTATCGGTTGATTCGGTTTCCCACCCTCTATCTATGTGTATACAGTTTTTTATAATTTTACAGGTAACCCCCTGGGACTTATTTATTAAAAACAATTATCAAATTCTTAAAAACTACTGTAAAAAATGCTAAAATGATATTTAAAAATCCGCCAAAAGTACTTACTTATACAGCTAATTACGCACTATTTTTCTGCGTTTTCAGTTTTTTCAGGAAGTCCGTATTTTAAAAGTTCACTTTTTTAAAAACCTTATCGTCCTTAACTTTAAACTTACAGTCCCAAAAGTCTGAAAATTTTATACGAGGTACATCTGCACTGTCACTGCACTAATTTGTGTTCAAAAGTATATGTCATAGATCTGTTTCAGGATTTATTGACCCTGAAAGTTTTTGGTGTTTTTTCGTCACGCTGCCATTTCGCGTAGGGTTGTCCAATTTTCAATTTAAAAAATTTGCCGAGGTCGTGGGACGAAGCTCTTCAAAATCCAGTATTTGGTTTTTGTCTGTCTGCCTCGCTGTAGATTTTCGATGTAAACAACTTTTTTTTGCGGTTGAATATTTCAGCGGTCTTAAGTAGCAGACTCCTGAAACTTGGTGAGATGAAAATTCCCGTTCACAGCTCCAGGAATATGTGAAAAAATTTGGGGGTCGTCGCGACTAATCGCGCGCCGTAGCCCGCCGAAAGTTTTACCAACCGCAAAATACGGTTTTTTGCGTGGTAATCGGGTTAAACTTTCACTTTTTTCACTTTTTTCACTTTCACCGGATAGCGCTCGTCAGCGCGCTTCTTCTGACACTTTCAAAACCACTAAAAGCACGTTTTTGCTATTTTTTATGAATTTTTTCGCGCGGAGCTTCGCGACAAATTTCGTCCGCCACTTCCCACGAGTGTTAGCGACACTTGGGGCAGCGTCACTGGGTTAGGTTAGGTTTTTTTTTTTTTTTTTTTTTTTTTTTTTTTTTTTTTTTTTTTTTTTTTTTTTTTTTTTTTTTTTTTTTTTTTTTTTTTTTTTTTTTTTTTGCTGCTGCGTTTCCCTGCCGATTACGTGCAGGGAATTGTGTACCTTATATTTATTTACTATATGTATTTTTATTTATTTCGACCGATAAGCGGTCCTATTTCTACTCTATGTCCTATTCCTAGTCTATGAGAAGCTTGGTGTGTGAGCTAATCTTAAGTGGCCTATGGTGTGGAGCGAGTGGCTGGGTTTGCCACTTAATCTGTGGCTATACTAATTTTTTGTTGGGTAGTGGGAAGAGCATTTTTGTTCTTTTATTTCTTATATATGGTTTTACAGTTTTCTTATTATGTATTGGTTTAACTTGCTAGTTTCTTCTTATTTATACCAATTTACACATGTACCTATATATTATACTTTTACATTTTAGTTTTTTATTATCTAATTAATACATATTTTGTATTGGTTTCTATTACTATGTCTCTTCCTATTTATATCTATTTATACTATTTTATATTTTATTTTTTTTTGTTTTGTACCCAATTAAATACATGTTTTTCTTCCTATGACTATTCTATCTTTAAAACTACTATGGTATTTCACATATTTATACGATAACTTTCTTTTGGTTATTTCTATTAGAGTGCTTATTTGTATAAGGATTTTTACAATAAAAGGAAACTGTTAATTTTTATATTTTGAGTCGGGGTTCATCTCTTGCGATTCCAGGTACTTTTTACATTATAATATTTCGTATTCAGATACTATGTTTAAACTATATATATATAGATTATCTATGTATATAAGTTTACTAAATTGCCTTCTTTATTATTTACTATATTGGTTTTGTACAAATTGAGTCACGGATGAGACAGCTTACTCTATCTTTCACGACTACGACGATTACTCTTCTTACTTAGTAAGCTGAGTTGTTTTATACAAACTTTTACGGTGGTAAGTCGTCACTTGATAGCTATAGGTTGGCTCATCCGTACCTTCATTAGGAATCTAAACATACGCGACCGAGGATCTGGCCAATGCGTCCCACCTTTGCCTTATAGGACAACTGTCACTAAATGCGTTGTGGTCCGCCTTGGCCAGTCCCGACCGCGTGCAGTTCGTGCAAGAGGGTGGTAGGCCCGCCAGCCAGTCGGGGCAGTTCGCCCGCACGTGGAGCCCGCCGCAGTGACAGCATTTCTCCTCTGTCTGGCTGCAAAAACGGCGGCCGTGTCCGTATCCGAGACACCTCGAGCATTGGACTAGGGGGGATTGATCCTCCACCCTGACCCTCTGCAGGTCCACGAACACGGACCCAGCCACCGTCATGCGTTGCCAAACCTTGGGCGAGACGCTCACTACAACGTGCGCCACATGCGGGTTCCTCGTCCTCTTCCGGTACCGGACCTCCATCTCCTCTTCCCCGCTGTCGAGGGAGCCAAACACAGCCGCGTTCTGGTTCCGAAGGGCGGTTGTGATGTCATCATCACTGTTGCACTGCAACACGCCCTTCAGAACCACCAACGGGTTCCTGTTCTTGACCTCCTCCACAGTGAAGAGATCTCCAGCCTTATCCAACCTACTCCTAACCTTTTCCCGCTCTTCCTTAGTCCTACATCCCATTACAACTTTGTTCCCCTTTGCCCGGCGAACTCTGTCCACCTGGATTCCACCGCTTTTTGCGTCGATCACCCTCTTAATTTTCGCTAGGACTTCGTCACTAGTTTCCGTTTCGGTGTTTGAACTAACCACTAGTGAGTGCAGTGATTCGGGTGTCGGCGTATTGGGTGGTTTTTGCTGTGGGGGACCAGCCACTACGCTTGCATAGGTTACTTCACGTTCCTTGCATTCCTTATGCTGTCTTTCGAGGGTTTCCTTGAGCTCCACCATTGCTCGTGAGTTGTCCTCGAGCAGTTTGGTATTGTTGTCTACTTTAGATGCCAACGATAATACCATTTCCTCGCCGTTTTTCGTTATTCTTCCTGCCTTCAGACTTTGCCTCGCCTCTGTACGTCTCTCTTCTTCTGCTTCCTTGACTATTTTGAGTAGAGCTTGCAGTGCATCTTTTACTGCGACTTTTATTTCTGTCCGTAGGTTTCGTGCACTGTCGAGTTGTAAATTTGCGCTCTTCAAAATCTTTTTCGCCTCCAGAATTTTAGACCTTGAGGGGGCCCTGTCGACGGGGACTATATCGGCGGGAAAGTAGTCACCAGCATCTTCCTTTTCCTCGTGCCATTGGAAGTAAGTTTTTCGTTCAAAGAGGTAATTCTTCTTTCCCTCGTTGTTGTAGTCGTACATGTATTTGCCTGGCCCTGGGTCTGCGGTTCCAGATGGGCCTGGTGAGAAGAAGAGCATGTCCGGGCGCGGCACTTCCTTTACTGGAGTAGTTTTCTGTTTTCCCAGATGTTGGTGGGGTGCTCTGGGCCCGTTCCAGGGTTCTTGTTAATTGCCGCGCCTTCGGCGGTTTACCCCTATTAATGGGCGTTCTCGCTCCAGGCATCATGGTGGAGTTGGGTGGTGTCTTATAACTATCTTAATCTAGTACCGTGGCAAAAAATGCTCACGGTAGTCAAAATATAAATAAAATAAAAGGTCAACAAAAGAAAAACAATAAAACAGTAAAGAAAACAACTAAAACTAATATCCTGGCAGAATACTGCACAGGATGTCACTTAGAAACTAAAGTCGCTGACAGGGGAACGAAAGTCAAATAAACAATTTTTGCTCTATCAGAAACTCTATGTAGAGTTTGAGGTCCGTTTAGTCAGAAAGGGTTCCGTCCAACGAGCCCAGCAGCGAAAACCCCGGCTCTCTGCGACCACCCGGGCCCGAGTTATTGCCGCCGAAGTTTTTCCAAGATGGCGGCCAATATGTCCGCCAGGGAGTCAAAAAATCTACAGCTCCGTTACCGATGAGCGCAGACAGCCGCGGCCTCCTGTAGCGGGCACGCCAGAGAACGGTCCTTGTAAA